>CM053789.1:324794254-325501754 GCA_028749045.1 Cupressus sempervirens
AGCGCCACAAGAAATAGGCATGAATTGGCTTGGAGTTTCTCTAAAAATGGTATAATTTGGATGAAGTGGCACAAGGCAACCCATGGATAGAAGAATTCACAACCTTAGTTCAGTCTTTTGCTTTCTACAATGACTAGTATAGTAGTACTAGGGTTTTCTCCTGAAGTTTGGTTTCACTTTCCATTTTGTTTTATCAAATTACAATCATTGTACATGCCTCTAGAGTCTCTAGACTCTACCTCAAATTGTAATTTTCAAGTGACAATCAATATCATTGAAATTTCTATAGTTCCATATAAAATTCTATTTCATTGTTATGCTTACTTATGCAATATTTTCTCATTTTCCAATTTTTCTATTAAATTGTTAAGAAACAAAATATAACATTTAAAACATTGAATTAAAATTAAATTATTGATGTTTCACAGTTAAGAATTAATTTAATCGATAGTTACTTTTACAATCAGATTTAACTCTCCATTAGATAGGCTTATTTTACAATTAAAGTTAAAGTATCATTGAAAAACTATTTCATTTTTAAAATTAGAAATATTCTAATATATTTAAGAATTGTGTTACTAATATTATAAATTTAAAAGGTCATGCCATGATGACTATTGGATGAACAAAGATCAATGACTTCAAATGATTTTTGGGCCAAATTCAACAACAACCAACTAGCTTTTCTAGAAAGCCCCAAAAAGAAGACATGTGACAAATATGATCAAGTGTGAAATCACTATGCACATAGTAGCAACATTTGATCAAGTTAGATCAATGACCAGAGATACTTTTTGAGTAAATGTGGAGCACACTCAACTAGTTTTATAAATACAACCTAAAAAGAAGACATGTGTAATCTCTAGTCTCTAATAACTAATAAATATGTTATTTAAGAACACTCAACTATTCATAGTGTAATCACTTTTTAATTAAAAATTTAAGTATTCTATATGAGTTCGAATAATTTAACTATACTATATTAGGTCCTTAAAGTTAATTATATTTTAAGCATCTTCAAAAGCATAAAATAAGATAAATATTTTTTTAATGTAAATGGTTTAGTTTGAAATTCAATGCACATTGCACAAATGTATGTGATGCAGGAGCATCCAGAGGTATAAGGGCAATCCTGTGTCACCCAAAAAAATGTACTTAGACTTAGTTTCTATTTTATGTCTTTACATTTTTGGATACCCATTTGGCTCAAATAAAGGTTCCAACTCTCATAGTTCAACTATCAGTGCATTTGAAAATCCCAAAAAAATAGGAGCATGCAATTTGACCATCATTTTGGTGACCTAGAAGGTGCGACTTGGCCAGATGAATGTAATTGAGATTTAGAGCATTCCAGAAATAGAATCAGGTCAAAAGGCCCCACGGTTTGAAAGTTATTGCATTTTTTTGGGTTTTGGAGACCCCCTAAGAATGCTTCAAAGCCAGGTTTGGGGCATTAAATGACCTCAAAAAGGGCCAAAAAATGGAGGAGGAGTGAATCCTATCCACAGGGCTATAGAGCGCTTTGAGAGCTTTTCGAAAATGTAAACGGTTCGTCAATCGGAGCTACGGTTCAAAAGTTATGCCTCCCGGAAGTTCAGCTACCATTTTTGGATTCTTCTAGATTTGCACCGACTTCTAACGCAGCTTCTGGAACCTTCTATTTTGTAGGTGGATGCCTACTAGCACTTTCTAGAATGTACTCCTAGTCCTTAACCCTCCGGGGTCTATTTAAGGAGATTTCTGGCATTGTAAAAGGCAGTTCGGATTGGAGTTTGAGAGGAGGTGCTATAAGGAGAAATATTCTCCAGATTTATGCTATTGTAAGCCCGTAGGGCATGTTTTGAAGTTTATTTTCTCTGCACTATTTGTACTAGCCTCTTTTCTCAGTAATATAATTCCCCCTTTCTATTGTGTCTATTCTGTTGTTGGGTTGTGTCCCCATCAGTATGAGTGTTAATAGAAAATTGTTTTTATTATAATATAATAATAATAATTAATATTATAATTATAATTTAATATGATGATGCAGGTATTAATATAATAAGAGGGATGATACCACTACTATTGGATGAGCAAGGATCAATGGCTTGAGATGTATTTTGGGCCGATTTGGGCAGCACTCAACTCATTTTCCCAAATCACTCTAGAGAGAAAACATGTAGCATACATGTAATACTAGTAACTATTCGATAATCATTTTGACATGGATGGTGGATATGATATTGATATGCAAGATAGGGAATCAATCCAACCACCATTCGATCTACTTATATCAATGACTCCAAATGAATTTCAAGCTGATTTTGGCAACATACGACTTGTATTCACATATTCCCCAAGAAGAGAACATGTGGCATACTTGACATAATATCTATTGCAGCATCTACATCCTTTATAGTGATACACACCATTCAATCAACAAAGATTGAATGGCCCTAGTCATATTTCAAGCTAATTTTGGCTAGAGTAGTCTTTCTTTCTCAAATACTATGGAAAGAAGACATGTGCCATACACAAATTAGGTCAAAAAGAAGACACATGGCATTGACGTAGACCATGGTGCGGTAACAAGACATGTAAAGATCAATGACTAACATGGTTGGAGCATCAAAGATCAATAGCTTGAGATTTATTTTGTGCCGAATTTGGCTACCTTCAATTTTGTTTCAAAATTTCCCTAAAAAGAAGTGTTCAAAAAGAAGTCTTCACAAATTAGTGATAACTACTAGAGTTAATCCTAAATTATACTGTAATGTCTTACATTTATGGTTTCATGAATAATTATAATAGCAACTATCCACTATGCAATGTACATTAGAGTTAATATCAAACACATGCTTGAGTAATTTGCTTTTGTGCATACCGAAATGTTTAGTTTTCATTATTCAAACTTGGATTTCTATTGTGTGCATAAATTACCAATCCAAGGACCAAGATTGAATAAAGGTAGTGGTGCTACAAGCATCAGAAACCTAGTCTTCTTAGACAACTCATAATGTCATAGAATTTAATTATCAATTATAGTTTCAACTTTCTAGCTAAGAACTAAGATCCTAGTTCCTAAACATATTTTTTAATGATAGTTTAGTAACTAGTATCATATATAAAATTCAAGTTTTAATTTCCAATTTATCGTGCATTGCAAACCTAAATTGTCTACTTTTTAGTGGCTAGGTAACTTGAAAAGTTAAAAATTACAAATACAATTTAGGGTATAAATGTTATTTGTGTTCATAAATTGTCATTTGTTTTTGTGTATAGTTTTGTAAATTTTTTAACGATGATGAAAACATACAAAAGGAGTGGCACAATGGAATTGTAACACAAAAGGAAATACAGGGGACCCAGGAACTAGTTTTTGACATGCACAAACTATTTAAAATGCAAAGTTTTACTGATGAAATCCATGATATTTTGGATCCTATTATCTATGGAAGGAGTATTAAGACAATCATATATGCAATTTAAGATAATAGAATGATGCACAAAAAGAATCAAAATATATTAAATCAAACACATGATAGGGACCATTGTAACCAAAGTTGCAATGTGGACTAGTGAAATTTCCTACTTGTGGTTCCCTCAAGTATTCCCTTTTCCAAAATTTGTAATAGTTTGTGCTAAAAGCTATGATGAAAATAGAAAGGCAATTGTATATCGAAACACATAGGAGTTAATTTTTTCTATCACGTAGAGTGAATTTGATAGACTATTGGACCTAGGGTTTGACGAACAAAACCCAACCCACATTAACCTAGAAAAACTAGCAAAAACATATGACAAGTTAGGTTTAGATAAAAAAATTGTTACATCAAAGGGTTAGCAAATGCATTCAATCTGCCTCATGATCATAAACCTCCTTAGGAATGGATATTTTTTCACAGTGGGTTCAAGATACTATATCTTAACTATCAATATGTTTAGGTTTGGAAAGTAATGAGAAAGTGGGTGCTAGAATTTTAGAAATGATTTTGAATATTAATTGTCTAAAACAACCCGTAAGATTTAATTACATTTACATTGGGCACATTGTACATCACATGAAAAAACAACTATTAATGACTAAAAGAGGGGCAGACCCATTGTCACAGAAGACATTTAGATACAAGACATACTTGTGTTATCTTTAGTTATCAAAGCATTGTCAAATTTTTTAAGCAAACAAGCTTCAGTTTAATTTTGATAAACCAATATTTGAATGAGAAACTATAGTTAGGATGAGTAATCTCCAAGGGAACTACAACCACTTTTTAGACTTACTTTTTGCACCAGTTTATCATAAAATTGCAGGCACTTTTCTAGATTTCTTGTATCTTGTAAATGATTAATTCAACTAGGAAGTTAAATTCAATTCACCAACTGGTACTTTATGGAAGAGTACACTATATTAAGATTTTACGATTCAGTTGTAGAACCCTACAAACTTCCTATACATGTGACAAAGAGGGTATTTGCATTAGAATATGTATGGCAGATGGGAACAACAGATGTATTGTTTCATGGTCAGCAAAAAAAAACCATTTTTCCTTCCTTTCTTGTTGGATGTGGAGGTTTCAAATTTGAGAGGAGAGCATTCAATGTGGTACAAGAATTGTTTGCAATTTTTAAATCTAATGTTGCCAGACACTGGCCGTATGACCCACTAGACATAATTAGTACAAGGCTTGTATAGAATGGGAACTCCCCAAGTAAATGTCAACATGAGAGTGTATCATTGATTGAAAGATTTAAAAATATGGACTCATGGGAATAGGTCAAATAGAGATAGAAAAAATGCTCCAGTGAAAAAAAATATTTCAATACATGAATTGTCAACACAAATTAAAGAATTGCACAAATAAAGAAAAAGTACAACCCATGAAATCCTATAATTTCTACTAAAAGGTAGATCATCCAAGTAACAAACATCTTCTAGATGCCATAAATCATGATTGTGTAGCTGCAAAGTGGTGTCAATAAAAAATTAATGCATTTTGGGAGATGAGAAAGAATCTTGGTGAACTAAACACCTCTACAGATTTTAAAGACTTTCCTGAGGATGAAACATTTAGAAAATTATGGGATAATGAGCATCTAGATGTAATAGTAGCACAACATGATGCGGCTGATGAAGGAAATGAGTATGAGGTTTGTAAGGATCCTTCATCCATAGCTACAAGCCTTGTCACTGGTTTCACTGAATTTACCACTCCAAGTAGTAGTACATTTGATTCAACAACTAAACATTATGTTGTACTTAATCAGTAGACAAGGGGAAAATATGGCATAGGGGAAAATATGATAGAAAAAATTGGTTATCCAACTGATGGTGGGCTGGGCATAATAGGTCAAGGAATTTGGTATCTAATCCTAGTGCCAAATGTATCGAAATGTGGTCATAAACCAAACATTGGAGATGAGTCAAATGAACCATTAGGTTCAAAAAAAAGGTGAACCCAAGAAATTTTTAGTCGTAGGTGGATATATAACCTCCCAAGTTGTTTCCTCTGGAAAAGGTATCATGCAACTAAAATTTGACAAGATCCCTACCCCTAGAGTTGAAGATTACTGTGCAAAGAAGCAAAAGGTTTTGAATATTGATACTAATACAATGCCAATCTCAACTCCCTTAGCACAAAACTTCAGAACAATCCAAAAGTTTTACTTGTTAGTGGCAATGGGCAAGATTAGGAAGGGGTGATGTCATTGGTATTAGTGATCCTCAAAATGTAATTATTACAACCTCAAGGATTAGTGGGGACAAGTACAATGTTGCAAGTGCTCTTTCAATAAACCACAAAGATGAATACAAAAAATAATAAGGCATTCAAGAAGGATATACTCAAGGACCAAGTGCACAACCTTAGCCAAAAAATGTGGAGGCAGAAATGAAAATTATGAAGGAACAATAAAAATCTATCTCATGTAAATGTAGAGAGAGAAGAAAAACTCAAGATGTTGAAGGAACAATTGGAACAAAACAATAAGAAACATAGTGATACTCTAAACCATGTTAATATGAAAAATGATTAAAAACTCAAAGAACTCAGGGATAAATTGCAAGAAACAAACAAAAAAACTTGCGGATGAAATAGCATTTGTAGTAGATATTTTCAATAAGTTGGAGTCTAGTGGATATACAATTAGTAACATTAATAAGGAATTAGACAATGAGAAGGAAAAAATAAAAATGGTGGGAAGAGAAAGTAGAGAAAATAAAGAAACAAAGTGAAAATCAGCTGTCACAAATGGTGCAAGAGGTAAAAGGGCTAATAAAACAATCAAAACCTTGGAGAACAACTTCTTTGAGTCATATGAAAAAATAAAAAATTCAGTCAAGCTAATTAAAGAAAAAAATGTGAGGGGAAATTAGGCAAATATCGATAGGTTGTGTGATTGGTTTGAATTGCATCAAAGTTTTTGAGTTGTTTTTGTGAGTATCAAAGAGCAGATTGAGAAGAACAATGACCTTTTTAAGCTCAAGAAGACTGCAAGAAAGATTACACACATAGTTATAGGTATTTGTCAAGCCAAGGAGTTCATGACCACATTATTACATCAGTAAAGTCATTATCTATCATTTAAAAATGCTAGAGTATAAGGGAAGGAGAGGAATATTTGAACTCAATTGGGAGAAAACTCACCAAGATGGATGATAGAGAAAAATTAATGATAAGACTTGGTTCACCTACTCTTGGTTCTAGTAATTCATCAACAACATTCATTGGTAGGGAAGCTTACTAGAAAGAGTTGGAGGCCAAAATGATATCTTAAGTAGTCAAGTTTCCTCAAGATTAAAATCCTAAAGGCATTTTTAATTGCATCAAACCATTGGCAAATCTGAATTCACTATTGGATGTAGCATTACTTTCAAGTAAGTCTTCCAAATTTGGAAGTCTAATGAAGTTAAAGGTCATCTACTATAACATAATGTCATGCCGAATATATCAGGGCAAAGACACACCAATTTTTTTTTTAAAATTTTTTTTTAAAGATAGTTAAATATCCACTATGTTTAATAGATACAACTTAATGAAAATGATGCAGAGATATGACAACATGAAAAATATGGTTTTCAAGTCACAAGGTTACACAATCAGTTTACAAGAGTTCTAGGGTTTTGGATTATGTTTAGAACTTTGATTAGGGTAACGTTAAACATGTGTCATTAAAGTACACAAAAAGAAGCTTATTCTAGTTTCAAGGTTAAGACAGGTATTTAAATTCTGAATTCATTAATATAATACAATTTTTTATGTTATTTCAATGTTTAAAAATCATATCCACCTTTAAACATATACATTTAGCATAACTTTTGTCTTATAACACTATCTCGATTTCACTCCTAAAGTAATGGTTTGTAATTTATCAGCTTCCTTAAAATCTTATTATAATCTATTGTAATAAGGTTTAATTTCCAAAAGCCCCATTAGAATTATTAAATTTAAAAAGAAAGCTACTACTAACCTATAAACTCTACCATCCCCTAACACTTTCATTTTTATATAATTAAATATTAAAAATGAAAAGCAAATACTTTTAATTAAAACCCAAACATTATTAAATAAATCCTATACTTCTCATTCATTCTAACTTTATTATTTAGTATCTAAACCTTATTACTAAATAACTAAACTTAGTTTTAATGTTCTCACATATACTTTATACACATCTAAATATTTACATTTAAACAAAATTACTTATCTCTAACGCACCAAAACTAATTGCTAAACTAAATAACTAAGCTAACTCATTTTAAACAAGGACAAATTAACTCACCTTTAATTTTAAGTAATCCTAATTAATTAAATGCCTAAAACCCACTACTAATTCCTAACCCACATTTTAACAATTTCTAACACTAATTTAATTACTACCTAAACATAACTTAACACACCCTAACAACCACTTACCAATTCCCAACTAACCATCAACTCCTAACTAACCTCACCCCACCACATGTCATCCTACCTTGGGTGGTCTCCAAAGTCTCCCACATTGCCCAAGACTATAGGTTCACTTGTTGATCAAATAAGTAAGATTGACAAATGAGTGTCAACACACTTAACTATATTCACTATACATGTTGAGTATACAATGGAAGTTGAACCTGAACTCTAACACATGTCGAGTTACAAATAGTGCCAAGTGATTCAAGAATTAGTAGAAGTTGAGCAATGCAAAAAACTAATAGGTGCCAAGTAACACAGGAAGTTAATAGGTGTTGAGTAAAATAGGAAGTTCATAGGTGCTGAGCAACATAGGAATTCTATAGGTGCCAAGTGACACAATAATTCTATAGGATCCGAGTAATGCAGGAAACACAGAGGATGTCGAGCAATCCAAAATAGATGGTGTTGAGCATTAGTATTACTTCATGTGCCGAGTAATGCAGGATCAACGTGAAATTTTTTTCAATCACAAACCATGATGTGAAATGGTTATGCATGACTCATGACAAGATAAAAGGATAATATCAAATCCTCCCAACCACTTATGCAATCCTCATGCAGCCAATTAGAAAATTGGAGACTGCATGCAACCAATAGGTGAATTTCAAGGGTCATAAAGAGCCACTAATCCTTATAAGGGAGTCTTGATGCCATTGACCAAAAGAGAGAAGTGGAGAAAAGAAGAAGGAAAAGCAGAGCCTATTATTAAGGTCATTATAGAACATTGGTGTCAAAGATTTAGTGGAAAGGATGACATTTACACATCTAGTTGATTAGAATAGAACAAGGAACACAATTAGTAGATAAGATCTAGTAGAGATCAGTTATAGAAGAGTAGATCAAGAGCCTGAGATCAGCATTAGAGATTGCATTAGATCAGGTGTATTATTCTAATACTCTCACAATTGTATTAGAAATTTGGAAATCCTATTGAGTTAGGTGGGTTTAATAGATCTATGTAAATCTTTTAATAGGGTGGAATTCTAAGTTGAATATTCTTAAGTCATCTAATAGGGTACACTCCTAATAGGGTGTAGAAATCTTTTAACAGGGTCACATTTAATAGTGTGTTGTAGCCTTTAATAGGGCAAACCATTAGAAGTGGTTGAAATCAATTGTTGTAGTAATTTTGTGGGTATCATCCCCAACCTAGTTTTACCTTCTTATTCTTGGAGGGTTTCTAGGTCACCAAAATCTCAAGTGTTATGTGGTGATGCATGTTTACTTCTCATGATTGTTTAATGTTTATATGCATGCATGTTAATTTCAGTTATATGTTATTAAGGATTTAAAACAAGTGAAAAGGCCAGTACTTCTTATTCACCCCCACTCTCAGAAGCACTCTTCCCATTAAGACATTCCAACAATTGGAATCAAAGCCCAAGTTCTCTTAAGAAGAAGCTTAACAGCTTGGAGGAAAAGATCTGAAGATGGAAGTCTTCAAACTTGGGAAGATAATTGAGAACCAAGTGATAGATGTGCATCTCGCTCTACACAAGGTAGAGGAAGCTAGAGAAGAATTAAGAAAATCATTAAAAATAAGGAAGGAAATAGCTACAACCAAAAATGATATTCACTACAATGAGATTGACACCACACAAGTATTTTCCAAGGAGATTCAAAAGAATTTGATGCAGCAATAGCAGAATTGATGGAGAAAAATAGAGTTCAAGTAGAAGAGATAAGAACTCTTAAGATGGAACATGAATCATAGGCCATGATGCTATGTGAAATCACTGAGCAAAAGAAAAGAGTAGTTAAGGATAGAGTCATGATGGAAGATGACAAAAGAAATCTTGCAAACAGACTTGAAGAAAAATGTACTGAATTAACAAGGATCTCAAACATGCAGATGGATACACTTGGCCAACTGATGAATCTTCATCATGAACTCAATATGAAAGATATTGAGTTCTCTACTTTGAGGATGCAGAATGAACAACTATGGAATGAATGGAAGAGAGAAAAAGAAATAGTAGAGAATCTCAACAAGTCAAGTGAAGCTATCAAGTACTTTGAATAGTTGCTGAAATCCCCAAGATCGCCCATGATACATCATGACTTCGATACACTAGCACTGAAGTTGGTGAATCATCAAAGAGTGATGAGCAAAGAAGTGACAAAGGTAAGGATCCTAAACCAACTTGTCATTACTGTAATAAATAGGGGCATACTGCTAATGTTTGCAGGAGTAGAAGGATCAATCAACCAAACACACCCAAAAGAAAGGGTTACTGTCACAAGTGCAACATGTAAGGTCATATGACACAAGACTGTAGGTCTATAGTCACAAGGACACAAAGATTTGATGGACATTGCCACAATTGAAAGAAGTATGGACATAGAGCCTTTTAGTGTAGATCAAAGCGTATGTGGACACCAAATCAACATGTAAGGAGGGACAACTATGTACACCATTACAATTGGGACTACAGTACAAGACAAAGTTGTCATTATTGTCAAGAGTATGGACATATACTCCAGAACTGCATAAGAAAACACTTCAAAGGGAACTATAAAAGATGGTTGAACCAAACTACTTGTTATAGTTGCTTGAAAATTGGACATGTCAGTAGGAATTGTCCAAAAAAGGCCAAAGCACCCAAGACTGAAGTAAATAAGGGCAAAGAAAAAGTTGAGGAGGAACACATTAGAACAGACGTAAAGAAGACATGGTAGAGAAAAGATGGACCAAGTACATCCAATGGAAGGGTCACTTTACCCAAGAGGTGAAGTGATCATATCTCATCCAACTAATCACAAATGAGCCTATGGGGCTGATACATACAAGGAAGTATCATACATTAGCCCTAAATAGAGAAGAAGCACTACAAAGTATAAATCTACCTGAGATAAGATGCTAAGACAAAATTTGACTGATGATGTCGAGCTGTCTTTGGTTGTCGAGTAAAACTATTTTGGAAGCCAAGTTAAAGAAAGTCAAGTGGAAGCCAAGCAAAGCCTGTAAGTGGTTTCCAAGTTATTAACAAAGTTAGTAGATGCCAAGTGAGAATAGCTACCGAGTAAAATGCAATGGATGCCAAGTTGAAAATCTATGGAAGCTAAGTGACAGGTGAAGGTACAAGAATGCATTAAATGCAAGGTTTTTGAGTTGCATAAAGGTGAAAATTAATTCATTTTGAGCCATTCAAACAAAGAGTGATTACCAAAAGCACAACTGAGCAATTTTCGAGCATTCAATCAGTGATTTGAAATGATTTCAAGCATTTAACCAGGCATTTCCTTCAGGTGTCAAGTTCTACAGTTTGTGAAGTTTACATTAAATGTCAAATCCTAGTTCAATTAAAAATGGCATCTGGTTCAAAATTCACCAAAGGGAAGGAAAGCCATGAGATCTAGCTAGTTAGTAATGAGGTTGAACAACCTGAGTTTAGGCCCATACTAGAGGTAGCATACAAAAATGATCCCGCAGTAGCATTGTCTATGATTCCAAAAAAAGTTGCTATGGTCCAAGACGTGTGTAAGTGTTACAACTACAAGATTAGAGCCATAGGAGACCTAGAAATCTTCAATGCCTATGATAAACTCTGTATAATGGTATATTAAAAGATGAGTTTTCAATTGTAGAAAAGAAGGGTTTAACCAAAGCCCTAGTTTTTCCAATCATATTCAAAATTGAGTGGATACGCATAGTACTTAGCAGAATCCATGATGGATCATTCTAGTTAGAGCAAGGACCAGTTAAAATTACTAAGAAGATGATTCATAGGGTCATAGGTTTTCCAACCCTAGATTGGCCAAAGACATTGAGAAGCGATAAGAAGGAAATAATAGAGAAAAACACAGGAGCAAAGTGGAACAATAGAGGCATGACCATAGACACCATAACTGATCCCCTTCTAGACTTTGTTGTAAGGATCATATCACATAAGTTTTATCAATCTAGCAGGTTGAATAGTGTACCCTGCATAGCAGTGGATGTGGCATATAAGCTTGTAAAGAAAGACCACACCTATGACCTTGCAAAGCTCATGTTCCAGCAGATAAATGAAAATCTTGGAGCAATTAGAAAGTCTAAGGGAGCACAATGCAAATCTGGGTTAGCATTGGTATGCATGTTCTTTTATGTGATGAAGGAATTTCCTTCATTTGGAAAAGTCAACTGGAGTCAGAATAAAATAATTGTTGATCAAATAAATGATT
Source organism: Cupressus sempervirens (assembly GCA_028749045.1). Lineage (NCBI taxonomy): Eukaryota > Viridiplantae > Streptophyta > Pinopsida > Cupressales > Cupressaceae > Cupressus > Cupressus sempervirens. Next base: position 324,806,350 of record CM053789.1, read on the forward strand.
TTATTGCACAAATGGGAGGTAGCTTTGATGATCAAATGACTATATATTTTGATGATTTCAAGAATGCAATGAAGAAAATAATGAGGATACTAGTCTCATTGGTGAATCAACATGAGAATGACATATGCTTTCTTATTGACATTGATTATACTTACATCCAAGCATTCCTTCCAAGAGTAAGATGGCTTAGACCATTGGGATATGAGCTTGATGTTGATCAAGCTTCTGCAGCTATTACAACATTACTTGCAGAGGAAATGGACAAAACTGCCAAGGCATTTGGAACTTACGACACTGTTAGATCAAGAGTTGTTACAAAACTCAAGATAGCCACAATAGTCAAGAAGAAGGAAAAACTAGTAAAGAAAATAAAGAAGAAATTTGGTGTTGAAGAAACAATTGTAGCAGGAGAAGCAAAAGAAATTAGTGAAGATGAAGAAGAAGGTGATAATGAGAAAGATGAAGATGAGCCAAAACAAGGGCCACTTGAATTGACACAAGGCCAAGGTGAAGACAAAGATGAGGATGCCAAGGAAGCACCCATCAAAGGCAAGGCTATCAAAAGGAAGGAAAAGACACCTCCTACTTCTCAACCTACATCAAAGAAATTTGCCATGCCAACACCCAAGAAGCCAATAACTAGAGCTACAATAAGGGGCTCCACACAAAAAGTCAAAGAGGAATCTGTCACAAAGAAGAAAGCAACCAAGAAGGCACAGGAAGAGCCAAGGAAAAGAAAAATATATGTGGCACAACTTGATACTGATGAGGAAGATCAATCTAAAAAGGTAAGTCATTCTCCTAAGTCTTCAATTGATACATTATGTGAAAAGATTAGGAATGGAGACTTAAGTGACATAAAAAATATTGACTTCAATAAGTTCACTAAAGAGGAATAAAATAGAATAGAAGAATCAGTCTATGCAACATCATTCAAGTATACACCTCTTAAACTAGATGGACAACTACCAAAGGAATTGTCTAAAAATGTAGAAGACAAATGGTATTTTTGTTTGAAAATAGAGAAGGAGATGAGAGAATCAACCCTAGCAAGAATGCCTAATTTGACAAGGGAACATATAACTAAAGCAGTCAAAAGGCGTAATAAAAGGTTTACACCTAAGGATAGGGAATTTTCTATACTTCAAAATAAAATAGAAGAAGTTGTACAAAGAACCACAAGATCGTGGAAGAATTTATATAAGAAAACTGAAGATGTCTTTGAAGAGGAATACAAAGAAGAAGCTACTACTAAGCCAAAAGAGAGAAGAAAGAGGAGAGAAGAGAAGATAGATGTAGAGAAAAAGGTTGAAGAAGAGGGAAAAAAGGAAGAAAAAGAGGAGGAAGGAAAAGATGAAGATAGGGTATTGATGGGCAGCAAGACCAAAGTGTGCAAGACACACAACTACCACCTCCTAGTCCTCCTCACTCTACTACCACACCTAAAAATATCATAAAGATTAAGGATGTTGTTGACACCTCAAGTCAAAACATCAATTTACTAACTACAAAGGATCTCACTAAGATACTTGACCAAACAACTCTTCAAGCACAATTGTGTACAAGTCCCATATTGGTCAGTGTAGATCAGCTCCAAAAGTTAGTAGATAAACTCAAAGAAGTGAAGGTGTCACCACAAGAACCACCTCAAATCACTCAAATTAATGGACTTTCATTTCTACCACCTCCATCACCACCAAGAATAGTCATGCAAGCTCATCAGGAGCTGAGTGCAATAGCAGAGAAAGTCACAGGTACATCAGTACGGATAACAAGTACACCCCTAGCAACAATGGAACAAGAAGAGGATAAGGAAGAAACACAAGATCAGGAGGAGTCTTCAATACAAACTTTTGTTGAATTGTCAAAAACAAGAACTCCTACCAAACTTGTTCAGAAGCCAAGTAATAACATGTTAACCTTACAAGTCAACATACCAGGCTCAAGTTCTACTAGGGTAGCCAGGACCATTTATTATGATATTCCTGAGCTTGATGAAGAAATTCAAATACCCTATTATGATTCAAGCACTTTAACTGAGGAAAATATGAATGATATACAAAGTGCATTGGACAAGAGAAGGAGGCAAGAGGCATTGAGGAAAGAGTTCAAATACAAGTAGGCAATGAATGAGATCAAAGATATATTCATGGATTCCTTCAGCCTACAACCTCCAGATGCAAGCAAGCCAATCCTCAAGCAACTATCTGATATAGTTGACCAAGTAAATAATGAAGACCATGATACAAATGTAAAACTCATGGAATGGTTAGAAAAGAAGTTTCTAGGCAAAGTCAACCAAAAGATAGCTAATGGAATTATTTTGGGATAGGTTGACCTAGCCAAGAAATTGGATAAGGTAAAGATTATACTAGGGAACATCTTTTCCCTTTACAAAAAATTGTGTGATTTCTCCAAGTTCACACAAGAAATAAATCCTAAAATTTTGAATCTTGAGAGCAAACTAAACCTCTCCAGTATGCAACTAGCCTCAAATCTTGCACATAGTGAGAAGCATTTTACTCAAATGCTTCACACTCATAGGGAATTAGCTGCATTATCAGTAGAAGAGGCCACTATTAGAGAAAAAATGATGCAAATTCAAGCCTCAATTACTCCTCATTTGGAAGTCTTACACAAGGAGCAAATGTATGTTGAAAAAGTCCTCAAGAAGGATCCAAATATTTCTACACATGAAGGACTTGTTGATCTAGCAGTAGAGCTTGCAATCCAACACAAGTCATTGGATATTACATTAAATAATTGGGATGCAACTCTCAATATACTCCTTGAGGTAAATAAGACATTTTTGGCCAAGCATGGCATTACTATTTAGAAACCCTTTGACATTAGTGTCAAAAAGGGGGAGCTAATGAAGGAGACAATATTCTAAGGGGGAGATATATTAAAGGAGGAGAAATGCATATAGAAGGAAGATAAGGAGATAACAAGTTCAAAAATAGGTCAAAGAACAAAGTAGATCAAGCACATTGCCTTAATTTTCATGACATGACAAGGCATAAACAACTCAAGGGGAGTCACAAGATATATTGATTGTTTACATTTTTTTTGAAATTTTGTATGTAAGTTAAGCAAGTAAAGAATAAGGATTGGATCATGAATGATCAGTTAAGTGTTTTTGACACTCATGTCAAAGGGGGAGATTGTTCATCAAATAAGTAAGATTGGAAAATGAGTGTCAACAAACTTAACCATCTTCACTATACATGCTGAGTATATAATGGAAGCTGAGCCAGAACTCTAACACATGCCGAGTTATAGATAGTGCGGAGTGATTCAGGAATCAAGAGAAGCTGAGCAATGCAAAAAACTAATAGGTTCTGAGTAACACAGGAAGTTAATAGGTGCCGAGTAACATAGGAAGTTAATAGGTGCCAAGTAACACATGAATTCTATAGGTGGCAATCATTTCACTATTGTGATTTTCAAGTGGTTAGACTAGTGTTTCAATCATAACAATTAAGTGCATTTTTTATTTTGTTTTTTTGTTTTTTTATGTTTTTAGTTATTACATATTAGCATTAATTAAATTAATTATTATTAAGTGTTTTAGTAATTAAATTAATTATATTTTAAGTGTTTTTTTAGTAGTTGATTATTTAGACTAGTTAATTTTCTTTATATAGTTAGATCTTGATATGTTAAAAATAAAAAAACTATATAGTATTTTTTAATTAAATATGTACATTTAATCAGAAATGTAGATTTTACATGATCAAACATAGAAAATTCAAGTTGAGACTTAGATAACTAAAGTAATTACACTTGATAAAATATTAACATAGTACAAACCTATATAGATAACTAACATGTAACTTGAAACATTAGGTAGAACTAAACTATAATAAGTTCTAGTTGTTCAAACTTGAAAACTTAAAATTTAGCCAACCTCAAACTTAGAAAACTTGGAACCTATAATAACATGTACATGAAACTTTGAAAACTTGTTAAGACCTCAAGATAGCTAAAATTAGTTATATTTTAGAAAACATTAAAATAGTAAACCTATATGTACTAAATAACATACATGCATATTTTTTGTTCACATACATGAGCTAGATGTGCATATTTGAGCTAGATATTCATATACATGAGCTAGATGTACTAAATAGCATGTGCATATTTTTTAGTTACATTCAACTTTGTACATATTTATATACATACATGTTTTAAATTAAATTTATTTATATCTCAGTTTTATATGTACTTATGTATGTATACCTTAAGTCTACATTTATAGATAGAGATCTTTGCATATATCATTATGAAATCTAGTACTGGTGGAGCACCTATGTCCTTAGGGGAGGCTAGTGTTTAGGGAGGGTGTCGTAGTGCTGAGTCAGACATAGCACATAGACTAACATCATCCTCTAAGGAGAGACAGTGTTTGTTTACAGATACTATTGCTAGGTTATCTCGTGTTCTTGACTATCTTGATTTTACATTGTTGGCTTCTATCACTCTCCCTAATAGGGAGAAGATTATTTCTATTAGAGATGAGTTGTGCTAGATTATCAAGATGATCTCTATGTACAACCCATTTGATGATATTAGTATTGAGACATTTTACTCTTCCCTTTCTCACAGTGTCACTGGCACTGCGAAGTATACATAGATTGATGGCGAGGTCTCCACTACTATGGTGAAGACTATCTTTCCCTTTTATATAGATAGAGCTAGGGTTAGAGGTTATTTAGTGACAAAGTGTATAGATCAGCTCGTTGCTCCATTTATATATCCTTGGTGGTCAGCTGCGCATCACAGGAGGCCACAGAAGGATGAGTTTCCTCTTTATTTATGCAAACAATTGTTTGTAGAATTTTATTTACATCATGATGTCGATTCTACAAATTTTCTAGTTCATGTTGGATGGGACCTTGGCCAATTGTTAGAAATATTTAGACCTGTGGACACCCTTGTGCCCATTAATAAATGGGCAATGGTGGGTCCAACCTTTTGGTCATGCTGAGAGGTCCATAGATGACTAATGTGGGTTCAACTATTCCTAATGATATATTCAGGATTCAAATATTTTCTAGCATTGCAATAGTTTCCACACACTTAGAGGAGATATCTTTAGATAGATGTGGTAGATATATGTTATGATCTCATGGTCCCATTTTGATAGGTGCATTCTTTAGCATAGGAGTTGATGATCTGTATGAGATAGCAGATATACCATTGTCACTAGAGCTTTTGGCTATATTAGATGTGGATGCATTGCATCGTATGGAATCTTATTTAGCATATGATCTTCTTGGTTCATATCAATCCTTGTCAATAGTCATGGGGATTCCTCTTCATGACATTGGTGAACACATTAGCCATATTTTGTCATGCACAGTAGGATCATAGCCCTCACAAAGATAGGAAGATATCCCTACACATTCTACAACACCTACTCCTACAGAGGGCCATACAACACCTATCCCCACACCTAATTAAGATCTTGTAGCACTTGCTTCTACACAGCCTGGCCTTAGAGCACTTCTATTCCATGATTCAGATATTAGTTAGATTGGCAAAGCATTACATGAAGCTATGGTAAATATTGTAAATTTATATATGTTTATATTTATTTGTTACTATAATTTACACATGTATATAGTTTTTTTAGCATACTCAAGATCCTTTATATCTATGTACTTAGGTCTATACATACATATTCTTGAGTGATTCAATTTAACTTGTGTACATGTACATGTGTGTTCTATGGGGTCTTAGTCTCATGCCCAAAGTACAACGGCAAAAACATATGTAATTTTTTTCCTTTAAAAGAGTAATATTAATTAAACCCACTACATTGATAAGGTTTTATTTAGTTAAGACATAGTTACATTGTAAGACAGCAATGGGTTTTCCTATCAACGTCCTGACATTCCATTTAGGTTTAAGAATCAATGTGTAGGAAAAGATTGTTAAATTAAAATGTTGTTATCAAATCAATTTCGACATTCATTTTGTTATTACTTTAATTTTTAAGTTATATATATATATATATATTTCATTTACTTTTCTAAATTCTAAGCCTATAGTCAACCAAACATCAAGATCTATTAACACCACTAGTACTAAAAGACTAATTGAAAACCATTAACATTAACATTGTATTAGTAAACATTGAAATTGTATAAGTAAACATTGGCGACATCCTAATAATAGTTTTAAACCTAAGTAGTTTCAAACCTACAACCAAAGGAATTATTCATAAGTCACTTATGACTAGGAAAATGTGAAGTATGGATTATTGATAAGAACAGTAGCATTCAATGCATTCTCAGATGATAATTAGAACTATTGTAGCATTGGAATAACACAAACAGTGATATATATGTATGTATGTATAGAGGATCATACCAATTTGGTGAGACTGATAACACAACTTCAACTAGTGTAGAGATGGTGAAATTGATTTAGGAAAGTTTGTGGGTAGATGCCCTAATATGCAATTATAGTGAATGGATGATAAGAGATTTGGTTTTGTAATTACAACTCAAAGTATAACTCTACTAAAATTGATGTCCCCACATGTGTAGGTTCTTCGAAAGGAAACCAATGTAATAACAAGAGGATTGAAGAGGACTTATATTAGCACCCTCTCATTTGCACTTTTGAGTGAGCTTGGACCAAGACAAACCCCTTAGTACAATAAAACCCTAGTCGTAGGGCGATGTCAATAAAGTGATCTATGTCATTAGTACATGGATCAATAAGCATTTGAGTGACATGGTCGATAGACCACCATCTAAATCAACTTAAGATCCTTGCAATGTATTTGGGAGACCTAAGATTCCTCATTTTCTTCAAAAACCTTGGTACGAGTACATTATGTCAGTAATGCAAATTTTGTAAGTAATTGGATTTATGTTCTTATTTTTCTAATTTTAGATATTGGTATTTTAATGTTCTTTCCTTTTTGCCAAACAATGTAATGTGGGGCTGTTTAGCCAACTTTATTATTGATGATTCTATTTTGCCTCTTGGTTATGTCTTTATTTCTTGATTAAAATTTTACCATTGTGGCCACTCTTTATTTCTTTGATTTCAGACTTTTGTGTTGGATGTTTCATCCTTGATGTTGAATTTGAATTGTGAGGCACTTTCTTCTAATTTTTTTTGGCAAAGTGACATATGATGGGCATACCAAAAGGGATTTATGATGATTAAGTAGGATGTTTAACATTAGGGTTTGGGGTTATTAGTAAGAGTATTTATGCCCCATCCTCTCCCAAAACTTTGAGAATAGGGACTGTCATGAGGAATGAAATTGCACCCCAACATAAATTTGGTTAAGGTTACAGGTTAGCCGAAAGGATTTCTAGATGGAAAGGTGCATGTGTAGTGATGGACTCATTGAGTATCCTATTGAGATTCAGTGCATTGTGGAAACTCTATAGGGAAAGCATTTAACCTTGAATAAAGGGACAAGTGGCTTAATATGAAAACTTATTTGAGGGAGGCTCATATGACTATTACCCCCAATGAGTGGGTATGTGGGATTCAGAACATCTTATGATATTATTATGGCTAGAGACTCTATAGGTATATTTTTATTAGATTAGAAAGTTGTTTATATGTGACCTGTATGTTTTAAGAAGTGTTTGACCTTGGAAAATGTGAGCATGTCAGAGTTATGGAGTAAACCTCACTTTTAGTAATGGTAATTAGGTAAATAGGTTATCATCCTTGTGTATGTATGTGAGTCATTAATCATTCTTTTTATAAGAGTAAATTTTGGAACAAGTCTAGACAAGGTCTAGCATAAGATGAACATTTTAGTTGTGCGACTTCTAGGAGGAAGTCAAAGGCTAGTAAGGGAGGATGTAAGGTCTCTCCTCGTATGTAATTATCAAATATGAATTCTCTATTAAAACCCTTATAGGAGATTGAAATGGATATGAAATAATGTTTTATGTTGTGAATGCCCTAATGAAAATTGAGATTAGTTGATACATCCATGTTTTAATACCCAGTGATTTGAAAAAACTACTACATTATCTCTACTATTTAAACTTTAAAATTTCACTAACAATAATATGAGGTGTTTTCACCCAATGATGATGACGTTGATTATGGTACCTCGATGATTGGGTTATATGAAATTCAAATGGTTTAGTATGCCTATTGGTTATGATGTTTAGGTATATGCATGTCTAATGATGATTATTCTAGTATTTTAATTTGAATTAATGAATAAGTTATGTTATATTGATTATGTGTTACTGATGATTAAATGTGAGTAGAAATGAATTAAATAGTTAATTATATGAAAGATTCATGTTTTGATTTATGTAACTATCCAGTTAAGCTTTGAATATATGTATGTGATTTTCTTGAGCTACTAATGTGTGCAATGAGTGTGCAGGATATTTTAGTTTAGAAAATCGAACCAAAAAATGAAACTGAACCTTATGTACCATTGTGGAAACTAGGGTTGAATCTAGTGAAATATGCAAACCCCATTGTTCGTATGTTATTTGTGTCATGAAATGAATGAATGTATCATTTTCTAATCTTCAAGTGTTGATTTTTTGTAATAGTGATTTTTTAGTGTCACTTGACACTTGTGAATTGTATATGCATTCTAGCATGATAGTTAGGGTTAACCGAGTAACCTAAAGATCTAAGTCAAACTAGGTTAGTGACCTTCTTTCTAATTAGTTAGTAATTGAGGTTAATTACCCTAATTAGGATTAGTGAGTAATCTGCATTTTGAGGGTTGTTAGAAAGTCCTACAATTTCCTAGCTTTTGATAGGTCCCTAATTAATCCTAAAGGCCAAAAATCATGAAATCTAAGTACCTAAGGGGTATGGGTATGGGTTGGGGACATTTTTCACCCCTGTAGCCCCTTTTGTTGACTTTTATATTCACTCAAAAACCTCATTTTTGCTTTATTGCGAAAATTGATTGTTTCCAATATAGGTTCGATAACTTTAACTCCACCTTGAGGTTAGCCTATGTCTAGCTGAGTTAGAAGACTCTAGAACTTTTAGGCAAGTGGGGGAGTTATTGCTTTTTGGGATGGTTGAGTTTAGGACCTTATTTAGAAGCAATTTTGAGAGGGTTTGAGTGTTCACCCAACCTATATTTTTAAAGTGGAATGTCAGGATGTTGATAGGAAAACCCATTGATGTCTTGCAATGTACCTATGTCTTAACTAAATTAAACTTATCAACATATTGGGTTTAATTACTATTACTCTTTAAAAAAAAAAAAAATTATGTGTGTTTTTGCCCTTATATTTTGGGCATGACACTTAGTGATAGTCTGTTGCATTTTGGAGATCTTCAGACCTCGACAAATCCTGTATGACATGAGTCACAGGTATGTTATCTATTTTTTATTATATATTTGATAGATATATATTTTACATATGATATAATACATGCATGTATACATGTATAATTTTATAATTTTACAAATTTCTTTCATTTGACACAGGGTTCAGATCCAAATCGTAGAGCCTTTTGGGGTTAGGGATCAGGAGGGGGATGTGGTTGATTTTAGTTTACACATGTCTATTTCATTGGTGTTGGGATATTTTATATATAAACATGTCATTTCAGATACATGTGTTATTTTAGATACTTTTATATGGATATGTATGTTATTTCAGATACTTTTATATGCATGTACATGTTATTTCAAATATATTTGATACATGTGGTATTTTAGAAACATTTGATGTGGTATTTTGGAGACATTTTATATGGTATTTTGGATACATTTTATATGGGTACATACATTATTTCATATATGTGTAATTTTACGTAGATGTACATATTATGTTCATATCTTATGTTCATGTTGAATGTACATGTATGTTTTCAATATTCATATTTTTATTTCATAGATCATGTGCTATTTTATAATGTATGTGTTAAAATATTTAATCAATAAATTTAATACATATTTAAGAACATAAAGAGTACAAGTTACTGTCTTCTGTACATGTTAAATTAATCTTTTAATGTCTTAATCTTTTATGTTTATGTGTGTTATTCATGTTTATGTATATGTTATTCATCTTAATGCCTTAATCTAAGTGTAATTAACTATATTTAATGACATTTCTTAAGGGGAAATCCTAAATTATACATAAGAATTTAGATTAAAATATATATTTTATTTCATATATGTATGTATATATGTTCATGTTAAAAGTAGACATGTATGTTTTCAATATTCATGTTTATGTATATGTTATTGTTTTTAATGCCTTAATCTAAGTATAATTAACTATATTTAATGACATGTCTTAAGGGAAGATCCTAAATTATACATATAAGAATGTAGATTAATGCATAGGTAAGAATATAGCATATACATGTAGATAAGAACATATAAAGAGTATGACCTAAAGAATGCATGTTACAACATTTAATTAATAAAATTTAATACATATAAGAACATAAAGATTATATACAAACATAAAGAATGTATCATATAAGAACATAAAGATTATATACATAAATACATAAGATCATTAACAATCATAAGAAAACATAAACAATATATATAAATACATACAAATACTAAAGGGGTTGTCTTAAGGAGAGGTCCTAAAAGTTGGTACTAAGGGGATGTCCTAATAGGTGGTCTTTAGGGGAGGTTATGTAATAGGTAGTCCTAAGGGGAGGTTCTAAGAGGTTGTCTTAAGGGGAGATCCTAAGAGGTTGTCTTTAATTAAAACATAAAGAGTACTAGTACTAAAGAATACACGATGTGAACTACAACATTTAATCACTAAATTTAATACTTATAAGAATGCAAATAATATATATGAACATAAAGAATGTAATACGTGCTATTATAGAATACATATTAAAAACATAAAGAGTACTAGTAAACAATACATGATGTGAACTACAACATTTAATCACTAAAATTAATACATATAAGAACACAAAGAATACATACAAACATAAGGAATGTAATACATATTTTCAATATTCATATTTTTATTAATATTTATGTACATGTTATTGATCTTTTAATTTCTTAATCTTTTATGTTTATGTATATGTTATTCATGTATATGTTATTCATCTTAATGCCTTAATCTAAGTGTAATTAATTATATTTAATGACATGTCTTAAGGGGAGATCCTAAATTATACATAAGAATTAGATTAATGTATATTTTATTTCATAGATGTATGTAAATATGTTCATGTTAAATGTAGACATGTATGTTTTCAATATTCATGTTTATGTATTTGTTATTGTTTTTTAAAATTCCTTAATCTAAGTATAATTAACTATTTATAATGACATGTCTTAAGGGGAGGTCCTAAATCATACATATATAAGAATGTAAATTAATGCACAAGTAAGAATATAACATATACATGTAGATAAGAACATTGAAAGAGTATGACCTAAAGAATGCATGTTACAACATTTAATTAATAAAATTTAATACATATAAGAACATAAAGATTATATACAAACATAAAGAATGTATCATATAAGAAAATAAAGATTATATACATAAATACATAAGAGCATTAACAATCATAAGAAAACATAAACAATGTATATAAATACATACAAATGCTAAAGGGGTTGTCTTAAGGAGAGGTCCTAAAAGGTGGTACTAAGGGGATGTCCTAATAGGTGGTCTTAAGGGGAAATTAGGTAATAGGTAGTCCTAAGGGGAGGTCCCAAGAGGTTGTCTTAAGGGGAGGTCCTAAGAGGTTGTCTTAAATGAGATATCCATGTCTAATTTAAATAAAAATAACTTGAAACATGTCTAATTTTGCATATCCAAGATAAATGATCCAATGTATACAAATTTATAAAATAAATATCCTATCAACATTAAATGTGAAAGTATAAGAGCTATATAGACATAGCTAAACTAGAGCTCCATAATAAGTACATAGGTAAACTAGAGCTCCACAAACATTGTATTGTTAGGATCCTCTCTAGCTTTTATTATCTCTAGAAGTTTTTCATGTTCTTCAATAGACAATTTCCACTTTTGATTTCCAAGACATCCTCTTCTTTGTATTGCTTCAAATTGTAACTTTGTTGCTATAACATGGTTACTATAATGTAAAACTTTTCCTCTAGGCTTATATTCAATAAATTCAATACCACTATCAATTAACCTTGTTTGTTGATAATATGTTCCTTCAATAACAACTGATCCAATTGGATATGATTGTTCATCAGCATCTATAGTTGCTTGTAGCAACTTGTGTTTTGCTTTTGTGCATCTTAAAAGATAATAGTCCACATTTCCCATATTATTTGGTAAGGCTTGAACTACAAAAATATCTCCTGCATGTATATAAAAATGGGTAAATATAAATTAATTTTAAAATGAATATACATCTATATTAAATTTATATATATGTATATGCACACAAGCCTACCATAACTAAATAAAAAATGCACCCATAATCAGCTGAATATACAGGATCATGAATGTCAATGTCAATGTCAGCATCTTCAAAAGGAGGCTTTCAAAGTATCTCCTTCAAATCCCAATGTGAAACATATCCATTCACAATATTTTCACATACACTCACTAGACTTTCCTTAATGTAGTCATCACAAAAACATATTTTCTCTCTTACTTTTATTACTAGAGGTTTATGGTTTCCTGTAGTCATCACTTGATGTAAACTTCTAATACCAAGAATCATTTGACAATTGTAAGGATTAGATCGATCCATGTCTATTACAAATATGAAAAGTAATTGTCATATTTCAAAATAAATATTTAATAAAAAACTTAAGAATTTGAAAAATACATTAAAAATAAACATAAAGTTCACCTTTCACTTCCCAAAAGTAATCCTTATTGTATTCAGTATCTCGAGTAGCAAAATGAACTTTACAGCATTCAAAAATTTGATTTCCACTCTCTATCCTATTCCTTGTATGTACATACAACATGCATATATATAATTTAAAATATATGCTATTAGTATTAAACATGCACATTAAATGCATATTTACCTACAAGTTCATGTTGTCAAAGCACACAATTTATACATGCTCTTGCTTCATCATGCTCCCCTTTTTCGTATCCACTTTCAAAGAAATTTCATAAAAACCTAATATTGGTTCTAGCATGTTGCATTTCTAACTAATTAAATACTTTTTCTGATTTGAATTATCCTATGAACATGAAATGATCAGTAGAAACAATTATCTATATACATGTATTAAATCGAAGTACAAATAACTATAAGTAAAAATATTTAGTTAAATAAATGTGTAAGTTCATGTATACTAACCTGCACATCCATCAGACCAAATCCAATGCTCTAAAACATTTATTCCATGATTTAAGATCTTCAAAGAACATTGCAAAAAAATGAGCCACATAACTCCTATCATGATTTCTATCATCACTAATATAGAAATGAACCTCTTTGATGATGATGTGTTCATTTTCATCCAACCTTTCTATCTCATCCACCTCAAATCGTGCATGTCTATAGGTCACTTGTACAAATATTGCAACTTGTTTAGAATGATAATATTGATCTTGAAGCTTTGTTTGAGGTGCAAATGTGTAATTCTCAGAAAAATTTATAACTGAAAGTATACAACCACATGGAAAACAATTTTTGGAATCATGAAACTATTTAGCTTGGCATCATGCACCATGACAATGTTGGATATGTGGATATATCAATGGATGGAACTTGGTCATAAGCTCATCATAACTCAATTCACTCTCCTTAAGTACTTTTTGTTGGATTCATCTCCTATCTTATTTTGGTATGTCTCACGTTCATATCTCATCCATGAAATTGGTGTCAATTCATTAATATTCTCAATTTGCATTGAAAATTTGCATTAATCTCCACAATCTTCACACTGATTTTTGATGCATTGCACTTTAAACTCATTTGAATCTTCTAATTTATCACATAATATGGACTTCACAAATTGTGTTGTACTTCTAGGGATGACCAAATTAGGATCAAGTACTGCCATAAGTTTTTTATATGATTACAAGTGTAGACCAAATTCAACATGATTTCAACAACAACAAGTTTCACACATCTTATTTATGCATACAAAGGAAGGATGAGAACTCTCAAACATTCTTTGACATATTTTGACATTTGAAAATTCTTGCTTGAATGTTTGAAATAATTAACTTTGAGTTCTATCTATGAAATGTTTTGGTTGTTCAATTTTGGCCCCTGTCTCTTGATCTTTAATTTGTATAGTATCACATTTGTTGGAAGAAACATGAGAACGTGTGGTCCAAAATTTCAATAACTTATCTTTTTACATCTTCAAAAATTCTGTCTTTTTGAGAAACTCTACAAATATTCACCTAGTTATTCTCAATGTTATCATCTAGCATATTTCTCCTCTTGATGTATCTTTGAACAGTTCTTCTAGCTATATGTAGTACATCACAAATTGCACGTACCTATTTTCTATGTGTCAATTTTCTACTAGATATAGTTCTCATCAATGCTCTATGTGCATTACTCAAATCACCTCCTCAAGTTGTGTTGTCAATTTTGTGATAAGCATTTTGCAAGTTTTCAACTATTGTTTTATTAATATTATGTGCATGGTTTTTCCTATTATCAACACCCAACAACTCCAAAACAGTTCTCATATCTTTTCTCCAAAATAACTTGACAAATAATTGTGCCTATCCAAATATACTTTTATCTTTGAAATATTCATCCCACATGTTTTGACAATGCTTTCTAATAGTGTTATCATTTATCATATCTTTAGATGTAATTTGGTTAAAAAGTAGTTCCTCATTCAAATCCATCAAATTTGTTATGCCTTCTAATTTTTTTCTATCATTAGAAGTGTCAATTTCTTCCTCTTCATTACTTTCATTCTCTTTATGAATCCGATCCTCTTCAAGAATTTTAGTAGGTTGGTTTTGGTTACGTTTTGTATGACCTTTCATTTGTCATCTCTTATTCTATCATTATTTCCTTGATCTTTTCCTTTTACTACCCATTGAATACTTTAATCTATAGAAACAAACAATTTAATTTATATTTTACTAAATACTAGCTAATGCTTCAATATAGAATACATAAAAATAATTAGATGGGAAAAAAACCTTAAAAATATTCGATCCTTTGTAGTTTTGATTAAATTTGCTAAATAGTAGCTAAAAATGGCTTCAAAATCATTATCTTCCAAAAATACTCTTTTATTTTTCACTATTTTCTATATTTACTGAAAAATAAAGAAAAAAATTATTTTATAGCAAACCACCAAATTAACCGCTGGCAATTTGATTGGCCAATGGGGGTTACGGCCAAAACCCTTTTGGCTAAAAGGGTTATGACCGAAACGGTTTCGGCTGTAACTATCTATGTGGCATCCTAAGTGGCAGCCACACAAGCAAAAATAAGAACTTTTGTATGTTAGAGTAATTATTTGTTTGCACTTATTAATTAAATCACTTAGATTTAATTAATTAAGTTGCCTATTACTCTATTTTGCTTAAGCTATCTTGTAGGTGCATTATTAATTAATTATTAATTAATAATGTGCAACCTAGCTTTTTAGTTTAGGGTTTCTATCTCACCTTTATAAGGTTGAGACTTGTACTTATTTCATTATCTCTTATGCATTTTTCATTTGAGAGCAACTTTTCTTCTATCTCCATTTTTTAGCAAACCCTTGCCTCTTCTCGTCTTTTTCTTCTGTGACAAGTTTTTGCATGCAGGGATTCGAAGGCTTTGTGGATTTGATTGGCTTATTTACTCAAATCCTACATGGTATCAGAGCCAGATCTGCTGTAGCTTGTTCGATGTTTCAAGAAAAAGGGAGAACAAGGGTTTGGCAGATTAGATCTGGTGTTTTTTTGAGCTTTTTCTGAGAAAATAGTGGGTCACTAATTTTCAGAGAATTTTGAGGCCAAACAAACCTCACGGATGGATTCAGAAGGCGTCAAAACCCCCATTTTGATATAAAATTTGTCAGATTTGGACAACGTTGATCTGGGGGGCAAATTTTTTTGCCGTACAGGGCCATACGACCTCCTGCACACGAATTGAGGTGGAAAAATTATAAAAATCGCAAAAAAAATTCAATTGTGGCATTTTTTGGCCACGGCGGTTAATTAATCATAGCGGAGCCGCTAGCGGTCACCGCTGATGGCCACCGCTAGCGGCCCGCAGTGGCTCCGCCGGCGGCCACCGCCAGCGGCTCCGCCCAGCAGCGGCCCTCCACCCTCCCACCGGCCGGCCGCCGCTCCGCTGGCAGTGGTGTTTTTTTTTTTAAATTATTTTTTTATTAAAAAAAAATATTTTTTTCATGCATTTCAGAGGGCCTGGTGGTTTTTTCTCCGTAACTTGAGCATACAAACGTATTTTTTTGATCCAAAAAATGCGCTGGAAAGCTGGTTCCGAGATGGAGATACTAGTTTAGGCTTTTTTGAGTTTTGATGTAGTTTGGTTGCTTGTTTTGGTAGTCAAAGCTGAATGTTCAGTTTTGCACTCCGGGAGGCGTATCTTGAGCATCCAATCTCTGATTTTGGACTTCTTTATATCGCTAGAAAGCTCTTTCTGCGCTCTTTCCATTGATGCTAGTTGTTGTTTCAGATTCTATTCCAAGAACATCCTATTCATTCTTTTGCATTTTAGCATTCTGGTGGATATCCTGTTTGTTTCAGGTCCGGGGATCGATTTTGTTGCTTTAGTTGCTTCGTTTTGGGCTCTACCTTCTGTTGTTTCAGCATTTGTCTTTTCTGATCATTGTTGATATTCATTGTAAGCATTTTTATGTAACGCACTAAGATAAAGTGCCACTCTTGCGTTTCGGGATGCTTTTCATCATTGTGATTCATTGTACTCACACTATTTTATAAAGTGCCATGGGGGGGATAGTTGTTTGCCGCTTATAGGCCCTCTCTCTCTTTTGCCTCATGCAGTGTCGATGACACGTGCCTTTATTGGTGTCTGTACCTCACTCTCAATGTGTCTGGTTCCTATTTTGTAGGAGATTTTTTTGGCCCACCTTTTCAGCTGCCTGTCACCTCACCTACCTTAAGGGGAGGTTATATTGTTGTTCTATGCTTCTTTGGTTGATGGTTCGTTGGTGTGACCTATGTATTTAGTACCTGATCCTACATACTAGGCGATTGCAATGGCTGGTTACCTATGCATTTTGGTAAGATGGATCATCTACCATATAGACACGCTCAGTTTGTGCCTTCTATTTCCATGGAGGTTCTACAGATCAGCATTTTGACAGAGTTTTGCGGTTCTTCATGCTTCAGTGATTCTCTTCTGATCTCTTTGTTCCTTCTTCTGGAACATTCTTTGCTATCTCTTTTTGGAGTAGGGTTTTTCCCATGTGGTTTTCTCTATTTCTCCTCTTTATAGAGATTATGTTGTGATTGGGTACTTGATCAGGCCTTGTTGTCGAGACCCAATTTTCCTGCTTTCATAGTTGTGCTAGGTTAGCTTACCTCTTGAGCTTTGCTTAAGGGGGGGTGTTAGAGTAATTATTTGTTTGCACTTATTAATTAAATCACTTTGATTTAATTAATTAAGTTGCCTATTACTCTATTTTGCTTAAGCTATCTTGTAGGTGCATTATTAATTAATAATGTGCAACCTAGCTTTTTAGTTTAGGGTTTCTATCTCACCTTTATAAGGTTGAGACTTGTACTTATTTCATTATCTCTTATGCATTTTTCATTTGAGAGCAACTTTTCTTCTATCTCCATTTTTTAGCAAACCCTTGCCTCTTCTCGTCTTTTTCTTCTGTGACAGGTTTTTGCATGCAGGGATTCGAAGGCTTTGTGGATTTGATTGGCTTATTTGCTCAAATCCTACATTGTAAACATCTCACTTTGAAGGCCAATTTGACCTACTAAAATGAAGTTGTTTTAAAAACTAAAAATATACTTTTGTAGGTCTCAGAGTCAAGATTATGATCATATAAATTTTTTATTATTTTAATTATGGATAATATGTTATAATTTGAAAATATTACAAGTAGGTATTTTAAGATTTAGGAAGATGTCTACTCAAAAATAGAAAAAAAAATAGTAAATCACGCTCAAAAATTATTATTTTTTAATGTTGCACTAGAGAAGAGAATATTCTTCAAGAATATGTAATTTGTTTTGAAAAATATGTAGATTTGATGGAAAAAGTTTGATGGGAGAAAAAAACTATCAATTTCTGATAACTTTGACTTTGACCAATTATAAGTTGAAAAATATTAGCCAAATTTCAATTTTTCTTTTTTGGTGCACTAGGTATACATGTCAACTCTAACATATTCCATAATTAGACCAAAATATGATCATTTGCATATATTTGTTTGATAGGAAAAAAAACTCTATATTTTTAGCATTTAAAAAAAATTATAAATAGACTTAAAAAATTTAAAAATAAATAAAATTTTCACTCAATTTTTTTAAAAAAATTACAGACATAAACTTTGTCCAATTTTACACATTTCATTAGTTTATATCATCTTCAAATTCTAAACACAAATGTCACTTTTATGTCACTAAAGTTGAAGAGTTTAAATTTTGATCACTTTCCTTTATAAAAGGTGACACAGGTTTGTGCTTTTACCCATTTAATCTAATCATTAAGGTACCATAATCAACATCTTCATCATCAGGTGAAAACATGTCATCTCATCGTTAGTGCAAATTAATGTTTACATAGTCAAGATAATGTAGTAGTTCTTGAGTCACTAAGTATTTAAAACATGAATGCACCAACTGATCTCATTTTTCATTAGGACATTTATAACATACAACATTACTTCATATCCATTCAAATCTCCTATATGGATTTAATAGAGAAATTCATATTTGATAAGTGCATGCCAAGAGGGACCTTATATCCTCCCCCACTAGCCTTTGACTTCCTCCTGAAAGTCGCATAACTAAAATGTTCATTCTATGCTAGACCTTGTCTAAACTTATTCCAAGATTTACTCTTATAAAAAGAATGATTAATAACTCACATACATACACAAGGATGATAACCTATTTTCTTGATTACCATTACTAAAAGTGAAGTTCAATCCAAAACTCTGACATGGTTACATTTTCTAGGGTCAAACACTTCTTAAAACATATTGGTCACATATAAACAAAATTCTAATCTAGTATACAACACTTATAGAGTCTCTAATAATAATAATATCATAGATACTTTTAATTCCACCTAGCCACTCATTGGGGTAACAATTGTACAAGACTCCCTCAAATGAGGTTTCTTATCATGCAACTTGGATCTTTATTTGAGGTTAAATACTTTTCCATTAGAGTTTCCATGACATACTAGTTTCTTGATAGGATACTAAATAATCCATCACTACACCTACACATTTTTCATCTAGAAATCCATTAGGTTAACTTGTAACCTTAACAAGTTCTATATTAGGGTAGAATCCATTGCTTATAATAGTCCACGGATAAGACTAGTCCTATTCTCAAAGTCTTGGGAAGGGGTGGGCCATGAATACTCTCACTAATAACCCCATACTCCAATTTTGTACATCCACTTAATTGTTAGGAATCCCTTTGGTAGGCCCATCATATGACACTTTGCCAACAAAATTCAAAAGAAAGTTCCTGAAAATTTAAATTCAACATCAAGGATGAAACATCCAATAAAAAAGTTTGAAACAAAAGAAATAAAGAGTGGCCACAATAGAAAAATTTTAATCAAGAAATAAAGACATGACCTAGAGGAAAAATTGAATTATCAATAATAAAGTTGTCTAAATAGCCCCACATCACACTGTTGGTAGAAAGGGAAGAAGATTGGAATACCAAAACCTAAAATCAGACAAATAAGGAAATAAATCCAATTATTTACAAAATTTACATTACCCACATAATGCGGTTGTACCAAGTTCTCTGAAGGAAAAGAGAAATCTTAGGTCTTCCAATTACATTACAAGGATCTTAAATTGATTTTAGATGGTGGTCTAATGACCATGTCGCTCAAACTATGATTGATCCTATATACTAACTACATAGCTCTCTTTATTGACATCACCCTACAATTAGTGTTTACTATACTAAGGGGTTTGACCTGATCAAAACTCACTCATAAGTGAAAATGCAAGGATACTAATATAATTCCCCTTCAATCCTCTTGTTGTTACATTGGTTTCTTTTCGAAGAATCTAAACATATGGGGACATCAATGTCACTAGAGTTATACTCTAAGTTGCAGTTACAAAACCAAATCTAGTATCCTTAATTTACTATAATTACATATTAGGGCACCTATCCCTAATATTTTTTAGGTCAAATTCACCACTATATATATATATATATATATATATATATATATATATATATATATATATATATATTGGTTGAAGTTGTGTTATCAATCTCACTAAATTTGGTATGATCTTGTATACATAGATATATCACTATTCTATATTATTTTATTATTTACACAAGTTCTAGTTATCATCCAAGAATGCACTAAATGTTATTGTCCTTATCAAAAATTCCATATTTCACATCTCCTAGTCATAATGACATATGAATTCATCCTTAGGTTGTAGGTTTGGAACTAAGTAGGTATAGAACCATTATTAGGATGTTATCAATATCTACTTATTCATTTTTACAACTATCTCCTTGCTGATGATATAGGTCATCATCATTGTTCTTATCATACCTCATGGCTTATAATCTTCTTATTACTTAACTATGTTACTTGAGCCTTTAGTTCATATTAGGTTGATGACCTCATCATGATTTTACTTTCTCTAAATTGTAGGGTTATAATTGATCCAATACTTTCAATATCAAATTCTATGAGCATTCACTTGATAATTAAAATTTAGTATTACTCATTCTTATACAATAATCCTACTAACATAATCAAACTCACATAACCCTAACTTAGAAGTTTACACTTTCTATCTTATCGATTTAATACTATACGTTACATACTTCTCACCATTTAATCTTGTTCTTACCACCATACTTTAAATAGGTTTATACTATGATTAGGGTTCTATTCCTCATAGTAGACTGAGATACTCCCTTTCTTTGTGTGTTCCTAGCTATCTCACTTGTTGAATAGCTTCTAACATTAGTAATCCTATTGTTCAAGGTTCCCAAAGGTTACTTGCAAATTCCAATTTTAGCTCTCATTTTCTTTTTGAGGATTAATGGAACAATTCATTTTAAATTCAAAATAGGTTAGAAGTATACTAATAACTTGGTAACATGGTATACTCTTCAAGTGTTACCTTCCTATTTACTCACCATTCATTTTATCTATTCAATGTTTCAACCTGAAAGTGCAAAATTAAAATTATGAAGATTGTAGGTTTCCTTTACTTATGTTGTACTATCTAAATTGATACTAGTCTACTTGATCACCTCCATACTTGATATGAATTACAATTCTTCCACGAGTGATCAGATCAGGCATAATCTAACTTCTACTAGAGATGACGTGAAACACTTTCTCTATGACTTCTAGGTTATTTACTCATTTCCACTCATGATTTAAAGTTTTTTTTAGGTTTCTTAACTTAGTTTTCCTCAAGGTGATCGTGATCAATATAATTTTGAATTCTTTATGAGATCACAATCTTCCTTAATAAATAAATAAATAAATATATATATATATATATGTATGTATGTATGTATGTATGTATGTATGTATGTATGTATGTATGTATGTATGTATGTATGTATGTATGTATGTATGTATTTATGTATGTATGTATGTATGTATGTATGTATGTATGTATGTATATAACATTCTTGCATCAAATCAATTGTTTTCAAGTCCTTACAACTAATTTATCTAATATAGTTGACCATTTTCAATCGTTAATAGCTATTATAGGTTTTGCTTAGGTTTACTCAATAGTGTCATTATTTAGAAAGACTACATTGGCTTCTTAAAATTATACAAGGAGCAATCCCTACTTTTTATGGTAATATTTAAACATCCACACTTAACATGGATCCATTGTTGCCCAAGTGTCATGAAACTAGGCTCTGATACCAAAATATCATGCCCAAAATATCAGGGCAAAAACACACCAACAATTTTTTTATTTTTTAAATATTTTTAAGACAGTTAAATATCCACTATGTTTAATACATACAACCCAATGAAAATGATGCAAAGATATGACAACATGAAAAATATAGTTTTCGAGTCACAAGGTTACATGATCAGTTTACAATAGTTCTACAATTTTGGATTTTGGTAAGAACTTTGGTTAGGGTAAGGTTAAACATGTGTTATTGAAGTGCAGAAAAAGAAACTTATTCTAGTTTCAATGTTAAGACAAGTATTTAAATTTTGATTTAATTGATATAATACAATTGCCTATGTTATTTCAATGTTTAAAAATCCTATCCACCTTTAAACATATACATCTAGCATAACTTTTGTCTTATAACACTATCTCAATTTCACTCCTAAAATAATGGTTTGTAATTTATTAGCTTCCTTAAATTTTTTGTTTTTGGCAAAAGTGGATGAGCCACGATATATATATATATATATATATATATATATAATAAAAACTAGTTCAAGAGCTCAACTAGGAAAGAACCAAAGTCGTAATATGTACAAGTGACTAATATCAATATTTACAATCTTAATATGTTAAGGAACAAAAATAGGACCATCAAAATTAGAAAAATTTTGAATTTTACATATTCATCAAACAACAGGCATGGAGGACTCGAATTCAATCAAGATTTTCAACAATTTAAATAACATGTCTAAAGTATGGAAAAATAACCCAAAGAAATAGGAAGAAACCTCTATCCTATCTATCTTCCATATCCTTGTTTGAGGTGCCCAAAGAAGGAGTGGATGCCAAACTAGGATTTATAGAGAAGCCCTATCCAAAATTTGAACATGTTAAAGAAACAACCTCCCATCATGAACTCGAGCCCTCAACAACAACATCTAAAATACCAGTGGAAATGTTAGTGGAAGATGGCGCACCCCAAACATTTTCTTTGGTGACATCCGAATGAGGGGGCCAAGTAATTTCTTGTTGGACATGATAGATAGAACCAGGAGCATTGAAAGCTAGAATCAACCAGACACATGGTTCACTAACCAACTAAGATGGGGTAGCCAAAGGTGTCTCCACATGGGCAGTTTTTTCTCTTGCTTCAAAAATTGGAATACCCAAAATATCAATCAATGAAAATCTAACTTTCTTCACCTCCTTTATTAGCTGATAACCCAAAGCTTGTGCCGTGAATTGCAAAGTCTTAGTCAGGAACCAAGGATTGTGATTTTCAAAGGACTTATGTAGCACTTCAAATGTCATCATAGCCTCATGATTCTTGAAAATATTCCATCTACCAAGGTATTTCCAAACCACAAATCATAGTTCTGCATCGCCCAATTCAATTTATTTTCAGCCCAGTATTCTGATTAGAACAGCTTGATAGCAATAATTTCCAATCTCGACATTGATTGTAGGAGATCCATGCCATTAGATAGGAATATGGAAACCAAAGTAGAAGGAAATAACACATTTCTTGCAGATATAAAAAAGAGATCCTCCCCAATTATGGTTTGAATTGCACGATGAATGTTGTAGGAATGTACGATGAACATATTGTCCAAGACCACATCATCTAGAGGATGAGAAAGTGCATCTTCATCCAATGCCAATTGAGCTTGATTTTGAAGTTTTTGGAGAGAATGCTATGATGAAATTGGTGACAGGAATCAGATTTCATGCATAATTCATGTGAGAGTAACATTTTGGAGGCAAATTAGATGATAAGCACAGATAGCCAAGAAGATGAATACATGAAAAGAAGTCCATTCATTAAATCAGCACCCAATTGTAATTTGTGAAGGGAAAAGTACAAAATTGACACCCTCAAAATTGATGAATGAACAAATTGTTCTACTACCATATGTATTGAATTTAATCTTGTTGTGTACAAAGTACCACATGTCTAAAAAGAAGCGAGATCATATTCAAGTGATGTCAGCCAACAAGATTCTACTTGGTGAAGAAGATTTAGCATGATTTTACCATAATCTCACACATGGGAGCCTAATTTATAAAAGCACCAATTAATGTTTGATGCCAAATTTGGGTAATGCTTGCTAACCATCAAGTGATGTTAGAATACCCATGAGTGCTCAGTTATAACTGTGGTCAAGTAGCTTGGCATGAGTCTCTTCCTTCTTAACTCGACAATCACTCAAATAATTTGATCAACATACCTATGAGTACTCATTAATAATTTTGATTGAGTAGCTCGACATGAGTCTATCCCTTCTTAACTCAGCAATCATTAACTAAGTAAATCAATGGTCTTTGAGAAACTTGGTCAAAATTGAACCTGAGCTAGCTTGGTGACCACAATGCTCATGTAGTATTCTGGCTTGCTTAGTACATGTATCATTTTGGCTTTCTTGGCACATGCAACATTCTGGCTTACTTGGCATATATGACATACTAGCTTTCTCGGCATCAACTATGACTTGGCACATATAGATCATTTGACACATGTAACATGCATGACACCTAAAGTCACTGGCTTTCTTGACATCAACTATAATTTCTTGGCATCAATTGTGACTCAGTACATCTAGATCACTCGGCAGATGTAACACACTCGGCACCTAAAGTTACTGGTTTGGTTGACATCAACTATGACTCAGCACATATAGATCACTCAGCATATGTAACATGCTCAACACCTTAAATCATAGGTTTGCTCAACTTTAACTATGACTCAGCACATATAGATCACTCAACACATGTAACACACTTGGCACCATAAGTCACTCAACACCTAATGTTGTACTCAGCTTCTATAGGTCATTTTCCATTAGCTTCTACAAATCTTTATAATGCTTTGTGAAAGAAAAAGGTTTTAATATAAAGTTGTAATCCCATTACATTGAACATGCTTGGTTAATACTTCATGGGGTTAGTAGAATAGCCAGCTTTAAGCCAAGTCACACTAAAACACGTGGTCAACTCAAACGTGAAGTTAATCAATCAGTTTAGATCCAAGTAATACAATAAACAATGAAACCAACCAAGTTCTAACAACACTACATAGAGATCTTTTGCTCATGTTGGATTAAGGTAAATAAAGAAGGGAAATTTGTAGGAATAAAATCTATAATTACCTCTGTATCCTTCAAGTCATAGCCAATATTAGATAGATTATCTGCAACCCAGTTTCCCTCCCTTAGGGTATGAGAGAAGGAAACCACTTCAAACTTATCAGTCATTTCCCAAACTTTTTCCAGAATATTACCAAATTTCCAATTATGTGAATCTTTCTTGACACATGAATTAATGACCACTGAAGAATCTCGCTCAATGTGAATATTAGCTATTCTTAGTCAAGATGCCAATTCTAAACCAAGTAAGAGTGCCATGGCTTCAGCTTTATTATTCATACCAATCGGTAATTTTTGAGCCAACATACCCAACACCTGTCCATTATGATCTCTTATACACACTCCAGCTCCTAATTCACCAAGATTTCCTCTCAAACAACCATCAAAATTTAACTTACAAATTCCCCTAGCAGGGGGAATCCATTTAACCATCTTTTTGTTAAGCTTCTCAGAAGGACCTCCCGAAGTAATTAGTTGATAAGATGGAGAGGGTAAGGAAGCTCATCTATTAGCTAAAGAAAAATCTCACCCTATGATGATAAGATGCTCAGAAGTTCTTCTAATATAAGCTAGAACAACTTCCCCAACTACAACTTCTAATGCTGATAGCATAGATTCAAATGTGGAGGGTTGACTTCGAAAAATAATTTTGTTCCTTTCCTACCAAATAGCCCAAATAACTATTGTTGGGTTAAACATCCAAATACAGGAGTAAAAAGAATGATTAATCAGGGTTGGCCAATCATGAAAAAAATTCCATAATGTGTTAGGGAGGGGCATGTTGTACTTTAATTTTTGAAGAATGAAGACCTAGCATTGCTGTGCCAATTTACACTAAACAAAGAGGTGATCAACATTGTCCACTTCTTCCATGCATATGAAACATTGCATATTGTGAACAATGTTCAATTTTGATAGCTTGTCTCCTATCAGGATTCTTTTTTTCAAATATAACCAAGAAAAGTTACCTGCCTTTGGTAAAACTACCAGGTTCCAACAAAATTTGAAAGCCCAAAATGATTTATGTCCAATTTCTATGTTCTTGGTAGTGAGGTAACCCTATTTAACTGAGTATTTTCCCTCTTGGTGTGGGGCCAAGATCAGTGTATCTAGGAAATTAGATACTAAAATAGTCTTTGATTTACATATGTTAACAAAAAAAATTTTGATCTGATCAGGAATTGGTAACTGATCTGGGTTTTTCCAAGTAACCCTGCGTGACAAGGGATCAACAAACTAGAAGTAATCAACAACATATGGTCCCCATTCATCATAGAAAATTATAATCTAGTTATCAAAAGATGGGGAGTTACAAAGTGGAGGAAGGCCATTCCGTGAATCCTACCAAAAAAGTGCCTTGGAACCATTATTAATTTTCCAAGTCAAATATCTAGCTACTAAATCTCTGGATTCCACCAAGAAGTTCCAAAAAGCTGACCCTTTAGGAAAATGCTCCATAGTAAAAATTATGGAGGAATCAGGAGAATTTAAATATTTTCTCTGGAAAATCTTACACCATTTAGCCTCAAGTTTCTCATACAAAGACCAAACTAATTTTCCTCCAAAAGCCATATTTCTTAAAGCCAAATTAGGAAGATTAATCCCACCTTGATGCTTCTCTAGAGACATTTCCTTTAAAGAGATGAGAGCAATTTTGCTAATACCTATTGTTAGGAAAAAACCATGGACAGAAATAAAAACTACATGCAAATATAACCAATAACAGAAAATAATAGAACACACAGAAATAAACACAAGGCACCAAGATTTAACGTGGTTCACCCAATCCCTGGGCTACGTCCACCAAACAGCAAGTCCGATCTTATTACAATCCAGTGATTACAACCTGATTACAATCCGTAATCCCTTATAGCTCAATACCGCCGCAAGAACCAATTTCGTACCACCACATATAAAAAATACCCAACCCTAAGCCCTTTTTATACAAGTATTAAACCGCTTTAGGGTTATAACATGTCGGCCATATGTCGGCTACTTCCAAAAAAAAAAAATTCGGGACAATGCCCCGAACCCCACTATTTATGAAGTATGTACAGTACTTTCCTAATCAGTCACCACAATCTAACACCTATTTTATTATTTGACCATAAAAAGCCCCGAGTTATGCTTTCAATCTGATTAACAATATGCATGGGTGTTGATAGTATGGAGAAGTAATAATTTGGGATAGCTTATAAGACAGACTTGATTAGGAGAATTTTGTCAGATAGAGAGATCCATCTTACCTTCCAAACCATAGTTCTGGCTTTAATTCTATCGACTATATTTTTCCAATAAGAAGCTTTATTACTACCCATGAAAAAAGGAACATCCAAGTATGTAGATGGTAACTTATCCTCCTCAAACTAAAGAAATTTTTTAATCCTTTGTTCAATAGGAGGAGTTGTATTGAAAAAGAAGATTCTAGATTTAACCATGTTGATCTTCTGACCTAAAAACAATGAATATTGATCAAGAAAATAATTAATATGCTTAGCCTCATTAATGTTTACAGAACCAAACAATAAAGTGTCATCCACAAAGAGAGAATGTGTGACGACTAAATTGTTTCCTCCAAATTGGATGCCTTTCTAAAGTTCCAACCTTTGAGACTAAATTATGGCCCTACTAAAAGCTTCTGCCATCAAAATAAATAGGGTAGGAGAAAGAGGATCACCTTGTCTAATACCTTGAGAAGATTTGAAGAACCCCTCTAAGGAGCCATTAATAAGAACCGAAAAAGTAGCCCCTGAGATACAAGCTTTGATCCATTTATACCAAGCTTTACTAAATACAAATTTCTCCAAGACTTTGATAAGAAAGGACCAGTTAACTCTATGATATGCCTTCATCATGTCAATTTTGATGATGTAGGGAGGGATTTGGTTTTCTTTGATATGATGAAGAGTTTCATGAGCAACAATTGCCCCTTCTGAAGTCTCTTTTCCTAGCACAAAACCATCCTATTCTGGAGAAATAATACGAGGCAAGAAAACTTGCAATCTAGAATAAATTTTCTTTGTGAAGACTTTATAAATAGTATTACATAATGAAATTGGTCTAAAATCAACAAAAGTCTGGGGATCACGAGACTTGGGGATGATCACAATATTAGTAGTATTAAAATTCCCACACATATAACCCTTGCAATAGTAGGGCCATAAGTAAATCCCAACCAAAAACATCCCAACATTTTTGAAAGAAGAGAGTTGTAAAACCATCAAGACCTGGAGCTTTGTCCAGGGGCAAGGATTGAACAATTTTTTGAATTTCCTCCAGAGTGAAGGGTTTCATTAGAGCATAATTATCTTGGTCTAAAATAATTCTTGGGACCGCCTCTAAGAAAGAGTTAAGTTGATAATTGTTTATATCCATTTTCTCTATTGGATCAAGAAGTTCTTTAAAGAATTTGACCCCTTCCTTTTTAATACTTGCCTCATCTGATAATATATTGCTCGTAAGTTGTTCCTTGATTGAAAAAATGGATTTATTTGCCTTTTTTTGGCTTTTTGAAGCATGAAAGAATTTTTTGTTATGATCACCATTACTTAGCCATAATTCTCTAGATTTTTGCTGCCAATATTCTTCCTCCCTATGACACAACTCCACCCAAAGAAGTTGCTTCTCTTTCTGATGAGAATATGAAATAGAATTCAAACTAGAACTAATGATTTCTTCATTAATTTCTTGGAATTCTTGCTACACCTTTTTTTCTTCAAAAATATTTTTAAAGACCTGTTTGTTCTAGACTCTGATTTTACCTTTAAGATATTGGAGTTTCTTATAGAACCAAAATATATTGTTACCTTTTTCCTATGGAGCATTGACCCACCATTGTCTGATTAATGGGAGAAACATTGGATGTATGAACCACATACTTTTAAATTTAAATGAAGATTTATGACTTGAAGGCTACTGGTCTACTTTTTTATCTAAAGACAATGAAATAGGGAAGTGGTCCAAACCTAGGTAAGGGAGAAAATTTGCAAAAAATAGGATAGGTGATATTTTCCTTGCTTGTGAAACTAAAAATTTGTCAAGTTTTTTTACAATTTGCAGGAAACCATCCCTTCTATTGTGCCAAGTGAAGCATCCATTAGGCATTTCAATTTCAAAAAAATCATTGATAGTGATGAAGTAATCAAAATCCTCCATTATTTTTGGAGATGGAAAAATTTCTCCCTATTTCTACTTATTATTTTGAATTGCATTGAAATCACTAGCTATGATACAATTTTGCTGTGGAAATGGTCTAATTTTTACTAAAATGACATTCCACATTTTTGCCTTATCTAAAATACTAGAAGGACCATAAATGTTAAAGATAACCATCAAAGTTTCAAAATGTTGGAACTTAAGACATTGCCAACCCAATTCTTGCTCTATTAGGCTACCAGTAAGAACTTGTGGATTCTTAAGCCTCCTGAAGCCCCAACACTATGACAATGTATAGATTTCCAATGTTTCCATTTAGCAATTGACTCCTCATTTTTTCATCTGATAATTTTGTCTCCTATAGTAATATAATGTCACCTCTAGACTCATCAAGTAGTTTTTTAATCTTGCTTCTTTTATCAGGGGTGTTTATGCCCCTGACATTCCATGTAATGATCTTCATCCTTCCACTAAAATGCCCTTGGTCTTTCTGGTGACTCATTTCAAAGATTGAAATTTCTCTTCCATAGTGAATTAGATGCCTACTATAATTTCTTCCTTAGTTTTTGTGCTTTTAATCTTTTCACCTCGAGTCTTTGGAGTTGAGGATATCCCAATGGGACCTCCAGGTGACTTCAGGATTGAAAGGGTCTGTGAGAAATCAAAAGTGGTCCCACACCCAATGTTTCCATTGTTCAATTGTTCAGGTTGGACATCTTTAAGTTGGCTTTGGTCTTCCTCAAGATTTTCTTCTAAAATTTGGGATATATCTTCTTGCATAACTTCATCTACAATTAAATGAAATTGTTCTGATACCAAAAATGTCGAGATCTCATTTGATAATTGATTTAAGCTCAGCTTCCACATTACTGCCCATCCTAAGGTCTTGTATAGACTATTTAGAAGTCAAAAAAAAACATCTCTAGTGAAGACTAATTAAACATAACATGATGAGTGACTAAATTTGTTGTAGACCAAGATTGTCTTCCAGTCAAGCATCACAAAATAATGGGTGAAATTCAGCTGCCTACAAATAGTTTGATGAAAAGAGATATTGTGGTTTTCTTAAGTGTATACCATCAAAACAAATTGATTTTTAAAACTTACTATGAGAAAATACATTGGAAACTATCTCACAAAATGGCATTTCACAAGGCCCTTTCTTTCCATTTTCTTGAGATGGACTTGTGAAGTGATAGAAATTTGAGATTACAGACTAGAGCTAAACTGAGATGGAGATTGATTATTTCCCTCAGTTTCCAGAATTGAAGGGAGGATCTTATTGTTGCTCTCAATTTCTATATTTGAGGGTAAAATTTGATCCTTAAATGTTTATTAGAATATATTGTAATAAGGTTTAATTTCCAAAAGCCCCATTAGAATAATTAATTTTTTTTTAAAAAACACTACTAATTTATAAACTTATAAACCACAAATCTACTAGTATTTTCCTACTCCTCCCAGCCCAAAATCAACTCATGAAAACTGGTTCCCAATCCATCAAAACCATAACCCCATCTTCCAATAAATCCAACTGAGAAAATGGATTATCTATCTACATTATATTGACTAAACTCTACTCCAAATCCTCTACCTACACTTTGTTCCTTCCATATCCTTGTATGCTAAATCCAAACCCTCATGACCATAACTGATCAAATTCTCAATAAGCTGAGCTTTCCCTTTGAGATAATTAGTGGCTTCTATTGATATAAAATCTATATGACTCCACAAACTATTATCAATCAACCTAAACTTTCTCTCTAATATCACACTACTAAGTGATGATAGAAAATTTAAAAACCTTCCATCCTTCCTGAACACCAGATTATCAAATACACCCCCAATTGGGACCAAACCCATTTGAATATCATATTTCCTGATTTCCTCCTCAATTTATGGTTTCCCAATAATGTTATAATAGGCCATCTTATCAACAATATGGATGACTACATCCAGATCCAAAAGAAAGTCCATAACACAAGTTAAGAATATAGACAATATTTGTGATAGCATTATAAATTTTGGCAAAGCTGGCTAAAGGAATTCAAACCCCAAAATCCCCATAAAATCATTATGAAACTTCTCACAATCCAAATGAATAATTTCCTCCAAATCATTTAAGGACAGCCAAATAGAAAATGGCAATTCCCACCCATTTCTCTTCAACAAAACTCTAAAGTAGTTGGTGTTGTCCTCCATCACTCGAAAACCAGGAACTATTATCAAACTCACAACCAAATTACTTTCCAAAAGAAGTAAATAAGCCAATATCACCATGTCCTTTTAACATTTTCTTAACACAAATGAACATCAATAACCATCAAAAAATAATTCCATCTCTTTTTGACAAAATCTCATACCGCATACAATGAAATTGCAACCAACTAGTTCTTATCAATTCATAGCACATTATATGATCTCACAAATTTGTACTTATGAATTTCACACTAGCCATGAAGACTGAAAATATAATTTAAAATCTAGCAATGAAAGTCACCAGTGTCCTTTAAAGAAATCTCACTAAACTTGAAAGTCATATCATATTTAGGATGAAAAATGTGATATTTTAAAAATTAATAGTAATTAACCTATATTGTACTCCAAAAAATATACAAAGATACTCTATCTTCCCACTTCAAACTTTCTTAATCAGAGACTAATGAGATTTCATCATGTTCTATTCCCTTGAAAAGGTTAGGAAAATTTTTAGCATCAAATTTTCTTAATATCTTTTGTGAGCCTTGTAAATCACATCCCCTATTTGACAAAATATGTGCAACTCGATTCCCTTCTCTAAAAGTATGAGAAAAAGACATGAAATTAAATAGATCAATGCTACTCCAAGCTCTACGAAGTATGTATCCATATTTCCAATTTTCCACTTTTTGTTGTATACATGAATTTATCACCAAGGTGGAATCTCCCTCTATATGGATATTTATAAAATTCAAGTTTAAAGCCATTTCGACCCCAAACAAAAGTGCCAATGCCTCTACATAATTATTTGTTCTTGAAGGAATTTTTTGAGCTAACATTTCAATCACCTTACCTTCATGATCTTTAATACATGCCCCTATACCTGAAGCTATAGGATTTCCTCTTGAATAACCATCAAAATTTAACTTCAAAATTTCATTCTTAGGAGGTATCCATCTAACTTTCCTTCTATTTATTTTTACACTTAGTCCTAAAATAATAAAATTATAAGTCAGAGAAGGTAAATTTATCCATCTATTTGACATTAATATATCCCAACCTATAACAATAAGATGCTTTTTTTTTCTAACATATGACAAAACCACTTCAACTATTGAAGCTTTTAAAGCTATCAACACTCCTGCTATATCTAACCGTTGTTGTCTAGAAATTCATCTATTCCTTTCCCACCATAAAGCCCAAATGACTAATGTTGGAATACATTTCCAAAAACAAGCATAAAAGGAATGATTTTTTAGACATGGCCAGTCCTTAAACATATCCCATAATGTATTTGGTAATGGAAACATACCATTTAACTTCTAAAGAATAAAAACCA
The DNA here is from genome assembly GCA_028749045.1 of Cupressus sempervirens. Taxonomy (NCBI): domain Eukaryota; kingdom Viridiplantae; phylum Streptophyta; class Pinopsida; order Cupressales; family Cupressaceae; genus Cupressus; species Cupressus sempervirens. Next base: position 324,839,180 of record CM053789.1, read on the forward strand.
ACATTGTTAAGCCATTTTATAATGAATGAATAACTATTTAATTGATTCAAGTTCCTCTAAACACAACACACATTGAAAATTTTGGATTGTTTTCAATTTTTGCAATCATTCAATAGTCAAAATTCTCTTTCGGCCAAGGGCCAACCAAGCAAAGAAACTAGCTTTTGGCAAAACCACTGGATTCCAACAAAACTTATAAGCCCTTGATCTTCTGACTCTTGATTCTAAATATGAAGCAGCCAAATAACCAAGCTTTATTGAATATCTTCCTTCTATATGGGGAATTCATATTAACTCATCATTCTTGTTAGTCACCAGAACAATTCTAGCCTTACACATGCTATCAAAATCCCCCTTGACCTCCTATAGGTTAGGAAGATCTTTTGGATTCTTCTAGCTGACTACTCCTGAGATTGGATCCACCTTCTAAAAATAATCTACAACATAGGTACCCCATTACTCACAGAAGATATTTTCCCATGCGTCAAAGGAATGCATTTTATTTAGAACTGGTAAACTATTCCAAGAATCTTCCCAAAATAGGACTCTAACCCCATTATTTATTTTCCATAAAAGATATTTAGTAACCAAGTCATGAGATTCCACCATAACATTCCAAACTACAAAACCTTTAGGTAATTTATCTAATGTAAAAATCCTAGAAGGTGTTGATGTATCTAAATATTTCCTTTGCATAATCTTACACCATTTAGCATTAACTTTTTTATACATGAACCACACTAACTTACAACCAAAAGTTTTGTTCCTCAAGCCCCAATTTGGCAAGTTTATACCCCCTACACTTTTATCATTTATCATTTCCTTAAGTGATATTAATAGAATTTTTCTTTACTCTTGACATATTTTCTAACCATAAGAAGCCTTGAATAATATTTTCAATTTTCTTGATAACACTACTAGGAGCTAATAATACAAAATAAGAAATAGTTTGGAATAGCAATAAGAAAAAAATTGATTAACATAATGCAACCCAACAAAGACAACCATCTCACCTTCCAAGACATAGTCCTAGCTTTAATTCTTCCAATAATATTTTTCCAATAGGAATTCTTGTTATTTCCCATGAAGAAAGGAACTCCCAAATATGTAGAAGGAAGGTGATCCTCCTCAAAATCTAGAATCTTGCAAATTCTTTTTCCAATATCAGCACTTGTGTGAAATAAGAAAACCTTTGACTTTGCTGCACTAATATTTTGTCCCACTAACTTTGTGTAAAGATCCAATACAAATTTTATATTCTTTTCTTTCTTTATGCTTGCTAATCCAAACAACAGGGTATCATTTGCAAATAAAGAATGGGTAACCGCTAAATCCTTCCCCTCAAACTGAATACCCTACCACCTCTCCATCTGTTGGGATTTAATAATAACTCTACTAAAAGCTTCAGCCATCGGAATGAATAAAGTTGGAGATAGGGGGTCACCTTACTTGATACCCTATGAAGACTTAAAGTATCCTTCTAGAGAACCATTAATGAGTATTGAAAAATATGCTCTTAAAACACAAGCTTTTATCCACTTAGACCAAGCCCAACCAAAACCCATTTTCTCAAAACTTTAAATAGAAAGGACCAATTTACCCTATCATATGTTTTATCATATCTAGCTTGATCACAAAAGAAGATATATGATTCTCATTAATAAAATGCAAGGTTTCATGTGCAACTATTACTCCTTCTGGCGGTTCTCTACTAGGCACAAAACCTCCCTATTTTGGAGAAATAGCTTTAGGAAAAATGAATTTTAATCTATAGTAAATGGCTTTGGTAAAAAAATTATAAATGGTGTTGCATAAAGATATGGGTCTAAAATCTAAAAATGATTGGGGATCTCTGATTTTAGGTATAATAGAAATGTTTGTAGCATTGAATTTTTTTAGCATAATAACCTTCCTTCTTGAGAATTCTAAGGCTAATAATAACTCCCAACCAAGTGTAGGAGTTGATAAAATCCAACTCCATAGTGTGCCAAGATCACCTGCATGCAAATAGCTTGCTGAAGAGAAACTAAAGGAGCAAGAGCTTGAAGCGAACAATGCAAGAGAAAATATTTCACAATAGGAAGATGAAATTGTTATGTGAATTAATGGATTTACAATGTGAGAGAGACTAAATATAAAGGCCTCAAGGAAGCTTGTAGAACAAGCTAGAAGGTGGTAGAAGATAAGGTTGACAACTAAGCATACTTCCAAAAAAAGGTGGAACATTCTAGAAGGGAACAAACTCCCATGTTGTCAACAACTCATCACTACAACTATTAACTACACACATTAACCTAAGTAAACTTAAGTAAATATAATAAACAATTAATTATTAATTATTTACTCTAACACCCCCCCTTAAGTGCAACTTATGGGAATGCCTTAAGCTCACAAAACTAAGAGAAAATGTAGAATGGATCCCGACAATAAGGCCATGTTAGGTACTCATGTACAATGCAAAGAAATATAATCTCTGAAAATGGGGAAAGAGAGAAAACCACTTGGGAAAAAGCCTCCCCCAAAAAGAGGTAAGTACAAACATGCTAAAAAAATGAAAGAAGGCCTCAACAAGACCCTCCAAGGACAACTTCCATGGAAATGTTTCAAGAGACTCTCTCAAAACCATAAGTACAACTAGCTCCCCATGAGAGATAGAAAATATGCCAAAGCTCCCCCAGAATAATGGAGCCCCTGGAGAAAGAATCAAACCAAGGAAACTCCAATGTGGAGTAAACAAGGGAAGAAAACAAGGGAAACCCTGAATGAAAGGGAAAATTAAAAGGCCTAGTTGATGCTCAAGGGAGAAAATATGGGGATCATGAAAGGGAATCCCCAAGTAGGTGTGATGATACTATCATGAATGTCCACTATAGAATCCACAACAGTTGTGACTGGAGGCTCGATGGATGGAGCTAGAGGATTAGGTAGAGCAGAAGAATAATCTTGCTAAAGAGAAAAGTCCTCAATTGGATGTGGTGTGGCAGTCAAAATAGGGATCTCGGGAATAATACAAAGGTTCAAGTATCCTGATTGCACCACATGATGCTACTATGAAAGAGAACTAGTGTGCTCTGACTATGAAAATGGTGGACCAAAGTGTGAGAAGGTGTGGAGAGGATTGGAAGGATTAACTACCCCTATAGCAATAAGACCTCTTGTTACATGATCCTGAATGAAGACTGAATCAACAATGAACTCGACTGTCTTCCCTAATCCAATGCATGTAATCTAAGAAATTGAGAGAAGGTTGGCAGACAAAGATGGAACATACAATACATCATTGAATATACCATCTTGGATGTGAACTAAACCTTTCTTGCAGACTGGTAGGGTAGTGTTATTTCCCATGAGAATATGAGGAATGGGAGAAGCCTCAAGACTAGAGAAGACACCTTGACAAGATGTCATATGGTGAGAAGCACCTGAATCCAATATCCAAGGAACCTGTGAAAGAGATGTAATGGAAGCCTATAATGCATGACCCTTTCCAAGTTCTAATGTAGATGGAAAATTTGTGGAAGAAGACTAAAAGGTAGACCCCTGTGAGGTAGAAGAGGATGGAGAAGAAACAATGTTCTTCTAAAGAAGAGCTTGCAAATCTGCAATTTGTTTCTCATAGCCATCAAATATCTTCTGAAAATAATGTGCCTCATCATGAGATCCTTTCTAATAATAGGAATAGGTACAAGTCTCAATCTTCTTTTTCTCCTTCTTAGAAGAAGATCATGACCTAGTAGAAGAAGAATCTGATATCTACTTCAACTTCTACTCCTATGTATCCTTGACAAGCAATGCTTGCGACTGTGAACCTAGAAGTGTATCCATCTAAGTGAGCTTGGACTTTTCATGAGTTAATTGATCAAAAAATATCTCAAATGAAGGCATTATGTGTCTATCACCCAAGGCATCCATAGTGGAGTAGAAAGTAGAAGAGAAGATCTGATATCAACCTTGCAACTTGGAGAGTATCAATAAGATACACTCATCATCTATCTTATTTTTCCCACATCCTTGCAAAAGTGTATGTAGAGATTTGAACTTCATCAAGAAGTCCTCAATGGTGGGGATGTTGGTAGGTGTCAAAGATGTCAACTCTACATTAAATTGAAGTGCCCGAAACTCATTCACTATGCCAAATAAAGACTAGAATTTCATCCAAATAGCTTGCAGAGTGGTCAAACCATCCAAGCAAAGCAAAAGACTATCTGAGATGTTTAGTGCAATCATTCCCATGGCCTTGTCCATTTTATTCTTGTGCTAAAGAACCTCAAAAGGGTACATGAGAACAAGTTGATTCTCATCTAGATATGACCATAAACCTCTTGACATGAGAAGCCTAGTCATGTGGGCCTTCCAAATGTGATAGTTGTGTGGCATGAGATTGGTCATAAATGGATCTGCCATTGAGAGAGAAGAAGATGGAAGTAGAAGGGTTTTATTCTAAATTAATTTATAGAAAATAAAATGCCCCCCCACAACTGATAATTATATCCCTCAAATACCACCCAAAAAAACTATGGAAAACAAGAAAATTTGAAAAAGAACTTGGATTCTAATTGAAAGGAGGAAATAGAAGCCTCTACTTCAACACCAAAAATGGGATCTCAATATTACTCCAAACTAATCCTAGATTTGGAAAGTAGACATTAAATCATGCACTTTTTTTAAAAATAGCATTGAAATATGTGTCCATATGAGCCCAAATGAAGCCTTTGAAGGTGCAAAAAATGGGATTTTTGAGCTACAAAAAAATTGAGGAATAGAGATGTCAAACTTCCTACACCAATGTGTAGATCACAAAATTTTACCCCAAAACAAAAAATATTGCTCAAAAAAAAAAGTCTATATGAGGGAGATATTGTTGTTTGAAAATCACCTCTGTAGTTTTTTTTCTGAATCGTCACCATCGCACCTCCAAAAAATAAAGAAAAAAGCCCAAAAAATGTCAAATGTGTTATGTCAAACCCGATTTCTCCTTTTTCTCCAAATACTAAAAAAATGCACTTCCTCCCGATTGAAGAAAAATCACAAACAAACTAGGGTTTGTGTCTTTGAATTGTGGCTTAAAAAATCCTTCAACCAAGAAGTAGCAAGGAGGCTCTTATACCATGTAGAAGTTGATAAAATCCAACTCCACAATGTGCCAAGATCACTTACATGCAAATAGGTTGCTAAAGACAAACTAAAGGAGCAAGAGCTTGAAGAAAACAATGCAAGAGAAAATATTTCACAATAGGAAACTAAAATTGCTATGTGAATTAATGAATTTAGAATGAGAGAGAGACCAAATATAAAGGCCTCAAGGAAGCTTGTAAAACAAGCTGGAAGGTGGTAGAAGATAAGATTGACAACTAAGCACACTTCCAAAAAAAGGTGGAACATGCTAGAAGGGAACAAACTCCCTTGTTGTCAACAACTCATCACTAAAACTATTAACTACATGTATTAACCTAAGTAAACTTAAGTAAATAGAATAAATAAATAATTATTAATTATTTACTCTAATACCAAGAACATCCCTACATTTCTGGAAGAAAAGAGCCATAAAACCATCAGGTTCAAGAGCTTTATTAGGTGGAAATGATTTTACCACTTGCCAAATTACATCCATAGAGAATGGCTTCATAAGATAAAGATTGTCTTGAGCTGAAATAATATTTGGGATAGCATCAAGAAAAAACTTGACCTGGTCTTCACATATATCCTCTTTATGTGAAGGATCAAGAAGTTCCTTTAAAAAAATTAACCCCTGCCCTCTTAATGTTTGATTCTTCTTTAATTATCTTTCTTGGTTTCTGATCCAAAATAGAGAAAATAACATTACTTGCTTTCCTCTGACTAGCTACTGCATGAAAAAACTTCATATTATGGTCTCCCTCACTAAGCCATAGTTCTCTAGATTTTTTCCTCCAATACTCTTCTTCTCTGCTACATAACTCCATCCACTCAGACTGCTTCTCCTTTTGAAAAGAAAATAACTTTGAATTCAATCCAGAATTTATAACTTCTTCATTTATCTTTGATAATTCTTGTTGCATTGCTTTCTTTTCTTCAAAAATGTTTTTATAAACTTGTTTGTTCTACACTTTAATTTTGTCTTTAAGGTATTGAAGCTTCTTAAAAAATGTAAACATACAATTCCCCTTTACCACTAGAGCACTAACCCACCATTGTTTGATTAAAGGAAAAAAATGAGGATGCCTTAACCACATTCTCTCAAATTTAAAATAGGACTTCTGCTTACCCACAGATTTTGCATTATTCTTTTCTAAATTTAAGGCAACTGGAAAATGATCAAATCCTAGAAATGATAAGATTTTTGAGGCAAAGCAAACTGAGGTTAAATTCCAAGCTTTACAATCAAAAATCTATCAAGTTTCTCCACAACTTGTAAAAACCCATCTCTTTTATTATGCCATCAGAAAATACCATTAGAAGACAACATTGTGGACAAATCATTATCACAAATAAACTTGTCAAATTCTTCCATAATTTTCATTGTAGGAAAGATCCCTCCCTATTTCTCTTTTATATTTCTAATAGCATTAAAATCTCCACCTATGATGCAATTTTGACCCACAAGATCTCTAATTTTATTAGAAATTTCATTCCATAACTTTAGCTTCTCTCCACCACTACTTGGACCATATACATTGAATATCATCATAGAAATGTCAAAATGTTCCAAATTGTAGCATTGCCAACCCATTCCTTGATCCAACAAATGACCTAAAACTATTCTAGGGTTCCATAAAGTAATTAAGCCTCATGATGCCCCAATACTAGGTACATGTATAGACTTCAAATTTCTCCATTCTGCAACTATATCTTGATATTTACTATCTGATAATTTGAACTCTTGCAACAAAATAATGGCACCTTTCAAATTCTCTAATAACTCTTTGATTTTACTTCATTTATTAGAGGCATTTATGCCCCTGACATTCCATGTAATGATCTTCATATTTCTAGTAGAGGACATTTAGCCCTTCTGGTAATTCTCTTGGTTGGGTGAAATTTGTCTTCCAAAGTAGACGAAATCCCCCACTACAATTTCTTCCTTAGTTTTCATGCTTTTACTCTTTCTACCACGAGTCTTGGGGGTACTAGCAACAACTTTTTTTTCACCAAGTGATTGCATGATTGAGAAAGTTTGTGAAAAATCAAACTTTTCCTCCTCTCCCTCCAAAATTTTACAAATATACTGTTCAACCCAAACACTGGAGTCTTGCCAATCCTTACCTACTATCCCCTGATTTAAAACAATCTCTTCATGGAAAAATTCTAATTCTTGATTATTATCTTCTCTAATAATTTCATTTGCTAATATTTGAAACTATTCCAAAACAATAAAATTAGATATCTCCTTTGCCAAATTTAAGAAATCCTTTTCCACATTATGGCCTAGATTAACACTCTTCATGGCTTCTTGACATTTTGGAATAAAATTCTCCCTTGAAAAATTGTTAAACATGACTTGGTGAGTGATAATATCTTCAATAGACCATCCACAATTTTCCTTAGTTTTGAAATGATAATCTTTGACTAATATCTCTTGACACATATGGTCTTGGAATAATGAATGATGAACTTTATCAATATGCTCCATAAATATAAATTGGTCCTTAAAGCTTACACCTGTCATGTAAAATAGAAACTGCAGAGCAAAATTACATTTAACCAAAATTCTATTTTGAGATAATATCTGCTCGATTACCACCACATCTGACAATGCATTTTGCTGAATGGGAAGCTGAAAACTATTATTCATGTTCCTTAAAGAAAGATCTTGTTGATTGGTTCTTAAATATTACACAATATATGTGAATGAAGATCACTTCATCCCATTATTCATGCTTATTTCTACTCTTGATTCAACATTATCTCCACTCCTATTGGCTAAAGCCCTAGAATTAATAAGGTGCTGAAATTGAGAGAAGCCCTAATTACTTTGATGATTTATCCTTACAACCTACTGCTCAGAAGAATTTGCATTGATTTCCCCCAAATCAGCCCCTAAATCAGCCCCAATCACATCCCATCTTTCTAATTCTGCTATAATCACTTCTTCATGTGTATTCAAGCCCTACCAAAAGTTACAATGTTCAACCATCGTAGAATGATCTTCACATACCATAATCCTTTCTATGGCATTCCTATGACATACTAAGTTGAAGTGCCCTAAAGACAACATGTTTTCAATTTCCTCTGGCCCTTGAACAACAATATTTTGATTTCACAAACCCCATTTTGAATGACACACTAAGTTAATAGGAGCTAGTTTTTTGTTGCTCAAAGGATTCAGACCCTAACCAACCTAAGGACTTGTTCATATGGGATTAAGTCATGCTTTATAAAGATACCCACCTTATTTGTTATTAATTCCACAATCTTAGGATCATAATATTCCAAAGGAAAATCTGGAAACTCTACCCAATGTGGGAAGAAGTTAACATCATCCGGTGGTGAAATGATAGGTAGATATGCCAAAGCCCTTACAAAACCACCCTTTAAATTTATGCACCCTATTCCTATGCATGGTAGGCTAAAATAAAACTGTAAAAAAATCTGAGATTGGTTCATGATATAGAATTTCTTTCATACCTTTCCAATTCTCCTTATCCCAATCTTGAATTTCTTGTCTAATCAATTGGTTATCTTATATTTGCACCTACAACACTATGTTTCTTAAAAACTCCACATGAGGCACCAATAACCTTTCCAAAATAGTAATTTCTAAAACTTCCTAACATTTATTAAATAAATCCTATACTTCTCATTCATTCTAACTTTATTATTTAGTATCTCAACCTTATTACTAAACAACTAAACTTAATTTTAATATTCTCACATATACCTTATAAACATCTAAATATTTACATTGAAACAAAATTACTTATCTCTAACACACCAAAACTAATTGCTAAACTAAATAACTAAACTAACTCATTTTAAACAAGGAAAATTTAACTCACCTTTATTCTTAACTAATCCTAATCAATTAAATGCCTAAAACTCACTACTAATTCCTAACCCACACTTTAACAATTTCTAACACTAATTTAATTACTACCTAAACATAACTTAACACACCCTAACATCCACTTACCAATTCCTAACTAACCATCAACTCATAACCAACCTTACCCCACCACATGTCATCCTACCTTGGGTGGTCTCCAAAGTCTCCCACGTTGCCCAAGGCTACAGGTTCATTACCCAAGGCAGCCCATCTTATCCACCTCATGATTTGAAAATGCATGGGCTATTGCTTGCAAAGGTTTACTAATTTTAGGAGGTTGTTTTTTTTTTTTTTGCTATGTTTTTTTTAACCAAACATCACAACTCTCCAAGTCAATGTACCCTAAAGTGGAAGGACTATGAAGTGGAAGGGGATGTCATCTTGCAAGTATTTAGGGACAAGGGAAGTTATGGTTTTCAAGTTTAATGGGTGAGTTTGAAAAGGTGATTGAGTGTGATGTTTTTTTTAGTATTAATCTCTTCTTTTTTTGGAATTTGTTTATTTTCTTATTTATTTTGATTTCTAATTTATTTCTATTTTAAATTTGAGAGAGGGTATTTCATAGGATGTTTTATGATTTAACTTTTACATTTTCTAGAGAGAAATTGTGCTCTCCTAGGAAATGTATGAGAATATTCATTTTGAGAGGCTTTCCCTTGCCTTCTTTATTTTCTTTCCTAGCCAGCATTTTCATAAAATTTTGGATTTGTAAGTATTGAGAAGGGCATAAGTATAATATAAGTTTGCTATGTACCATTTAATTTTCAAGGAATTAGATAATCAATTCAACAATTAGGAGGTCCATGGATTAAATATATTAGTTCTACTAGGTCTTCTTGCTCTTAGGGGTTTATTAAGTGGGTCTATTCCACCAAGTTTTAAATCAGCAATTAAATACATGTATTGGAATGTGCATCAAATTAATCAAGAACCATAGGGTTCTATCTATAATTGCATTTAGTAGCTAAATGAGAACACTAAGAATATGAAATCTACATTCTTTCCTTCACAGTAAAGTTTTCTTGTGGATTTATGTAGATTGTATATTTTTACTTCCCTATAGTTGAGGGATGATTTAAGGGAGTTTTACAAATGATTTCAATTAGGACTATAGTTTTTCATTTTAAGCATTGAATTTTCCAAGTAAAATGCAATGTAGTTGAATGTGTAAATTTGAATATTGAATTTTTTACAAGAATTTATAGGGAAGTCTATATATATTCATTTCACTTTGATTCATTTATCCAATAACATGACTTATTAATATCAAATTTATTTAGTTACAAGGCAAGGAGATATATTTAATTTCTAAGTCGAATTATAGCATAGAGTTTAATGTGGTGTTTATACATTAATGTAGGAATATATCTCTTTTCAAAAACAAAAAAAAAACAAAGTGAAATTCCATTCATATAATTGAATTCTTTTAATACAAATTGGGATCAAATTGCATAACATTATATACCATTATTTCATCTAATTACCAGTTAACATATGAATACAATTTTGAATTATGAGAATATCATAGGGAAGGTAAAACATCATTGCATCTATTTACTAATAAACATATGCATATAAATTGAATCATAAGGAATACCATAAGAAAGAAAAATACTAAAAAGAAATTGAAGATAGATGGGCTAGCCACTTCTTATTCATTTTATTCAATCTTTTGATTCAAGGACTCCATCAGGAAAGAACCACGGAAGTAAACCTAACATCATGGCCATTTCAAAAATAAGTTTAACATATAACATTTTATAACAAGATCATTATCTCGAGGAGAAAACTCCCAACATATTTTAATTGAAACAACAACTTTTAGATCCTACTTGGCTCCATAACAAAGTAGCCACTATGAAATCTGCAACTCCATCAAGGTAATCATGGAGAGAATGAAATTGACCAAGAGATAAAAAAATTTAACACAAAGACACAATCAACCCATTTATTCCCATCCTTGGTTTGTACAATAGGTTGGTTACTAAACTAGACTAGGGAGAAGGTGAATTTTTTCAGATAGGAGACATCAATCACAACACCATAATAAATGCCCTTTCGAGGCTATAATCACAAGAACTTCCATTATTTCACTTTTCAATTTCCAAAAACTCAAACATGGTTTATATTAATGAGTAGAGGCCCATAACACCCTACTCTTTCTCCCTCTCCTCATCCTAAGGAGAGACTCTGCACTATTCGATTTCAACTAAAGCCCTTCTCCCATACATGGCCACTTTTTCCCTATCTGAGGGTGAGTAATGCCAACACATCACTTACAAATTTCTCTCAAAACTCAAATATAAAACACGAAGGAAAATATTTAAATAAAACCCATTACAATCCCATCCCTAACATGTTCATCAAACACATGAACACACATATGCAAAAACCTATTTAAGAAATGAAACATAGCATGAAGAAACGAGCTTGAAGGGTTCCTACCTTCACAATAAGGTTATGGAATACTAAAATTTTAGAAGAGCTATCCTTCCTTCTCCTTCAATCCTAACTTTCTCTCTAAAACTAGAGTTTGGTTTCACTCTCAAATCTGTCACTAAATAGGATCTCAACTCAACCACCTACAAAATGCAATAACTCCCCCACTTGACTAAAGGCTTATAGATTCTTCTAATTCAATCATGCCATTAAAGAAAACCTCATGGTGAAGTCTAACTTATCAAACTCATGGTGAAACTTTAATGTTTACAATAAAGCAAAAAAGAGATATTTGGGTGGTCACCAAAGTCAACAAAAGGGGCTAGAGGAGTAGAAAATGCCCCCAACCAATACATATACCCCCTAGGTTCTTAGTTTTCATAATTTTTTTCCTTTAGGACTATTTAGGGACCTATTAAAATGCTTGAAATATCTAGACTTTTTAAAAACCCTAAAAATGCAATTAAATTACTAAACCCTTATTAGCATAATTAATCTTGATGACTAACTGATTAGTATTAGGTCACTAACCTAGTCTAACTTGGTCTTTAGGTTACTTGATTAACCCGAACTATCATGTTAAAAATCATATATGAATCACAAGTGTCAAGCGACACTAAAAAAATCACAGTTACAAAGTATTAGCACTTAATGATTATAGAATGATACACATTCAATTTACAATACAAAAGAAATTTGGAACAATGGGGTCTACATCATTCATTAGACTCAACCTTGATTTTCACAAATAGTACATAGAGGCCAATTTTAATTCTCCATTAGATTTCTCAGAAAATAAATCCTACACACTCATTCCACACATCAATAGCTCAAGAAAATGACATGCATATATATATATATATATATATATATATATATATATACATACAACTCATCAATATAATCACATAAATTAAAACATCAATCTTTCATATAAATAATTGTTTATCTCATTTAGGATCATATATTTAGCCATTAAAAATTTCATAATTAGTATAACATAACCTGTTCATAAATTGGAAACAAAATACTAGAATAATCATCATTAGACATGCATATATTTAACATCATAAACATCATCAATAGGGCATATTGAACTATTTGAATGCATATAAACTAATTGTTAAGGTACCATATTCAACATCATCATCATCAGGTGAAAACACCTCGTATCATCATTAGTGCAGATTAATGTTTACAAAATCAAGATAACATATTAGTTCTCAAATCACTGATTATTTAAAACATGAACGTACCAGTTGATCTCATTTTTCATTAGGACATCTATAACATACAACATTACTTCATATCCTTTTAAATCTCCTCTATGGATTTAATAGAGAAATTCATATTTGATAAGTACATACTAGGAGGGACCTTACACATAGCAAATGTTAAAATACCAAACAAAGCAAACTTCAACATTCTAAAAAGATGACCAAATCTTCAATCATATCATAAGACATCCATCAGGCATTAGAGTCTCTATAATCTGACTTTGAAAGTGATTTTAATCATCTTTATAGTGTTTACTTTATTTTTATTTGTAATTGTTTGATACGATTTTAAAGTTTGAACTTTATTTCTTGAAAAAGATAAACATAACAAAATTAAAATGCTATTTTGTTTACAAGGCCTATCAAATGCAAAAGCAAAAAATTAACTAATACTGAATTTGATGCTATTCTAAAAGTCTAAGACTCTTCCCATAAAGCAAAATGACATAAAGCTTTCGTTGCTCCCTTATTTATATATTTGTATAGAAGGGAATTCAAGGTCATTTGCTAAATGTTATAGTTGTAAATTTAGTGCTTTTAACTCATGATTATGAAATTGGGCATTCAAATTTAACTTTTTCAAATTGAAATCATTGAATTTCATCATTTGATTTTCTACATTTTAACAAAAAATCATCAAGGATTATTATTGTACCATAACAATGTATCATATGAGCATAATAATGCAAATAAAAAATAATAGTAATGGTAAAATTTGAATGAATCTTGATTCATGAATCATGGCATCATCTAACTTAATATGTACTTGTTTGTTTGACATTAGATATTTAAAAAATGATATAACTTATTATGCATAATAAATGAATCATGATTATATTTAGATAATAATTTAGAATTGACACATCATATCATAATTGTTGAACTTGCCACATCATCTCATCATCTAAATCTTCTAATTCCTCAACATCAAGTTGAAATAGTCCATCATGCTCCATAATTTCTCCAATAGGCATACCTTTGTTATCTTGATAGTAATCCTCAACTTCAACATCAATGCTACCACTACTAGCACCACTACCTAAGTTACTAATCTCATTCTTTGAAATGTTTCCCAAGCCTCTTCTTTGGTATTTATTCATCCATAATTTCAATGCCCTTTCATAAGGAAAAGTATTGATTTAATATCTGGATGTATACAGCGTCACACAATTTTCCAAATTCTTATCTAGTTTATTTCTTACCTTTGATTTTAGGAACCCCAAAGTATCAAAAACTCTCTCATCCTCTACAGACACCAATATCATGGTCAAACATAATTTAGCAAGCTTAAAAAAACTAATATATTGAATCTCACAACACTTCGCTCTAAGCTAGATTTGTCCAAATTTTGGTTATTGATCCTTCATCTCTGGGGTTCTGCATAATATCATATTGTTCCATCATTGTATAGGAAAAATGATGCAATTTCTCTCTCAAAAAAAATTCATCTAAAACTCCATTTATAGTCACCCCATAGATTTATTTTCTTTTGCAAAATTGATCTATCAAAACCATTAACTTATCTCAAAAAAATGTAGCACTTCTTGAACTCCAGTAATGGGGAAACACAACACACATTGATTCAAGAAATTAGTGTCAAGGAGATCTTTCTCTAATTTCTAAGGAAAGATTATAAGAAATATCCTTCATAGAATTCATTACAGACACAATAATCTATTCAAAAACTTCCTTTTCTAAAAAAAAAAATTTGTTGCATGGGTTTCTTTCCTTTTCTCATTGACACAAGCCTTCCATAGTAGTGCATTGGTATCAAAACACCCCATATATTGGCACATAATTCCCCCTTTTTATCAATATTTTAAAAGCTATCAAGATTATCCAAATATGTGATTCTCATCCACCTTGAAAGTTTTTCATCCATAGAAAATGAATCCAAATTTCTATAGAGATTATTGAGGGTTGTGCATGTCATTTTATGTAGTGTATTATATTCTGTAATACACATATATCTTTGTTGGATCTTCTTCACTATATTTTGAATTTCCTCTAGCATGGGGAGAATGGTTGCTAATGTTAAGAGTGTCTCTACATTACTTAATCTTTCAAGAAAATCACCAGTTTTTCATTGACCACCCTAATCATCACGAGTTGATTCTATTGTACCAAGCAAAAATAGATATTCAAAAATACTCAATGAGCTGGTCCATACAAAGAAATCCATTTGGTATCATTACCATTAAGTAGCTTTCTCCCATTAGTTAGGCCATCATCAAACTATTGAAATTCCCTTAATCATTTAGGACTTTAACAAAAGTTCCTATAGATCTCTTTGATTAAAACTTCAAGTCTATATATTTGTGGATAGTTGCTAACAATTCCAAAAGCTATATTCATTTTGTGGGCTATGTAGTGAATTCCAACAATGTAAGGTGCAACAAATTCTTTTAACTTTTTGAAAAGATCTTTCTTTTGGCCTTGCATTAATGAAGTCCCATCTACTCCAACACACACCAACTTTTGGGCAATCGTTATTTCATCTGTATCTCCATATTCAATTAGGGAAATCTTTACTAGTTCAAATATGTTTTCCGTCATTGAATTATCCTTCATTTTAACAATAGTTAGTAGATTGAGTTTGCAGAAAAATTGTGTACAATACACACATGCATGCATACCCAAGAAGTATTTTCTATTGTTTTCACCTCATCTAATGATAATGCAATGAAATTTGAATCTTTAATTTTCTCTATGCTTTCTTCCTTTCCAACCTCGATAAGACAACTTGCCCATTCTCATCCATTGTTTACTAACCAATGACTCCTTGCATAATAACAAACTTTTTGCAAAGTGTAATAAAGTACTCAATGATGGTTAGTTTTTTATGGCACACCCTTTGCTTAAAATATAGAAGACAACACTTAATTGAAGAATCCTACCCATTTCTATAACTTCCATTGTTTTTCCAATAAGAGATTCCATGGAGCCCTTTACTTCAGTAGGCTTCATCTGTATTTTCTCCTAAAATTCAAAACTTTCTACATTCTTAATATGTTGATATTTCTCCTTGGTTTTCCATCTTGCAACTAATTTTTCCACTC
This sequence comes from Cupressus sempervirens, assembly GCA_028749045.1. NCBI lineage: Eukaryota > Viridiplantae > Streptophyta > Pinopsida > Cupressales > Cupressaceae > Cupressus > Cupressus sempervirens. Next base: position 324,854,977 of record CM053789.1, read on the forward strand.
CATCTATGATTTTCTTCTCATAAACTTTACCCATATGCTTTTCTATGATATCAATTTTTAGCTTCAACCTCTTTTCCTTTTTATTCATCCTTAAGCATATTGTACATTTGCATTCTATTGGAGGCTTATTGATCTCAAATTGGTTTTGACAATTGAGTGTTAACACACTTAAGATATTTAACTAGTTTATGCTGAACTAGTAATGCATGCCAAGTATAATATGTAAATACAAGACTATGCCAAATTGCACTGAGTACTAAGTCACTCAAGTGCCACATAGATAGACCATGCCGAGTGATTCAAGTGTTGAGTGAATAGTAGATGTTGAGTAGTTTAGATGCCAAGTCAAAAATAGAATTACAATATGTGTTGAGCATCAGTAACTTCAAGTGCCAAGTAACACAGATTGGACATATTTGTTTGGGATTGCACAAACAACTATGTAAACCATTTTAAAGCTGACCTAAGGATAGATTAAAATCTTTTGGAGATAAGGACGAATCTACTTACAAAATTCCTATGTATTTGCATCTAGCCAATTAGAAAATAGAAAGGATTAAGCATCAAAAAGGATGAATCTTGGCTGTAGATTCATACCTAACCCTAAGCCACCAAAGTCTTTATAAGGAAGAAAAAGCCCCGAAAGTTTTGATGTGGGAGAGATCAAGTTAGAGGAAGGTAACAAGGGGTGAATAATAATAAAAATTTACAAAGCATTCAAGGTGACTTAGCAATGAGAATGAATTGCAGAATCAATTAGAGGAGAACAAAGGAAAGAAAAAGATACAGTATTGATATATTTGATCATAAAGTAAAAAAGGATATTGTGCGGATTTGATCTTTAATCAAGAAATCTAGAGCCAATCACAAGATCTATGCTGAGACATTTTGATAGGTGATTTTAGTTAAATCTCCTAAGTAGAGGGGTCCTAATAGGCCTTATGAAATCCTTTAACAGGGTGACATTCCAAGTGAGTAATCAAAAGTCCTTTAACTGGGCACACTTCTAACAGGGTATTGAAATACTCTAACAAGGTGGGACTTAATAATCTTTGTAAGCCTTTAATAGTGCAAGCCTCTCACAAGGTATATCATGATTCATGGTAAAACTATTATGACCTTGATTGGCTACACTTTATTGTTGTAGTAGTGAAGATTTTTGGGTGTCATTCACACCCCAATTTTACCTTCTCATTTGGAAGTTTTTTGGTTAATCATATCTAGTGTCAAAGTGTGCGTGTTTAATTGCTTACATGTTTTAGATGCATTTACTTTACATGTTATTTTAGTATGTTAATGCATGTGATGTATGAATGGTGAAAAGTTTTATGGGTGCAAATTTAAACTTCTAATTCAAACCACCCCCCCACCGCCTTCTTAGTAGTTTACCTTTCCACTTGTAATTCCAACAATTGGTATCAAAGCTTAGTTCTCAAAAGGAGAAAGCTTTTTATCTTAGAGGAAAGATCTTGAAATGGAAGTCTACAAATTGGGAAAGATGATTAAGAACTAGGAGATCAAGATACATCTGGAGATGCCTTGAAGAGTTCCTTGAAGAGAAGGAAAGAGATTGCTATAGCAGAAAATGACACACAATACAAAGAGATCGACACCACAAATTTATTTGTAGATGGTAACTCTAGTGAATTTGATGCAGCAATTGTAGATATAATGAAGAAGAATAGAGCACAAGCTGAAGAAATTAGAAATCTCAAGTTGGAGCAAGAATCACAAGCCATGATGCTATGTGAGGTGACTAAACAAAATAAAAAAGCTATAGAAGAGAAGGCCATAATTGAAGAAGATGAAAGAATTTTGGCAAATAGATTGGAATAAAATTCAATAGAGCTATCTAGGATCTCAAACAAGAAATTATCTACCTGGAGCCAAATGAGAAATGCTCACCATGAGTTGAATGTCAAGGACATTGAGATAAATACATCAAATTTGCAAAATGAAAAACTACAGAATGACCTGAAAAGAGAAAAAAAATTTGCTAAAAGTTTCAACTAGCCAAATGAAGCCATGAAATATTTTGAGTAATTACTGAAATCCCCTAGATCTAATAGAGATACCTTAGGACTGGGCTACACAAGAACTGAAGAAGGAGAATCATCCAAATCTGTTGAGGAAAGGAATAACAAAAGTAAGAATTCTAAACCCACTCATCATAATTGTGGTAAGAAAGGGCATACTGCTAATGTGTGCAGGAGGAAGAATGCAAATCAAAATACTAAGCCTAAGAACATGGTCCATTGTCATAAGTGTAATAAACAAGGTTATCAAGCACATGAATGCAAAACCAAAACCATGCTTGCACCAAAATTTGAAGGATATTGCTACAACTATCAGAAGTATGGGCATAGAGCCTTTGAATGCAAATCCAAGTCCACATGGTCATCAAGTAAGCCAACACATGTAAGAAGCTATAGAAATTCTTATAACTTGGATTAAAACACAAGATATAGCTATCATTATGGACATGTACCTAAGAATTGCATTAGGACTCACTTTAGTAGTAATTACAAGAGATGGTTGAGTCAAATCACATGCTTTAGTTGTTTGAAGATTGATCATATTTGCAAGCATTGTCCAACTAGATCCAAGGCACCAAGTTGTGAATTTGATAAAGGAAGAGGTAAGGTAGATGTTGAACACATCAAGAATGAGATGAATAAGATGTGGAAAAAGAAAGATGGTTGAGGTACATCAAATGAGAAGGGATCACTTCACCCAATGGGTCAAGTGGTCACACCTCATCAAACTAAGCAAACAAGAGGTATGTGGGATTGATACTTAAAGTGTTGTATGATACATCAATTCCAAAAGAAGTAAGTTCTAAAAGGATTACATTAGCATGAATGAAGATGCAAGGAGTTGTATAAAATTCAAAGTTAAATCTTTTAGTTTTCATGTTGTTGCCAAGCATGAAAAGTTTTCAATAGATGTCAAGTGAAACATTAGCTAGTGCCAAGCTGCCAGGCTAGCTAGTTGATGTTGAGTCTATAGTAGGTGATGAGTGATGATAATATCTATAGATACTGAGTGAATCTAAAATTGTGTTGATGCCAATTTTATAGTTGTATAAGCATTAACGATTAAATGCAAGGTTTTTTAAGGGTATATGGTCATTTTTCACCCATTTTTTGAAGTGAGAGCAAGTAGTGTAGAAGGAAATTCAAAAGTTTGTTTGAAGTGACTACAAAGATCCCATCAATGATTTCACTCATATTTTTTGAATCTCAAAGGTATTTATTCATAAGTTGAACTATGTAGTTAAAAAAATTTATAAACCCTAGTTTATCAAATGACGTCTAGCTCAAGGAATATAGAGGGATAAGAAGTTTTAAATGTTCAATTAGTTAGCATTGAAGTGAAGCAAAGAAATTTTAAGGTAATCCCAGATGATATATATAAAGAAGACCCATCAGGCACTCTATCCCTGATTCCTCTGAAAGTTATGACGATTCAAGATGTTAGAAAATGTTATAGCTACAAGATAGAAGGAATTAGTGATATGGAGATAAGGGAAGCATACAATAGATTGTGTGAAAATGGCATCTTAAAAGAAGAGTACAAAATTGTAGAAAGGAAGGCTTTGACCCATGCCCTAGATTTTCCCACAATGTTCAAAAGAGAATGGATAAAAATTGTATTAAGTAGAATGCACGATGGATTCTTGTGATTAGAAGATGGACCAATCAAAATTTCAAAGAGAATAATCATAAGGTGATTGGTTTTCCAACCCTAGATCAACCGAAGACTCTACAAACTGACTCAAAAGAGGTTATAGAGAAAAACATAAGAGCCAAATGGAACAAATGTGGAATGAAAATTGATACCATCACAAATCCTCTATTGAACTTTTCCATGAGGGTAATTTCTCATAAGTTTTATTAATCAAGTAGATTAAATAGTGTACCCTATATTGTAGTAGATGTGGGTTAAAAAATTGTGAAGAGGGATCATACCTATGATCTAGCTGAACTTCAATTGCAAAAATAATGGAGAACCAAGGTGCCATTAGAAAAACCAAGAATGCACAGTGCAAATTTGGATCAATCCTAATTTTTATATTTTTCTATGTACAAAATACATTTCCATCTTTTGGCAAGGTGAGTTGGAAAACAAACAAGTCAGTAGTTGTGCAAATCAATGATTACATTGAGCAAATGAGTGAGAACTTTGAAACTATCATGACAAACTATTTTGAAGACTTTAAGAAGTCTATGAAGCAAAGGATGAGAATACCTATTTCCTTGGTTAAATAGTATTACAATGACATATGCTTTCTTGTTGATATTGATTATACTTATGTACATACCTAGTGTAAGATGGCTAAGACCCTTAGGATATGAGATTAATGTTGATGAAGCTTTAGCTGCCATCACTGCACTTGTAGCTGAAGAAATTGATAAAATGACCAAAATATTTGGAAATTATGATGTGATGAAGTCCAAAGTAGAAATGGAGTTGAAGATAGCCTCCACACTAAAGAAGAAAGACAAATTGGTGAAGAAATTAAAGGCCAAAAATTGGTGAAGATGTTGAAGAAGAAGAAGAAGAAGAAGAAGAAGAAGAAGAAGGAGATGAAGAGGATGAAGAGGAAGAACAAGATAAAACTAAAGAACCTCTTGCATTAAACCAAGGCATGGGTGAGGATAATGAATAAGAGGAGGATGCTGAGGAAGAGGAAGTAGAGGAAGCATCAGTACATGCCAAGCCTAAGAAGAGAAAGGCTAAGGCATAGCCTGTGGCAAAGACAAAGGAAAAGAAAATTGCTAAGCCAAGCTCAATAAAGCCAACAACACCAATAACCAAAGCAACACATAGGCTACCACACAAAAGGCCAAGGAGAAAGCCAAAGAAAAGTCCAAGGCTATAGAACAAAGAGACCAAGTGCAGAAGAAAAAAAGAAGAAAATACATTACACAACTAGATACTAATGATGAGAGAATAGAATATGAGGATACAAGCCAATTTAAAGTGTTAAGTTATACGCCTCAATTCAATCTTGAAAATACCTGTGAGAATGTCAAGAATAATGCAGATTTGTTTGGTTTAAAAAATGTTGATTTTGAAAAACTTGGAAGTGAAGAAAAGACTTTAGTTTAAGAATTAATATATGCAATGATGTCCAAATTCAAGAATATTCCACTTGAGTTTGACAATAGTCTACCAAAAGGTCTATATGACATTGTTGAAAAAAAGTGGCATTATTGTGTAAACTTGGAGAAACAAATAAGAGAATCTACATTAGCACAAGTTATGCCAAAATTGACAAAAGGACATATTACCAAGGAAAACAAGAAATATGGTGGAAGATTTGCACCAAAATATAGAGCCTTCAACATTCTTCAGAAAAACATTAAAGATGTTGTGAAGAAATCCACCCAAATGTGGAAATTTATTTATGGGTTAACAACTGTCAAACAAGGAGAAGAAGATCTCTTTGAGGGAATAAATAATGGTGATGAAAATGATGATAAGGAGGATGACAAGGAAAAAGAAAATATTTTTGAAAAGGAAGCACAAGAGAAAGATGAAGACATGGCAATAGCTAAAGAGAAGCAAGAAGAACAAAGTGTGTAAGACACACACATGTCGAGTGTCAGACCTCCACATGACACCAATTTAATTGTAGAAACTATAATTGTCAAGGATGTTCTTGATATTTCAACTCAGAATATCAATCCTTTAACTATAGAAGATCTGAAAAAGATACTAGACCAATCTACACTTCAAGCAAGATTATGTGAAAACCCAATATTGGTCAGTGTAAATGAACTTCAAAAGGAAGTAGTTGACATCATAAGGGATAAGGTGAATACAAAAGAACCACGTTCTACCATCCCTTCAGCTACTATTGATCAACCTTTGATTCACACATTAGTAGACACATTCACAAAGGTTGACACAACTGTTAAAATTAATTTTGTTGAACAGAGATAGACTACAACAAAAGAGAAAGAAACAACAAATGATCAACCTAATACACAAACACAAGGTGCAAGTCCAATCATTGTGATTGACCAAAGTTGATCTAAAGAAAGTAAAGATGCACCAAGGGAAAAGGAGCAAGAATCCATACAAGGATTGGTAACCTTACCAACATTAGGCTCCTCCCCTACAAAAATTCTTCAGAAGTCTAGCACGGATGCTATACCACTATAAATTTCAGTACCAGGATCAAGCTCCTCTAAGATTAAAAAGGTAATTCACTATGGAGATGTAACTCTAGATGAAGAAATAGTGATACCTTAGTTTGATTATGCAACAATGACACTATAACAAATAAACATGTTGCAACAAGCTTTAGAAAATAAGAAACACCAAGAAATGCTTAGAAAATAGTATACACAAAAGCAAGCATTACAAGAAATTAAAGACATATTTTTAGATGTGTTTAGCTTGCCTACTCTAGAAGAAACCAAGACACTAATGGAAAAATTGTTAGATATTGTAGAAAAGGTTAATAATGAAGACCTAGATACAAATGCCAAACTTTTGGAATGGTCTGAAAGAAAGTTTTAAGGAAAAGTGAATGAAAAGATATTTAGTGATATAGCACTATCACAAGTTGCTTTAGAAAATAAGGTTGAGGATGTGAAGAAGGTACTTGAGAATATTTTCTCATTATACACCAAACTTTGTGATCCCATACTCTTCACCCAAGACACCAGACATAGAATTCTAAGTCTGGAGAGGAATCTAAACATCTTAGGTATGCAACTACCTTCGAACCCAGCTTAACGTGAGAAGCATTTCCACACATTGCTTCAATCACAGAGTCAACTAGCTATGTTAACAATAGAAAAGGCTAATATAAGAGCTAAATTGACACAAATTTAGGCCTCTCTTACCCCACACATGGAGATACTTCATAAAGAATTAGGCTATGCAAAAACTTTGTTGAAGAAAGATCCCAATCTTTCTACATCAGATGGCCTAGTACACCTTGCAATTGAGCTCGCCATCCAAGTGAAGTCATTAGATGTTGCATATGAAAATTGGGATGTTGCTTTGTAAATACTAATGGAATTCCATAAATATTTTTTGGACAAATACACCATAAGTGTATAAACCCTTTGACATAAGTGTCAAAAAGGGGGAGATAAATAAGTAAGGGAAATAAATCACAGGAATAAATATGCAAGGAGAAAGGGGGAGAATAATGGAAGGGGAAGAGATGAATATAAGAAATAAATAAAGCAGATGAATAAATAAAAAATCAGATTTTGACCTCAGTAACATAAATTTTTGAAGTATTACAATACAGAGATAGAAACAAGGGTAAAAGCACAAACTTGTGTCACCTTTTATGAAGAAACGTGATATCAGAATGCGATAGTTCAACATTAATGACAAAAAAAATGGTACTTGTGTTTAGAATTTGAAAATGATGTAAACTGATAAAATGTGTAGAATTGGATGAAATTTATTCCTATCATTTTTTAAAAAAAATTTGAGTAAGAATTTATTCATTTATTTGATTTTGAAGTCCCTTTTTTAACTATAAAAAAATATAGGGTATAGTTCCCGTCAAAAAAAAAAAAATGCAAATCATCTTTTTTTGTTTTGATTTGAAAATATCTTATAGATGACATGTATATCTAGTGCACAAAAAAAGAAATAATTATTTTTTATCTATATTTTCTTTGTTATAAGTACTCAAGCTCGACCTTCTCAGAAGCCAACAATTTTTTCCTCCCGTCAAAACTTCCCAATCAAATCTACACCTTCTTGAGAAAAAATTACATATTCATGAAGAGGACTCTCTCCTCTAGAGATAAATATATGTTTTTTGTTTTTTTGGTATGATTTAGTATTTTTTTCCCTTTTTTAAGTGAGCATCTTTTGAAATGTTGAAATATCGACTTATAATATTTTGAAATTCTAACATATTATAACTAATCAAAACACTCAAAAAATTATATAATAATGATATTGAATCTAAGATCTATAAAAGGGTATTTTTAGTTTTTGAATAAAATTGAGTTTTGATAGAGAAATAAAATTTGACCAAAACAGGTTTTGAGATCACAAACGGTGACACAAATCTGTGCTTTTACCCACAAAGTAGAATAGCTAAGGCGGAGCATAAAGAGCATTAGTTGCAAGTACATTGAAGGCAAAGAGTATCAGTTTGCAAAGACAAATCTACTCAGAATGGAGAATAGATTTTGGATATAGGACATGTTGGAATTTAAAATGGGAAACATATACTTTTGAGAGGGGGTGGGGGGTTGAATTAGAAGTTCAAACTTCAGTGCTTAAAACCCTTTCACCATTCATTAGATGCATGTAATAAATTGAAATGAAATATAAAGAAAATGCATCAAATAAGCACATACATATTTGACACTTGGTATGATTACCCAAAAACCCTCCAAATGAGAAGGTAAAATTGGGGTGGGGATGACACCCACAATTCTTCACTATTGCAGCAATAAAGTATCACCAATTAAGGTAACAATAAGTTGACCATGAAATATGATCTGCCCTCTAAAAGGCTTGCCCTATTAAAGGCTTAAAAGAGACTATTAAATCCCACCCTATTAAAGGATTTTAACACCATGTTAGAACTATGCCTAGTTAAAGGACTTTAGAACATTCACTTAGAATGTCACCCTATCAAAGGATTTTGCAATGACTGTTAAGTCAACCTTAGTCTAAAGGATTTCACTCTACTGATATAGTTGTTAGAAAGTAATAGTAGAATGTTTGATCTGATGACTTACAACTTTAACTTGTTGGTTTTAGATCACCATTCTATCCTTCTTAATCCTTTTTGATCTGATTTGTTAATATTGTATCCTCAATCCTCTATTTTATAAATTAATTCTACAATTCTTTCACTCTGCTAAGTCATCTTGAATTCTTTATGATCAATTCACCCCTTTACCTTCTTTAACTCTTTGCTCACATGCATACTAAATTATGGGGCTTCTTCTTCCTTATAAAGACTTTGGTTGCTTAGGGTTCGGTATGAATCTACGGCTAATATTTATTTGCTTTGATACTTAATCCCTTTCAATTTTCTAATTGGTTGTATGTTAATTGCATAGGGAATCCAAATAGATTCATCCTTATCTTCAAAGCTTTGAGATTTATCCATAAGTCGGCATAAAAATGGTTTACAGAGTTGTTTGTGACATCACAAACAACTAGATCTAATATGTGTTACTTGACACTTGATAATACTAGTGCTTGACACATACTGTACTAATGTTTTTAGCTCAACACCTAAATTACTCAACATCAACTAATTACTCAACACTTGAATGACTCATCACATGAGTGACTCGACATTCATTTCAACTTGGCATCTATACATATTATACTCGACATGTATAACTAGCTCGGCATGGACTTAGTAAATATCTTAAGTGTGTTGACATGCAATTGTCAAAATCAATATGAGATCAAGAATCTCCCCCTTTGACATGAGTGTCAAAAACACTTAACTATATATAATAGATCTAATCTCCTCAAGTATAATACATTCACAGCTCGGCATATACAAAAAAACTCCAAAAAAAATCAAAATGTTGTAATAGACTTATATACCTCAAAATTTTGTAACTCCCCCTAAGTTAATGTACCTGTTCTATATTCAAAATCTATTCTCCATAGATTTATCTTTTCCTAATATTCTTTAGCTTCAAAAATACTAACACTCTTTATGCGATATATACTTTTTTTCTGCTCTTTTTTTGTTTTCTCCCCCCTTTGGGTTATCTCCCTCTTGCTCTTTTATCTCTTGTCTCCCCCTTGCATATGTATCTCCCCCTTTTATAGTTATCTCCCCCTTTTTGACACTTATGTCAAAGGGTCTATACAGTGATTGTGTACTTGTCAAAAAATTTCTTGTGGACTTCCACTATAATCGTTAGAGCAGCATCCCAGTTGTCTAATGCAACATCTAATGATTTTATTTGGATGGCTATCTCTGCTGCAAGGTGAACTAGTCCATCTGATGTTCAAAGATTTGGATCTTTCTTCATCAATGTCTCTACATATCCTAGTTCCTTGTGGAGTATCTCTATGTGAGGGGTAAGGGAGGCTTGAATGTTAGTCAACTTGGCTCTTATATTAGGCTCTTCTATTGTTAACACAATTGGTTGGCTTTGTGTTTGAAGCAATGAATGGAAATGCTTCTCACTTTGAGCTAGGTTCTTAGGTAATTACATACCTGATAGTTTCAAATTATTCTCTAGAATCAAAATTTTATGGCTTGTTTCCTGTGTGAAGAGTGTGGGATCACACAATTTTGTGTATAATGAGAATATATTCTCAAGTACCTTCTTCACTTTCTCAAATTTTGTGGCCAATTCAACTTGTGAGAGTTTTATTTCACCTGATATTTTCTCATTGACTTTCCCTTGGAATTTTCTTTCAAACCATTCTATTAGTTTGACATTATCTTCTTGGTCTTCATTATCCACTTGTTCCACAATTTCTAATAATTATTCTAATATTTTTTTTGGTACATCAAGTGTTTGCAAGCTAAAAGCATATAAAAATATGTCTTTAATATCTTGTAATGTTTGCCTTTATTTGTACTTTTTTCTAAGTATTTCTTGTTGCTTCTTCTTTTCTAAGGCTTCTTGCATTATGCTTATTTGGTCTAGTGTCATGGTTGCATAGTCATATTTCGATATCACTATTTTTTCATCTAAAATTGCATCTCCATAGTGAAATACCTTGGAAACCTTGGATGAGCTATGAGCTATAGCCTGGTGCTGAAATATGCAGTGGTATTGCATCAATGCTTGGCCTTTGAAGGACTCTTGTTGGAGTGCTAGATGTTGGTAAACTTAGCAATATTTGTATGGCTTCTTGCTCCTTCTCCTTTGGTATGTCCTTTTCTTCAGTGTTGCCTTAATCAATCATTATTATCTAGCCTACTCCTTGTGTTTGTGTTTTAGGTACATATACTCTGTCTATCCTATTTCTGCTTCTAGAACCTTCTCTTCTTGTGTAGTCTGAGTTTTTTTTCCAACCATGTCAACTTTTATAGTAGTGTCAACCTTTATAGATGTATCATCTAATGTTTGCACTAGATGTTGAGCACCAATAGTTGGAGGGATGATAGAAGGTGGTTCTTGTGTGTTCACCTTATCCCTTTTTATACTAGCTACTACCTTCTAAAGCTTTTCAACACTGACCAACATAGGATTCTCACACAATCTAGCTTGTAGTGTGGATTGGTCAAGGATTTTCTGTAGGCCCTCTATAGTTAATGGATTGATGTTCTAAGGTGAGTTGTCAACAACATCCTTTACTATTATGGTTTCTATAGGTGTGCTTGTATCATGTGGAGGGCTTATGGCTAGCATTGGTGTGTCTTGCACACTATGTTCTTCTTGCTGCTTTTTAGCTGTGGCCATTTCATCTGTCTTCTTTTATATCTCCTCCATATACAATGGTATCTTCTTTTTCTTTTTCTATCTCCTCTTCCTTTTCTTCTTCTCTTTCTCCATCATTTCTTCCCTCAAAGGGATCCTCTTCTCCTAGTTTGATACTTGCCAACCCATATATCAATTTCCACATTTGAGTGGATTTCATTACAACATCTTCAATGTTGTTCTGGAGTATGCTGAATGCCCTATATTTGGGTGCAAATCTGCTACCATACTTCTTATTTGCCTTGATAATTTCCCCCTTTTTACTTTAGGCATCACTTGGGCTAGGGTTGATTCCCTTATTTTATTTTCCAAGTTTAAGCAATAATGCCACTTATTTTCTACAAGGGTGTATAGCTCCTTGGGCTTTTTGTTGTCTAATTCAAGTGGAGTATTCTTGAACTTAGACATCATGGCATACACTGACTATTCTACCTTTTTTTTCTTTTCTCTAGAAATTTTTCCAAAATAAATGTTCTTTAATCCTGTCATATCAGCATTATCTTTAACATTATCATAGATATTCTCAAGATCAAATTTAAGTGAATGACTTACCACCCTAAACTAACTTGTGTCTTCTAACTCTATCTTTTCATCATCTATTTTAGGTTGTGCAATATACTTTCTCCTTTGTTTCTTCTACACTGGGCCTTTCTATTTAGTTGCATTTTTTTTCTCCTTTTCCTATTCTTTAGCCTTCTAAATAGTGGCCCTTGTACTAGCCCTTGTTGTTGGCTTTTCTATGCTTGGCTTGGTAGCCCTTTGTGCTTTTGGTTTGGCTACAGGTTGTACCTTAGCCTTCCTCTTTTTAGGTTATGGCTTTACTGGTGCTTCCTTGACTTCTTCTTCCTTTGCACCTTCTTCTTCTTAATCCTCACCCATGCCTTGGGTTAAAGCTAAAGGTTCTTGACCTTGCACCTCTTCTTTATCTTCATCTTCTTCTTCTTCATCACCTACACCTTCTCCAAACTTGACCTTTAGTTTCCTTACCATTTTGTCCTTCTTTTTTAAAGTAGAGGCTCTCTTTAGTTACACCTCAACCTTTGATTTCACAACATCATAATTTTCAAATATCTTGGCACTTTTGTTAATTTCTTTAGCAAGGAGTGCAGTAATGGCAATAGAGGCTCCATCAACATTTATTTCATAGACTAGGGGCCTTAGCCATCTAACCCTAGGTTTAGCAACCTGGATGTAAGTGTAATCAATATCAACAAGGAAACAAATGTCATTGTAGTATTTCTCAACTAGAGAAATAGGAATCCTTAACCTCGGCCTCATAGACTTCTTAAAGTCTTCAAAATAGCTTGTCATAATTTATTCAAAATTGTCTCCCAATTGCTCAATATATTCATTAATTTGAACAACAACTAACCAATTTTTCTTCCATCCTACTTTAACAAAAGATGGGAACTCATTTTGTACATATAAAAACATACATACAAGTATTGATCCAAACTTGCATTTAGCACTCTTTGACCTTCTAACAGCTCCAAGATTCTCCATTATTATCTATAATTAGAGTTCTACTAGATCAGAAGTATGATCCTTCTTAACAATCTTGTATCCAACATCCACTGCTATGCAAGGCACATTGTTTAACCTGCTTGATTGATAAAATTTATGTGATATTACCCTTATTGCAAAATCAAGAAGTGGATATGTAATAGTGTCAATGGTCATTCCACACTTGTTCCACTTAGCACCTATATTTTTCTCAATCACCTCTTTGGAGTCACTTCTTAATGTCTTGGGCTGATCTAGGGTTGGATAACCAATAACCCTATGGAAAATTCTCTTTAAAATTTTAATGCATCCACCCTCTAACCATAGACATCCATCATGTATTCTACTTAGAACTATTTTAATCCATTCAATTTTTAAAACTGTGGGAAAATCTAGGGCATGAGTCAAACTATTTCTCTCCACAATCTTGAATTCTTCCTTTAGAACTCCATTTTTCACACAGTTTTTCATATGCCTATCTTATCTCCATGTCTCCTATGGCTCCTACTTTTTATTTATAGCACTTTCTTACATCTTGTACCATTATAACCTTAGGGAGGATCACTTTTGGAATGGCTTTGAAATCTAGTTGTTTAACCTCATTGTTGACAAATTGAACATCAAACGCCTCTTTCTCTTTCACAATTTTTGAACTAGATGCCATACCTTAAAACTAGGTTTTAACAAGTATAAAACTACGTAACTTGGCAAATGAAGAATACCTTTGACATCAATGAACTAGTGCTTAATCATTGTGAAAATCCTTGCAAATTATTTGAACTAGTTTGTAGATCACTTCTTTGCTCTGCTCATTCTCTCTTTGAGTTCATAATGATAAAAAAATAGGTGAAATTTGACTATACAACCTTCAAAACTCTATAATTAATGCTTAGTTGTGTATAGCTATAAAACTCGGCTTTAATTTGATTTCTATTTCACTTGGCATCTATTGATTTTACCACCACTTGGCAACTATTGGAATTACCTTTACTCAAAACCTAAAGAGATTTCCCTTACTTGAAAACTACTACTAACTTGGCTCCAACTGACTTTAGTTGATAGCTCGGTACTCAACTGGTATTATATTCAACATTTGAAGTGGACCTTTCCTACTTAGCAGTAATGTGAGAACTTGAAGATTTGACCTTGGACTTCCCTCATTATCTGGCATCTTTCTTCATGCTAATCTATCCTTTTCAGTACTAATATTTCTTGGAAATGATGTATGATAAAAAATTAGTTTAAATATTAGTCCCACATACCTCCTTTTTCTTAGTTTGATGAGGTGTGACCACTTGACCTATCAAGTGAAGTGATCCCTTCTCCATTTGATGTATTGCTAGCATCTTTATTTTGTCAAATTTAGAACTTGGTGCCTTGGACCTAGTTCGACAATGCTTGCTGATGTGACTAGTCTTGTGATAACTAAAACATGTGGTTTGACTCAACCATCTCTTTTAGTTACCACTAAAGTGTGTTCTAATGCAATTCTCAAGAATATGTCCATATTCTTGACAATAGTGACAACTATATCTTGTATTGTAATCCCAATTATAGAAGTGTCCATGACTTCTTTCTTTTTTACTGACTTGTTTGGTGCCCACATGGATTTGGATCTGCACTCAAAGGCTTTGTGTCCATACTTCTGACAATTGTAGCAGTGTCCTTCAAAGTTTGGTGTAAGCATGGTTCTAATTCTGCATTCATGTGCTTAATGACCTTGTTTGTTGCACTTGTGACAATGATTCATGTTCTTTGGCTTATCATTCTGACTTACATTCTTGCTTCTGTAAACATTAGTTATATGTCCTTTCTTACCATAGTGATGACAAGTAGGTTTGGAGTTCTTACCTTTATTGTTCCTTTCCTTAGCAGCTTTGGATGATTTTCCTTCTTCAGTGCTTGTGTAGCCCAATCCTAATGTATCTCTACTGGACCTAGGAGATTTTAATAGTTTCTAAAAGTACTTAATGACTTCATTTAGCTTGCTAAAAAATTTAGCAAATTTCTTTTCTCTTTTCAAGTCATTCTACAATTGTTCATTCTACAACTTCAAAGTGGTTATTTTAATGTCCTTGACATTCAACTCATGATGAGCATTCATCATTTCACTTAAGTTGTCCAATTACATGTTTGAGATCCTAGATAGCTCTGTTGATTTTTCCTCCATTCTGTTTGCCAAAATTCTCTTGTCTTCTTCAATCATGTCCTTGTCTTCTATAGCTTTATTCTTTCGTTAAGTCACCTCACATAGCAGTATAGCATGTGATTCTTGTTCCAACTTGAGATTTTTGATCTCTTCAGCTTGTGCTCTATTCTTTTACATCAAATCTACAATTACTCCATTGAATTCACTAGAGTTACCATCTACAAATAGCTTTGTGGTGTCAATCTCCTTGTATTGTGTGTCATTTTTTGCTATAGCCATCTATTTCCTTCTTTTGAAGGAACTCTTCAAATCATCTCTAGCTTCATTCAGTTGATGTAGTATGAGATGTATCTCAATTTTTTGATTTTCAATGGTTTTTCCCAACTTGTAGACTTCCATTTCAAGATCTTCTCTCCAAGCTGTAAAGCTTCTCCTCCTGAGAACTCAACTCTGATACTAATTTTTGGAATTACAAATGGTAAACATATACTTTTGAGAGGGGGTGGGGTGAATCAAAAGTTCAAACTTTGGCACTTAAAACCCTTTTACCATTTATTAGATGCATGTAATAATTTGAAATGAAATATAAAGCAAATGCATCAAATATGCATATAGACATTTGACACCTAATATGATTACCCAAAAACCCTCCAAATGAGAAGGTCAAACTAGGGTGGGAATGACACACACAATTCTTCACTACATCAACAATAAAGTGTCACAATTAAGGTTACAATAAGTTGACCATGAAATATGATTTTCCTTATGAAAGGCCTACCCTGTTAAAGGCTTACAAGAGACTATTAGATCGCACCCTATTAAAGGATTTTAACACCCTGTTAGAAGTGTGCCTAGTTAAAGGACTTTAGAACATTCACTTGGAATGTCACCTTGTTAAAGGGTTTTTTAATGATTGTTAAATTAACCTTAATCCAAAGGATTTCACTATGCTGATATAGTTGTTAGAAAGTAATAGTAGAATGTTTGATCTAATGACTTACAACTTTAACTTGTTGGTTTCAGATCACCATTCTATCCTTCTTAATCCTTTCTAATCTAATTTGCCAATGTTATATCCTTGATCCTCTATTCTGTACAAATTGATTCTACAATTCTTTCATTTGCTAAGTCACCTTGAATGCTTTCTGATAAATTCATCCCTATAAAGACTTTGGTGGCTTAGGGTTAGGTATGAAGCTACAGGTTACATTCATTTTTTTTTTCCATTTAATCCCTTCCAATATTCTAATTGGTTGCACATTGATTGAATAGGGAATCCAAATATATTTGTCCTTATCTCCAAAGCTTCAAGATTTATCCATAAGTCATTATAAAAATGGTTTATATAGTTATTTGTGATTGTGCCATCACAAATAACTTGATCTAATCTATGTTACTCGACACTTGATAATATTGATGCTTAGCACATACTATACTTCTATTTATGGCTCGACACTTGAATTGCTTGGCATCAACTATTTACTTGGCACTTGAATGACTCGGCATATGAGTGACTCAGCACTCATTTCAACTTGACATCTATACATATTATACTCGGCATGTATTACTAGCTCAACATGAACTTAGTAAATATCTTAAGTGTGTTGACACTCAATTGTCTAAACCAATCTAAGTTCAATAGAATAGACACATTAACTTAGAGGGAGTTATAAATTTTTGATGTATATAGATTATTTGCAAAATTTTGAAAATTTTGAAGCTCTATATAAAATTTGAGTCATGATTATGTTATACTCAAGAAGAATAGATTGTTTGTATATATTTAAGTGTTTCTAACACTCATGTCAAATGGGGAGATTATTGATCTTAGATTGGTTTTGACAATGGAGTGTCAACACACTTAAGACATTTACTTAGTTTATGTCAAACTAGTAATGCATGCCAAGTATAATATGTAAATACAATACTGAGTCGAGTTGCAATGAGTGTTGAGTCACTCATGTTCTGAGTCACTCAAGTGTCGAGCAGATAGACCATGTTGAGTGATTCAAGTGTTAAGTGAATAGTAGATGCTAAGTAGTTTAGGTGTCGAGTTAGAAATAGAATTATAGTATGTGTCAAGCATTAGTAACTTCAAGTGCTAAGTAATACAGATTGGAGATATTTGTTTGTGAATGCACAAACAACTATGTAAACCATTTTCAAGCTGACCTAAGGATAGATTATGATCTTTTGGAGATAAGGACAAATTTATTTGCAGAATTCCTATGTATTTGCATGCAGCCAATCAAAAAATAGGAAGGAGTAAGTGGTAAAAAGGATGAATCTTAGCCATAGATTCATACCTAACCCTAAGCCACCAAAGTCTTTATAAGGAAGACAAAGTCCCAAAGGTTTTGATGCAAAAGAGATCAAGTTACAAGAAGGTAACAAGGAGTGAATAATAAAAAAAATTTACAGAGCATTCAAGGTGACTTAACAATGAGAGTGAATTGTAAAATTAGTTAGAGGGGAACAAAGGACGAAAAAATATACAGTATTGATACATCTGATCACAAAGGATCAAGAAGGATATTGTGTGGATTTGATCTTTAATTAGGAAATCCAAAGCCAATCACAAGATCTATGCTAAGACATTTTGATAGGTGATTTCAATTAAATTTCCTAATTGGAGTGGTCCTAATAGGCCTTATGAAATCCTTTAATAGGGTGATATTCCAAGTGAGTGATGAGAAGTCCTTTAACTAGGAACATTTCTAATAGGGTGTTGAAATCCTCTAGCAAGGTTGGACTTAACAGTCTTTGTAAGCCTTTAACAATGCAGGCCTCTCACAAGGCAGATCATGATTCATGGTCAAACCATTGTAACCTTGATTGGCTACACTTTATTGTTGCAGTAGTGAAGATTTATGGGTGTCATCTCCAACCCAATTTTACCTTCTCATTTAGAGGGTTTCTGGGTAATCATATCTAGTGTCAAAGCATGTGTGTTTAATTGCTTACATGTTTTAGATGTATTTACTTGTTATTTTAGTATGTTAATGCATGTGATGTGTGAATGGTAAAAAGTTCTATGGGTGCAAGTTTAAACTTCTAATTCACACTCCCCCCAATAGTTTACCTTTCCCAATTGTAATTCCAACAAGGCTCACTTTATTTTGGATTACATACAGGTTCAATGAATGAATACCTTGGGGCCCATTCTATTTGAAAATTCCTGATTAATACATCCAAATACCAATTTTTGTTGGATTTTGCATCAGTTTTTGCATTGTATTTCCTTTTTTCTTCCTTGGTCATGTACCATCACCATCTTTGGAATTACCATCCAAGTCTACTATATTATTCTAGCCACTCTAGGTATTGACTTACAAATCTTGGCTACACTAGCTATTTACTTGAATATCTTCTTCAAGTTCATTGTGATCATATATATATAAGGTTCACCAACTTCTTCAATATGTGCTAGTGGAACTAGTAGTGGTAGTGGTTGGGAATCTTCTAAATGCACTTGTGATGATTTTGCTTCCTAAAATTTTCCACCAAAATATGATGCCAAGTTGTGAGTGCACTCAGCTAGCCTTTGTTGACTTCCACCACATGTAGGACTCTTACCCTTCTTCATGTTTGACATCTTTGAAGAAATGTAGGCTGCCATAAAATTCAAGTCATTCAAAAATTGAAAATTGACTATAGTCTATTACATATATTTATCTAAATAGTTTTCATTTGTTGTATGACCTACACTTTAAAATATAGATGTCCTAAGTCTCCATGGTTATCGTACTAGTTACCGTACTAGTCCTAGTTGATAATTAACCACTAATAGTCTAACTTGTATCTACTTCATATATGAATGATCTAGAATTACAAAGAACAAATAGGTAGGGGTCTGAGTTACTTATCTTTGGCTAAAATGAAATCCTCACACTTGTGCCTCACCAAGAAATGATCTTAATAGTATGAGAAATTGAGACTTCACTACTAAATACTGATTGGAATTGATACAAACTACTTATCTATTAATGTATTTATACCACTCTTTTGTGGAAAAATCCATGGGAATATAATAGGGTGTACCAAATATTTTGTGAAGCTTGCATAATAAAAACCTATATTCCAAAATTTCTAAGGTGAATATGGTTTGTTCATTATATGGCTATGCATAATATAGATGGCAAAATTGAATTTGTGTAGACACATGTCCATATATTTGGGGGGTGAATGGCATCCCTCTACTAAAACATTTTTTAAAACCAAGGGAGAATCAAGGTTGTCCAAAAATATCATGTGGGAATTATAGGTGAATGTGTTTAATTTTTCATGTGCCAGAAATATTTATGATTGGCTATTTCATTTAGAAATGTGATCTAGTGACATAAATCCTCAAGTGATAGGCCTGGGTGTTTGACTTATATTTGGTGAGCTTAGGGTGACATGCCAACCTACATATGTGTAAAAAATTTGCCAAATTGATGTTTTTTGCTAGGTAACAATCACCATTTTATGATTATAAACCACTATAGTGAACCCTGAGTAACTATCTCACTAGTAAGGTTTCACATCAATGAAAACATAACATTTGTTTCAATTGTAGCTTCCTAAAATCTCCCTCTTTGGCATTGATGGAAACACCTCAGATCTGGCATTTTTTTTTTTATGAATAGTCCCTTCCTTATATTAAAATAAATACAATAAAGTTACATATTCACAAAAAAGGGGTGACAGGAAATAGGATCACCTCGCAAGTTCATACAGACTAAGGCTGGAGATCAACTATCTTAAGTTACCATGCAACCCAAAAAGTAAATTGTACACTGAAATAATGACTTTTGTCAACTCCTTTTGTGTTCCATATTAGATCTTTATTAATATCCTTAGTTTCATTCTAATTCTCATCTTGCTCCAACTTGTCCCACAATCTTCTTGAGCTCATATTTTTAGTTTCATTCTTATTCTCATCTCATGCAGCACTAATATACAACACCATGTAATGCAAATACCTATAGACACCAATTGTAGAAACAATTGTCACAACACATCAGGACATGATCTTCATTTAGAACATGATCTTCATACACTCTACCTCGTGGATAGATATCTTCTTGCATATCTCCCTCTTTGTATCTCTGACTAGTCCATTTCTCTTCATGTCACATTGTGGATGGTAACTATACATACTCTCCCTCATGGTAATCCTTCCATAGCTTATCTCCCTCTTTGACAACAATGTCAAAGATACTCCATGCATCATCAACCATGTAGATATCACCATGTCAGAGCTTTGAATTATATTCTCCCACTATCATCTTGCTTATGACTAATTCAATATCTTGTACTTCATCTCTTCACTACTTTAGGAAGCTCTTAAAGTCTACATTAATTTGTAAATATATTATGATCAAAAAATAATATGTAGAGCTCCATCTTCATCTTAAGTAGCCTTAGCTAGGGGATTCACCCATAATTTATCTCTTAGATATTCATGAGCACCATTACATAAATCCTTAGTGAAAGTATTAGTCATCTTCTCCTTGGTGTTCATATACTCCTATCTCACTTTTTCTTCTTGAACTAGCTCACTAAAGTAATGATACTTGATACAAAAATGCTTAGTCTTTGTGTTCATCACAAGATTCTTTGATATGTTTATAGCACTTGTGTTATCATGGAATATTACAACAAGTTCAGTTAATCTCTTCCTTTATCCCTTTCAACAATTATATAATCCACACTATGTTAGAACAATTAACTAGTTTAGCCACATATTTAGCTTCTACTATAGATTGAGAAATGCAGTTTTGATTCTTGTTTGTCCATGACACCAATATCTTTCCTAGAAAGATATCTCCACCACTTATACTCTTTTTTTAATCAACATTTCCTATTCAATCAACATATGTATACACTTTTAGTTCAAACTTGTCATTATTCTTGTAATATAGTCCATAGTCCTCTATTCCTTTCATATATCTTAGTATCCTTTTCACTGCCATCATTTGATTCCCCTTAGGATTTTCAAAAAATCTAGCAATAATCCCAACTTCTAATGAAATATCTAGTCTACTATGATCAACATATTGTAGCTTTCCAATCATTGATCTATACAAGGTTTGGTTCACATCAATAGAATCATCAATTTTTGAGAGTTTATGTCTAATAGCCATAGCTTTACTAACTGGTTTTGAATCTTCCATCCTAAAAGTCTTCAATATATCCTTTATATATTTGGATTGTGTGATGCAGATACCTTTCTCCATCTAATATACTTGTAAACAAAAAAATAATTTGATCTCTACAAACATAGACATCTCAAGTTCCTTCTACATCTCATTAGAAAAACATTTGCATAATGCATCTTGTCCTCCAAATCTAATATCATCTCCAAATATCTCATCTAATAGTATCCCTTTCCCACATTCAGTATTCAAGTATAGATTAGTATTTTCATTAGTCCTTACAAATCTAATTTTCACTAAATAATTATGTAACATTTCATACCATCCTCTAAGAGATTTTTTCAATTTGTACAGTGCTTTGTGTCATTTATGTACCATGTTTCTCTTTCCTGGATCAACAAATCCTTCAGGTTGATCAATGGATACTTCTTCTTCTAGAATTCCATCTAGAAATGCAAAATTGACATGCATATACACTTTGAATCATTTAAAACAAGCATATGCAAGCAGAGTTCTTACTCCTTCTAATCTTGCAACTAGGGAAATGTCTCTCCATGGTCAATACCTTCTTCTTGTGCATATCCTTTGCGTACTAATCTGGATATGTTCCTTGTGACTTCTCCTTTTTCATTCAGCTTGTTCCTGAATACCAACTTGGTTCCAATAAAGTTTTTATCCTTTGGACTAGGTAATATTGTCCATGTTAAATTATTCTCTATTTTATCAATTTCTTTATTCATTTCTTGAATCCAAACTTCATTATCCAAAGCATCTTTCACTAGTTTAAGCTCAAAATCACATAGTAAGCATGTTTGGTTTTTCAATTTATTTCTTGTCTCAATTCCTAAATATTTATTCCCAATTATTTGATCATTTTTATGATGTCTTCTTACATATTTTTCTACTTCTTTCCTCTTGTTGTTGTTCTTTAGGATTATCTAGTAAATTCACCTCAAATATATTTTCTTCTTCCTCTAGTTTTTTGGAAATCACTTGCCAATACCCAACACCCTCTTCCTATATGTCAGTAATTCATGGCTAATGCTTGGCTTCCATAGTCTATTGCTTGGCAACCTACCATTGCAACTCAAAAATCATAGGTTGTTGCTACTCATAACCTTTTTCTCTGGTTCAGGTAAAGTACAAGGCTCTCCTTCATAAGCATACACAAATTTTCTCTAATCTTTAGGCTTCTTCTTACATTAAACTTCTTCTTTTTAGATTTGTAAGATAATTAGATGGTTTTGAATTCTTCCAAGAATTTTTCAAATTTTAGATTTTTAGAGATTATTGGTTCTCAAGAAAGATCACATTATTTTGCCCCCAATATCTAGCAAGTTGTGGGAAATAATGTTATAACAATATGATATTCAAGATGGATAGGCCATAATTCATGAAGCAGGTAAATGTGATCCTCAAGGACAAACTCCTCAAGATTTTCAAATATAGGAAAAGGTAATATAGCCATATGAAACATGTTTCAGACAATAAATGGTAGTTAATGAGATAGATATCACATAGGATAATGACCTACTATCATGAAAGAATGTGATCTAAATAATGGACATGTCAATAGGTTTAGAGGAACCATGTTTCACTTCTTCTTTTCTCTTTTCAATGTGATCAATGACCAAGGGGTCAATGAAATAATGTTAGGACAGAATTTTTAGGATAAAGAATTTTATGGAGGTTATAAGTGAACAACTTGGGTAAAGAAAGGTCATGATAGGATGGCAAGTATATAAGATAGACAATGTGTACAGATGGGTCAACTTTGTGAAGATCAAAGGTGAAAGTGGAAATGGATGGATAATGGAAGAATTTCACATGATGCATGTTTGTCAAGTTTTCAGAAGGTTCTACAAGAAATGGTTTTCACCATAGGATGAATTCATTTCTCTTTACTTTGTCTACCAGGGTTCTTGTTTACAAAATTTTCACCAAGGAACTTTTTTTCTTTTCCTTTCTTTTCATTTTCTTTTTTTTCTTAAATTGTTGGAATAACTTCAAGCTCTTTTTGTCTTTTTATAATGCTTGTCTTGAAAGGAAATGTCATAATTGGTCAAGGTTGCTAAAAATATATGCTCAAAGATGTTGATAGGGTAATGGAAAGGAGATAATAGAGAAAATAGAGGAATATGGAGGATAAGGGCATTATGCATTAGATGCAATAGTTGGAATGGAATAATAGAAGGTGGCTAGATAATATATAAGTATAGGATAGTAGATAGGGTATTGAAAGGATTTATTAAGGGTAGATGGAAAAGTATGTTGGCAATTTTGCTAGATAGATAAGTTGTAGTTTTCATTTATGGAAACATATACCTTGTATGAAGAGAGCATAATGTAAAGTTAAATATACAACAAGTTATACTTAGAAAATTGTCTAAGTTTCAGTTAGTTTATCTGGAAAAATAAATACAATTTTGATATGGGTAGTTTATAAAGACATTAAGTGTATGTTTGTAGTTAGGTAGAGAAAGGAAAAAGTGCTAGAATGATGTATGCATGAGTGTAAGTCAGTACAATTAGTACCAAAAGAGATATAATAATTTGACTAGTCACAACAAAGAACGGGCATAACAAAGCATGATAGTTTATAGATAATTATGGATTAAGGAATTATTTTATTTACAAAATAATTACTTAATTAACTAGGAACAACATCCTAGTTATTAACCTTTTGTTAGCAAGTTATAAATTTGTATTTTGTAAAGTGTGTGAAATCTTAAAGGCTAAGTGGACAATATTTTACGATTTGTAAAGGTATAAAATAAAATATAAAATGAGAAGTTAAGTATGCTTCAAAGGAAGAATATTTTAAAAGAACGTGATGGGAATTCTAATGTATTATTAGAGAAATGTGAATATTGTGATGAGCAACAAAGGAAATGTTAGATATTGAAGATATCAATAGCATCAAAAAAGGTTTTTTGTATCAAGAAACTACATTGTATATATTATGTGTTTGGGTAGTGGGCTCTTCTTGTGTACATTTTATATTTGTATAAAAACTCCTAATAGGCATAAGGATTCTAACAAGGTGTAAGTTCTTAAACAAGGACAGAGACACTATACAGATGTAGTAGACTCCTAAGAGAGTCAATATCTTTAACTAGATACTTCTGATTAGTGGATCATTTTGTGGGTAGCATCCCCACCGAAGTTTTCCCTTGGCCAGGGCTTCCCTAGTTAAAAAATATGGCCTTATGATTTCTCTTATTACATGGTTATGTTTACTATTTAGCATAATTACTTTTCTTTCATATGCAAGTTATAAGGTAATTAATAATATCCAGTTTTTGGCTAAATTTTGTAGGATATTGATTCACCCCCTCCTCCCTTTTAGTACTCCCTATTTCTAATAATTGGTATCAAATTACAGTTGCTCAAAAGAGACTTAATATCTTAAGTAATATCCCTATGGATATGGAATAATTGTAGAAGAACCTAGAATAATCTCTTGAGTAGACTGACATTCTCATTGAAGAAAGAGATAACCTAGAAGAAAGATATGAAGATGCAAAAGAATACATTGGAAAGCTAGAAGATAAGATTGATCATCTCAAATCCAAAAGAGAGTCTAAAGATCAAATTAAGGATAGTGATGAAGTTTCAAGATTGAAGAAATAAAATGAGATCCTAAAACACAAATTGAAGATCATTGAATTGAAATTGAGATTAAAGAAAGACGATGGAAAAATTGAGTCTAATCTTAAAGTTGAGAAGACAAAACTAAGATCCCATCTTACAAAAGTTACATCTGAACTTGAATCTAGCAATTTAGAGTATGCATAACTTGAGAATTACAACACTATTGTGAAAGGAGAGGTAAACCAAACTAAGAAATAATTAGAAAATTTATATTCTAGTAGTAATAAAATTGATGAGCAATTATATTTTCAAAGACCTTATGATAAGACTTGTCTTGGATATTTTAGTGGAGAAAAATCAGCCAAGAAATTTAAAGCCAGAAAGGAAACTAGTCCTAAAAATTATCAACCTACACAAGAGAAATAAGAATTGAACAAGGATGAGACAAATCATTCTAAAAATGCACTAAGGAGATTGAATGAGTTGATCAACCTAAACAAACTGATGAACCTAAGAAACATGAGAAAACTAAATCACCCAAGGAAGTGAGGTATGAATTCAAAGGAAAATTATTTGCATGTAATGAAATTGGTCTACCCTATTAAGAGCTTCACAAGACTGCTAGGTTTACCTTGATAAAAGGATTTAAAACTCACAATGAACTAAGCACTATGTTAAGAGATTAATTACTTAGGCCTATTAGGAAAAATATGTTAAGATATTTACCCTAATTCACTTCTTAAAATGTATTAGTACCTAATCCTTCAATTTGCACTCACAATGTTGATTATAGATCTTCTACTCTCTTATCTAATATATCTTTGTTGTGTTCTTCACTATTTTACTTGGTCGCTATACTTTCTAACTTCAAAACTTTTCTTGTAGCCTCTAAAACACAATTCCTTCCCATATGCATTCACCACACTTCGCATTATTCTTGAATAGGGTTTGGATCTACCCTAAAATAGACATCTTTAGAGCCTTCTAGAATATAATGAATGATTAGGATGCTTCCCTTTTTTACTCTTAATCTAATTTTCTGACTTTCCTCCATAGGGATCAGTGATGCATTCTAAAACATGTAACAAACTTTGTAAGAAACTCTACAATCATTAAATATCATTTTCATGTCAGCTCAAAATGTTTTACCTCATAGTTTGTGCCATTCCAAACATTCTTGATCAAATAGTGTTACTTGGCATATATAGTTCCTATTGATGCTCGGCCTCAACTATCTCATCTCCTTCTTTATGACTCGACACTAACTCACTCTGCTTTAACTAGCATTAATTATACTCATCTTCCATAGGAATACACAATGACCATAGACTTTCTTTGCTCTTATAGAGCTTGGCATATACAATATTATTTACAAGTCTAACGAATACATGACTTGGCCTATATAGAGTGACTCGTTCATAGTGATGACTAGCCAACTCTTCCTTCTATATGACTAAATTTTTGAAACTAATAGACAACAAAACTAAAGAGATCAACAATCTTCACCTTTGACATTCATGGTAAAAACACTTTTTCATAATTACATTGTTATAAGTACAATACAAAAATGAGAGTACTCCCCCTATGTCTATAACTTAGTTGATATAGAACTATCAATATTTTGACATCATACTCATATATTTATTACATATATTACATGACTCAATTTTTCTAATGTGAATTTTTCATACCTTTGACCTGATTTCTATTGTTCATATATTCTTTGAATGATATCATTTTTTTCCTTCTTCCAAATCTTCTGATATCTCCCCTA
Source organism: Cupressus sempervirens (assembly GCA_028749045.1). Lineage (NCBI taxonomy): Eukaryota > Viridiplantae > Streptophyta > Pinopsida > Cupressales > Cupressaceae > Cupressus > Cupressus sempervirens. Next base: position 324,881,548 of record CM053789.1, read on the forward strand.
TTTTTGGCACTTATGCATGATGTTGGGGTTGCGATGATGGAATCAGATCATACTTATCAATAAATGGCATATGAATTTAGATGTCATGGCAAGAGCATGATCCCATGTGGTTCTAACTTATTCCAAAATTTGAATCTTGATCTTCAAATTTGCAACCACATAAATCAAGCTATCAATAGTAGAAATATTATAATGTAGTTGTATTAGATCCTTTGTTGAAGATAACTCACATTGTATTACCTCCAAATGAGGTATTAAAATAAACTCTATGGAGACAAGTTTAGCCCTCATTTGGTTCCCTATTATATGTAGCTTGACTAGCCTCCCTTGTCTAAATAATAGTTTATTGTAATGCATTGAAAATGGCCTAGTAGATTGAGAGATAGAGTTACATATAAAAAATTAAATCACCTTCAATAATTTGAATACTATCTCAAAATTTATTTGTGAATTTGCACACATCACAAAGACTATTGTACAGATCTTGTATTTTCTTCACAAGTTCTTCTAGATTCTATGCAAGTGTTAATAGTTCAACTTTCCTCAATACAATTATAGTAGAAACCTTCTCAAGTGCTTTCTTCTCAAACTTCTTTTCTGACAAGGCTATCAATTTTCCTTTTTCTCTATATCCTTAGTGTTTACCTTTTCAATTATTTGGTCTAACTAAGAGATAATAGGAGCTTGCTTAGCAATATGATGAATGTTAAATGCATCAACAAACATATCCTTTATATCATGCAACACTTTCCTGTGTTTTTTCTCTCTCCTCATTTCTTCTTGCCTTTTCTTTCTTGCCAAGATGTCTTGCAAGATAAATGTCTACTTAAATGAGAGATTCTTCAAATTCCAATCAATTAATTCAATCACTTCATCCAAGGTAACTAATTTTCTTAGAAAACTCATATTTTTCTTCTTCCCTTTACTCTTCTTGGTTAAGCTGCTACTCAACATAGCTAAGAATGGAGTGAGCAAAGGGGTTTCACCACTCGGTCTATCTTGATTATTAGTGTTAGTGGTAGAAACAATAGAACTTGGAATAATTTTTATTATAGGGACTTCCATCTATTGTGCAGATGAATAATTTGAAGTAGTTGGAGGTGGAGGGTGAGCTCTCACACTTGGCTTAGTTTGTGATACATCAATCTATTTTTTTCCTTCTTTTCTTGTGGCTTGACCTTTTTGTTTCCCTCTAATAGATGTCTTGAGACTTGTGGTCCTTTCTAAAATGTAGTAGATTAATCTACTTCCTTTATGGATTCATTTCCCTTCTTTGGTTCCTTGACACCTATCTGTGTCGAAGATGGTTGTTGGATCTATGCAGTAGAGTTGACAATTACAACTAGTGTCTCTCCTTAGGATAGTCCTTTATTTACTACAATACTTGAGTGTTAGGTGTGGTTGAGAAAATAGGGGATACATTACGCTACTCTTGAGAGTTTGGCACACTTGTACCTTCTTTATTAGTGTGAACATATTCTATTGTTACAATATCTTTCTCACTATCCTTGACCTTTTGTCTAATAGATCCTTAAAATATTTCTAGGTCATTGTAAACATCTTTCTCATTATCCATTTCAACATCTCTAACACACTTACCTTTATCATCCTTATTAGTTTCCTATTCAGTGGTCAAACCAAAAATGATATTCCATAACAATCAACTTTGTTTTACAACATCCTCAATCTTATGTAGAAAAACCAAAAATGCTCTATACTTAGGAACAAATCTATTCCTATACTTCTCCAAAAAAATTATAATTTTCTTATTTTTTAATTCAAGAATTATTCTTTCCAATGCTCCTTCTCTAATCTACCTTTTGGTCTTTATTCCATGTTTCCATTGGCATCAATTCTATTATACAATTGATTGGGTATATTGTTAAGTATCTCTATGGGTGTATTTTTAAACTTAGTCATCCTATCTAACATGGCTTATTCTACCTTATTCTTATCTATTTCACTTAGTGTTCTATAATTTATGAACTTAAAACTAGATGTAAACCTCCAAATTTCCTAATATTGTCACATACCTTGTCAACTAATTTGGGCTTTGTATGTACTGCAACTCGACAGTGATTGGGTTCATTTGACATTTTCTTGTTTGCATCTTCCTCATCATCATATTTTTCATAAATTAATTTTATTCTCCTCTATTGAGGTTGACCTTTGGTGGCTGAAATTTTTCTCTTTGTAGTGTTTGTGCCACTTGAACCTTCTCATGGTTTTGCAATCTTAGCAACTTTTTTTCTCAAATGTGGCTTGGCACTTGCTATTGTAACTACCTTGGTTCTTGGTTTGATTGGCATAGGATGAGAGAGGGGTTTTCGTATAACTTTATTTATGGATTTCTTCACCTTAGACTCTATAATTATGAATTTCTTTCCCTTATTAGCTTATGGTGAGATAATTTATAGGGCTTTACCCTTCTTCTCTACACTTTCTTCCTCTTCCTCTATATCATCATCACTTTATCTATCTTCTCCAGGACCTTGTGTAATCATTAAGGGTAATTCACCTTCATCATATTTTCCTAGTTTCTCTTCTACATATTTTATCATCTTCTTCCTCTTTCTATTAAATGAAGAAATCTTAAGATCTATTATTAAATCTTTTCCTTTTCTTCCTCTTATTTTCCAAAGGGTCAGCCTTTGAATCAATCTCCTCAGCAAGAAATGTAGTGATTTTTGCACTTACATAATCATTATCAATTTTGTAAGAAAATGGTTTAAGACAAGTTAATCTCGACTTAACTTCTTGAGCATATGTGTAATCAATGTCTAGTAGAAAATACACATCATTATAATACTTCTCTACTAAGGATGTAGATCTCTTCTATTCAAACTCATCAAAGTATCCATCCAATATATTTTCAAAATTGTCTCCTAGATTTGCAATATATTCACTTATCTATCTACTAACAAGTTTCCCTTGCTCCTAAACAACATTACCAATAGAAGGAAAATAATTTTGAACATAAAATAGACACACATTATCAAGGATCCAAACTTACATATAGAGTTTTTCACTTTCTTGATTGATAGAATATTCTCTACCAATTGCAACTAGTAGAGCTCAGCAAGATCATACTCATGATCTTTCATCATAATCTTCCAAGCTTGGTCCACCACCATATACAACACACTATTTACTCAACTAGATTGGTAAAACTTGTGTGCAACCACATGCATAAAAAATTCTATCAATAGATAAGTGATACTTGAAATTGACATATCATGATCATTCCACTTGGCCTTAGTATTTTTCTTAATAGAATATTTTCTCTTGCATATCATGGTCTTCTTCTCAAATGTAGGATACCCTATGATAGCATATATAATCTTCTTTACAATTTTCACAAGCTTATTCTCTAGTCATAACTCCATATTGTAAATATGGATCAACATTGCTTTAATCCATTAAATTTTGAAATTTCTCAAAAAATATAAGATGAGTGTTAACCTTTTCTTCTCCATTATCTTGAATTCATCTTTCAAAACTCCTTCATAATAGAGTTTCTAATATGCCATTAGAATATTTTACTCTACAACTTCACTAATATTATACATATAATAACTCTATAAATTATGTATCATAGTAACCTTAGGTGGTATTGATGATTATGCACCCATTAGGTTTCCTTTCATATCAATATCTAGAACAACTCATTATTTAGGTAGAGGACAAGTCTCACTCTTTACCGATTAAACATTACTAACCTCTTCATCATTGATGTTGATCCAAATGGCATTTATTTGTTTAGAGTTTGAGGTTCACTTCCTAAGTAACTCAGTACTTTTGAAAATCAACACTTGATCATACTTCACAAACAAATTTCTCATAATCTCCTTTATAATCACTTCATAATTTGCTCAAATCACTCAAGATTTCAAAATCTTAAATCAAGATATGTAAAATACATTAAAATTTTCACTATATACATTCATTCAATAAAATTAGGATACTCGTAAATGTTCTATACTTTTTTAGGTAGAATCCATCTATCTCAATCATTATTACTCCTTTTGGTATCTTGGTCTCCACTACAGAACTTGTTTAGTACTATATAACTCAGCCAACACCTAAACTCACTTTTTGTAGGTATTTGATCCATATTGCAATCCTCAATCAATAGAAAAATTATAAGTTTTGTTTGGCACTAACGGTAGAATTGATTTCATTGCTCAATTCTTTCCACAAATTTGTCCTAATGCATTTTGTCTTATACAAATATGATCTTTGGCACACTTAGTGTTAGGAACTGATGTATGATATGGAATTTGAATATACAGATCCTTACATACCTTTCTTGATTGATTTTAGGTAGTGTGATCACTTCTCCATTGGATTGGGTGATATTGACTTCACTTGTTCCACTGCTTCCAACTTCTACCTTCTTCTTCTAGGTTTTATTCATCTCCTTCTTTGATTTTTATGCATCCACTTTTCCTTTATCTTTGATGTGTTTATTGCTTGGTGTTGGTGGTCGGGTCCAGTAGTTTTTCCTCACATGTCCAATCTTGTGACAACTAAAAAAAACTAAGCTTTCATTCAACTTTTTTTCTTAATTTCCTCTTAAATGTCTCCTTATGCAATTTTTTGGAATGTGACCACATTCACCATAATAATGACAACTATACCATGTGGCATAGTCTCAATTGTACAAGTTTCCTTTCTTTGGTGCATTTTCTTGTCTTTGTGGTGTCTAGTCAAATTTTTCCTTTGATTTTCATTCTTGTGCTCCATGTCCATACTTTTGACAATTATAGTAGTATCCCTCAAATCTAGGTGCAATAGGTGTATTTCTAACCTTTGATCTACATTCATGTTCTTGGTGACCTTTAATAGTTACCATTAAACTTAGGCTTAAGATTTCTCTACCAATCATACTTTTGCAAATGTTTGTAGTGTGTCTATTTTTTCCACAATGATATCATGTAGGTTGGTTCCTTGGCTTTTCATTTCTTTTCTCTCTACTCTTGGATAATTCTCTTTTATAAGATTGCTTGATATTTCCTAAACTAGAGGAGTCACTATATGATCTTGGTGATCTCATTAGTTCTTCAAAGTATCTTATAGCTTCACTAGGTTTGTTTGTCCTTTCCAAGAGTTCCTTCTAAAACCTTAACTCATTCTTTAGTTGGTCAATTTTTTATCATAGGTTTGCAATCTCTATGTCTTTTATATTTATCCCATGATTTGCATGTTGCAATTGATTCATCATGTTTAGCTAATTGTTTGTAAGCTTTTACACATTAGATCATATTTAATCAAGTCTTGTAGCTATTTATATTTTATCTTCTTCTTCCATGACTTTGTCTTCTTCAGCTTTCTTTTTATGTTCATTCACTTCACATATCCTTACTAATTGGATTGAACATGTTCTCTCCTTAATCCTATAACTTCTTCATTTAGAATTTTTTTTTTCTCCAATAGATCTACTATAGTTGCATCATGTTAACTAGAATTTCTATTTTCAACCATTCCTTTAGTATCCACTTCTTGATAAAGTGTGTCATTTTGTTAGATAGTCATCTATCTTCTTTTCTCTAAGGTCCTTTTTTAACTCCTCTCTTGTTATTTCAAGTTGCTTTAGTATGATTTGGATGTCAATTATTTGGTTCTCAATAATATTTCCCAATTTACAAGTCTCCTTCTCCAAGATCTCAACTCTCAAGTAGCTAAAATTCTTCTAAGAGAAAAAAGCTCAAATACCAATTGTTGAAAGTTTATTTGGAAATTGAGATACTGAAAGGGGGCTGAATTAGGATAGCTAAAACTCTTATCCTTCAAAGAAAATAATAACTTAATTGTATTCACCATTTAATCCATCTCATATCTAGATTATGAATAACAAGATTATCTACAAGTCTAACAAATACATAACTTGGCCTATATAAAGTGACTCAATTGTAGTAATGACCGACCAACTCTCCTTCTATATGACTAAGTATTTGACACTAATAGACAAGAAAACTAAAGACATCAATAGAAAAGAGATATAATGAAGAAACTAATGGGGAAAGGCACAATAGTATTTGTTACAAATGTAACAACTTTGGACACATGGCCAGAAATTGTAGAGAACCTAAAACCATCCTAGAACCAAATTTGGAAATAATGCACTTGTATGTCAGTTATGTAATAACTTTGGTCATATAGCAAGATTTTTTTAGAATAGATATGAGGAACATCAACAAGAATCTAAATTTCAAAAGGAACAGACACAAATGTCAGAAGGAATGATAACAACAATGACAGTTAGAAAGAGAGCTTAAAGGAACATGTAGAAGAATTAAAAGAGGTATTTTCTAAAGCCAAAAATCTATCCATTTCACATGTAGTATTATAAGAACAACCATTTGATGCACCTAAATAAAAATTGAATATAGAAATTGCATTTGATTCATTCTACTTGAATTAAGTACTTTAGGTAAGAGATCTAGCATTAGAAAGGTAAAGTATATGAAAAAGAGTGAGTTAATGTTTGCACAATTAGTATGAGGTACAACATGATGATGTGAATTTTTGGTTAAGAGGGTAAATGATTTGGAGATTGTATGTGAGTGTGCAAAAGAAATTGAGTTACCTGGTAACTAGAAATAGCTCTTTGGTGATTATGTAGTTACACAATTACTACAGTAGTAAATTGGACATGATTTAAGCATTGCGAATAAGATTTTGTGTACCATTTGATTGTATTAGAAGTCAACAAGTATCTTAGAGAAAATTGAAGGTGAATTGAAAGATTTTTTCAAGTGTGAAGTGAAGAAATCCCTAGCTACACGAAAATGAGGTATTATAATCTTTGCAAATGAAATTATAAGGTCTAATTTGAATAATGGTAGTACCCACAGTCTGTGATGTTAATGAGTGCCCTATATACAAGTTTAAGAAACATCCTCATGTATCTTTGCAAGATGGCCCATTAGGAGCATTTTCCCAATTTCTCACATATGCATTGCATGTAGAAGACATTAAATCTTGCATTCACCATAAATTTGAGAGCATTAGAGACAATGACATTCACAAGGATTTTGACATAGTATGCAATAATGAGCTATCCCTTAAACAAGGGTTTTAACACCTAGGTGAGATAAACATTATAAGGCACATGTTCTACACTGAATTTTACAATCATGAGTATACTAGGATCATTCTACGTAAAATTCATGAAGTTGTGTTTTGGGTAGGAGATATTGTTGTGATGATTGACATTGACATGGTTCATAAGCTTTTTGGTCTAAGTAATGAAGGTTGTAACCCCATCAATGAAAAGAATGTGAAGAAATAGTGGAAACCACCCTAAAAACCAAATTAGACAACATAAATATGAGAATAAATTTGATCAAGGAAACTGATGTCAAATTGTTAAGAAAAAATCATTAGTTACAAGATGAACTATGGTTCTAGGTTGAACTCTATGCCTCTTGGATTTATCCATGCAACCTATCTGATGATAGTCAAGAAAGAAAAGATAAATGTGTGAAAATGTGAAACATCATTTGTTGGACAACATTGAAATGTTGAAGAAAACTAATTATTCAGTACTTATATTTGAGTCCTTATTGATAAATATATTCTTTTAAGTCATGAGGAATTTTCCTACTATGCTTGACTATGAGTAGAATAGAAAAAAAAATACACCATTAATTTGATAACCCACCATTATAGAAGACGTTTAGAGGAGAAGATAATTGATGATATCACAAGGATGATGAGGAACTATCAAAGCAAGATGAAACAATGGTACATAATTTCACCATCATTAGTTGAAAAATAAAAAGATGGTATTTTCTTCATGGTAGAAACGTATGTTACTTGTATAAAAGTAGTGGAGCCAAGAGTTAAATTCATTGAACCTGTGGGGTATGAAATGACTAAAGAATTGATTAAAGGTTATACAAAAATTTCTCAAGAATCTAATAGAGATAAGGAATTGACTAGATGGGGGACATATGATCAAAAGATGAAGGAAGTCCAAACTGAGCTATACAACAAAGACATCAACTAGAAAGTGGACAAGAAGATTGGAACAATTCTGAAAGAAACTAGTATGACTAATGAATAATTCAAAGAAGCAATGGGAATCACTTGAGAAATGAGGGAAAGTAGAAAATAAAAAATCTTGATTGCCACACTACTAGTAGTTGAAGGAATAGCTAAAGGTGTGACAATTGTAGGACCATCTTCACAAATTCCCAATGCACCCTATGCACAATTTCCCAAGTAGAACATATTTTTGTACAAACAACACAAAAGAAAGATGATGAAGAAGATATGAGCATTGTAAAAGTGTAGTTAGGCACTACTCCTAGCACCAAAAAATTTGAAAGACTTACAAAAGTTAAGAAGGAGAAAATAGAGCCTTCTAAATAGCATAAGAAATTCAAACAAATGGCTAGAGGACCTAAAATGATAAGAAAGGCTCTTATTCCTAGAAGGAAGAAATAGATAGTTAAGTCTAAATTAGAGTCATCAAAAGAGGAAATAAAGGTGAAGGAAGGTGAAGAGAAGAAAATAGAGACTAAAACACCTACTACAAGGAAGGAATGGAAACCAAAGATCGAAACTCTAAATGATGCCATTATAAACAAAGGAAATTTTGAACAACTAAATAAACTTTATTATTTGTATAGAAATTTTGAAAAAAATGAGTTAGAAAATGAAATAACAAGGCATTTTATTCTTAATGATAATAATTTTATAGAAATACAAGGTCTTATTCCCAAGGACTTGTATAAAAGACTTTTAGATAGAAAATAAAGAGTTGTGGAAGAGGACAAATATATAAGGTAAAATCTCCTTAGAAAACTCTGTAAAGTAACAAGTGAAGATCACTTGCAAATTTTATTTAGCAACCTTGCACCCTATCTGAGAAACAAGACAAGATCCATAATAGTAATGGGTGGAAACTATGAATATGTGAACAAGGAGATAGGAGCAATTATTCTAAAGATGATCCATTCAAGTGGACAATACAAGGATTACTTTAGATACTTTAAAAGAAAATACTATGGCACTAATGTTGGAAATTTTGTTAGTTACATTAGCTCCAAAAATGAAGAAGAAGAAGAAAAAGAAAAGGGAAGAAGAAAATTTTAAAAATAAGGAAGAAAAAGATAAGAAGAAGAAACAAGAATGATATAAGAAGAGGAAGAAAGATTAGAAGTTGAAAAGAAAAAGAAGATAGAGGAAGAAGAGAAAAAATTTGAAGAAGAAAAGAAAAAGGTAGAAAAAGATAAGATAAAAGAAGAAGAAGAAGAGGAGAAAAGATAGAAAGAAGTAGAGAGAAAAGAAGAAGAAGAAAAGAAAAAATTGATGAAGAAGAGAAAAGAAAGGAAGAAGAGAAAAGAAAAAAAGAAGAGAAAAGGAAAGATTAAGAACAAAAGAAGAGGAAAGAGGAAGAAGAAGAGGAAGAAAGAGGACAAGAAAAAGGAATAGCAATTCCATCAGATGACAATAATGAGCAAAAAGGACTCATGTCATCACTGAGTAAGCTACTAGATAAGAACAAGAAAGTGAAAATTTTGGAGAAGACTCTAGTAGAAGTACTTGAAAATATGTAGAGCATAGTCATAGTCGAGGTGATAGAGAAATATTTTCTACTAAGATCTAAGGAATTACTAAAATCCTTTGATGTGGAGTTCACTAACCTATCATACATAACATCTGTACAATCTTTAACATAACATGATCCACAAATGTTTGACACTATTTTTTAGAACATAAAAAATGACTTGGGAGCTCTTAATACTTGCATAAAAGAGATAACAAAATGTGAATAGGAAGGGAAGGCACTATATAAAAAATGCATACTATCATTCAAGTTCACTAAAGACATTGATGAGGAGATGAGAAAGAAGCATGAAGAATTCCATGTTGAAAAAAATTATTCAATTGTATTTTGTCATTAATGTTACACAAATGTTACATTCTAACATAGTACTACTAGTAGTAACTGAGCTCAAAAGACTCCAGTATCAACTGAGTAAAGGTTTAGAAGAAATAAAGTTCAATGATCCAGTGTAAACTAGGTTAGGTTGGTCAATGAAAAATTCCTATGTAAACTAATTCAAGTCAATTACCAAAGGATTTTAGTGTAAACTAAGTCAAGTCAGTTACCAAAGCAACTCAGTGGCAGTTGAGTGATCCAACTTCAGTGTTAGCCAAGTGACAACATAATTCTTTTGTTTATTATTTACTTTATGTAAGCTGACTTAGTGAATGCTATTAATTTTTTTGTAAGCTTATTCAAGAAGACTTGACATTGGGTTTCATATATATGAAAGGTCAAGTTGTCAATTGAAATATGAAAGTTTTGGAAGAAAATAAGATACAAATAAAGAAGGATATTTGATTAAGGGCGAAACATCCAAGGAGATGCAAAGAATATTCTGATCAATAAGGATCTAGAGGATAAACCAAAGTAGTGATATGAATATGCAAATTAGTTGCTTCATCAATTAGGCCAATCATTGTTACTCTCTAAAAATTGTAGCAGTGAAGAAATCTCTTAACAAAGTTAACTTAATAGTCATTTTGTAAATCCTCTAACAAGGTGGCATTTCTAGATTAAAGTGTCTTAAGACCTCTAAAAAGGCCATTCCTAATACGGTCACACCTAATATTGTGTTTTGTAACCTTTAACAAAGTTGGCTCCTAATAGGGCTCACTTCGGAAGAGTGAAAAGTTGTAACTAGTTGTGCTGGTGGTTTTTCGAAATTGGGTTCCCATGTTAAATTTTGATGTCTCATGTGTTCATGTTATTTTCTTATTTCTTTATCTTTTTTCAACTAAGTTACTAAAGGTTAATACACATTAATATCTCGAGATTGATTTTTTAACCAAGTTACAGGGAATATCTAGTTCTAATCGAGTTGTGCAAGCATTTGAGTTAATAAGAAGTTTGTATTGACATCTAAGGGATTTGGAATTATTTTAGTGGTAACTAATTCACCCATCCCCTCTCAGTTACTCCTCTAATATTTCCAAAAATTGGTATCAAATCAGTTGGTTCTTGCAAGAAAGTTTTCAAGGACCTAAGCTAAAGATCAAAATATCTTACAGAAGAGAGATTCCTAAGTTGAACTAAGGAAATTTTAAAGAATCACAGGAACTCATAAAGTTGTATTTGGGAACCATTAGAGATGTAGGCCTACACTTCTTGGACAACTAGTATGTGGCACCACAAAATCTTTTGACTATGTATTAGATGGTAGATAAAATGAATCACAATGCAATGATGATTTACATTACTTCCTCTCTCAACTATTCTAAATTTGATGAAGTCAAAGATGTTGAAAATAGGTTGATACAAGTAAGATAATGTGTTTCAATAATTTGTTTGTCATTGATGTCAAACCTGCTACTTGCTGGTAAGACAATTGCTTAGATGATTTGAGTACTATCGTTTGTTTGGTTGATGAAGAGGATTTGATCAAATGAGGAAACAATAACACCTAGAGGAAAGGTTGAGTTATGATATGGAAAAGGAGTAAAAGGATTAGTTAAGACAATGATATTATAGTGCATTGATAATCTACTTAAGGTTCCAAAGGATGGTTACACTGATTAAGTTCAAAAGAACAAGTTAAAATAATTGTGTCTGCCAAGCTTAACAATCTTCATAGTAGGTATTGAGAAAAGTTAGTGTAAGCCAAGAAAAAAATTAGTTGGAGCTGAGAAAAGTCAATTTCATTGTAAGCTAAGTGATTTAGTGTAAGCCAAGAAAAGTTTAGTTGATGTCAAGCACCAGTAAACTTTAGTTCATGCAGAGTGTTTTGATATTGGATGTTGAGTAATGCAATATGTGTCGAGCATCAAAAACAAGTTAATGTCGAGTGTCAACATTATGAGAAAGATCATGAATTCAATCAATCTAAGCTAACAAGTTTGATTTCTTGGATTGTGTGAATTGTGTGCAAGATAAGCTTGATGAGATGGTGGCATAGAATTCAAGATAAATAATTTTGAGGTGAATTCAAAGAGTAGTGAAGGAGAAGTTTCTAGAAGGGAATAAAATGAAATGATGGGTAGATTCATTGAATCCTACCCAATCTAACCTAACCCTAAAATGGACAATGGAGAATGAATGGAAAAAGATCTTCATCTTTTATTTATAGAGATGGTTGATCAAAAGAAATGGTTGTCATGTGTGAGAACCTAAGGAAGAAAAGAAGTCTAGGGTATTGCTTCATTCAGTGACCTAAGAGAAGAGACTGCATTAGCAAGAAAAGAAAGAAGGCTTAAGGGTATGGATTCTTGAAGGGTGAACAAGCTATCAGAGTTGAAGTGTGTGAAAGCCAAGTATAATGGAGGACTAGAATAGAGACCTATAATCTACAAGTTTGTTGTAATTTTTTATCAAATCAAACCTTACTGTTACTTTCTAATCATTGTACACCAATCTAGGGTAAATCCTTTAGATTAAGGTTGACCTAACAGTCACTTGTAAATCCCTTAACCAGGTGACATTCCAAGTGAATGATCTAAAGTCCTCTAACAAGGCTCACTCCTAACAAGGTGATTGAAATCCTTTAACCATGTCACATTTACAGTGTGCATTATAACCTTTAACAGGGTTGGCCTTTCATAGGGCATCACTGCAGAAGAGTGAGAATGAGTAGCATGTTACTAGTGGTTTTTCTCAAGTTGGGTTTCCATGTTAAATAATTGTGTCAAATATGTTATTGAATCTATTATGTTTCATGCTTACATTTTTGTAAAGTTGATTTAACAGTAACCTACAAGCTTAAGTGATTGAATGATCTAATGGATACATGCATGATGAAAATATTTTATGGATATGGGTTCACTATGCTATGAAAATTTTTAATTTTACATATGGACCTTGGATAATTGATTCACCCCCCATCTCAATTATTCTAAAGAATTCCAACAATTGGTATAAAAGTCATCTACTTAAGATGACTAGTTTGAAGTGTCAAAAAGAGAGGTAACCAAGCTTAATAGAGATAACTTTCCTAGATGGAAAAGTTTGATGAAGCTTCACTTAGGACATCTCAGAGATCATGTACAATCTACTATTGCTAATGAGCATGTTGATCATATTAGAGCCCTAACTGCTGAAGATCTAAAAAAGAAGAAAGAACAAAACTAGGAAATGTTGGAGACTGCCTCTACCCTAATTTATGTTGAGTTTGATGATATCAAGGGTCATCATGGTGCAAAGAAAATTTGGGATGCTCTTCACACCATCTATGGAGGTGATAAAAATGTTCTAAGAGCCAAAGTTGAAAGTCTTAGAGGTAAGTTCAATGATATGAGAATGCAAGAATGTGAAAATATTGCTCAATATTGCTCTAGGATAAAGGATGTTGTTAATGCAATAAGAGTAGCTATTAGTAAAATAGATAATGATACTATACCAAGAAAAGTTTTGAGAATATTTTTTCCTATATATGCTATTAGAGGTTTTGTAATATAGGAACTAAGATGTATACTAGGAACTGGTTTGACTCTTGAAGGTCTGGTAGGTAGGCTCACTACTTTTGAGCCATCTAATTTTGATAATTACAAACCTTAAAATTCTGAATCTACTTTCAAAGCCAAGCTTCCATTGAAGGAACCTTATGAGAAGAAGAAGAAAAAGGTAAAATATGTGTCTAGTGATAGTGATATAGATGAGGAAGATGTAGAAAAACTTGAAGCACTACTAGCATGCAGATTTTACAGAGGTAAAGGCCAGCAATGAGGCTGGCCATATTGCTACTAGATGTCCAGACAAAAGTAATTACAGAGGTGGAGACAAATACAAAAGTAGAAGAGATGAAGGAAACAAATATTACAAAGACAAAGGCAAAAAGTCTTGGTACATTGTTGAAGAGGAAACATAAGATAGATCTAACAATCATGATGATGAAGTGGTATATGTTGCAATAAAGGATGAATTTGATGAGAATGAGGCAACTACACTAGTGTCTTGTGTAAACAAGAATAACATATAAGGATCATTGATAGTGGATGTTCACATCACATGACTGGAGATAAAAGTAAATTCATTACCTTGAATTATTATGATGGAAATAGTGTAAGGTTTGGTAATGATGCACCATGTATGATAAAGGGAAAAGGTTCTATCAAACTCACAAAAAAGATTTTATTTAACAATGCTTATTATGTTGAAGGACTTAACTATAATTTGTTGAGTGTGTCACAATTGAATAATTTAGGTTGTAAGGTTGAGTTTGAGAACAAGATTGTTAAGATATATGATACTGATGGAAAACTAATTGGAAAAGATGATCAAACTAGAGGTAATCTATTGTACCTTGCTATAGATGATGCTATTTGTTTAATTGTAGAATTTGATGATGTGTGGATATAGCACAATAGTTTATGTCATGTTAATTTTGATAACTTGGTCAATATCAGTAACATGAGAAGACTCAGAGGTTTTCCTAAGTTCAAGAAGCTTGACAATATAATGTCCAAACAATGTCAGTTAGGAAAAATGAAAAACTCATGTTTTAAGATTAAGACTCATAACTTTAAAGAAATATTATAGATTCTTCATATCGATCTTTGTGGATCAATTGATATGAAAAGCTACAAAGGAGATAAGTACATTACGTAATTTGTTGATGATTATTCTAGAATGATGATAGTATATTTCTAAAATAGAAATATGATGCTTTCTAGATGTTTAAGTGGTACTTGGAAATAGTTAAGAAGGAAACAGGTAAAGGTTTGAAATATTTGAGATCTGATAGAGGAGGAGAATTTACATAAGATGAGTTTGAGATTTTTTGTAATGACAAAGGAATCAAAAGATAGACATTTTCTCCTAGGATCCCTCCACAAAATGGAATTGTTGAAGGGAGGAATAGGTCTATAATGGACTATGCTAGGACACTCATGAAGGAGAAAAATGTTTCTTGAAAATACTAGAGAGAAGCTATAAGTACATTTACTATACCTTGAATCGTGTACAAGTCAAGAAAGGTACTCATTCAAAACATTTTGAACTGTAATATGGGTACTCACCCAATGTAAAATATTTTAAGGTATTTGGAAGCAAGTGTTATATTGTCAAAGATTTTAGGAAAGTTAAATTAGATGGTAAAAGTGAAGAAGATATATTCCTTGGTTATTCCACAAGAATTAAAGCATATGTGTTTAAATGCTAACACTAAAAAAGTTGTAGAAAGTGCAAATGTGAAATTTGATGAATATACATAAGTACATGAGGCTAAACCTATGAAGGAGCTAGAAGAATATAAATAATGTGTATACTTTTATGAAGATATTCCCACTAAAGAAGATGTTGTAAATCAAGTTGCAAATTAATAACAAGTTTTGGTGACTACCAAGTCACATACTATGAATGTCAAGTTGCATTCAAGAATTGAGCTACATTTAGATACCAAGTTATAGAATGAAGCTAAGGAAAATTTTGATTCTAATATTAGTGTACATGAAATAGAGGTTGAACTACCTAATAGAGATGTACATAGTGATTCAAAAGTTGAGAGACCAAATGAGGAAAACATGGCAGAACCAAGATTGTCTAAGTATGTCAAGATACATCACCCTGCTGCATAGATCATTGGAGATAAAGATGTTAGACCAATGATAAGGAACAATTTGATAAATTATACATCTTTCCTCAACATGAATGAACCTAAAATAGTGATATATACCTTAGAAGATGTGGATTGGAGTAAAGCCATGAAAGAAGAGATTGAACAAATTGAGAAAAATAAGACATGGAATCTAGTTCCAAGACCAAAAGATAAAAATGTGATTAGCACTAAGTGGGTATATAGAAATAAGTTAGATGAAAATGGTGAAGTTGCAAGGAACAAGGAAAGCTTAGTTTGTAAAATTTATGCACAAGAAGAAGGGATAGAATATGGAGAAACATTCACTCTTGTTGCAAGATTGGAAGGAGTAAGAAGTCTACTTGCTTACTCTGTATACAAAAGTTTCAAAGTTTATCAAATGGATGTTACATATTGCATTATATATTTCTTGATATATTTTAATTATAATTATTATCTATGCAGTACACTATATAATATATTGTTGTACATTGGTGATTTATACTTTTATTTTTTATTTTGTATGCTTCTGATGTTCCTCTCTCTTTCTTTTCTTTGTATCCTTCATTTAGCCTTTCTTGTATCTTTTTATCTTTTTTCAACTTTTTTATTACCTCTCCTTGGTTTCCACCCTTTACCTCTCCCTCCCTCTCTCTCCTTCTCTATGTCTTCTTATGTCTCTCCCATCTTTGCAACTTGCATACTTCTCAACTCCTTACTGCTCTACTAAGTTGATGATGGTTCCAAGACTATGACCTGAAATGTTGGCTCAAAAATTATTCACACAATCAAAAATATAGAAGCACATAATTACTATGATGGATTGTGGAAATTTTTTTACCATTAATGAATATCCTATTACACTTAATCATGTGAATCCATGGTTGTTTGAATACAATCATCATTAGGAGTAATAGTAGATGCAATATCAATAGGAGAATTAGTAACTACAACTGGAGTCTTTGGACCATCAAGAATCTCAATATCATAAAAATTTTGAATCTTCCATAAGGTATGCTCATCATAGGGGATGTTATCTACGTCATCAAGTGGAAGGAGATAATCTGCAACTAGATCTTCTAGTAATGGAGGAACATGAGGATCTCCAAAGTGTTCCCAAATAATAATCCAATGTGTTTGTAGGCACTTAATACCTTCTACCTTGCTATCAACTTTAGAGAAAAATATGGACCAAGGCTATAAGAAATCAATTCCCTTATACACATATTCTTTTTGTTCTCTTTTAAATCATACATAATACTTCTTTAACATAGATTTTCACTTTTTCTTTCCCTTTTTCATTCATAATGACATATACTCCTCTTATTGATCTCTATCTCACTTCATTACTAATAACATACTTCACAACTCCTTGCTACTCTACTATCCTGATGATGATTCACAAAGTGTGACCAGAAACATTGGCTCAAAAAAGATTCACACAATCAAAAATCTAGAAGCACCAAGAGCATGGTATGAAAGGATTCATAAATATATTGTGAAGATTGGATTTGAGAGGACTGATGATAATAGAAATCTATACTTGAAGAAAAAGAAAGGAAAAGGTGTTTTACTATCCGAAAGTTTTGTTGATGATATCATATTTGGATGTCAAGATACTTTATGTAAATCTTTCACAAATGACATGAAGAAAGAATTTCATATTCCTATTTTTGGAGAGATCAAGTTCTTTGTGAGTTTACACATACATTAGATGAAATACAGTATATATATCACTCAATAAAAATATGTAAAGGGAGACATTGAAAACTTTTGGATTGGGAGATTCAAAGCTAGCAAGAACACCTATGGTGACAAGACATAAATTATCAAAGAATGATTATTTAGTTGAGGTGAATCAAACATTGTACAAATCTATGATTAGAAAATTACAATATGTAGTACATGGCATACCTGATATTGCATTATCTATTGGGATAGTTTCAAGATTCTCTACTAATCCTAGGAAGAGTCATTTGATGGAAGTTAAGAGAACAATGAGATATCTGAAAGGAATAAAAGACTATGGTCTATACTAGAAGAGAAATGAGAAATTTGAATTGAGAGCCTACATTGATGGTAATTGGGTAGAAATATTGTTAACAGAAAGAGAACTAGTTGAGGAACATTTTTCTTAGGCAAAAGGCTAGTTACTTGGACTAGCAAGAAACAAAACTACATTTCTCAATCTACTGTTGAAGCTTAATATGTTGTTGCTACAATAAATTGTACAAACATTGTATTAATCATTTATAGCTACTCAAAGGTATGAAGGAGAAAATCATTGAACTTGTGACACTTTATTCTGATAATAAAAGTGTTATAAATTTATCAAAAAATCTTGTGATGCATACAAAGACTAAGCACATTGCAATCAAGTATCATTACCTGAGAGAGTTAGTTCAAGATAAAGAAGTTAAGATAGAATACATTAACACAAAAGAGGAAATAGCTGATATCTTCACAAAAGCATTACCTAAGAATTCTCATGAGTATCTAAGAGGTAAACTAGGGGTGATACCCTATCAAAGGCTATCTAAGAAGCATAAGGATTTCCCTGCATCAAACAAGATTATTGGCATATGTTACACATTTATGCAATGGATCTTACTAGAGCTACCTAAGGTAATCAAAGAGATGGAGCTACAAATCAGTCACAAGATAGGTGATAGAGGGAGAAACTTATCTCCATATGAAGATGACAAGTCTTTGGTGTTGTTGTAAAAGAGGGAGAAATGATCTGATAGTAAAATCTAAGGGAGAAATTCAGAAATCCTGACTATAGAAGGAGATGAAAGTAAACATAGAAGAAACATGGAATACCTAGTAAGAGGGAGTTAATGATAAAGGAGATATAAGAAATGATCCAAATGGAGTCATAAGGATGAGTTTGATTGATTGTGCATTGATCAAAATAGAATTATGTAACCTATTTAGAAGATGAAAGTTGTTGATAGAGGGAGAGATTTCAATACAAGGAACTATTTTCTTTTTGGAATTTTGTTGGTTATACCAATTAAGTTTGGTTAGTTTGGTTTGCCATCAATTCCAAAGAGGGAGATTGTTGAAAAAAAATGATACAAGTATTATAATTTGTGTTTCAACCATTGTTTTGTCACTAATGTCAAACCTACAAGTTGTTGGTAAGATAATTCTTTAGATGATTTGAGTACTATCATTTGTTTTATTGATGAAGAGGATTTGATCAAATAAGGTAACAATAGCACCTAGAGGAAAGGTTGACTTATGATATGGGAATGAGTACAAGGATCAATTAAGACAGTGATATTATAGTGCATTGATAATATACTTAAGGTTGCAAAGGATGGTTACATTGATTAAGTTCAGAAGAACAAGTTAAAATAATTGTGTCTACCAAGCTTAACAATCTGCACAATAGGTGCCAAGAAAAGTTAGTGTAAGCCAAGAAAATCAATTAGAGCTAAGAAAAGTCAATTTCAATGTAAGCCAAGTGATATAGTGTAAGCTGAGTAAATTTTAGTTGATGTCGAGCACCAATAAATATTAGTTTGTGTTGAGTTTTTTGATAGTGGATGTCGAGCAACATAGTGTGTGTTGAGCATCAGAAATAAGTTAATTATGAGTGTTAGAACTATGAGAAAGATCATGAATTTGATCAATTTGAGCTGCCAAGTTTGATTTCTTAGATTGTGTGAACTATATGGAAGATAAGCTTGATGAGTTGGTGGCACAAAATTCAAGATAAACCATTTTGAGATGAATTCAAAGAGGTTTGAAGGAGAAGTTTCTAGAAGGGAATAAAATGGAATAATGGGTAGATTCATTGAATCCTACCTAATCCAACCTAACCCTAAAATGGATGATGGAGGATGAACTAGAAAAAGATCTTAATCTTCTATTTATAAAGATGACTGGTCAAAAGAAATGGTTTTCATGTGCAAGAACCTAAGGAAGACAAGGAGTCTAGTTCTACTTCTATGTAAATTCCATAATCATGAGGCTTATTCCCTTATAGAAGCCTCTACCTCAATGACATTACTTCTAAACCATGCAAAGGATGTTGATGTGGTACTCAACCTTGAAACACTCTTATAAGCAATGGAAAAGAAAATGTAGATGCAATACATATATTATAATTATTTATGTATGTGTATGTATGCATGTATGTATGTATGTATATGTATATATATGCATAAGTATATGTATATATGTGTATATATGCATGTGTGTGTGTATACATACATACACATATGTGTGTGCCTATGTATGTATATATACATAGAGATCTTGGCACAATAAAAAAAATCAATCCAGTTGCATACATATTCTTGAATTCAAATAATAAAATAATAAAACTCACTCAAACCATACTAAGTGACTTACATTAAGATCCTGCACAAAAATAATGTAGATGGGGAAAATGGGCAAAGTTTGACATAAATATACAAAAACATATCATAGTAGATATTTTTAGAAAGAAACAAGTCATAACCCAGTTAAATTGGTCTAGTTGTTGATTAGCTGAGTTAACAAAAAAAATTTGTAGAACTGTCATCATAATAGGTACAATAAAATGAATAATTAGTTGTTCCTAGCTAGCAAGGTCAAATACAGGTTTCCAAGGTGATTAAATTGCATATGCAGATATTTGTATGTATGTATGTATGTATGTATGTATGTATTTATGTATGTATGTATGTATGTATGTATGTGTATATATATGTGTGTGTGTGTGTGTATATATGTATGTATGTATGTATGTATGTATGTATGTATATGTATGTACATGTGTATATATATACATACATACACACACATATGCATGTATCTATGTATGTATGTATATATACAGAGAGATCTTGTAGATTGCAGATTATAGATTATAAATGACAAGAACAAAAAGGAAAATATACATTAATAATTCCCCATTTATTTGGTTCGATTGTGGAGACCTGCTTGTGAAAGAGGGTGGAGAGCTTCAAAGTAGGGTGGTGAGCTCTGAACATTAGTAGAGATTAGTGGAGATCTTGGATTTCATTGTTGTACCCTTGTAATCGTTGCATTTTATTATCATGCCCTTGTGATCTTTGTATATGTATGTATGTATATACATATATATACATATGTATATGTATATATACATATGTATATGTATATATACATATGTTTATGTGTGTGTGTGTGTGTGTGTATATATATATATATATATATATATGTATATGTATAGATATACATATACATACACACAAACATATGTGTGTGTCTATGTATGTATGTATGTATGTATATAAATAGAGAGATATTTGCACAATAGAAAAATAATACAACTCACTCAACATGTAATATGGCCACAGATGCCATGGCAACACCTATTGGTAACCAGATTCCTCTTTTTCTCTCATTTTTTATGTGTTTATTTCACTTGAACTATTATTTCTTAAGAGGAATTTTGTAATATTGGATTCATTTTATGCAAGAGGTGATGAGGACACCTATGTTAGATGTATGGTAATACTAAAGAATTGTGATTAATTTCTCATGAGGAATGAAAAAGGGTTTTCCCTAAGAGTAGCCCAACTTCCATGTACTTTAAATACTAATCCTTTCTTTAAGATTTTAGATGTTAATAGGGAATTTAGATGTTATGGGGGGTGGGGCTGATGGGGACACGACCTAAGCATAGAATGGACACAATAGGAAAGGGAAAATTTTATTAACTATAAAAATATGCTAGTACACTTAGTGTAGAGAAACAGACTCCAAAATAGGCCCTATAGCTTACAATAGCATAAAACTGGAGATAATTTCTTCTCCCAGTACCTTCTCTCCAACTCCACTATGAACTGCCTTTTACAATGCCAGAAATATTCTTAAATAGACCCCAAAGGGTTAAGGATTAGGAATACATTCTAGAAAGTGCTAGTTGGCATCCACCGACCAAATAGAAGGCTCTAGAATTCGCATTAGAAGTCGGCACAAATTTAGAAGAATCCAAAAATGGTAACCGAACTTTCAGGAGGCATAACTTTTGAACTGTAGTTCCGATTGACGAACTGTTTACATTTTTGAAAAGTTCTTGAAGTTCTCTATAGCCCTATGGAAAAACTTCACTCATCCCCTATTTTTTGGCCCTATTTGAGGTCATTTAATGACCCTAACCTGACTTTGAAGCATTCTTAAGATGTCTCCAAAAACTAAAAAACTGTAATAACTTTCAAACCGTGGGGCCTTTTGACCTAATTCTTTTTCTCGAATGCTCTAAATTAAAATGAAAATCATCCGACCAATTTACACCTTCTAGTTCACCAAAATGATGGCTCGATTACATACTCCTATTTTTTTGGCATTTACACGTATCCCAAGGTTATTAAAAACTCTAACCTAGAACACTAATAGTGGAACTGTGAGAGTTGGAACCTTTATTTGAGCCTCCACCTTCAGGTGGTTGGCCTTGATTAGTAGAGAATATTAAACTATTCTCAAAACCAAGTGAAGCTCAACATTAACCTATGATTGCATGACAATTAACTATGTGAATCTCTTGGTTTTAGGAAATGCAGAAGGAGGCCATAGTTCACTATGCAATCTCAATTCATATGCATACAACATCAAGTGGAGCTGAAAAATCCAACAGGTTTTCATTTTTTTTTAGAGGTCTTTAATCAGGCATTAAGTTATAGACCATCACAAAAATTGTAACTTTGACTCTTATAGGGAAGGGTAATGTCCTTAGCATGCAAGCAAATCAAGACTTTCTATGAGTTGGCTTGTTAAGGATATTCTCTTGACCATAGTAGCTAGAGTTCTAATGTTCATAATGGTCAATAATTTTAAAAACTTAATAGACCTATTAAAAAAATGTAATCATAGAGAGATGCATATTATGGATTTGATTGTGTGCCATATTTTTGCATCAATGTTTCATATCACACCTAGTGATCCATCATCAGGATGTGAAGAGTTGGAGGAGATAAATGATAAGTTTTAGACCAATAAGAGAATATATGTGAGAAATCCAAGGTATGAGGAGAGGAGGGACACAAATATCAAGGCCACAACGTCAACCAAGAGAGAAAAAGTCTACCCAAAGACCAAGAAAAAGAGAGTTTAAAGCACAAATAAAAAATCAAATGTAATTGTGCTACATTTTTTTAGCTCTGTCTATTGTCCATGCATATAGAATGTAGTTGCATGTATATTCTTGATTTGGAGTGGGAAAATCTTATTTTGGATGCGACAAAAAAATGGCATGCACTAGAAGATGGGAAAATGATGTCACTTTTGCAAGTCTAGAACCTTTTTGTGTACTTTAAAGATTGATCCTTTCTTAAAGATTTTAGATGTTAATGGGGAATTAAAATTTTAAGGGGGTGGAGCCAAATGAGCTTCCACCTTCATGTGGTTGGCCCTGATTAGTAGAGAATATTAAACTATTCTCAAAACCAAGTGAAGCTCAACATCAACCTAAGATTGCATGATAACTAATTGTGTGAATATCTTGGTTTCACGCAATGCAAAAGGAGGCCATCATTCAATATGAAATATCAATTCATATGCCATTGTTTTAGTTCAATATGAGATTCCTACAATTTTAAATACTGCAAACATAATAGTTAAGGATGAGCTTTGGACATTGAAAGGAACATTAATGTATGTCTACTACAATTAACCATGAGGATAAGTTTATACCTAAACAAAGCAAACTAAGTAACCTTTCAACAATTTCAAAATCCCAAGATCACTAGTTAGACTCCCACTTGAGTATCTTTGTTTGTCTTCAAAGATTTGATCGTGTTATGGGTTCCTATTTTGAAATGGATACATGTGATCAAGCATTGTCTTAACTCTTTGTTTGTTGATGTTGCACATGTAGCTGAATTTAATAGTTGAAGAGGAAGTTGAAATAGAATATGAAGTAGATGGATGGTTCTATGTGAATAAACATATTTAATAAAGAATAATGAAAATTGTTCCTCTATTTGGTTGTATCAAAGATTTGTTTTTCAAGAGTTTATTGAATAACAATGGAAGCATCACTAATTTTTGTTTTTTCTTCCAATCTGACATTATATTATTTGATAATATAGAATCCTCCATTAAAAATATTGAGAGCTAACAATATTAAATAGGTATATTTTATGTGTTATTTTGGATGCTTCCACCCCATTTGTATGTACCTAGTATATGATAATGGGGTAGATTCTCCATGAGAGTCCTCTTCAACTTCTCCTTATATTGAAAGTAAGTTTTTGCTTCCTTTAAACCTTATTCCTTTCTCTTTTTTTCCTGTCAAGTAGCCAAATATGTTTTGCTAATGCATAAAAGTTTTTTCTATGTTATGAAAACATGGGATGAATTAAAATTCACTAATTTAATAAATATAGTTTTCACCTTGCAAGTAATTTTTTTTTGGGAAAAAATAGCAATCTACAAATAAAAAATTTAAAAGGATGATTCACTGCAATGGAATTACATTTATTGATATGTTGCTCCACCATATAGTGTTATTTGAACAAATAAAGCATGTGGGTTGTTTGTTTTTTTATTTTTCTACTTGTTGTTCTAGGCCATTTAGATGTGATATGCTAGACTTTTATTCTATGTTTCTCTAGAATTTATGTAATTTGAATATGTCTTACTTTAAATGTGATTTCGATGTATTGACCAATTTGTCCTATATGTCAGAGTCCTAAACTATTCCTTGACTATAAGTTACTAGAAAATTGAATTTAGTTTCAGTTCTTGAATAATATGGCACTAGTTATGAGACTTATATATGTACTAGATTGAATGCTTCCACAATTGACATGCAATATAGGTGTATTGTCTCGTCTTAACATTTTGCATTGTAAATGTATTTTGAAGAAGATATTTGGTCTGACACTAAGTAGTAGACTTGAATTTAATCATATCTCACTTTAAGGAAATGACTTTGTATATTACCAGGCATTGCAAAACTCTAAGCATTCTTTAGTTTACAAACATTTTCATGTCTTCTTCTTGACCTATCCTTCAGGTGTAATATACATCACTAAAATTGGGGTTAGAACGGTTGAAATGTGTGTTAGGATTAGACTATGGTAGATGCCCAAGATAAAATCCCAAATTTTGTCTCTTTCCTGTTATTTTCCATGCACTTCACAACCCCTTCAAAATAGACACAATGAGGTACATTACTTTTGAATAAACATTTCAATCTATGCTTTGAATTTATCTTTCCCTAAACTTAGATGGGGATAGCATCTTACTTAGAGGGAAATTATTGTGGATGACATGGGTTCTTCATATACAATAATTATCATTGCACACACACCAGTGAAAGAAGTGTTTTAGGTTTATGATTCTTGTACACTAGCTTGAAAAGTGGTAATTCTTTGAGATATTGGTATTCCTTTTAATGGTCTAAATCAAATTATGTCAAGAAGTGTTTTGGATGTGGTGGTTAGTTTCCAAGGAAAAGGAAAAGGAAATATAGGGACATAAGATGTTTGGTGAGCACATGTGGATCTTTGGTAGCAAGAGGACAATATAGGGCTTGAACATGTAGCCAACTCATTACAACTATCCATTCCACTCATCAGTACCTTGATATAATTGGTCACTTCTATAAATTTTTTTTTTTTTTTTTTACTTCCACTTCTCTTCCCTATTGGCTTTGAAGAGGCTTCTAGAAGAGGCTTTCTACCTCTTTTCCTCACTAAGTTATTCATGGCCTTCATAAATTAAATGAAATGGTCACCCCCCAAATTTTCCAAAACAAAACCCAATATTAGAAATATGGCACAAAAGATAAATAGATATTAGACCAACAATGGTATAATATGCTTATTTCAATGGAAAGGAATCTAGTAATCAAATTGAGGGGTGTCAGATGAATTTACTAGCTTTTTTTTAATAATTTGATTATTTGTCATAATTATGAGGCACATTCTAATAGCTAGTCATCACTTGCATAGCATAGCTATCACACAACCATCATAAATATGATAGATAAGACTAACGGATCAACGTCGCATCCATAGTACAATTATTGCATGGACATTACAATTGCTCTTGTGTCAACATAAACTCTTGGCCCTTCCTTCTTCCAAGTTACAATAGTTTTATCCATCACAAATGTGATGGATTCCCTTCTTGTTACAATTTACAAAAGTGTAATTTTGATGCCTATCCAACGGGAGCTAATTCATGGTATTTTTGCTTGGGTGATGGGTGGCCATCACAATTGGAATAGCCTGCCATCACAATTTGGGCTCAAATGTAGTAGTGGTATATGCTATTGTGTCAAATCCTAAAGTCAAATAATTACTAATAAAAAATGAATTAGGGGAAAGAATAGGAAAGTGGATGGCTACATTACAAGAGTTTGATTTTGAAATTCAACCAATGAATCTAGTGAGAGGATGGGGATTGATTAAGATGATAGTTGACAATGAAGAACAAATCATAGTTTCCCAAGTGGACACTAATGATGGAATAATCACAAATGTCTAGTACCAAGATATTGTATTTTATCTCTTGCAAAATCAATACCCTCAATGGATGAATAGTTCCCAATGCAGAGGACTGAAAATGAAATGAGAATCCTACATGCTTCAAGATAGAAAACTCTACAAGAAAATCCAGGAAGGGATTTTTATGAAATGTTTAGGATGTGAAGAAGTGAGAAAAGTACTAGACAAATATCATGAAAAGAATAGCACTGGACATGGATCAAAAGAGGTCACATCTCATCAAATTTTCAGATTAGGGTACTTTTGTCAAACTATTTTTTGAAGATATGTTTGAACATGTATGTTCCTATCACATCTACCAAACAAGTGCCAATAGAGAAAGAAATCTAGTTCTGTTATTGCAGCCACTATTTGAGGTACTCCCCTTTGCCAAGTGGGGGCTAGATTTGTTTGGGCTCGTAAACCCACCATCATCAATAGGATATATGTTTATCCTAATAGCTATAGATTATTGCACACAGTGGACTAAAGCAAAAACAAATGAAATTGTACAACCAAAGTGGTCACTGGCTTTCTAGAATAACATATTGTGACAAGATTTGGAATGTCATTCTTCCTATTGTGTGATATTGGGTCATCCTTTGCATCAATTTTTCTTACCCAATGGGAATTAGATAATCAAGTCATAATTAAATTCCCATCTAATTATTATCCCCAAGGGAATGGCGTGGTCAAGTGAACTAGCAAGGATTTCATTATAGTCATAAAACACTTTCTCATAGAGAATCCCAAACATTTTCATAACCAACCAAAATATGCATCATGGAAAAATAGGGTCAGGATAAAGAATGATTTGGGAACCACCCCATATCTATTAGTCTATGGCCAAGTACTAGTATTCTTGCTCAATCTCAAGATTATGGTGTTAATATTCATGAGAGGATATGCTAAGGATGCTAATAGGGTCCAAATTAGATTGATGAATCTTTTCAAATTGGATGAGAAAAGGATAGTGGCTTTAGAACATATGTCAAATCATCAAGTTGTCATAAAATGTTTCTTTGACAAGAGAGCCATGATCAAATCATTCAAATTCTCATACCTTATTCTTTTATGGGATTAGGAAAAAGAAAAACTAGGTAGTCATAACAAGTTTCAATGCTTGTGGATTGGTCCTTGTCAAATTGTAGAGATTCTGGGGGAAAATAACTTTAGGCTAAGTACTTTACAAGAGGAATTGGTCCCATTACCATTTATTGGCTAGTTTTTGAAATATTATTTCAAAGCCTAACACACAAAATAAAAATGTTTTCTTTTAGTTGTGTGTTTAGTTTTAGTCATAACTTCTAAAATTTCTACACCAATTTCAATTTTGAATCCAATAAATCATTTGACAATTAATTTCACATATGATCTAATTACTTGCATGTAAAATTGAAAATATAAAAGCATCCAAAACACTTTAACACAATGATTTGGTGACCTAGAAACTTCCAAATAGAAAGAAAAACTAGGGTGGGGATGAGACCCACAAAACTTCAATAGTACAGCATAAAGTTGGCCTGTTAAGGCTTACATTGATCACTTCTGATGATATATCCTATTAGGAGCAATTAAGAATACTAGGTTCACCTTGTTAGAGGTTTTAAAAACAAAAAATAAAGTAGGCACTCTGTAAAGAGATTTAAGAAAGGTTGTTAAGTCTACCTTGCGAAAGGATGTGTTTGCTTTACATTTGGTGTGTTTGTTTTATTCAATCTAGGGGTTGGGTGTGATCAAGATTTCTTCTTGATGCATAGCAGAGATCATACCTTTTAGTTTCAATTTTAGGGAAGAGGCATTTCATTGTGAAAGCATTTGAATAACTTTGTTTCTTATACCAACTAAAAAACATTTGTTAGTTGCAATCATAAAGGACTTCTTTCCTTAAAGTCATAATCTAAGATTGATTTCTCTCAACACCTTGCAAATTTAAAGTATTGATCATCTAGGTTGGTAGTAGCAAGGGATAATTTAAAATATTGATTATCTAGGTTTTTTACTAAAGTCTAGGATAGTCTCCTAGATTGTGAGAGCCTCTTGTAACATTTGGAATCTAGTTGTCACTTGACACATGTTAAGAGAATGTTTCCTGATGAAATGCCTTTGTCATTTATTCCCTTTCATTGAGGTTATTTGTTGTGATCTCCCAACACACACCCTATTTTGAGTCACAAAATGGAGACCCCCTAATTTGAAAACCCTCTTTAGGCACCCAGTCAGGTGCCTCGATTGATTAGGAACTTCCTCTAAAGTCTAGGATAGTCCTTGGTCCCCATTTAGGCAAGCATGAGCAATATTTTAAGTGTGCACATGTGGATGTGTGCACTCACCTCATATTGAGGATGCACACATGCACACTTGTGTATGTGCACACCCTTAGAGGTGCACACTAAGAACCCTTAGCCTATTAATAGACCTCGCCTCTCTTTAATTATTATTTGTTTTCTCTTGAGCTCAACTTATCATGCACCTTCTCTCCATCTGTGGAGCTCCACACCTCTAAAGGTTTGTACAACCACAATTACCTTTTCAAAGGTAAAAAAATAAATGGAAATGTGCACATGCACATAGGAACACAAGCACACCTTCAATTGGTATGCATGGGGTATAGAAAACCAAGTTTCCCCCCTCCCAAAGAACTCTTTGCATGGATCATGTGCACAGTTGTGCACATGCAGAGGTGTGCTAAGTGTGGAACTATACACTTCATATTAATAAGTCTTAATTGCATGGTCAGTAGTGTAAATGCACACCTTGTACACCTAAAAAGGTGTGCTAGGTGCACATTTCCACATATTTTAGGCATAATAGAGGATGTTAATTAGTTTTATCTATTTTTAGTCAGGTTTTTTTGTCAGTCTGATTTGCACTTTATGATCATCATAGGTTGACAACATCAAATACTAACATATTTTCCTTTTGTATAGATATAAAGCCATCATATTCATCCTTCATGGCTATGAAGATAGCACCAAATCTATATGCTTTCAATTATCAAGGAGTTTTGAAGAAATCATGATTTCAAGATAAACATTCTAAAATCTGAGACACTAAATTGGGACATATTGACTGAAACACTTTCCTCTTATTATATAATAAGCCTAAAGAAAGGTCATCCATGGTATTATAACTAATCCAAAGTGGGTTGGAAAATGTTTCTTCTCACCCAACATCAACTCAATCATCTGAATTGATCATGACTTTAGCACATCACTATGTACCAGAAGAGAAGGTGGTCAAGAGTGTGACCAGAAAGATAGTTTTGGATTTTAGACCTCTAAACATTTAGAAGGTCTTTTACCTTCCACAAGTAGACCACTACCTCAAAATCACTTATCGTGGCATAAAAAAATGGCACAAAGAGAACAAAGTAGAGGCCAGGGAGTTGGTGCAAGGGAAGTACCTGATTGATAGAACACCCTTGGGAAGGAGAAGTAGAAAGGTCAACATGACTAGAGGCTATATGATTGATGATATTGGCTACTCAATAGTTCTCCTAAGTAGATCCATGGGTCTTCCTACAACATGTCACCTAGAGAAGTGGATGGTGCATTTCATAGAAACCATGAGAACTCTATAGATGCATATTGATTGGATCACAATACTCAGTGATAATCTAGATGAGCGGCTGATTTTGGTAAAGAATGACCCCCACTTCTATATGACCTCCTATATGGTATTTTTTTGGCAACAAGACCCATGTATTATTCAATATTATACAAAAAAGGAAGCATGCAAGATGCAAATGCCTTGCCTTATGTAGTTTACGTGTAGCTGGTAAAGAAGAAACTCCCACTACAAAGTGTTGAATATAGGGTGGTCAATGATGGGTTCATTTTTTATATCATTCAGTTCATTGAAGGAGACTATGCAAAAAGAATATTAGTAGAAGAAAGTTGGTGCATATTACATCTATTTTAAGACATTGACTTATATCTAGGTAGGCAGTACTCTCCTTTGTACAAAGAAGCTCCCACAATATTTGTTAGATAGATTACTATTTTTGAGATAGCAAGGCAACTAGCCTCTACTTATAATAGGGTAAGGAAGCAACACAAGAAGACTTAGGTGTGACCAATCACCATTGGGGCCTTTGATGTAAAATAGAAGTAAGATATTGCCACATTTGATTTGGAGTAGGATCAATATCCTCTTAAGGATTACCAATCACCTTGTCCATACTTTGATAATATCGAGATGGCATA
Source organism: Cupressus sempervirens (assembly GCA_028749045.1). Taxonomy (NCBI): domain Eukaryota; kingdom Viridiplantae; phylum Streptophyta; class Pinopsida; order Cupressales; family Cupressaceae; genus Cupressus; species Cupressus sempervirens. Next base: position 324,911,797 of record CM053789.1, read on the forward strand.
ACATTTTGTGGAAAAGAAATTTGTGCATGTAACAACACTAGAAGATCATTTGATGAATGATGTAGATGAAAATAATGTCTGAATTAGAGTTTGTAGGATGATTCTACTAATTGTTGAAGGAGTGTTCAACATAGAGATGCCTCTCAAAGCATGGGACAAGGATGCTTTCAAAGTATTAGATCCCTTATACAATAGGGATAAGATTTATGAGAGGCCCATAATGAATGTAGAAATTGGGTGCAAAATGAATGATGATATCAATCATTGGGCCTAACATGTAGTCAAGTTAATAAGAGAATGGATCAAAAAGCCTTTTTGTATGGATCTACTTCCTCAAGCCCTAAATCTTCAAGCTATAACTTGACCTAAGAGAGGTAAAGGAGTGAAAGTCACTATACTAACCTACCCTGCTAAATCACTAGTGAGACCAAAAATGGTGCACCATCATGAGTGAGAGGTGGATTACTTTGATACACAAAGGGTAAAGGGAAAGAAGAGAAAGTGGGGCCACTTAGGTAAGAGATCAAGAGGAAGAGGCTCAAATAAAGTTGTCTACATAAGGAGAAGAAGCCCAACCTAAGATAGAACAAGCCCAATCTAAGAAAGAATAGGCTTAGCTAGCATAGAAAGGAGCATCATCATCCAAAGACCCTACAGCAAAAGCCTCCTCATCAGTACCCAAAAGAGCTAGACCAGAGGCAATGGTGGTAGGTGTAAAAAGGAGGAGATTGAATAAGAAGAGTACTCCATCACCTTAAGCTCTAGAAACCATCTCTAAGGTGGAACATGAGGAGGAAGGGGAGGAAATAGAATTTATCCTCTCGAACAAGAGGAATTTCTTAGCTACACCCACAAAAGAAGAGAGAAGGATTTTAACTCAAATGCCACCATTTTTTCCTCAAGAGCCTATCCATCTTGAGACCTCAGAAGAGGAACAAAAAAATTGGATTGAAGAAATTGAAGGAGAGGTAGCATATATGTTTTACCTTTTAGATTTTGATTTCATGCCTATAGGAACTAAAATGGTAGGGGAGAAGACATAAGATACTCCTCACAATGAGCTAATGGGAGAAGATTGGGATCAATTTCCTCCCTTACCACAAGGGCCTCTTGGTATTCCTCCTCCACCATCATAGGATATTTTGTCAATGCCTCCAAATCTAGATCAAGCATCAATTTCCCTACCTCCTCTGATGACCAAACCTGAGAGTCAAACCTTAGAGGAAGGAGAATAAGTTCAATTACATGTCAATAAAGTATTAGATGAAGTGAATATTATGGAAGAAAGGCAGCAAGCTCCTCCCAGTACAAAGGCTAGGTCCCCATCTCAAATTAATACAAAAGCTCACTTTAAATTTCTTCCTCAACATGAGAAGACTCTAGAGAGGAGTGATAATGGGAAGGGACCTACATGAGAACCCACCTCTTTAAGTTAGTATATGTCACTAATGGGAACAATTCCACCATGGTTTAAAAATGAGGTCTTTTAAGATAGAAGAGATAGTTTGAGTTGACTAAAGATGAAGGTATGCAAGACTTGATTAAAGCAACCAAGAAACCTAAGCCACCCAGGTATGATGCAAAGATACTAGCCTTCACAATGAAGAATCGGGATTAGGACCTTCTAGTACATATTTGTATTCCACCCCTTCAGGGAGATATAAAATAATTAACTCCTAAGGATTATCAAATGAAGGAGATAATACTATGGAAGCCCATGGTGGATACCGCAAAAGATTTCATCACTATAGGTCTCAAGAAAGTCTGTTCACACCTTGATAAGGATGAATCAGAGCTTTTAATGTTGATGAAATAGAATGAATTATTGAGGGGATATTTGAATGAAATAAAATATTTGATAGACCCTAATAATCCTAAATTTTTTCTAGGAGCCACATTGGATAAAAAGGAGATGAGACAACCAATGGATTCATTTTTGGACACTTTCTAGAGATGGCATCACAATTTTGAAGAAACAGGAGTACATATAATAGAAGTTAATTTCAACCCCCTACACAACATCCAAAGTAATGCCAAAAAATTGGTTACCATTGTAAAGAAAAATTTTGGGCTAATGGATGAAGTGCATACCTAGGCCAACGATTTGCAAGTGTTGAAATCTATAAAAGGGAAAAGGTACCAAATACTAATGGAGATTTATTTGATAGAGGAGTTAGATAAGCTAGATTATTGCATAGAGAAGATATATTTAGGAAATAAATTCATCAAAGGGATATACAAGGATATTCAGTAAATAAAGAATAAAGCTCAAGGGCAATTTTTGGAAGCAGGCAAATACTACAATGTCACTAGCCTTGAGATTTTTGAAGATGAATCAAGAACCAAACTTTCCTCAGTGTAGAAAATAGTTCAAAATTTTAGGGCTTCATTCAAAATGGATTCATCTAAAGATGACATCAGATGAGTATTCAATACAGAAGAAGCATTATTTGAACTAGATTCTAAGCTAGAGGATTTTGATGATACAAGGATAGAAGTAACTAGTGACGATCAGTTTGAAATAAGTATGAATCACTAGATTTATTGAAAGCTAAGGAAGTAGTAGAGATGATTGAGGAATTTAAATGCAAGCATCCAAACATCATTTTGGTATAAATGGAAAGAAAACTTAGATGTTGGAAATCAAGTTTTGACACTTAGAGGATTTTTTGTGTTTTTGGGTCCTATTACCTAGGTGCACTTTTTGAAGATGCACCAAAAATTTTGAAGAAGAAGTAGTGAACCACTAGTTAACTACTAGTTACTATTTTATAGTAATCCATGCATCAAAAATACATTTTGATGGTAGTTCAACTCGCAGAGACATCTAGAGAAGGTCGGGCTTCTATTTTTAGAGCTCCCAGTGACTCCTAGATCATCTCATGGCTTCTAACTTCTTATCTTCTTCTTCTTTTATTGTTTTAAGTCATGTAAAGGCCCATGCACATTTTTCTAGATATAAGCAAGGGTGGAAACCTACTTAGAACCATTTAGAGAGTCCGTTTGTATGTAAATAGTAATATTTTATTAGTTTTTTAGCATGAGTTGCATTAGAAGAGCTCTCACTCCTAACACAGAAGGAGAAGAGGATTTATTTTAAATGCATGTATGAAATATGTATTCCAGGTTGATATTTTGATGCAATAATATATTCTATGGGTGCTCTCATTGTGACTATAGTAGATCTTGTCAAAATGTGTTATTTTTTGTGAATTCATGTTCATGAACGATAATGGAGTTAATGGTTTTATTGCATTATGATAATATATTTTAATTTTGGTGTTTTCCTTATGTTAAGAAATTTTTTTATTGTGATGAATTGGAGGAAGGAGCACTATTATTCTTACATAACATTTTGTCTCACATGAGTGCACTTTTTGTGGCCTCACAGTTTGATGAAATGTGAAACATATTTATATTTTTTATGAAATTCTCATCCATGATTGCATCAGTGGATTTGAGTTAGCATTCATCCTAATTCCATTACTTTCCTACTAAATCCTTTTGAAATTTTAATTTGTAAACATGTTGTTACTTTGTCTTATGTTCATTAGGAATTTCCCTTTCAGTAATTTGTTTTAATCTCTCATTACATTATCTTTGTTATTTTCTTTTCAAAATGCTTAGTTAAAGTAGGAATTCATATAGTTGCATTTTTTATAAATTATATTCATCATCAAAGAAAAAATACAAAAATATATTGGTCATGTGGTTATGTTTTAGCAAAGTTGCGTGGATTGGTAAATACCAAAAAAGGCCTCCTTGTGAACATTCACATTGAAAATTAGTTATCCAGAACCTTGGAGTTGGTATTGATCAATTTTTCAAGTGAGATATTCAAAAGGATTTATGTCTTAAGAATTGTGCAAAATAATAGCTCAATAGAACATTTTTCCTCAAAAGAAGAGAAGTTTAACTACTTGACAAAAAGATCAAGATATTCAAAAGAGAGGCAAAAAAGTACTCTAAGGAAAACTACATAGCATTGTTCAAAAATATTATTTTTCATCTAAAGATTCTTGGATATTCTTACTAGAACCATATAAAGGTCAAATATGCTAAACCACAAGGTCAACTTACTCTAGATTAGTTGAAAGATAAGGAGATACACAAAGCCACAATGGATACCCTAGAAATTGCCTTGTCATATTTTGAATGAAAATATGTGAAGGAATTAGAGACAACCTATGAAATGTGAGACAAAATTAAGATCAGTTTATGGTGGAGACAAGCATGTCATGAGGGATAAAGTTGAAAGCCTACGAGGAAAATTTGATGACATGAGAATGCAGGAAGGTGAAGAGATTGAAGCCTATGGAAAGTGAGTAAAGGACATCATGATAGCCATTAGAGCATTTGGGGGAGTAATATCATAATATGATTATGTGAGAAAGATGTTAAGATATTTTTTTCACAAGTATGCCATACGGGTGTCATTTATTCAAGAGTTGAGAACAATAGACAAGATAGATGTATCACTTGATGCCTTGATAGGTAAGTTCATTGTGTTTGAACTTAGTAACTTTGACAATAGGCAACCACTAAGGGTTGAGATAGCATTCAAATCTTTAGTTGCACTAGTTATAACATTGCATGAGAAAGGAGAATCAAGTATGTGTAGACATAAGAAGGAACTAGAAAGTTTGTGTACTAAAGAAGTAGAGCAAGAAAAGCTAGAATATTTATTCACAAAAAGAATAGATAGAGGAAAATAGAAGTGAAAAGGTAAGATTCCTTTCAAATTATTCAATTTCAAAAAGGGAGGACATTGTGTTTCTATATATTCTAAACCTTTAAAAAAAAGACCAAGTACAAGAGAGAAAAAAAAAACTAGAAAAGATTTAGCAAGAAGTAGTCAATGGAAAAAGAGAAGTGATGCTATGTCATTGAAGAAGGTGTGACTGATGAAGAGTCAACCACATGTCAAGGGATAGGAAAAAATTTTGTGAGGTCAAAGCTTATGATGGAGGAATGGTGAAGTTTGACAAAAACTTGCAATGCATAGTGATGCGTAAGGATATTGTAGCTCTAAATGAATCCACTACTTCTGAAGATGTATATCTAGTGGAAGGATTGAAATATAACCTATTGAGAAGGGATCAACTAATTAACAAAGGCCATGATTTAGATTTCAACAAAGGGTCAAGCAAAATATTTGACAAGACATGCAAGCTACTTTCCATAAGAGAACAAAGAAGATGTAATATTGTTTACATCAACATTTCTGATAATACTTGTATGGTAGCTAGGAATGATAATATATGGCTATGGCATAGAAGGCTATGTCATGTAAATTTTGAAAGCATTTTCAGAGTAGGAAGGAATAACATTGTAAGGGATCTAACCCCCATTACTAAACCTAAAAATGTTATGTCTAAGGATTGTCAGCTAGGAAATTTGGCAAGCTCAAGTTTCTCTAGCAAGTTATTTACGTCAAAACATGTACTAGATATAGTTCATAATAAATTTTGTGGTCCCATGAGGACAAAGAGTGTATCTGGAGATAGATAATTTATGTTGTTTACTGATGATTTTTCCACGATGATGTGGTTTGTCTACTTAAAAGAAAATTTTGAATCCTTCCACATGTTCAAAGTCTACAAAGAAAAAGTGGAAAGAGATATTGGTAGAGAATTGAAGTGATTAAGATTGGGGGTGGGGGGGTGAGTTCACTTCAAAGGAATTTAGAAGCTACTATGAAGAGGATGGAATTAGAGGGAAAATGTTAGTTCCTAGGTCACCTCAACAGTATGGGGTTTATAATAGAAGAAATAGAAATATCAAAGACTATGCAAGAACATTGATGATCCAAAACAATGTTGTGCAAACTATAAGCACAATTATGTACACCTTGAATAAACTACAAAGAAAGAAAGGAACAAAGAAGAGTCCCTATGAACTATGATTTGGTCACATAGAATATGTTAGCTACTTTAGGGAACTTGGAAGCAAGTTCTACATTAAAGGGGAAGAATACCAAGGGAGGTTTGAACCTAAGAGTGATGAGGGTATCTTCTTGGGCTACTCTACCAAGAGAAAATCCTATTGGTGTTTGAACCTCCGAACAAACAAGATTCCACAATATGCCAATATAAAGGGAAACGAATTCTTAGAAAAGAATAAGGAAGATCATAAGAAATAATTGGTGGACTAAAAATATTTTTAGTACATCCCACTAAATAATATTGTGGAAAGAGTATCAGTAGAGGAGGATCCTATGTGAGAAGTTATATCAGCTCAAGTAGAAGAAACTAAACAAGAAGAACAAAGAGTTGAGGCACATGGAGGAGAACCACTACTAGAAAAATATGTAAGAAAACATCACTCAACAAATCAAATTATTGGTGACAATGATGCAAGAGTGATAACCAGAAGAATGGCAAGAGAAGCAGTATATATTCTCTCACACATAGAACCTAAAGCATGAGGAAAGGCTTTGAAAGAAAAAAATTAAAGAAAGGTCATAGAGGAAGAAATAGATCAAATAATGAAGAATAACACATGGAGCATTGTAACTAGACCTAATGAAAATAATGTCATTGGAATAAAATGGGTGTTCTAAAATAAAATGAACAAAGAAAGAGAATTGGTCCAAAAAAAGGTAAGGCTTGTTGCAAAGGATATGCACAAGAGGAAGGTAGGCATAGACTATGGAGAAACATTTGCACTAGTAACCAAACTAGGAGTCAGAATACTCTTAGCATTGTAGCACATAGGAACTTTAAGGTATACCAGAGGGATATGAAGTCATCATTCTTAAATGGAGCTCTGAAGGAAGAATTCTACATAGAATAATCTAAATTATTAGAAAATGAAGGAGAGAATTGGGTATGTAGACTAAGAAAAGCCTTGTATGGACTCAAATAGGCACCAAGAGCATGGTATGAGAGACTACACTCATACTTGATAAAGATTGGGTTCATAAGAACCAATGACAACTGCAATATGTACATAAAGAAAGAAAGAAAAGTAGGTTTGTTGATTACAAAAATCTTTGAGGATGATATCATCTTTGGAGGGGATGATAATTTAAGTGATGATTTTGTAGAAATGATGAAGGATTTTGAGATGTCCATGATCAAATAATAAAACTATTCATTGGGCTTCAAGTGTACTAGCTAAGAAGGAAGAATCTTCATCGGACAAGCTAAGTATGTGAAGGAGGTACCTAAGATATTTGGCATGGAGGAAGAAAAACTATTAGGTACCCAAATGGTGATCGGTTACAAATTATCAAAGGAATATGAAGCCCTAAAGTGAACAAAATACTTTACCCATCCATGATTGGTAGATTACAATATGTGGTGCATAGTAGACCAAATATTGCATAAGTGGTTGAAATAGTGGCTAGATTTTCAGCCAACCTAAAGGAATCACACATGGTAGTTGTAAAACAAACCTTTAGATATTTAAATGGTCCTAAAGAATATGGTTTATGATATTCTTAGAAAGGAACTTTTGAACTTAGTATTTTTACTAATGTTGATTGGGTGGGGACTATAGATGATACAAAGAGCACAACTAGTGGTGCAATATTTCTTAGAGGAAGAGATGTATCATGCACCAGCAATAAGAAGAACTACATATCCTAGTCAATCAATAAAGAAGAATATGTTGTTATAGTAATGAACTATACTCATATTTTTTGGATCAAACAACTGCTTAAAGGAGTTCAAGAGAAAATAGATAAACTGGTACTTGTCAACTATAATAACACTAGTGCAATCAACATATATAAAAACCTAGTTATGCATTCAAAGAGTAAGCATATATTCATCAAGTACCATTTTCTAAGGAAACGGGTTTGAGAAAAAAAGGTTAGGTTAGAATATATACCAACCATAGAACAACTAGCAAATATCTTCACAAAGTTGTTAGGATTAAACCACAGACATAAATAATAATTACATGCAAATATAACCAATAACAAAAAATAATAGATCACATAGAAAAGAACACAAGGCACCAAGATTTAACATAGTTCACCCAATCCCTGGGCTACATCCACCAAACAGCAATTCCAATATTTTTATGATCCAGTGATTACAACCTAATTACAATCCGTAATCACTTACAGCTCAATATTGTTTCAAGAACCAATTTTGCATCACATTTTATGAAACAATCCCTAACCCTAAGCCCTTTTATACAAGTATTTTAACTGCTTGGTTATAATTAATAATTACATGTCAGCCCAAAATCTTGATAAAATAGGGCCCACAAAAAAATTTTTTTGGGGCAATGCCTTGAACCCCAAAGAATTTATGAAGTATGTATAGTACTTTCCTGATCAGTCACCACAATTTAACAATCTCCCACTTGGAGACTGATCCTATAGCTATACCACTACCACATGGGGCTCCCACTGGATCAAACCACCCTAGACTTTGCTATTTTTTTATTCATATTTAGTCTAGAAGACCAACCAAAGCTAAAAAGGAGTTCAAATTCTCCCTTGTTACTACCTTTGTCAACATATCTATTGGATTGTCATTGGTATGTATCTTCTCTAGCTTTAACTTTCGATCCTCCAAAATTGACTGAATGAAATGGTACCACAATTGTATGTGTTTGGTCTTTGAATGCAAAGCTGAATTCTTTGCACGATGAATGGCACTCTGACTATCTATGAACAAATAATTATCCTTTGAGGATTTCCCAATTCTTGCAAGAAGAATAAAGCCATATCATCTCCTTGGCTACCTTTGTAGCAGCTACATACTCTACCTCTGTAGTGGATAAAGCATTAACCTTTTGTAACCTAGAAACCTAGCTCATGACTACCCCACCAATAATAAAGACATAACCTATAGTATTCCACCTGGTATCAATATCCCCTGCCAAATCTAAGTCAACATAGCCCTGTAAATTAGTAGTAGAGCCCCCAAAGTGTAAACACTTATTGAATTTGATTGCATTCCAATGCTCAATTCCTGGATGACTCATATACCTGCTAACAACTCCCACTGCCTGTGCAATATCTAGCCTAGCACATACCATAGCATACATCAAGCTTCCTATAGCTGAAGCATAGGGTACCTTGGACATCTTATTCTTCTCTTCTTGTGTCTTAGGACACATCTCCTTAGTCAACTTCAAATGACCAAGTAAGGGTGTGCTAACAACTTTAGCATTCTCCGTAGAGAAATGTTGCAACACCTTCTCAACATAATCAGCTTAAGATAGCATCAATGTTCTATTTTTCCTATCTCTACAAATCTTCATACCAAGGATTTTTTTTTCTGCCTCCAAATCCTTCATAGAAAATGCATGTGCTAATTGGCTTTTAAGCCCCTTAATGTGATCCATGTTAGACCCCACTACTAGCATATCATCATTGTACAAACATAAAATAATGTAGTTATCATCATCCAACCTCTTAAAGTAGACACAATGATCTAAATGACACCTACTGTAACCATGCTCATGCATAAAACTATCAAATTTTAGATACCATTACCGAGGTGCTTGCTTCAAGCCATATAAACTTTTCTTTAATTTGCATAGTAAGTTCTCCTTACCTTTGATTGCAAATCCCTGTGGCTAAGCCATTTATATCTCTTCATCCAAATCACTAAGAAGGAAGGTTGTTTTAACATCCAGTTGCTCTAAATGCAAATCTTTAGTAGCCACTAAACTTAAAATAGTATGAATAGAAGTCATTTTAACAACAGGAGAAAATATCTCATCAAAATCAATTCCCTTTTTCTATGCAAATCCTTTTAGAACTAACCTAGCTTTAAATCTTTTCTTACCTACATCCTCTTCTTTTAACATGTAAACCTATTCTATAAAGCCTTTTTACCTGTAGGTAACGTGCACAAATCCCATGTCTTATTCTTCAGCAAAGAGTCCATTTCATCTTTCATTGTAGACTCCAACTGAATCTTAGTATCCACCTACATAGCTTCATCATAACTTTTAGGTTCAGTAGCATCAGTAAGTAAAATAGAATACAAAGAGGGAGAGAATCTTTTTGGAGATCCAATTTGCCTTGTTGACTATCTAACATTCACCAGTGTATGTGCTATTTTTTGCTATAGTTGTTGCACATCATGAATAATGGCTAGAACATCAGCTTTTGGAGTATCATCCAACACTACATAATCATCTTCTTTCTTCTCATGTTGCTGCAACAGATCTTTGTACAACACTTTCTCATTGAATATGACATTCCTTCTTCTTACAATTTTATGATTTTCAAAATCCCAAAGCCTATAACCAAACGCATTAATGCCATATTCAACAAAGCACATTTCTTTGACTTAGCTTCTAGCTTGGTTCTATTTTTAGAATCTATGTGAGAAAATGCTTCACAACTGAAGGTTTTAAGAAAAGAATAACTCACCTTCTTACTAGTCCATGCCTCCTCTAGAATACCATAGCCCAAAGGAGTAGAGGGACCTCTATTAATCAAATATACAGTAGCATTGATAGTCTCCACCCACATGTGTAAGGGCAACCCAACATGCAACCTCATGCTCCTTGCACATTCCATTATAGTCCTATTCATGCGTTCAGCCACTCCATTTTCCTAGGAGTCCTTGGAATAGTTTTTTGTCTATGAATACCATTAGTGGAGCAATAATCTTCAAATTCATGACTACAATATTCACCACCATTATCAGATCTGAGACATTTTAATTTTTTACTGGTCTCATTTTCAACCAAGCATTTCCATTTCTTAAAAGTTTGAAATACATCAAATTTATGTCTAAGAAAATAAACCCATACTTTTCTAGTTATTTCATCAATAAATGTAACATAGTAATGAGAGCCACCAAGGGAAGATACCTGAGCCAATCCCCATACATTAGTATGCACAAGCTCCAATTTTCCCCTTTTATTTTCCTTCCTAGTCTTTGCAAAACTCACTCTCTTTTGTTTTCCATACACACAACTTTCACAAAAATCCATATTAACACATTATAGACCTAGTAAAACTTTCTTTGAATGAAGTACTTTCATACCTTTCTCACTCATGTTCCCAAGTCTATTGTGCCACAGCACTATATCAAAATCTACAACAACTATTTGTTTTCCCTGCTCAATTGTAGTAATTGTTTCTAAACATTCATTTTTCTCTTAAACAATTAAAGTAGAAGGAACAATATGACCTATACAAAGATATAAGGTGCCTACTTTCACACCTTTTGCTAATACAAGGGAACCTTTTGAAACCTTCTAATTTTTATTATTAAAATTAACTACATAGCCCTCATCACTGAGTTGCCCTACTGAAATTAAATTCCTACTCAGCCTTGGAACATGTCTTATCTCATGTAGTAGCCAATGATTCCCATTCTACAACTTAATCTTAATTTTTTCCTTTCCAAAAATCTAACAGGGTTCATTATCCCCTAAATAAACAAGCCCAAAATCCCCTTGGACATAATCAATGAAATAACCTCTATGAGTTGTAGCATGAAATGAAGCACCAAAATCTAAAACCAATGAATCATCAACACTTTCTAAAGACAGAAGCAAAGCATCCTCTTTGGATTTTTTACTTACCACATTTGCCTCCTTCTCTCCATCTAATTTATCTCCTTCATTTTTCTTTTGATTCCAACAATCTTTCTTTTTGTGCCCTAGTTTCCCACAGTACCAGCAATCATTCGGTCCTCTCGCTTGAGACCTCCTCCCCTTTGACTTTCCTCTTGATTTCCCATGATTTCCAAAATTGCTTTCTCTCTCAATCATTCTGCCCCTACTTTGCACATTCAAAGAAATTCTTGATGTAGATCCACCTAAGGTTTTCTTACGAGTTTCCTCACTCAAAATAACACCGATCACATCATCATATTTTAGGGTACTAGATCTAGGAACAGAGTTACTCACAACCATTACCAAGCCATTCTAGCTTTTAGGAAAAGAACACAAAATCAAGAGAGCCCTAATTTCTTCTTCAAAATTGATACCCGTAGAAGATAACTAACTAATAATAGTATTAAATTCATTTAAATTATCTATAACAAATCCACCTTTTTCAATTTTCATATTAAATAAAAGCTTCATGAGAAATACCTTGTTTGAAGCAAAGGGCTTTTCATATAGTGTCACTAGGGTTTTCATCAATTCTTTTATCATCTTTTGTTTTGTAATATTAAATGCCACTGATTGTGCCAGGCATAATCAAATGCTTCCAAGTGCCTTTCTATCCAAAATATTCCATTCATCATTTGACATAGATCCCTGATTCTTGGCTTTGCCTTCCAACGGCATCCATAAATCCTTATGATACAGATAGTCTTCCATTTGCATCTTCCATAATTAGAAGTTCTACCCATTAAACCTATCAACCCTTAGCTTACCCTCATCTACCATTTCTCCCACTCAACCATGAGACTCCCACTCAATCGTGAAACCTTTCTATAGGGGATAACTATAAAAAAAACTAGGCTCTGATACCACTTGTTAGGATTAAACCATGGATAGAAATAACAATTACATGCAAATATAACCAATAATAGAAAATAATAGATCACACAGAAAAGAACACAAGGCACCAAGATAACGTGGTTCACCCAATCCCTGGGCTATGTCCCCCAAATAGAAAGTCCAATATTTTTATGATCTAGTGATTACAACTTGATTACAATTCATTATCCCTTATAGCCGCAAGAACCAATTTCACATCACATCTTATGAAACAATCCCTAACCCTAAGCCCTTTTATACAAGAATTTTAACAGCTTTAGGGTTAACCCCAAAGAATTTATGAACTATGTATAGTACTTTCCTAATCAGTCACCACAATTTAACAAAAGCCTCTTCAAAAGGATATTTTTAAGTATTGAAAGAAAGGTTGGGGATCTTACCCCTATCCATCTTAAACTAAAACCCTGATCAAGTAGGCATCAATCCATACTCAAGAAATGAAGAAATCTAAAGGTCAATTAATGAGAATGAGGAACTACTCCATAGGGGAGAATTTAGACATAAGAAGGATGAAAAGATAATCACCTTTGGAATTTCTCTCAAAGGGGGAGAATTTGAGGAAATAAGGAACAAGGAAGAAAGAAAAGATTGAAGAAGTTGAGAAAAGTTGTAGATGATAAAATGCATAAAAGTGCACTATCTTAGGGTGAGATAATGAAAGCAAAAAGAAGAGAACGAGTATGTCCAATTGACTAAGTGTTTACATCAATGCCAAAGGGGGATATTATTGGCCTAAGTGTTATAGACTAACTGGTAAACATACCAGTAGACTTAGTCATTAAAGTTGTTGTCATTGTTGGCAACACTTGTGAAGGAAATGGGACAAGTAGTAAGGCATTAAAATGTGCAACTCTAACTCACACAAGTTGTTTGAGTTGGAGATAAAATGGGAGCCCAAGAAAGGAAAACACAAAGGTGATCCACTTAGACAAAGGATGCTAGTGAAGTCTACATGTGCAGTAGATAGCTAAGCAGAAACAATAATGGACATATCAACAAGAAAATCCAACTTGGACATCAAGCAAGAAACCTTTGACTACCTAGTCAAGTAAAGGGTAAGAGTGCACTCTATGTTACATTTAATGCTAATGGAAATAGAGATCGAGGAATAGTTGGAATAATTTTAATTTGAATTCTTCCTAACCAAAGAAAACCATCAAAGGCATATGGCATCCATGACTCCTATACGAACACACCACATCTAATAGGAGTGATGCTCTACTGCAATGGGAAACTAGGCTAGTAGTAGGGCAAATTAAAATTTTTAATTTTTAATTTGAGGCTTCTATGTGAAGATGAAAGGGTCATATAAAATAAGATGGAATGAAAATAGAAAAGTTGAGATTGCCAAGTTATTATCCATACAGATAGAGAGAGATGATCTAAGAGGAATCTCAAAGAGGAGAAGAAGAGTGACAAGAGAAATAATCTTTGAAGAATTTTTGTGCTAAGAAATGCTTGGGAGAAGCTTCAAAGACTAAATAGCACAAGGATATCACGTGCAAGAGCCAAGAGATCCAAGTATAGCAGTGATCTAAAGTTGAAGCTTGTAGAGCCAAGAGAAGGTAGAGTACAGTAGTAGATTGATCAAGAGAGCCAACCAGAGATCTATACCAAGCTAAGTTTAATAGTTAAATTGTTAGATAACTTCCCTTTTGTTTATTTATCAATTTTTGCAATGGAAAATCCCAATGAGGGTGGACCCTAGAAGATTCTTTGTACAAATCCTTTGACAAGATAAAACATTAACTTGTGGTCTTAAAGTCCTTTAACTAGATTGCTCTTAACAAGGAAAGATCTTAATAGGTCTCACTCAAATCCCCTAACAAGGTGGCAACTCACAATTTAAATGTAATCTTTTAGCAAGGATAAGCTCTTGAGTGGCCTCACTTCACAAGAGTGCAAACTTGTGAGGATTGACTCACACATCGTGCTTTTCACCCTAGTCAAGTTTCCACAAAATAAATATTATATTATGTAATGCTACTTTCATGTGAATATTTATGCTTTCCTCTAGCCGATTGAGATTTAACCTGCACTAACATGTAAGTATGAAGTGCGATTTAAAGTAAAATGTTGAACTTGGTGAGTATATTGATTTGCCCCCTGCCCTCTTGGTGTATTGACCTATAGTTGGGACCAACAAAGAATTCCAAACTGATATTTAATTGGGAGCTTAAAAGTTCCTTGAAGTCATCATCCTAAATGGTTTTTCCACCATTTATCTTGTCTAGTAGTAAATAGAAGGTGGTTACCAAGTTGTGCATGACCTTCAATAAAATAAAATGACCTCCTAAAGCCTTTTTTTCAACTCATCCAAATCATTCACAATGCCCTATAGCCTCCAATAATAATCAGTAATGGTTTTCATAATATTGTAAGCATTTCCCTCTACCTAGCCTTTGATACTACCTCCCTCTTCAAAAGAAATATTTTTTAAAAAAAAAGAAGGTTAGGGAGAATTGGCCCAAGTATGAGGCTCCAACTAGTGGTTAACAAGATTTTTGGAGCTCTAAGAAATATGGGTCTCACTACTAGCATGGGTCAAATGTATGTCTTTCTTGGGGTTTCTTCCTACATATCCTCATTTTGAGTATCTTTTGGCTCAACAAAATAAGAGGATTCTTGTATGGGTTTCTCTTTGTTAGTGGCTTTGGTGACAAGTCTTGTATGGAAAAAGGGAGTGCTAGCTTCATTAATTAATTCAATATTGGATTCAATTTTCTTAATGTTGAATCTAACTATTTGGGTTCTTTTCTTTGGACCGCCTCCTCCACAATAGCTAGAGGAGGGGTGTCAAATGGGCCTAGACTAATTTTAAGGGATCAATTCTTAAGTCTCATTTCATTAGGACACACAAAGTCAAGGGTTACACTGCCAAAAGGTGAGGACTAAGAAGTTAGGTTATGCGTGACAATAATAGTGCACAAAGGGAAAAGGGAAAGATAAAATGTGTAGAGATGATACATCAAGCCCTAATGGAGGATAGTAAAAAAATAATCTTGGCTCTTAACTTCTACAATTTCCTTGATATTAGTAGCTAGGGAATGTAGAAGAAAAAATAGAATGGAAATGAAACCTCTATCTCTAAGATGGTTGAGGAGGAATGGGAAATAATAATAGTAAAAAAACCTCATACCTCTTAAAAAGTAAAGTATTTCATAATCACAATACAAACCTAGTCCCATGGAGGTGGGATTTTCTCACGATTAAAGTTGTCATCCCTACTTTTCATTGGTCATTTATTACCATAAAATAATTGGTTGAGGCTCATAATATCTAGCATTTAGCTTATTTTCTTTATAGGTAATAGGTTGAAACAAAGATTTGCTATTATTTGATAAAATTAATTAATTATTAGCCTATGGACTATATTATTGGTAAAACATTCTACGACTTTCAATTCCTTATGCGAGAAGAAAGAAAAAATATGTGTCAATAAAAGAATTATAGTTGAAATTTTTTTTCCAAAAATGATAAATAGGAACTGATATTATGGAAATAGTCAATAATGGATAGGATGACCATATCTTATGTCAAACACGATAATTTTTGGGCAGTTGCAAAAATGTAATTTACTTGTTTAATGCTACTTATTGCTAAACAAAAGTATCTTATCAAAAAAATTATGGTCATTAGAAAATGTGTTGCTGCCCCTAAATATAAATTTATTTTATAATGATTAATATAGATGTGTTTTTTTCTCCCATTAAGGGGCTTTAGAGAGATGATTCTCTACCAACATGTCATCCTGTTATCTAGTCTCTAACTTACTTCCCACGGATCTCAACTAGTTACATCCCACATCAAGCCTCCATGTACTTGGAAAGTTTCCACCCATCATCTGCACTCCTTTTAAGGGTGATGGATTATAAATATGCAAATCATTAAGGGTCCATTTGGTTGCTAGAATATGATTTGAGGATTGGCATTCATAATCTTGGATTTGGGATTCTCGAACTTCAAATCCAGATTACAATTTTGGGAATTTAGATTGGGACTATTTGGTTCAAAAGAAGAAATATTTGATATTATGAATTTGGTATTCTAGAAGTATTTGGTTCAAACACATATAAGAAAGAAGAATAGTCTAGGAATGGTTTTTATGTCTCAGTCAGAGATCAGTGCATTCAACCATAGCTTTGAATGAAATAAAATCAACCATGAAAACTCATATCCCCCACACCTAAATCCCCACATCAACACAAACCCCTTCCTCCAAAAAACACTCAAAAAATATTTATTTTAGATCCCCAAAATAGTTCTGAGACTATATGGGAAAGCTTCAAAAATTACACAAATCATTTCATGCCTACCATGAAGCTCTAAAAAGGGTTGAGAGTAACTGCTTGAAAGAGTTTAGTGGATCTAATGTTTGGGTCTTTCTCTCTCTAGTTGAATCCATCTCTAGGAAATATGACTCTATTCTTCTGTATAAAAATAAGCTCGAGAGACTAGACTGGAAAATATTACTCCACTATGTTGCAAGCAGTTGATATTATTGATGTAGTTGATTGAACAAAAGCAACAGTAGCAGTCAGTTCCAGGTGCATCCCACCTTGTTCCAAAATAAGCTTCCCCTATTTCCTACTTATGATGCTAAAGCAATGGACCATCATTTGCAAGCATGCCATTAGAGCATGCATAAAATGAAAACATGACGCCAGCCAAATGATCCAATAAAATCTGTAGATGGAACCAATGTTATAATTCACCTCAGTTAGATTGTGGCATGTATAGTGTATGTGGGGCTTATGGAATCTACTTCAACCAAGCTAGTATTTAGTTGTGTAGCCATATGGGTGGTTTTGAGCCAAGATACACCTTCCTGCCACAAATGGATCATTGTTGTCCTCCATGTGAGGCCCTAATGCCCTCACAAATTCTGCAAGTGGTTGGGCCATTTTGTATCAACAATGGTGATGAAGGTGGATAGATGTACAAATGGATCTAAAATCTAATTAATTTTCGCTTTACTTGGAATCCTCATTTTGAAAAAATTGGGATTTAAAATGTGGATTTCAAATAATAGCTATTTTGAAGGAATTCAGAATGCTCATTTTGGGTGTCAAATGGGGATACCAAATCCACATTTTTCCCAATTCTAACTCTAATTTGGCACACCCAAACAATGGATTTGAATTTTTGTAGGGATTGAGGATGCCAATTCTTGTCTAATTCCAGCAACCAAATAGGGCCTAAAATGCATACCTTGGCCAATTTTAGTCTATCAAACTTTTAGATAAATGACACTTGGGTATGGTAATTAGCAAGTATGATAGCATGTTTGAGTATTTGAGTGTGATCATGAAAGTACATGGCCTTCTCAAGCCTTCTCTTAGCATTGTAAACTAGGTATCGACTCTTCATTGCCTATAGATCTAGGAAGTATACTACCACAATGGAGGGATAATGGAGGCAAAAAATTTATTGAACATGCATGGGAAATTTTTGATTTAAAGGGTAGTATCTCTATCATTCGATTGAGCCACATTGTGACATCTTTTGTAGACAACTTAAACATCACACATTAACTTTCATTCTAACACTAAGGGTTTGTTTGGCTACAGGAATATAAAAATGAGAATAGGAATACTTATTCTAGAATATAAAATAGGGTTAAGTATTCCTATTCTTGTTTGCTTCACCTAGAATTTGATGCAAAATTCACAGGCCCAAAAAATTATATTTTCTAAAATAAAAAAATTCAAATAGGAATCCTCATTTTTGGGCCAAAATTGGAATACTTATTCCAATTTTATTCCTATTCTAATTCATATTTGGTGCATCAAAATAGAGAATTCAAAATTTTAAGAATATACATATGCCTATTTCACTTGTATTCTCATTGCCAAATGGATCCTAAAAGTGTTAAATAATAAAAATTCACTTATGAGAGCATTGAATAATATCTTCAGTGGTGAAGAATATTTGGATAGTGTTTGGAGGCTCAGGTCTAATTTTGGCATTTAGTCCCTATTTCTAGCAATTGGATTGATGGTGGTGAATTCCAAACTAGAGGTGGTCTATGTCGCTAGGGAAATCTTGGAGGCTAAATGGAATGATAGGGTTGAGAGCATTGCGAACCACTCTGAATTGGGCATCAGAATCCACATGGGCTAGCTACCATGGCACCTTATCAGGGGTGGGTCAGTGGAGCTACAACTCCTAATGATTTGGGTGTCCAATGATCTTCTTGAACCCCATCTATTGGTGGCTCCTTAGGGATGGCACAAGATACACCCCTTTCTGTAGTATGTTAACATTGCATGGCTTCCCTTGGTAGTAGGGTGGTGTGGTGAAGGAAATTGACCATAGTAAAATCAAACACTTTGCTGGATGAGGAGGGTCATCTGATGATCCACCATCATATTCCTTGTGCAAGGAAGTGGCCAAAAGAAACAAGGGAGATAGGGGCAAGTGAATTGGTGCCACAGGAACATAAAACCTCAAGTTAGCAAGTATGTATCCAAATAGCAAAACTCTAGAGGTCAGAGTTGGTGATGGACTTGTAGCTTATTTAGTTAGCATGTTTGTGAGCCCAACCGACAACAAGTTAGGGACTCCACCACCATGTGGTTCCTGGGGTACATTGGCCCAACATTAACACCACATGGGGAGAGGGGCAAGAGTAGAAAATAAGACCTCAAGTTAGCAAGTATGTATCCAAACACCAAAACTCCATAGGCCAGAGTTGGTGATGGACCTATAGCTTATTCAATTAGCATGTTTGTCAACAACTAGCAACTGGTTGGGGACCCAACCACCACATGGGTCTTGGGGTGCATAGGCCTAGCATTAACACCACATGGGGAGAGGGGCAGCAAGTATGTATCCAAACACCAAAACTCTAGAGGCTGGAGTTGATGATGGACCTACAACTTATTCAGTTAGCATGTTTGTGAGCCCAACTGGCAATAGGTCAGGGACCCCACCACCACATGGGTCCTGGGGTGCATTGGCCCAACATTAACACCACATGGGGAGATGGGAGAGAGTACAACATAAGACCTCAAGTTAGAAAATATGTATCTAAACACCAAAACTCCAGAGGCTGGAGTTGGTGATGGACCTGCAGCTTATTCAGTTAGCATGTTTGTGAGCCCAACTAGCAATAGATCGGGCACCCCACCACCACGTGGGTCTTAGGGTGCATCGGCCTAGAATTAACACCACATGGGGAGAGGGGCAAGAGTAGAACATAAGATCTCAAGTTAGCAAGTATGTA
Organism: Cupressus sempervirens; assembly: GCA_028749045.1. Taxonomy (NCBI): domain Eukaryota; kingdom Viridiplantae; phylum Streptophyta; class Pinopsida; order Cupressales; family Cupressaceae; genus Cupressus; species Cupressus sempervirens. The sequence continues at coordinate 324,931,466 of CM053789.1, forward strand.
TCCAAACACCAAAACTCCAAAGGTTGGAGTTGGTGATGGACCTATACCTTATTCAGTTAGCATGTTTGTGAGCCCAACCAGCAACAAACCAAGGACCCCACCACCACATGGGTCCTAGGGTGCATTGGCCCAGCATTAAAACCACATGGGGAGAGGGGTGAAAGTAGAACATAAGACCTCAAGTTAACAAGTATTTATCTAAACACCAAAACTCTAGAGGCTAGAGTTGGTGATGGAGAAGAATGAATCTAGGGTTCACGGTGGAAATATTTGTGGGGGGGTCCCTAAAGAGAGTGTGAGAAGAAACACATTTAAGTTGGTCTTGTTGGGATGGGCATGGACATCTCCTTAATACCAACTTGTGAGGAGCATTTGAGGGTTCATGAGGTGGTACCCCATGACATAACTTCACTAGATTGTCAGGCCACAAAAAATTTCTCCAACAAGGAGATAGCCCTTTCATTTAAGTAAAAGGGGCATAGCCCTCTATCTATACTTGGTTTCTTGTATGGTGTTCTGGTGGGGTTTTTTTTGGGGTTCTGATGTTCTGAATGTCTGGGTTTGTTATGTCTTCTCTTTCAAGGTTTTTTGTAATGGGTTGCTACTGTGATAATCTAATCCATTTGTGGGACTATGTTGAACCCCATTTTTTAATATTATTCCTTTTCTTATTAATATGTGGATGTTATTACCTATCAAAAAAAATAGATGTTTTAAGTATGTTTAATTTTTAAAATATCATTTGAAGTTGTATAAGGAAATAAAACTAACATTAAATATAATATTAAATTGTAATATTTGTTTAAAATTTATCTAAAAAATATTTAAAATAATTAATAATTACAAGTGATTTTTAATATGGTGGTTTCCAAAATAAGCTAAACAACTTGTAATGGCTCTGCATTTGAAAATAGCGAACTATACGAACTTTCCTTTGAACACAATAGAAAATGTGAATTACAAAGAAAACATAAAAAATAATGATTTGAGGCATGCCAAACAACTGGCACATTTTATAAATACAAAATATGGAAGAGTTATCTACAAAAAAAAAAAAAAAAACCCCTCCATTTTTATGCTACAACTGTTTTAGTACGTTAGCGAAGGAGGAAAAGATTAATACAACCAGGGTTTTGAGATCCCAAATGGGAAAAATGATGGAAGAATACAAATGCTCCACCTTTGAACCTTGACCCTTCATAGTGAACATTGTTATGGTGAAAATCCTCCAAGCATTAAGGTAAAGACGGATAGAAATGGGTTGGACTAGAGTGGGTGGTAGGGGGGAATCAAGAATACTTTTAGAGCTTCAAAAATGCTACAAAACCATTCCAATAAGATTTCTATAAACCCTAATTCAAAAAAAACCCTAATTTTGTGAACCAATCCACCTCTTGCATATCATAATGTGGATAGGATAATAATGCCTTCTGCTATGGCTAAGAAGGTTTCTTTTAATAACAAGGTGCAAATTATCAAATAAAAAGTGAATCCTCCAAAGATCTCTAAGGTGCAACACCAACCCAATCACTTACCAGTGGTCCATAAGGAGAATGTAGCATAAATGGTTGTGATCTTAAACAAAAAATATACAAATGACCTATGGGACCATTGTGAAAGACATGGTGTATATGCATATTAGAGCAGCTCAAAATCATCTATAAAAGTAATTGGATTGGCTATCAGGATCTCTAGGGGATCAGGTAATTATTTCTAATCTCAAGAATAAATATACATAACTAGATTCTAAATATGTGAATGTAAAATGATGCTCTGATTTAAGGATTTCCTATCATTTACAAGGGTTTTTATTTAAATTTCTTCAATTGGAAGCCTAATTTCAGTGAATCAACCTTTAGGAATGAAAAAATTCTAAAATGGATATCCTTAAGAAAATTTAATATCGAACTTCTCCAAAGTAGAATATTGATTTGAGTAGGTAAATGGGAGGAGGAGTAGGAACAAAGCCCTCCTTCCTTGATATCTCTATAGTAAAATTGCTACTAAGAACTAAAATAGGCTCTATTTCTTTTAAACCTTAAAAGATAATAACTAATAATTTGATCTATTAGTTATACCCTTATTTATTTGAAGGCTAGATAAGACAACATTTTTATGCTAGAAGAATTTGACAGCAGTAGAGGAACACCTTGCCTAACATTGCATAGAACCTCAGATCTTAGAAATAGACTTGATAATAACAATGAAAAATATAAAATATACCATGAGGATAAGGTGGACTCAGAATTAGTGATTTCTAAATTTGCTATGAAGAAGAAAGATTCAATCAAACCAACACTTCAAATTCCTTTGACCCTAGAATGTGATCTTGAAGAGGGAGAATTCAAACCAGAGGACCCTTCTTTCCAAATGAAAGACACATAAGTGATTTCTGAAGTAGTTCCCAATGCAAAGGAATAAAGAATGAATAGTACTGAAGATCTAGTTAGCTAATTGAAGGAAAGTGAAGGAAAAGGCATAACATCAGCTCCTCTTGAGTCTCTAGAAATAGAAATAAAAGATGTTTATAATAACGAGAATGAGGATATAGAACCAACAAGAACAACCAGAGAGATTGTGGATGATGAGTGCATAGGTATAGTGGATCATAGAGGTGATAAATCTTTGGATCATCAAGACATATTCATTCATTTGGAAGAGAATTTCCTAAAATAAGAAAAAGTAGTTAAGAAGATGGAAGAAAATATGTAAAAAATTAGCAACATGCTAGTATATTTCAAAGCTATTCATGATCAAATCAGGGAATAGTTAATTATTGGCATAATTTGGAACAAGAAAAAAGGAGTATTGTTAAAATAAAGTAAAAAGAATCAATCAAAAGTAGGGGAGAAAGTAGATTAGTTAGCATTGAAACAACACCTCATTCCCATAGAGATAGAGGTAGTTATAAAGCCTACTACTACTAATGATATGGTGGATGATCTTTCAAAACAAGGGGTAAGAAGTACCATGAAGGATTCAATTAATTGGGAAAAATTTAGATGGTACTACTCATGTCCAAGAAAGACTAACATAGGCAAACATAGAGAGTATTATTCTAGCCATAGATGGGGGAGTAGAAGAGATTAAAGAAATAAATACAAACATTTGAAATAAAACTCTTCAGGAAATGGCAGAAGAAAAGAATGACAGAGAAGATGCAAATATAGCTAGCAGTGTACAGAATGTTGTCAATAATTAAGAGAAACTTATAATTGTAGCCAATCTAGAAGGCGTAGAACATCCAATATGTGGAAAATAGGGCAAGAAGTGAGGAAAAAATTAGTTTTTGAACTTAGAGAAGCTATAGGTATGGTCAAAATCCAAATAAAGATCAAAGACTTGTTGCATGTAGGGAAGGGGAAGTTGCTTCCTAAGGAGCCACGAGGCTTACTACATGAAATGTTAGGGGCTTTAATGTTGCTAAAAAAAGTTCTTATTTAAGTGCAATTTTTCTCTTTTTGAATTTGAAATTATGTTAATTCAAGAAACTGAGCTTAGTATATTAGAAGGCTAAAAATTAAAGAAAAAGTTAGGTATATGGAAATATGAATTTATAGAATCTGCAAGTGCTTCTGGAGGATTGGCAATCCTCTAGGACCCTCAAAAAGTAAATTTTAACCTACTAACTTCTAACTCTAATTGGATAGGTGGTTATGTTATTAGTTTCAAAACTAATGTAAGCTTTATTTTTATTAAAGTATATGGTCATATCCTAACCCTTGAGAAAAAAATAATATGGGGAGATATTAGTAATTTTATGGAAGCATGCCTAAGGCTTTATATTCTCAGGTGGGGATTTTAATGCTTTTTTGAATTTAGAAGAAAAACAAGGAGGCTCTCAAACTATACTCATGCTATGACAGCTTTTAGAGACTAGTTTTCCAACAAAAAAATTTTAGATATCCCCTCCTCAAATGAGCTATACACATAGAATAACAGAAGATCACATTTTTGTAATATGGGTGAAAGACTAGAAAAATTCATCTTTTGAGGGGATCTATCATCTTTTAATTACCCCTTCTCCTCTTCTATACTTATGTATATTTGATCAGATCATTTCCCAGTAAGACTTGAAATAGGGGAACCCTGGAAACCATCCAAGGATCCTTTCAAGTGTGAGAAAATGTGGTTTTTGGAAGATGAGTTTCTAAAGAAAATTGATCAATGGTGGAAAGAGAGTAATGTCAAAGGGTCAAAAAAAATTTTCTTTATGACTAAGCTAAAAATGTTAAAAGAAAAATTTTTGAACTGGAATAGTGAACACTTTCAAAACATCTTTAAACTTAAACTTGAAAATGAAGCAGAAATTAGAAATCTCAATGAGAAAGTTTTCAAAGAAGGTATGTATAATGACATGTATTTAAGAAAAAAAAAATTTGTTAGTAAAGCAAGAGAATATACTAGCTAAACAAGAAACCTTCTAGAGACAAAAATCATGAGAGACTTGGCTATTAGAAGGAGATAGAAACTAATGCAAGAGCATCTTGCAGGCATAATTTTAAAATTATTTTAAAAAATCATGGAGGAGAGAAAAAGTGACAAAAATTAGAAGAGAAAAATAAATAAATAAATAAAAATAGAGAAAAGAGGGAAAAGGCATTTAATAGGTGACATTATTAAATTTAACTTATGGCTTAAGGGTTTATTTAATGTAACTTGCTAGGCTAACTTGTGGCTTATGCATTTTTTAATGTAAGGGTTTATTTAATTTGTAATGGGCTAGGTCGACTTGTGGCTTAGTTGGGTATAAGTAGGGGGTCTTGTGGAGTCTTTTAAGCTTTCATTTAATGGACTGAGTCATAGAGAGTGTGTGACCCAGCTTGGAGAAGAGCATGGAAGATGGAGTAGCTAAGTTAGAGAAGTTTTCCAAAGTGTGTGGATAGAGCATCAAATGTGAGGCATTTTACACTTGGATCTTGGATAAAGTTTGAGAAGGGCTAGTAGTTGAGGCTTGGAAAACAAGGAGATTACTTGGTGGGCTTGTAAGCACAAGGTTAGATCTTCCTTGGACATTTCTACCAGAGTGTGGATCTAAACTAGCTAGTGTTTGGATTGGATCTTGAGGGATCTTGTAGAACTATTATTGTAATTACTTTTGTATTTTGGTTGCAACTAGAAAGGCCTTACAGTCTGGCACATTGCATATAAATAGTTATTTTATGAATAAAGTGTTGTGAATTGGTATCAAATCTTACATTTTTGTTTTATTTCCACTATATGGTTATTTTTTGGGGGCTAGGACATCTCCTTTGGGGATTCTCCTACCTTGTACTACGTCAGATGATATCAAAGCACAGTTATTTCTAAGCATGTAGACAGATCATAGAAGTTGAGGTAGTTTGCACTAGAACCTTAGGGTGAAGTTTACCATATTAGAGTTTTATCTTGGGGAATGTTCTTTTTGGAGTCCCAGATATCTTTTTTGTGAGGTTGTAGATCTTAGTTCTAACTTACAATTACAAAGTACTTGTAGATGGAAGGTTGATCTTGTTTGGGAAGATTGATCTGTTGGTGATTTGTTACAGAGGGTTTGAGAAGATCTTTGAAGAAGGCTCCAAGAGTATTGGACCTTGAGATCATTGTGAACCTCTATGATGTGGTGGAGAGGAGGCTTTCTAAGGTGTTTTCTTAATTTGAAGCTAGTTTGGCTAATCAAGTTAAGGACAGGATGAGGAAGGCATTTTTTAGATGTTTGTGGAGCTAGAATCTACCAATCTAGAAGAGAGTTGTCTGGTCGGTTAAGAGACTTGTTTGATAGAAAAGATGGCATAACAAGGTCAAGGTGGAAGAGGTTGGTTTTGTTGATCAGTTTGAGCAATTTGATGTGAAACTTGTAGAGCAACTCGAGGTTGTTGCTGAGGACATTCCTAATCTTTTTGATGTTGGAATGGAGACTAGTTTTCATGATCACTTGGTGGATTCTAACATGGAAATTACAGAGTGTTTGGTTGTGGATTATCAAGTTATTGTTGGTGATGAGTTATATGTTTTAGAGCATCTTGTTATGAGCAATAAGATTGCTTGTGTTAAGATATTGGCATGTGTTGATGAATATCTTAATATTATTGTTGATGTGGAGTTTTTTTCTAATGGTGTGGATTCACTAGTTGTTGTTGTGGATGAGGATTTACCTATGAAGTATTATGTTTAGTTTGTTCTTAGGAGCAAGCATGTTGATTGGGTTGTTGACATTCATTTGATTATGATGTTTGAGTGGATTAAGCATAAATGTTGATGTACATATTTGTTCTCTTGTCCTTGATGGATTGGAAGCCTTTGGTCAATATGAAGATTTTTTTTGGCATCAAAGTGTGGGTCACACTTTTCTATCTACTTGGGGAGTCTAATGTAGGAACATCTTGGGGTCATAATTTTAAAATTATTAAAATATATATATATATATTGTGGGGGAGAGAGAAAGTGGAAAAAATTAGAAGAAATAAATAAATAAAAATGGAGAAAAGAGGGGAAAATGCATTTAATAGGTGGCATTATTAAATGTAACTTATGGCTTGACAGTTTTTTAATGTGGGGGTTTATTTAATGAAACTTGCTACACTGACTTGTGGCTTATGCATATATTTAATGTAAGGGTTTATTTTAATTTGTAATGGGCTAGGCTGACTTGTGGCTTAGTTGGGTATAAGTAGGGGGTCTTGTGGAGTCTTTTAAGCATTCATTCAGTGGATTGAGTCATGGAGAGTGTGGGATCTAACTTGGGGGAGAGTATGGAAGATGGAGTAGCTAAGTGAGTGAAGTTTTCCAAAGTTTGTGGACAAAGCATCAAATGTGAGGCAAATTAGTCTTGGATCTTGGATAAATTTTGAGAAGAGTGAGTAGTTGAGGCTTGGAAAACAAGGAGATTGCTTGTTGGGCTTGCAAGCACAAGTTTAGATCTTCCTTGGAGGTTTCTACCAAAGTATGGATCTAGAATAGCTAGTGTTTGGGTTGGATCTTGAGGGATCTTACAAACTATTATAATAATTTATTTTGTATTTTGGTTGTCACTGAGAAGGCCTTATAGCTCAGCACATTGCATGTAAATAGTTATTTTATAAATAAAGTGTTGTGAATTGGTATCAGATCTTGCATTGCTTTTGTGTTTTTGTTATGTGGTTATTTGCTGGGGGCTAGGACATCTCCTTTGGGGATTATCCTACCTTGCACTACATCAAAAACACTAGATTATTTCACAACAACACCCTAAATAATAGAAATATTAACATATATTGAAAATAAAAACTAATGACAAGGTAGCAACCAAAAATCTTAGTGAAATAGAAGAAACCTATCTGAAATACTTTAAAGAATGTCTTAATAACTATGACTCGTCAAATCAGATAGCTCATAATCAAATGTTAACAAATTTACCCAAGATAATCACAACAGAAGATAGTAAAATCCTTAATAGGAAATTTACAATAGAAGAAATTAAAGAAGTGATATTTTAATTAAATCTCCACACTCGAATGGGTTTCATCCCTTTTTCTTTCAAAAATTTTGGCATGTTCTAGGGCATGATCTATGGGAAGCAATTGAGGTGACTAGAAATTCTAGAACATTGTTATTTAAAATCAATAATACTTTCTTAGCATTAATTCCTAAAGTGATAAATCTCCACACTCGAATGGGTTTCATCCCTTTTTCTTTCAAAAATTTTGGCATGTTCTAGGGCATGATCTATGGGAAGCAATTGAGGTGACCAAAAATTCTAGAACATTGTTATTTAAAATCAATAATAATTTCTTAGCATTAATTCCTAAGAAAACTAATTTCGAGAACCTTGGGGACTTTAGACCAATAGTCTTATGTAGCACCATTTATAAAATGATCTCCAAATTGTTGGATATTAGACTTAAAAGAGATTTACCTTAACTAATCTCAAGAAAACAAGTAGGTTTTGTCTCTAACAAAATCATCCTTGATGGTATCATCATTATTCAAGAGCTCACCCATTCAACTAAAAACAACAAGGATCCTTGTATGCTAATGATATTAGACATCCATAAAGCATATGAAAAGGTGGATTGGAGATTCTTGTGTAAAGTAATGGAAGCCTTCAATTTCTCCCATCAATGGATTAACATGATCTACAACTATATCTCCACCCCAAAAAATTTCTTCTTATTAATGGTAAACCTTAGGGCTTCTTTCATATCTCTAGAGGGATAAGGCAAAGGGGACCAATTTCCCTCTTTTCTATTTATTATTATGGAAAAATCCTTTGGTAGATCTATTAATAAAGCCCAAGTAGAAGGTAGAACTAGAGGTATTTTAGTAACAAAAGGAATCCCTAATATCACCCACCAGCAATTTGTGGATGACATTATACTACCTAGAGAAAGCACAATGGTAGAAGCTCTCAACTTTAAACATATCATTAATACCTATATGGAAGCATTAGGTCATAAGGTAAATGTATCCAAATCTAGGAAAAAAATCCTCAATACCCCCCAAACACAAAAAAAAACATGTAATTTCATGGGATATAGTAAGGAACCTTCCCATGTAAAAATCTTGGTAGTCATCTAGAAAAAGGGCATCAGGGTAAAAAAATCATGGGATGTAATATCCGAGAAAGTGAAAAAGGAAATGGATAGTTGGAAAGGGAAGTAGTTGACAAAGGTTGGAAGCTCAATCGTGATTAAAGTTGGTTTATCATCTATTCCAATGTATCAAAAAATTTTTTTACCTCTTCCAAAGGGGTTCAAACAAAATTTGGATAGAAAGCATAGGAAATTTTATTGGAAAGGAACTAACAATAAAAATGTGCAAGTCATGATTAGATTGGAGAAAAATTGTAGGCCTAAAATCTAGGGGGGTTGGGCATACAATATTGGAGTTGGAAGAATGAAGCTCTTAGAGAAAAATTGATTTGGAGAATGTATCAAGAACATGATAGTAAATGTGAAAAAATCCTATATCACAAATACTTAAATAATGTAAACCCATTATCATTATTTAGAACCAAAAATCCTTCAAAAGGATTTAGAATGTGAAACTTCATAATTAATTGTAAACCATTAATTGCCGTTAAATTAACATGGGATATTTGATTACGTCAAGACATCCTCTTCTAGGAAGATTCTTGGGATGGACTACCACCTGTTGATAGACTCAATATACTAGAAAATATAAAAATTTACCTTATTAATCAATGGGGTCATGATGCAGGAGCATATTGGGTCTGCTTGCAATCCTGCATATTTGGTAACATTTTGGTTAAGTGTTGAGGAGCATCAATCATGGATTTTGGTGGATCTTAGGGATGTGTTGGAGACACATTGGGGAACCTTTTATCATGATTTCATAGAGATTGGATCGATTGAGTTGAAGTTTGAGCTGTTTGAACCTTGATGTTGAAACTATGTTTTTTATAGTTTATGGGTGCCTATTGCGAGAGGTGTGAATAATTATCCTTAATGAAAAAGAGGCTATGCACTTCATGGTTTGAAGAGTTCCTAGATTAATATATATGGTCAAGTGAACAAGTTCTAACTATTTTATAGTTTGGGAGATATGGCAATTCTCCTACAATATCAATTCCTGGTAGACTATGCAATAGTTTTATGTGGGTGAACTTTAGGATGGATGCACACTTTTTCTTGAGGAATCAGCCTTTGAAAATTTAAGAAGTTGTAGAGGACCTAGATTTATATCGATGGTTTGAATCACGAGTTCTAATTCAATCAGAGCTAGGAGATATCATAATTTTACTCAGATATCAATTTTTGGACATTTAATTGATGTTTCAAGATGACCTATGGCATTGAATTTATGCATTTGTATTTAATTTGTGTTATGGGGTGACTTGTGGCTTAGATTAGTATAAGTAGAGGTTGTGGTGGATTCTTTTATTCATTCATTCATGATGAAATTATTCATGGGAGCAGTTGAGGGGTGAGTTTTCCTAAGTTTGTGAGGAGATCACCGAATGTGAGGCAACTTACAACAAGATTATGATAAAGTTGTGAATGTGTGGATAGAGTGAAAAATGTGAGGTAGTTTACACTTGGATCTTGACGAGTTGAGATGGAATGAAGGATAAATGTGAATATGGAGAGTAGAGCTAGGGCTGCAACTAGAAAACAAGGAGATTGCTTGGTAGGCTTGCAAGCACAAGTTTAGATTTCTTTGGTGGTTTTCTACCAGATTGTTGTTATGTTACAGATCTGGACTAGCTGAGATTGGTTGTGAGTTGAATCATATTGGATATTTCAAAAATGATTTTATAATTGTCTATTTGAATTTGGCCCTAACCTGGAAGGATTTATAGCTGACCATATTGCATGTAATCAGTTATCTATCTATGAATCAAGAATTGTAATTTGGTATCAGATCTTGGATTATTATTTCTTCTTGTTGTGTTTCCATTGTGTGGTTGTATAGCTAGGGGCTAGGACATCTCCTTTGGGGATACCTTTTGCCTTGCACTATGCCAAGTGGTATCATAGTGAAAGTTGTTCTTGAGTGTGTAGATAGACTACTAAAGTTGAGCTAGTTTGCATCAAGAATTGGGTGGATAAGTATATCTGATTTGATCTTGATCTAGTGGTGGATTTTCTTTTTGGAGTCCTAGATCTCTTGGTTGTGAGGTGGCAGATCATGGTTCTAACTTGAAATTTTAGAGGGCTTATAGATGGTTTGATGGATGCAAAGATGAAAGATTGATCTTGATGAGGCATGATGGTAGAATGTTTATGGATTACAGATCTATGGTCTTGGACTTGTGATATGGTCCTTGATTGTTCATACAAGGTGGCAGGTTGCAATCTGAGTTGCAAACAATTCAAGGTTATCACAAGGAGCATTGTAAGGATTTGTTGTAGAGGGTTTACAAAGATCTTGGGATATGGCTCTGAGAGGATTGGACCTTGAGATGATTGTGAATCTCTATGATGTGGTGGAGAGGAGGTTTTCTGAGATGTCTACTCGGTTTGAAGCTAGCTTAGTTGATCAAGTTAAGGATGGGGTGAGGAAGGAATTCCATGGATATTTTTAGACCTAGAGTATACCAATCTAGAAGAGATTTGTTTGGCTAGTTAAAAGACTTGTTTGTGAGAGAAGATAGCATGGAAAGGTTGAGATGGAAAATGTTGGTTTTGTTGATCAATTTGTGAAGTCTAATACAGAACTTTTAGAGCAACTGGAGGTTGTTGCTGAAAATATTCCTAACCTTTTTGATTTTGAGATAGAGATTGGTTTTCATGATCATTTGGTTGGTTCTAATATGGAAATTATAGAGCACTTGGTAATGGATGATCTAGTTGTTGTTGGTGATGACTTGTATGTTGCAGAGCATCTTGTTGTGAGAAATGAGATGGTTGGTGCTGGGAGTTTGGCATATGTTGCTAAGGAGTTACATATTTCTACTGATGTGGATTTTTTTGTTTCTAGTTTGGATTCACTATTTTCTAATGTGAATGAGGGTTTGTTGATGAAGAATTATGTTCAATTTGTTCTTGGGTGTGAGCATGCTGATTGGGTGGTTAAGATTTTGGTGTTTGATAGAATGATGCAGATGTGGATGATGTGCAAATTGTTTTTCTTTTCCTTATTGGAGTGTAAGACTTTGGTGAAGATGAATATGGTTGTTTCTCTTTCTTTGGGAATCAAAGTGTGGGACACACTTTTCTATTTACTTGGGGAATCTAATGCAGGAGCATCTTGGGTCTGCTTGCAATCCTGCATGTTTGGTGGAATTTTGGTTAAGTGTTGAGGAGCATCAAGCTTGGATTTTGGTGGAGATATTTTTTCATGGTTATGGGTGTGTTGGATATACATTGGATAACCTTTCCTCATTATTTTATAGAGATTGGATGGATTGAGATGAAGTTTGAGTTGTTTGAACCTTGTTGCTGAAACTGTGTTTTTCTAGTTTTTGGGTGCCTATTGTGAGAGGTGTAACTAATTATCCTTAATGAATTATAGGATTAATATTTTAGGTCTTGAAGAGGGCCTAAATTAATATCTATTATCAAATTTTCAGGTTCTAACTCTTTATACTTTGGGAGATATGGCAATTCTCCTATAGTATTGATTCTTGGCAGATTGCACGATAGTTTTATGTGGGTCAGGATGGATGCACACTTTTTCTTGAGGAATTAGCCTTTGCACATTTAAAGGGTTATAGAGGACCTAGATTTCTACCTATGGTTTGAAGAATGAGTTTTAATTCAGTTGGATCTAGGAGATATCATGATTTTACTTGGATATCAATTTTTGGACATTTAATTGTTGTTGCAAGCTGACCTATGGCATTTAATTTATGTATTTGTATTTAATTTTTGTTATGGGCTGACTTGTGGCTTAGATTAGTATAATTAGGGTTGTGATGGAGTTTTTTATTCATTTATTCATGATGGAATGAATCATGGGAGTAGTTGAAGGGGTGAGTTTTCTTGAATTTGTGAGCAGATCATTGAATGTGAAGCAGCTTACAACAGGATTATGATGAAGTTGTGAATGTGTGGATAGAGAACCAAATGTGAGGCAGTTTACACTTGGATATTGATGAGTTGAGATGGAATGAAGGATAGATGCAAATTTGAAGATCAGATCTAGGGCTATGGCTAGAAAACAAGGAGATTTCTTGGTAGGCTTGCAAGCACAAGTTTAGATTTCCTTGGTGGTTTTCTTCCAGATTGCCATTATGTTACAGATCTAGACTAGCTGAGATTGGTTATAAGTTGGATCATGTTGGATCTTGCAAAACTGATTTTTTAATTTTCTATTTTTATTTGGACCTAAACTAAAAGGCCCTACAGCCAAGCATATTGCATGTAATCAGTTATCTATCTATGAATCAAGAATTGTAATTTGGTGTCAGATCTTGCATTACTATTTCTTACTGTTGTGTTTTCACTGTGTGGTTGTATAGCTGGGGGCTAGGAAATCTCCTTTGGGGATACTTCTGCCTTTTACTATGTTAGGTCAATGGGTTAGTGACTACAAAATTAAAGTCAACAATGAATGGCAATCAAAATCAATTAAAGAGACAACTTTATCTCAAAAAGAGAAGTTGTATTCAAGAGTATCATTCAAGAGAGACAAGCCAAGAAAAAGGAGACAGACAAAAGACTCATTTGGGGTGCTTCTAAAAATGGTAAATATAATGTGAAACAAGGATATGAATGGTTGATCAACTCTCAACATTGGGATAAAATAAACATTTTGGTTAATCTATGTTGGGATATAGCATGTCTTCCTAAGGCAATTTTTTCTTAGGGTAGCACTACAAAATAGAATACTAATTAGTGATTGGTTTACAAAAATTGGATTCAAAGGTGTCTAGATGTTTTTTATGTGAGAAAAATACAAAAATGATAGAATATTTACTTTATAAATGTCCCTTTTCAATGAATGTTGGAGTTGGCTATGTTCCAAATTAAACTAGAAAACAACCATTCTAGATAACCTTCTTCATTTTTAAAGAAGATAGCCAAAAATATATGCATCTAGGGTTTATGATAAGTTATGGAAAATAACTCCCTCTATACTACTATGAGAGATATGGAAAGAGAGGAATAGAAGAATATTTTTCATTAAAATTATGGAAATGCTTGTATTCCTCAACAAGGTGGAGGCTTGCATCTCTAAAGTTATGAACAGTGATCTATGGAATACCAGTAAGGAGGAGGCTTTTTTCTCTCCCTAGGATGTAGAGATGAAGAAAAATTTGTTCAACATGATTAATAATCCTTTGTCATATACAAAATCTAGATCAGATTGCACTTGGCATCCTCCTCCATTAGGTTGGGCAAAGCTCAACTTCGATGGAGCTTCTCAAGAGGGGGGGCTATAGGACTAGGATGTGTTATTGCGCCAAATAATTTGGTTGAACTATTGGAAGTTGTAATTCCCACTAATAGTTTTATTTTCTATTATATTTACAAAACTACTTTAGGCCTATTTTATGCATGTGTTAGTTTCAAAAGATATTGGATTTATAATTATGATATTATTTCATGACTTGGATTACATGTATATCAATAAAGAATTACTTAGTTGATTATATTTCACATGTTAATTGATAATTATGATTACTAGCTCATTAATGATGCTTTAATGGTTCTTAGTTAGTAAATATGGTTGGTTTCATGATGATATCAAATTATGAGTATTTTATATTCACAATGATGAGTTTTCATGTTTGAATATGTGATGATTTGTATGCAAGCCTCATTATAGTACTTATCCCATACTTGCATATCATGGTGTGTGTGTTTGTTTTACTTTTATGTCTGGCATGTCTCATGTGGTTAAGGGAGAGAGTCATAGTTACCTACTATTTGAGATCTACATGATGTACCACTCTCTATCATAGCTTGTTTAGCTTAGGCATATATGTATATGTACATGCTCATCTTTTATGAAAATTATAGGTACTGTGCATTGACTTCCCTCAATTGCCAAGCTAAGTGTGCCTATCACAATAACTTAATGGCAAGAATGGGGAGATAATGCCCAGGACTAATCCTAGTCATAGTTTTATTACTTGTCCTAAGAAGGAGGACATGTATTTGATGTTCCACCCTTTTTAAACCCATGAGTTAATCTTTGCATGTGTTGTTTGATTTTGAGTATTAGTCAATTTTGGTAATGTTTCTTTTATGTGGATTTGACTATGTGATTTATTTGGTAAATGATTTAATTAAAATATTTGGGTTAATCATATAATATTAAGAATTAATAAATATTATTTGATTAAAAAGAAAAAATAAATTTAAGGGGAAAGTTTCCAAGGCTACTATAATTATAGATCAAATAATAAAACCTAGTTCAAAGGCTCCATGGGAAAAGAGCTAGGAAGAAAAACCCACATCTTAGCCCCATTACAATAATTACATTGATTTATAATTCTCAAAGTGAGAACATATAGCCCAGTACAAATATTCTATAAAGCATAACTTGGAAAGACTCTTCACAAAAGTTAGCATTTGACAATGCCTGGTACAACAGCTGATCTCACAATCACACTTAAGGGGAGTAATGTTCTCTTCTAATTATGTTATTTAATTCCCCATTAGTACTATTACAATCTACCTCTGTGAGAAATTCAATGTTTATTGAATCACATCCCATATTTGAGAGGTAATCGGCCTCATGATTACCTTCCTGATAGGTATGGAAAATGATACAACTTTTAAATTCATCCAAAAGTCACCAGATCTAATTAAAGATATATCCCAAACTCCTATTAGATAACTTTCTATTAATGCATGCTTGTATCACTATAAGTGAGTCACCTTCCACATGGATGCATTCTAATCCTAATGATTTGGCAAGAACTAACCCTTGAAGTAAATTTGATGCTTCAACAATATTGTTTGTCCTTGGTAGAATATCAAAAGATTTCATAGCAATTAGATGCCTAAATTCATTTCTCAAACACACCCCAATTCCTGACTTACCTGGATTCCCCCAAGAAGCCCCATCAAAATTAATTTTGATAACACTGTGATCTAAAGGAAGCCACTTGACCTTATTCCTATGCACTTTCTTAGAGGAGTTGTTCATAGTAAAAAAGGATGGTAAGGTTATATACCTTCATTTCTTGAGCATTGCATCATCCCATGATCTAAATTGAACCTGTGATGATCCTGACTTGATGTTAGCATAGACAACTTTAGATATTGACTTTTCTATAGAAAGTATCACATTCTCTACTGATGATGGGGACTATTTAAAGATACACTTATTGCATTCCCACCATAATACCCAAAAAATCAAGGATGGCAAGCACTTCCATAATGGAGCAAGAAGGGAATTAGCCTAAACTATTGGCTAGGATTCAAATAATTCATGTATTAAATTGGGAAGTGGCATAGCATGGTTCAATTTCTTAAGCACTGATTTGCAACCTTCCTGTGCAAATTCACATTGTAGAAAAACATGATCTATATCCTTAAACTCTCTCTAACAAACTAAACATTTAAATTTTTGTGTAATATTGAACTTTTCCATCCTGTCTCTAGTTAAAGATCTCCTTTTAAGGGCGAGCCATGCAAAACAACCATTTTTTTGTAGCGTACAATTGTTCCAACATAATGAATATGCTCAACTTTTAGTTCTAGCAATTTGCACATTACCAACTACTAAGGTTTCTACCTTAATCGAGTAGTTACCATCATGAGATGGGGCCCCAAATAAGTAATCCTCAAAAGGCTGAAAGAAAATTTGTCTAATGTCTAACATTTACTACTTCCTTAAATAAATTACATATGATCTCAAGAATTTTGAGTAGTGAAGGATTTTTCCAAACCACTAAATGTGAATGGGAGTCCAAATGATCCACATAGTAAGAGACCTTAATCCCCCAATATTGTTTTAAAATAGGGATTATAGTCATTAACTGAGGATTATTAGCAAGTGGTGGTAGCCCATTCCATGAATCCTCCCAAAAGTTAGCATTTTCTCCATTGTTGATCTCCCAAGAGACATAATCTATAATAACATCTCTCAAGGCTACCATAAAATTCAAAATTTTGAAACCTTTTGGAAGGGAGCTTGCTGAAATGATATGATTGGGGTGTGAGGAATCCAAGTATTTCAACTACATAATCTTACACCATGTGCTATTTGGATTCTTCATCATTTAGCAAACCAATTTCCCCCCATATGCTTTGTTAAGATGTTCTATGTCATGAAGGCCTGCACCCCCTCTTTGTTTGTCTATTACCATCTCCTACATGGATATTAATAGAATTTTTCTTTGACCTGTTATATTGATGCACCATAAAAAGCTCGAGATGATATGTTTAATATGTTTAATCACACCTAGTGGGGCCCAAAGAACTGAAATAAAATAATTTGGGATGGCAAATAAAACTGATCTAATTAGGAGAATCATGTCGAAAAGAGAAAGCCACCTTACCTTGCAAGAAAAAAATCTATTTTTAATCCTATCCACAACTAATTTCCAATAGCCTGCCTTATTAGATCCTATTAATAAAGGAATCCCTAGATACACTAAAGGGAGAAGCTCTTGTCGGAATCCTGAGATCTTGACAATTTTAGAGACAATGAGTGCATTTGTAAAAAATATATAAACTTTGGATTTGGGGGCACTAATTCTTTGTCTAAAGATCGTAGTATATAAATCTAACACTTTCTTGATTTCTTTTGCTTCTTGCACTACTTCATGACCAAAAAGTAATGTATCATCCACAAATAGTGAGTGAGTAACAGCAATAGAAGTTCTTGGCAATGATATCCCCCTCCAAAAACCTTGACCATGTCTCAAGGAAATAATCCTACTAAATGGCTCAACCATGATGATAAAAAGAGAGGGGGAAATGGGATTGCCTTGTCTAACCCCCTGGGTTGATGAAAAGAAGCCTGAAGGCACCTTGTTAATTATAACTAAGAAAGAAGCCCCTAATATACACACCTTGATCCATTTACACCATTTTGTTGAAAAGCCAAATTTCTGGAGCACTTTCATCAGAAAATTCCAATTTAGCTTGTCATAAGCTTTCATCATGTCTAATTTGACAACAAAAGAAGGAATTTGATGGATGTTAATGGAGTGTAACACTTCATGTGCCACTAACGCACCTTTCATTGTCTCTTTTCCTAGCACAAAACCTCCTTGTTCTGTAGAAATAATCTTGGGTAACAACTTTTGTAGCCTCATATAAATGGATTTTGTAAAAAAATTGTATATAGTATTACGAAGAGATATGTATTGCAAAGAGATATGAGCCTAAAATCTGCAAAGGTTTTTGGTGACAAAGATTTTGGTATTAAGGCTATATTAGTAGTATTAAAGTTTTTCAACATAGCTCCATGTTCTTTGGATTCTTCCAATGCTAAAAATAGGTCATAGGAAATAGCATCCCAACATTTATAAAGAAAACAATAGTGAATTCATCTAGTTTAGGGGCTTTATCCGATGGTATTGACAATACAACTTCTCTAATCTCTAGAAGTGTGAAAGGCTTCAATAAACCAACATTATCTTGAGGTGAAACCAATGGTGGTATAATTGATAGTAGTTCTTCTTCAATGCAA
This sequence comes from Cupressus sempervirens, assembly GCA_028749045.1. Classification (NCBI taxonomy): domain Eukaryota; kingdom Viridiplantae; phylum Streptophyta; class Pinopsida; order Cupressales; family Cupressaceae; genus Cupressus; species Cupressus sempervirens. The sequence goes on from CM053789.1 coordinate 324,949,484, forward strand.
GAGAAGGAAACTGATCTTGGGGTGGAGCTAATAGGTTTGAGAAGAATCTAACTCCCTCCTATTGGATGTCTATGGCATTTGTTAACAAATTACCTGAAACTACATTCTCGATTTGAAAAATAATATTATTTGTATGCCTTTGTTTGATTGACATATGAAAGAACTTAGTCTTTTTGTCTCCTTCTTGAAGCCATGATTCTTTGGACTTTTGTCTCCAAAATTCCTCCTCTCGGCCACAAAATTCTTCCCATTCAGCTTGTAAAATCTTTTTCTTAACAAATACTTTTGAATCTAGACCATTATGATGACATAACAATGGATTTGCTCTAGTTCTTTAGAGACCTTCTCTTTCTGTGATAAAATGTTCTTGAAAACATGTTTGTTCTAGATCATTATTTTAACTTTGAGGTATTGTAATTTTTTATTGAACTAAAACATTCTAGTACCTTCTTCAAATGGGGCACTAATCCACCACTAATTGAGAAGTGGCAAAAAATGTGGGTGTCTAAACCACATGTTCTAAAATTTGAATGGCACTTTCCTCTTAGTAAGTTGAGGGCCCACTGAAATATTAAGCAATACTAGGTAATGATCTGACCCTATAAAAGGCATAACCTCTGTTTAGCTATTAGATTTAGCAACTTTCAACTTTGAGAGACTAAAAACCTATGCAACCTCTTAGCTATTTGTAAGAAGCTAGCTCTCCTATTAGTCCAAGTAAACTTTCCATTCATTGGGATAATGTCAATTAGACTACTATATTGGATAAAATTCCAAAAGTCATCCATAACCCTTAAGGGATGGAAAATTTGTCCCTGTTTCTCATCATTTGACACAATTACATTGAAATCCCCTCCAAGGATAATATTTGTATCAGCGTGATCTTGCATAAGTTGAGCTAAAACTGACCATAATCTATGCTTGTCATGAGTTGTTATTGGCCCATAAACATTGATTACCATAAAAGCTAAATCAAAATGTGTAAAGCTAATGAGCTTCCAATAATGTTCCTATTGAATAAGAAGACCAGAAGTTGTTTTTGGATTTCATAACACTGTCAAACCCCCAAAAGCACCCACCCCCTGCATATGAGTTGATTCTCATAAAGGTCATTTCCCATCTATCTTGGAAAATGATTCCTCTAAAAGTTTTGTTTATTGCAATAACACTATATCTACTGAGAGAGAGTCCAATTGTTATTTGACTCCATGTATTTTGTGAGAGGCATTAATGCCTCTGACATTCCAATATAGGCTCTTTATTGGCTCTAGGGAGAACCGCTAGTCCTCCTTGTGACTCTTTTAGATGAAACAAACTTCTTATCAAGAGTTGATTGCAAACTTGCTTCAATTTCCTCTTTTTCTTTTAGGCTTTTCGATTTCTTACCTCTCTTCTTAAGAGTGTTAACTATTTCCTTTACAACTAATGATGATTGTAAGATAGAGATTTTTAGGGTGTAAGCAAATTCTAATCCATTATTCTTGATATTTGTATCTTGCTGCTTATAATCAATTTCCATCAAATTTGGTAGAGTGCCTAAAATCATAATCTTGTGTAAAAATTTATTATGTTCCTCAATGAGCTCAAAATATTTTTGCAATTCCCCCAGCAAGGGATTGTAAGATGATTCCATTACTACCATCACATTTTCAGCATCAGTTGAGGGGAGTGTTAATCCCATCTTACAATCTTGAATCTCTAAAGGAATAGGCAATGGTTGTGAGGAAGTAGCCAAATCTTGAATAAATGAATCTGAAATGTGATCCTTAAATTGCTGCTCCTTTTTCATTTGTTCTTTTGAAGGCCTCTAACCAAATCCTAAATCAATGTTGTCTTCTTTAACTATTTCATAAATAGTTGGCATGCAATAGAAACAGAGATATGACTTGCTACAAACTTAAGTTCTGTCTCCATTGGTTTAGCAAATTTGGCCTTATTTTACAAGGTACAAGGCATGTCCTCCCAGTTCTAATTTTTTTCCAAATCATGACAATTTTTCTCTATATTATTTTGCTCCATCAAATAGTCTTGATCTTGAGGTAACCCTTGAACAAGGGTAACCATAGAGCAAAAAAACAACTCCCTCATAAAATTTTCCAGAGATAAATAATTTGGATTATTGTGTGAGTTTTGTTTTTGAGGAGAGCCAACCACATGTGATACCAATGTACAATCAACCTATTTTAGTAAATTGGGAACTTGCTCATTCTAACATGAGCAAAGAGTTGGATCTAAACTAAAATCACTACAAACTTTAGTATTGAATTGATCTGATCCACATTGTGCAATAAAGTGTCCTAATTATTTTTGACATTTATCAATAATCTTAGCATCTTGTACCTTAATATGTTATTTCCATGAACCCCACTTTGAAGTAAGATTTATTTCTTGCAGAGTAGGCTTTGCCGAGAAGACAAGAAAAATATCAACAATAAGGAGTGAAGAATCTGAGAACTTACCTATCAAAGCATATTGCCTAAGAGAATGGACATGATTGTTGATTAGATAATCTAGAAAGGAGATTCCTAAAAAAATGTCCTTGTCTAATTGGTGTAAGTGCTTGTGTGGCTCCAAAATAAAGGGATCTTGCAGAGGGGAGATGAACCTTGTTTCTTCCTCCATACCAATTTAGTGTTCAGTTGTTTAGGAGCACCTAGACCTACACTTTTTGGATTGAGGGGAGCTCTTACCGATCAATCCAACTGACTCTACATGGCATTAGTCACCACTGGGGAATCTTTATCTTCCATCAGAACTTTAGGAGGCAATCTCAAAGGTGTATTGTAACAAATATCGAATGGGGGTTTCTTCTTACGCCCATTTTATGTCATTCCCTATCTACGCACCTTAGGGTTATGAGGGAAAATGTTTTCCCACCTAAAGTGATTTTTTGAGTTTTGAAAATCAACACCCCTTTGGGCTCTTTCATTTGAAGTCTCACCTACCTCATAATCAGAAGCTAAAACTATCTTTGGTAATCCTACATATTCTCCCTTAGATGCTGAGGAATCCTTTTGGTGATGATTAGATCTCTGCATTTGAAATTGTGGGTTGAGGAAGAATGGTTTTGCAAGTTGAACAATAACCTTCCCAGAGAAGATCTAAAGGCCATCATCTTCAACATTGATCCTATTGCCTCTTGGTTTACGATAAAATTTAGTGGAGAACTAATCTTTCTGGAAACCCTTCTTAGACAAGTCCACATTATAAGTCGGTTTGACAATTGGGGTACTTGCAAAAATATCCTTAAATGAGATGTGTGTTTTGCTACTATTGTCATCGCTACCCTTGCCCTATCATGAATATCCATTATTGCCATAACTGTGCTCGGTCCTCATTTGGTACTCCCTATGTGAATATATAATTAATTAAAAACTAATTAAATATGTATGCTTTAATTTAAAAGAATAAATTTAGAAGTCTAGTTTGGAAAATTGGTTAAAGAGAAATTAGAATATGATGATATTTAATTAATTAGAAATTAATTGAATATATGCTTCAATTTAAAAGATTTAATTTAAGAGTCCAATTTAAGAAGTTGGATAAATGGAATTAGAATATTAAAATATTAAAGATTTAATATTATTTTATTATAATTATTTAATTAATAATAATTAAATTAGAGTTGCACTTAAATAATGAGATTTAATTATTATTATTAATTTAAATAATAGACTAGGCTTTAGAAAGTGTGTACACTAATTAATAAAGTGGAGGAAAAGAAAATATAAAAGAATATTTTAATTAAAAAATTATTTAAGTGTGCATGAAAGGATTAAATAATAAAAATTTATTTAAGGAGAGGTGATTCCATGTTCTATAATTGGAAACCCTAAGTAGATTTAAATTCTTTTTTAAGAGATTGAGTTCATTTCTACACACACGTAGGTTTTGGGAAGAAAAATTGGAATTGAAGCAAAAAAATTGTTGAAACTTTTAGAGGGTTTGGGTTTGCATGCACTTACCACATTATCTAGAATTTCAGGTGTCAATTTGAGGTAGGGTCCGAGAACTCATTTGTTGAATTTATTTTGGAAGATCTGGCTACCTCATATTTGTCATACTGCTGAAATTTATTTGTTGAAATTTATAAGATAAAATATGAAAGAGAATTTTGATTTGTAATTAAGAAATAGACTTGATTCATGTGTTGTTTGAAAACCATAGTTAGATGTAAACTATAGAATCGTGTTGTCAAAAATTAATTTAAATAACTCAAAATCTAAGCAACCAAAGAAAATTCAACATCAAATTTTAAAGAACAATGATTATTATTAGTTTGGATTTGAAAGAGAATTATTTTAAAATGTCAGTACAAATCATCATAAAGATTCATCAAGCAAAATGTATAATTGCCTCCAATTTAAAATAAATTGTTGGATAAGAAGCTTTCTAGAAAACAAATGCATTCAAGATTTTAAAAAATTAATTAAAAACTTTATGATTGCATCTTTTAGAAGATCTTAGCCATGTAAAAATAGAAAATTGCATAATTCTATTCTTTTTAGAAAAATTCAATTTTTGGATTTATTTTAATATTTTTTTAAAAAAATGAAAATGGTGAAAAAAATGAAAAAATTAGAATTATTTATTAATTCTAAAATTTTAAAAATAAAAATTTTTATCATTTATTAATTTTGAAAGCTAAATTTATACTACTCATTTAGTTATAAAGTAGATGTTGGTATTAAAGAATCTTTAAGTTTAGTTAAACTATTAGTTGCATATAAATGATTTTATATTTATTAATGCAAGTGGAAAACTAATAAATATATAATTGTGTTTTAGTTATATTTTAAGAGAAGTTATAATGGAGTTCATTATATAATCTTCCAGTTATGAATATAATATTATGAAAAAAATTGTAAATAACTTAATTAAAATTATAATTTCAAGTTTGAGTTCTCTCTAGTTGTGTCATAAATTAAAGGAAAAGTAAATATTAATATTGCATTTAAATATAAGTCAAATTAATATTTTAGAAATGAAATTGATATTAATATTTAATCTAATAATATATACTTATGTTATTATTTAAATCATTTACGATTTAAGATTATTTAAATTGAAAACATAATAATGCTACATAATATTTTATATGCACAAAGAATTTTGGTATTTAAACAGTTGTTGATTTAAATAAGTATATTAGTATAACAATTTTTATTAACAAGTATATTCTTACTTTATTTCTAAACACATCCTTATCACCCAAATTAACAAGAGAATTTGATGGAATTAAATCATGTGTCTAAAAACTATGTGTTTTCTAATATTCTATTTATAGTTTTGTGATGTTTATTTTTATGATGGTTTTATTTGTGGGTTGTTTAGTTGGCCATGTTAGGGTGTGCACTAGAGGCATTTTTGAGATTTATTTTATGATGATTTGACTGGATGTCATGATGAACTTTGTGATTTGAATTGAGATTTATATTTATGAGCTTTATGATATTGAGCATTTAAGAGAACTTGAGTTTTGAGAACCAATGTTATTTTTGGGTTGCCTATTAAGGAACCAAATTTGATCAATAATAATTTTGTTGTATGGGACACAATTGTGATTTGTGAACTTTAGAAAGGTAGTCTAAGTGCATGTCTATGGTAGTGACTTGCAATGGGGACCAAGGCCCAAAGTGGCTACTAGGGTAACTCATTGTAAGTTGTGTAATAAGTGATAACATATTAATTAAAATAATTTCCTTCCCCATGCCTTGAGATAAACTAAAAAAATAAGTTAAAGATTTTTTCTCGTCCATGCCTTGAGTGCATATATAGACTAAGGATGAGAATGAGATGAAACCTTGAGAGGTATGGTATGACTAGTCTATTTGTCTTCACAAGAGGGTATTCTAGTTCCGCATAGACTCACTAAGGGGTCGGGGTCCTAAGAGACTACTAGGGTAACCTTAGAATTGGTTCATGCGATGACACTCCATAGTATGTAGTCTGAGTCTCCTTCATAATTTTTTTATATTTGCCTCTAGTGGTGTACTTATTGGATATTACTTTTGATGGTGTATTTCTTATGAGTTGTTACTCATTGATTGGATGTCATTTATTGTTGATAGTTGGCTTTTATTAATAAATGATCTGTGTTTTATTGGTGGTGTTTTTATTGTTGGAGTTAGTGATTGGTGGTTTACTTTTATTGATGGCACTTGTTATATATTGGTTATTGTACTCGTGACACTTGACATTGATTTGGATGTGGTTGTATCTTTTTTATTTTGATATTTGTTTTATACTTGGTATTTGTATGTTGATTTGGTATGTGGTGTTGGTATTAGAATGAGTGTCTTTTTTATTTTGATTATCTCTTCTTCTTGTATAGTTTGTGTTACTCTTGAGGTAGTTTTGGCTATTAAGATTTCTTGCCTAGGATTATTTTATTATTTGATTATCTATGCGTGGATCATACATTATCTCTCCTATACGGTGGGAGTGAGAGCTTGATTAGGTGACCAAATGGTTAGAGGTAGTGTCTTCTTACCATTTGGGTCCCCTTTCCATTGCTAGTTGTTAGATGCTTGCTGATATAATGGTACCATTATCATTCTTATTCTTATCTTGGAGACTTCTATTCATTTGATGTATCTATTTATCATGTATTTTGTGATCCTATAGGATATTATATTGTATATTAATGTACTTGTATCTATTCTTGCATACCTTGTGACATGTGTAGTGGATGTTATTCATTTGATGTATTTTCATTGTATTAGTCCTATTCATGTATTTTCTTATGAGATGATGTATCTTTATAATTCATGAACATGTACTGAATACTTAAACTAATCATTATAAACTTCTTAAATGTGACTCAATGTGAAGGAACCCTTGAAGTATGGAAAACTATATTTATAATTACTTATGTGTATTTGTGTTAGAAATAATAGTCCACCAAGATAACTGAAAGGGGGGTGTGAATCAATTGTCCAATTAAAATATTTATCAACATTAATTAATCTTAACCATTCAATCAAAATAAACAACAATCATAACAAGATGCACATACACAATTGCACCAGATTGTTTAACTAGGGCAATCCTTGATCAGAGGCAAAACCCCAGTGGGAATGATGCCCACAAAGATATGTGTGTGTGTGTGTGTGTGTGTGTGTGTGTGTGTGTGTTTGTGTGTGTGTGTGTGTGTATATACATATATATACATATATATTGCTTGTTAGAGGATGTATATATATGTATATATATCTATATATATATATATATATACATATCTATACATATATATACATATATATTGCTTGTTAGAGGATGAACACTGTTAGAAGTTCATAAACACATTCAATACATAAGAGTCCCTATTAGAAGTTGTGCCAACCCTGTTACAAGTTGTAGAAGGCAAAAGGACCCACTATCTAAACAACTTCTAGGGCAAGACCACTAAACTTCATTATCCAAATGATCTCTCAACTATTCCTTGTAGAATAATTGTTCATACTATGCTTTATCCTCTTTTCTCTATCATGTCAACAAGACCAATCACTATTAGACTTTGTAGACTAGGTCATGAACCTTAGATCCAAATATCAAACCTTGGATCTTAGAATAAAACCTCAACAACAAAGTTCTTTCCAACTTCACTCTACTCTACTTATCCTTGAATAAAAACTTGCTTCTCTTCTATTCTACTCTTTGTGCTTCTTCCAATTGTAGATACATTTTATACATAACAAAGGAAAATTCTCTTCCTTGATACCAATTCCATAAAGCAATTCCCTGAGTTGGCTAATACACCTTCTCAATTAATTATTATAGGACCTCATTAAGAACATGTTATACTTAGCAATAACATTAATTTGTCACCCTGTAACTTGGATAACTTGTTGTATCTGTAATATTATGATGAGCAAGCTTAACCACATCATCTCCAACATGTCTTTTGCATGCCTTCAACCTTGCTTCTCAAAATAACAACTCTACTGAGAGATATAATAAGTTTACTAGAACATGCTTTTGTAAACTCCATCTCAGAAGAGTCTTAACAAAAACTTACATAACTTCTTCCAAACTTACTATATTTTGCTCCCAAGGTTAGCTGCATATACTAAGTACTTAGTAGTATCTTTCATAAACCTCGCTAGTGAAAATACTTGATGATCTGTCTGTAGCAACTTGTTCTTTATCATTGTTCTTTCGTTAGATACCATAGAAAATTGCTATGTTGACATCAATGACAAACACAGTCATGAATGTAATATATCATCAAGATAATGATCTAAACATGTTTCTACAATACTCCCCCATAGGAATATCATCAACATTCATTCTTTCAACAACTTGATGTGTATGTATATATTGCTTCCACATTGTTATCTTGTATTTTTTTAAATTTTTTTTTATAATAGTTCTATAAACATTGTAATATGTATGTTTATTTCTCTTGGGTTCTTGAATAGGGTGTTACATTTGGTATTAGAGCCCGAGTTTCAACACTAGGAACTCTGGGCATATTGTGTGCCACTAGTTAACAAGTAGTTCAATTTGGAACATTATTTAAACAATAAATATTTATCAACATCAAACTTGAACCTAACTAGTTTGAACATGAAACTTAGAAACTCATAACAATTATGTTCTTGACTTTTGATTTATGTCTATGGGCTATAACTTTTATGTTTTTCGATGGATTGAGAGATATTGATCTTTTTTTAGAGTGTCTTAGGGAATATATTTTAGTATTTGTTAAAAACATGAATGTTGGATCAATATGGTTTTCAATTTATTATTAAACCAAAATCATATTGCTCTAAGTGATTGAAAGTGTATACATAGTTAACTTATTTGTATTAGTTTCTTCAATGATCATTTTTTTTGACATTGTAGATAGTACTCTTTGAATTTTCGTTAATTTATTCATTGTAGTAGGCTTCCAAGAGTAAGTCTAATTCTAGGGTGTTGGATGTAATGGCCACCCATAGTTTATTTTTCCATTATATTTTCCAAACAATTTTATGCCTATTTCATGCATGTATTACTTTCAAAGATATTAAATTTATAATTATAATATTATTTCATGACTTGGATTACATGTATATCAATAAAGAATTACTTAGTTGATTATATCTCACATGATGATTGATGACTATGAATACTAGTGCATTAATGATGCTTTAATGGTTCTTAGTAAATGTGGTCAGTTTCAAGAAGATATCAAATGATGAGTATTTTATATTCACAATTATGAGTTTTTATGTTTCAATTGTGATGATTTGTACTCAAGACTCATTATAGTACTTGTCTCATACTTGCATGCGCATGGTGTGTGTGTTTGTTTTACTTATCTATCTGACATGTCTGATGTGGTTAAGGGAGGGAGTCATAGTTACTTGCTAGTCAGGATCTACATGATGTACCACTCCCTATCATTGCTTGTTTAGCTTAGACATATATATGTATACGTACATGTTAATCTTTTATGTAGATTGCAAGTACAAGGCATCGACTTCCCTCATTTGCTAGGATGAGTGTGCCCTATCACAATAACTCAATGGTAAGAATGGGGAGATAACGATCAAATCTAATCTTAGCCATATCCTAATTACTTGTCCTAAGAAGGAGGAAATGTATTTGACTTTCCACCCATTTTAAACCCATGAGTTTATCTTTCCATGTCTCATTTAATTTTGAGTTTTGGTCAATTTCAGTCAATTTTGGTAAAGTTGTTTTTATGTGGGTTTGACTATGTGATTTATTTGGTAAATAATTTAATTATAATATTTGGGTTAATCATATAATATTGAGAATTAATAAATATTATTTGATAAAAAAATATATTAAAATATGTGAATATTTAATTAATTAAAAACTAATTAAATATATGTTTTAATTCAAAAGACTTAATTTGAAAGACTAATTTAGAAAATTGGTTAAAGAGAAAACAGAATATGATGACATTTAAATAATTAGAAATTAATAAAAGATATGCTTCAGTTTAAAAGATTTAATTTAAAGTCCAATTTAAGAAGTTGGATAAAATGAAAATTAGAATATTAAAAATATTAAAGATTTAATATTATTTTATTATAATTATTTAATTAATAATAATTAAATTAGAGTTGCATTTAAATAATGATTTTTAATTATTGTTATTAATTTAAATAATAGACTGTGCTTTATATAGTGCTTGCACTAATTAATAAAGTGGAAGGAAAGAAAATATAAAAGAATATTTTAATTTAAAAATTATTTAAGTGTGCATGTAAGGATTAAATAATAAAAGTTTATTTTAAGGACAGACATTTGCATGTTTGAAAATTGGAAACCCTAGGTAGAGTTAAAACTCTTCATTAAGAGATTTGAGCTCATTTCTACACATACATAGGTTTTAGGTAGGAAAATTTGGAATTCAAGCAAAAGAATTGTTGAAAGTTTCAAAAGGTTTGGGTTTGGGTTTGCATGCATTTACCAGATTGTCTGAAAAAATTATGTCAGATTGAGGTAGGGCCTGAGAACTCATTTGTTGAATTTATTTTAGAAGATCTATCTACCTCATGTTTGCCATGTTGCTGAAATTTATTTGTTGAAATTTATAAGATAAAATATGAATGAGAATTTTGATTTGTAATTAAGAAATAGAATTGATTAATGTGTTATTTGAAAACCCAGATTTAGATGTAAACTGTAGAATCATATTGTTGAAAATCAATTAGAAAACTCAAGATGTGAGCAACCAAAGAAAATTCAACATTAAATTTTAAAGAACAATTATTATTATCAGTTAGTGTTTGAAAGATAATTATCTGAAAACTTCAATAGAAACCCTCATAAAGATTCATCAAGAAATTAGTATAATTGCCTCTGATTTAAACAAAGTTGTTGGATGAAAGTCTTTCTCAAAAACAACTGCATTCAAGATAGACCTTTAATAAAAAAAATATGATTTGCATGTTTTAGAAGATCTCAGCCATGTGAAAATATAAAATTACATAATTTTATTCCTTTCAAAAAAATTCAATTATCAAAATTATTTTAATATTTTAAAAATAATAAATTTTTAAAATTTTAAAATAGAAATTATTTATGAATTATGAAAAATAAATTAAAAACTAATTAAAAATAAAAATTAGTATTATTTATTAGTTTCAAAAATTAAATTAATACTACTCATTTTGTTATAACGTGGATGTTGGTATTAAAAAGACTTTAAGTTTAGTTAAACTATTTGTTGCATATTAATAATTTTATATTTATTGATGTAATTGAGAAATCAATAAATATATAATTGTGATTTAGTTATATTTTAAGAGAAGTTATAGTGTCCAGTTCATTATATAATCTTCTAGCTGTGACTATTTAGTATTATGTGAGAAATTGTAAATAACTTTATTATAATTATAATTTCAATTTTGAGTTATCTCTAGTTGCATCATGAATTAATGTAAAAGTAAATATTAATGTTGGACTTAAATATAAGTCAATTAATATTTTAGAAATGAAATTGATATTAATATTTAATCTAATAATATACACATATTTTTAATGAAATTATTTATGATTTAAGATTATTTAAATTAAAAACATGATAATGTTGCATGATATTTTATATGCACATAAAGTTTTGACATTTAAAAACTTATTGATTTAAATAAGTATATTAGAGTTACAATTTATTTGAACATGTCTATTCTTACTTTATTTATAAACACATCCTTATGACCCAAAATAAACAAGAGAAATTGATGGAATTAAATCATGTGGTTGAAAACTATGTATTTTCTAGTATTCTATTTACAGTTTTGTGATGTTTATTTTTGTGATGGTTTTTCTTTGTGGGTTGTTTAGTTGGCAAAGTTAGGATGTGCACTAGATGTGCTTTTGAGATTTCTTTTATGATTATTTGACTGGATGTCATGACAAAATTTGTGATTTGAATTGAGATTTATGTTTTATGATCTTTATGATATTGAGCATTTATAAGAAACTTGGGTTTTGAGAACCAATTTTATTTTTGAGTTGCTTGTTAAGGAATTGAATTTGATTAATATTAATTTTATGGTATACGACACAATTTTCATGTGTGAGTTTTAGGAAGGTAGTCTAGGTGTATGTCTATGGGAATGGCTTGCAATGGAGGTCAGGGCCCAAAGTGGCTGCCAAGGTAACTCATTGTAAGTTGTGTAACAAGTGAGAACATAGTAATTAAAATACTTTCTTTCCCCATGCCTTTAAATAAATTAAAAAGATAAGTTAGAGATTTTTCCTCATACATACCTTGAGTGCTTGTATAGACTAAAGATGGTAATGAGATGATACATTGAGAGGTATGACTAGTCTCCTCATCTTCATGAGAGGGTATTCTAGTTCTGCATAGTCACTAGGGGGTCAGCATCCTAAGAGACTACGAGTGTAACCTTAGAGTTAGTTCATGTGATGACACTCCATAGTATGTAACTTGAGACTCCTTCATGGTTTTTTTATATTTACCTCTAGTTGTGTACTTGTTGGATATTAATTTTGATTGTGTATTTCTTGTCAGTTGTTACTCATTGATTAGATGTCATTTATTGTTGACAATTGACTTTTATTAATCAATGATCAGTTATTCATTGATGGTGTTTTTATTGTTGGAGTTAGTGATTAGTGCTTTACTTTTATTGATGACGGTTATTGTCTATTGGCTATTATGCTTGTGAGACATGAAATTGATTTGTAGGTGGTCGTATCTTTTTTATTTTGACATTTGTTTTGTACTTGGTATTTATATGTTGATTTGGTATGTGGTATTGGTATTAGAATGAGTTTCCTTTCAATTTTAATTATCTCTTTTTCTTGTGTAGTTTGTGTTACCCTTGAGGTAGTTTTGGCTATCAGGATTCCTTGCCTAAGATTATTTAATGATTTGATCATTTGTGTGTGGATCATACATTATCTCTCCTGCACAGTGGGAGTGGGAGCCTGATTAGATGACCATGCAGTCAGGAGCTAGTGTCTTCTTACCATTTGAGTCCCCTTACATTGCTAGTTGTTAAATGCTCATTGATACAGTGGTACCATTATCACTCTTATTTCTATCTTGGAGACTTCTATTCATTTGATGTATCTATGTATCATGTATTTTGAGATCCTACGGGATATTGTATTGTATATTAATGCGCTTGTGTCTATTCTTGCATACCCTACAACATGTGAGTGGATGTTATTCATTTGATGTCTTCCCATCGTATTAGTTGTATTTGTGCATTTTTTTATGAGATATGTATATGTTATTTCTTTATGATTCATAAACATGTACTGAAGACTTAAACTAATTATTATAAACTTCTTAAATATAACTTAACGTGAAGGAACCCTTGAAGTATGGAAAACTATATTTGTAATTTCTTATGTATACTTGATGTGTATGTGTATGTTGCTTTAGTATTATTAGCTTGTGTTGTTTAAACTTTTATTAAATGGTCTTGTAAACATTGTAACATGTTAGGTTTATTTCTCTTGGGTTTTTGATTAAGCCATTACAGAAGGATTAGAACTATGTGTTTAATTGAAAATTTAGAAATTAGTAATTGAGGGAGACTCCCAAATTATTCTAAATGCTCTGAGGAAAAGAGAAACATAGATTTGGAAACTTAACTCAAAGCTCGAGTACACATTACAATGATGGATAAACTAGATAATGTCATTATAAATCATATATAGTGAGAAGGGAATAAAGAAGTTGATGGTCTGGCCAATAAAGGAGTAGATGGAAAGTGTAGTGTCTACCCCTAGTTTACATTTTTACTATCATTGCCGAACTCTTTTAGGGTAGTTTTATGTTTGATGATTAGTAGTATTGTTTTGAGATTAGTAGATATTTTTTACATTCAGTTTATTATATGGTGAGATTACTTGATACTCTATACTTTATGTATGCATGATGATTATTATAGTATTTTCAGTTATTGATGACGATTAGTTAGATGGATTATTATGTGTTTTCTTATGGATACTTACTCCATACTGCATGTGTATGGTGTGCATATATGTTTTCTTTATGTATGACATTTCTGATGTGGTTAATGAAAGGAGTCGTAGTCACCTGAGTCAGGATCTACATGATACACCACTTCATGTCATTTCTTGTTTAGCTTAGAATATTGTGTTTGTACGTGCATGGATTTTATGTAAGTTGCAGGTACCAGCTATTGACTTCCCTGAATTGCTAGGATTAGCGTACCCTATCACATTATCTCAATGGTAAGAGAGGCAAGATAAATTCTTGAGTTTGAATCCTAAACCTTTAAGACATTTGTCCTAAAAATTAGGACAAGTATCTAAGTTGTGTACCCTCTGAATGTGTCACACGACGTTAATTCATGATTATAACTCTTTAGTTTGATTTTGGATGTGTTTTTATTTGATGGATTTTTGTATGCTTTTTTTTGGATAGGTAAATGGTCGAAGTCTAGATTTATTATTATTATTTATTATAATTAACTATTTTTATGTGTTAAGAAAATTTGAACCCAAGACCTCCCACATGAGAGGCTCACAAGTTACCATTGTGTTGTAGGCTCTTGCCCATGGGTTTTTGTATGTTGTTTTCTGAGTCCTTGGTGAATTTTCTATTAATTAAGTATAATTTAAGATTAAATTAATGATTTAATTTAATGAAAATTATTATGATATTTTAATATTTAATTATATTTAATTAATTAAAAAATTAATTAAATTAAAAAAAAATTGAAGATAAAAGTTATAAGAATAAGTTTTAGAACGTGATAATATTTATTTTATTTAATAATAATATATTTAGAGGTCATTTTTAAATAAATGATAAATATTATTATTATTTAAGTTAATAAATATTTTATCAATTAAGTTTCAAAAATAAATTAAAAAGTGAAAATATATTAATTTATTAAAAATTTTAAATTCGCATGGTGTATGCATGAGATGAAAATATAAGAAATTAATTAAAAAGATAAAACAAGTGAATTTAATAAAGATATTTTAATTGCATAATGCGTGCATGAGTTAAATTAAATAAATTAATTAGGGGAGAAGTCAAGTGAAAATTAAATAAAGTAATCTAATAATTCAATTAACATGCATGAAAAAGATTAAGAAAAGTTAATTTTGAGTTGAAGTCTGGTGAGCAAGACTTATCTCAGGTCAATGCACAATTAATGTCCTAATTTGAGGAAAGAACTCCATATCACAATTTAGGGGTTCATTTTTTAGGGGCGCAAATTTTGACAACAAATTCTGGAAGAGGAAAGAAATTCAGAATGGAGAAAGTTTTGAGGAGGCATTTCTCTACCATCTTCTTGAGTGTTTACAATTTTAGCATCAGAACCAGGTAGGTTCTTGAGTTTTCGTTCACCCAATTGGAATTATGTTATTTAGATAATCATGTCTTATTCGTGATTGCTAAAATCGATTCTCTGAATTTCATTACATGAATATGTCGCTCTCTTGTTCTGAATCTATGATATTTGTATTGTTTTTCATCTATATAATAAGATTGAAAGAAAAATAAATCAATTTGAAATCTTGTTCCATAGGAAAAGAAATTAAAATTTAATTTGGGAAGGGTTTGAATTAAAAAATGAAATTATAGATTGAAGATTTGAATGGTTGCTTGTATTTCCCCTATTAGATTAAAATGGAAATTGTTTATTATATATATATATATAGTTTACAAGAAAATTAAAAATTAAATGTTATCCTTTTTCAATAGATTTTAAGAACGGAAATTAATCTAGGAAGGGTTTGAAATTTTAAAAAAAAAATTAATTAGAAATTTGGATGGTTAAACGTATTTATTCTATCAGACTAAAATTGTAAATATTATTTTTTAAAATTAATTTAAAAAAATATTATTATGGGGAATTGTTTAAAAACTTTTTTATTATAAAATAAATTTTATATATATATATATATATATATATATATTTATGGGGAGGGCTCACTTACCTTATTCGGTCGACAGCCTTTACGCATGCTTGTATTGCATGAATCGTAGTGTACTGCTATGAGGGAGGCATTAAAATGGGCCACACGGTTGAATTAAAAGGTCGGCGGCCTATTAACATAAAAGGGTTATGCTTAAGTTTTTAATAAAATTTTGTATTATTATTTTAATTAATAATAATTTGTTAATAGTTTTTGTTTATTAATTTTTTATTATTATTTTAATTAATAATATTTATTAACTAGTCTAATATTAATTATTATTAATTTTATAATAAGATTTTAATATTACTTTTTTATTATTTAATAATATTATTAATACATTTTATTATTATTTATTAATTTAAACATCAATGTAGTTAAATTAAATTAATGAAATTATGGATAATTTTATTAATTATTAATGATGGATAATTATTGAGATATTAATATAGTTTTGTATCTAAAATTAATAATTTACTTAATTAAATTTAGTTTAATTAAGGTTAATTAATAAAGAATGTTATAAAATGAAGTTTTTAATTTACTTAATTATTGTTATTGATAATATTGAGTTTATAAAAAAATTGTAAATTGATTTATTGGAAATCAATAAATAATTTAAATAAATAAATTTTTTTGGAGTATTTTAGAAATTGATTTAAAATCGAATTGGGGTAATCGTGCAAATAAGTAAAAAATTAATTGGGTTAATGTTAAGGGTTAACTATGAAACTTATTGCTTGGAAACATATATGAAAATTGGAAAATGTAAACCTTACTATTTAACTCAATTGCATGTTTCAAATCAAACAAAACTATGACACTATTACATTTTCTACATATTGTTTATGTTTTGACTTAGTGTTGACCAGTTTTAGGATGTTACCAAAGGCTTGGGGGTTATGTGATTGTGATGTTATGATATTTGATCTTGATCTTTTTTAACCCAAACATGGTAATGTGATTAGTATGCTCTATGATGGGATGTATTTACTATTTGTTATTGCTTTCCAATCATCTTGTGTGAAGCTGAGGTGTATGTTTATGAGATACCTGACTTAACCATTTTTGAGTCCTCGATCAGTTATATTGAATTGTTTTCCAATTGTTTTCATAGGACTGAGGTGTTTGATTTGTTCTTGATGATGTCATGTTATGACATAATTGACTTGACCATTTTGGAGTCTTCGATCAATATTATTTTTGGGATGCTTTTTGGTTGATTGTTGAGAACCAATGGATATGTGTTATTATCTTTTGATGATTTTCAGTCTCTTGTATAGGGCTGAGGTGAATTTATATGATTCTTGATTTGTACTTTTATGAGCCTAGTGTAGGTTAGCTACATGTAGTGTCAAGAAGTGGCTTGCAATAGGGGCCAGGGCCCTAAGTGTTTCCCAGGATAACTCATTGTAAGTTGTTTAATAAGTGAAAAAATTACACTAAATGGGGATTAAAATGAACCTAATAAGAGTCTTTGTATGTTCTCACCCATGCCTCGAGTGCTAGTATAGACTAGGATGGGAGTAGAGAGAATGCTTAGTTTCAACCTTGCATTTCGTAGTATGCCTTTTCAGTACGAGAGGATACTAGTGGCCACATATGGATCACTAAGGGCCCGGGGTCCTAAGTGACTGCCGAGGTTACTCTAGCGTGATTTGTGTGATGACACTTACTCGCTTACATAGTAGGTTTCCTACGTGTCTTGTGTGCCTTTGGGTATAGATGTTGACCTATCTTGGAACCCTTTGAGTTAGATTACATTTAGGATTTCCTAGACTTAGAGAGTACTTTTGATATTTGGTTTCATATCTTGTTTGAGACTTGAGACTATCTCCTTGGCATGGTGGGAGTGGGCCATTTGGATTCCACACGGTC
The DNA here is from genome assembly GCA_028749045.1 of Cupressus sempervirens. NCBI lineage: Eukaryota > Viridiplantae > Streptophyta > Pinopsida > Cupressales > Cupressaceae > Cupressus > Cupressus sempervirens. The sequence goes on from CM053789.1 coordinate 324,967,265, forward strand.
AAGTGGTAGTTCTTTTTACTCTTACCATTGAAATTTAATCATAGTCACCGTGGTTGGAGCATTCTTTGTCTACATTTCCTTTCACTCAATCTATGTATCATTATGATGGATGGTTATATTTTATGATGGATGTTCATATCTTTTATGATGGATGGATGTATCATGTATCATGGATGGTTTCATTACTTTATTGTACTTGTATCATGGATCCAAGGAGGATGATGTATTTCTATTTCTACATATATATATTCCTTTTAGCCTTTCATACCCAGTGACATGTACAGTGGATGATTGAGCATTCTAAATTTTATTGCCAAGTGGCATTCGAAACAAATATATATTGTTTAAATAGACATTGTTCTTTCAATTATTCTTTCATATGGCTATAGTATTTTTTAGACTTAGTATTAATTAATTTTATATGTGATTCAACATCATGGGATCCTTAAGGAATGTAATCTATTATGTATGCTTATAGATGATTGTATGTTATTGCTTCCACTACTATGTGTTTGATGTGTATGTTTTATCTTTCTTGTTTTAAAAAAAATGTTTGGCAAACTTAGTAAAACTTTACATTATTTGTTTTGAATCCCTTGGTGGGGCATTGCATCTAGTATCAGAGCCTGAGTTTCTACATTTGGAGCTCTGGGTATATTGGAATGCCACTAGTGTTAACTAGTTGAACAAAAATGAAACTTTAAACTGTTATGTATATCTACTTCAAACTAAAATTGAACTATTTGAAATGAAACTTAAAACTTAAACTTTTAGTTGTATATTTTTTATACTTCAACACTTAAACTTCAAAACTGAAATTATACTTAAACCTAAGAATAGGCAAACTGAAAATTGAACTTAAATTGTTTTCAAAACATGTATCTTTTATCTATGCTTTAAGGTAGCATGCCTTTGATTGTCTTTGCAAGAATTATGCTATTCTTGTTTAGAGTGTTTAGGGGGTCTATTTTAGTATTTGTTAAAAGAATGAATGTTGGATCAATATGGTTTTAAGTTTACTATTAAAACATAATCATATTGCTTTAAGTGATTGAAAGTAGTATGTTTTGTGGTTATTATAGCATCTTGTATCTTGGATATTATTGTAGGATGGTATCTGGGATGAGATCTTCTGTTAGAGGTCATAGCCTAAGCCATGGTAGAGGTCATGGATGAGGCAAAGCCATCAGTGTACATGAGTCTATCCATGAAGACCCTATTCAAGAAAGGACTAGGGATAGGCATGCTAGTGAACATCAGGAAGAGAACCATAGAGAGCAGTAGGTCGACCCTGAGGAGGTTGATCTAAGGCAAATGATCTAGACCATCAGTCATCACCTACCTCCTGTTCATGATCAGGATAGAGCACATTAGGCAATACCTGAGCATCGGCCTAGGTATAAGAGCTATCGTAAATCTTGCAATGCGCAGCATAATAAGTGTAACCATTTTCACTAGCCATCACAGGGTATTCCTTCTTATGTTAGTCACGGTAACGTTCAGCAGTCTAGTGCACCTAGAGTTAAGAGGGGCTTCGATGAAGAGCATTTCTCATATGGACAACATGGACACAAGTTGTCTTATTGCCCTCAAGGGAAACCACAGTTCTCAGACCAAAGACCCGTAACTTTAGACCCTACGGTTGGCAATATGGGTAAATCCTAGGGAGTGTCCTCAGTGGAGTCATATCCTCCTACATGGGAAAGGGTCCAATGGGATCCACATAGTGAGTTCCTTGGTTTCATCATTCATGTAGGCTTCGAGAGTAAACCTAAGTCTAGGGGGTGTGGATGTAGTGCCTACCCCTAGTTTAAATTTTCTATCATTGTCGAACTCTTTTAGGCCAGTTTTATGTTTGATGATTAGTAGTATTATTTTGAGATTAGCAGATATTGTTTTACATTCAGTTTATTATATGATAAGATTACTTGATACTCTATACTTCATATATGCATGATGATTATTACAGTGTTTTTAATTATTGGTGATGATTAGTTAGATGGATTATTATGTGTTTTCTTATGGATACTTACCCCATACTACATGTGTATGGTGTGCGTGTATGTTTTCTTTATGTATGGTGTTTCTGATGTGGTTAAGGAAGGGAGTCATAATCACTTGCTAATTGAGATCTACACGATGCACCACTTCCTACCATTGCCTATTTAGCATAGAATATTGTGTTTGCACATGCATGGATTTTATGCAAGTTGCAGGTACCAAGTATCGACTTCCTTGAATTGTCAGGATGAGCGTACCCTATCGCATTATCTCAATGGTAAGAGAGGCGAGATAAATTTTTGAGTCCAAATCCTAAACCTTTAAGCCATTTGTCCTAAAAATTAGGACAAGTATCTGAGTTGTGTACCCTCTGAATGCATCGAATGACATTAATTCATGATTATAACCCCTTAGTTTGATTTTGTATGTGTTTTTCTTTGATGGGTTTTCGTATGTTGTTTTATGAGTCCTTGGTGAGTTTTCTATTAATTAAGTCTAATTAATGATTTAATTTAATGGAAATTATTATGATATTTTAATATTTAATTATATTTAATTAATTAGAAAATTAATTAAATAAAAAAAGAATTAAATTTAAAGATAAAAGTTATAAGAATAAGTTTTTGAACGTGATAATATTTATTTAATTGAATAATAATATATTTAGAGTTCATTTTTAAATAAATGATAAATATTATTATTATTTAAGTTAATAAATATTTTATCAATTAAGTTTCGAAAATAAATTAAAAAGTAAAAATATATTAATTTATTAAAAGTTTTAAATTCACATGGTGTATGCATGAGATGAAAATATAAGAAAATAATTAAAAATGTAAAGGAAGTGAATTTAATAAAAATATTTTAATTGCATAATGCATGCATGAGTTAAGTTCAATAAATTAATTAAAGGAGAAGTCAAGTGAAAATTAAATAAAGTAATTCAATAATTCAACTAACGTGCATGGAAAAGATTAAGAAAAGTTAATTTTGAGTTGAAGTCTAGTGAGCAAGAGTTCTCTCGGGTGAACGCACAATTAGTGACACGATTTGAGAGAACTCCGTATCATAATTTGGGGGTTCATTTTCAAGGGGCACAAATTTTGACAACGAATTTTGGAAGAGAAATGAATTTTGAAAGAGAGAAAGTTTTGAGAGGAGGGATTTCTCTACCATCTTCTTGGGTGTTTGTGATTTTAGCATTAGAACCAGGTAGGTTCTTGAGTTTTCATTCACCCAACTAGAATTATGTTATTTAGATAATCATGTCTTCTTCATGATTGTTGAAATCGATTCTCTGAATTTCGTTGCATGAATCTATCGCTCTTTTGTTCTGAATCTATGATATTTATATTGTATCTCATTAGTATAATAAGATTGAAAGAAAAATAAATCAATTTAAAATCTTGTTTCGTAGGAGAAGAAATTAGAATTTAATTTGGAAAGGGTTTGAATTAGAAAATGAAATTCTAGATTGAAGATTCAAATGGTTTTCTATATTTCTCCTATCATATTAACATGGCAATTGTTTTGTGTGTGTGTGTGTGTGTGTGTGTGTGTGTGTGTGTGTGTGTGTGTGTGTGTGTGTGTGTCTGTATATATATGTATATAAATATACATATATAGAGATATACATTTATATATATATATATATATATATATACATATACATATACATATATGTATATGTATATGTATATGTATATACATATATATACATATACATACATACATACATACATACATACATACATACATACATACATACATATATATATATATATATATATATATATATACATATATATAGTTTACGAGAAAATTAAAAGATAAATGTTATTCTTTTTCAATAGATCTTAAGAACAAAAATTAATCTAGAAAGGGTTTGAAATAAAAGAAAAAATAATAATTAGAAATTTGGATGGTTAAACATATTTATCCTATCAGACTAAAATTTTAAATATTATTAAAAAAATTAATTAAAAAAATAATATTTTAAAAAATATTATTATGGAGAATTGTTTTAAAACTTTTTTATTAAAAAATAAATTTTAAATTTTTTTTAAAATATATAATAATTTATGGAGATGGGGTTTCACGCTCCCCCCCCCCCCCCCACTTACCTCATTTGGTCGATGGCCTTCATGCATGCCTGTACTACATGAATCGCAATGTACTACAATGGGGGGCCATTAAAATGGGTCATATGGTAGAATTAAAAGGTTGGCAACCTATTAACATAAAAGAGTTATGTTTAAAGTTTTTAATAAATTTTATTATTATTATTTTAATTAATAATGATTTGTTAATAGTTTTTGTTTATTAAATTTATTATTATTATTTTAATTAATAATATTTATTAACAAGTTTAGTATTATTATTAAATATTATTAATAATTTTATAATAAGATTTTAATATTACTTTATTATTATTTAATAATTATTATTAATACATTTTATTATTATTTATTAATTTAAACATTAATGCAATTAAATTTAATTAATGAAATTATGGATAATTTTATTAATTATTAATGACGGATAATTATTGAGATATTAATATAGTTCTGTATTTAAAATTAATAATTAATTTAATTAGATTTAGTTTAATTAAGGTTAATCAATAAAGAATGTTATAAAATATAGTTTTTAATTTACTTAATTATTGTTATAGATAATGTTGAGTTTATAAAAAAATTGTAAATTAATTTATTAGAAGCAATAAATAATTTAAATAAGTAATTTTTCATGGAGTGTTTTAGAAATTGATTTAAAATCGAATTGGGGTAATCGTGCAAATCATAAAAAAAATTAATTGGGTTAATGGTAAGGGTTAACTATGAAACTTATTGTTTGGAAACATATATGAAAACTGGAAAACTTAAACCTTACTTATTAACTCAATTGTGTGTTTCAAATCAAACCAAATTGTGACACTATTATGTTTACTACCTATTGTCTATGTTTTGGGGTTTTCGAGTTTTGACTTAGTGTTGACCAATTTTAGGATGTGGAGGCTTGGAGGTTATGTGATTATGATGTTGTGATGTTTTATTTTGATCTTTTTTAACCCAACCATGGTAATGTGATTGGTATGCTCTATGATGGGATGTATTTACTATTTGTTATTGCTTTCCAGTCTTCTTGTGTGAAGCTGAGTTGTATGTTTATGAGATACCTGACTTAACCATTTTTGAGTCCTCGATCAATTATATTGAATTGTTTTTTAGTCGTTTTGATAGGACTAAAGTGTTTCTTTGATTTGTTCTTGATGATGTCATGTTATGACATAATTGACTTGATCATTTTGGAGTCTTCGATCAGTATTATTTTTGGGATGGTTTTTGGTTGCTTGTTGAGAACCAATGGATATGTGTTATTATCTTTTGATGCTTTCCAGTTTCTTGTATAGGGTTGAGGTGAATTTATATGATTCTTGATTTATACTTTTATGAGCTTAGGGTAGATTATCTACATGTAGTGTCGGAAAGTGGCTTGCAATGGCGAGGAGCCGTAAGTGGTTCTTAGGGTAACCCATTGTAAGTTGTTCAATAAGTGAAAACATTATACTAAATGGGGATTAAAATGAACCTAATAAGAATTTTTGTATATTCTCACCCATGCCTCAAGTGCTAGCACAAATTAGGATGGGAGTAGAGAGAATGCTTGGTTGCAACCTTGAATGATGTAGTATGCCTTGTTAGTACAAGAGGATATAGTGGCCGCATATGGATCACTAGGGGTTTGGGGTCTTGAATGACTATCAGGGTAACTCTAGTGTGATTCATGCGATGACGCTTGCTTAAATAGTAGGTTTCCTATGTGTCTTGTGTGCTTCTAGGTATAGAAGTTGACCTATCTTGGAACCTTTTGAGTTAGATTACTTTTAGGATTTCTTGGACTTAGAGAGTACTTTTGACATTTGGTATGATATCATATTTGGGACTTGAGACTATCTCCTTAGCATTGTGGGAGTGGGCCATTTAGGTTCCACATGGTCGGGTGGTAGTTCTTTTTACTCTTACCATTGAGATTTGTCCGTAGTCACCGTGGCTGGAGCATTCTTTGTCTACATTTCCTTTCACTCTATCTATGTATCATTATGATGGATGGTTATATTTTACGATGGATCTTTATATCTTTTATGATGGATGGATGTATTATGTGTGGTGGATGGTTTCATTACTATATTGTACTTGTATCATGGATCCAAGGAGGATGATATTTTTATATTTCTACATATATATATTCTTTTTAACCTTTCATACCCAGTGACATGTATAGTGGATGATTGAGCATTTCAAATTTTATTGTCAAGTGGCATTCAAAACAAATTTATATTATTTAAATGGACATTGGACTTTCAATTATTCTCTCATATGGATATGGTATTTGTTAGAGTTAGTATTAATTAATTTTATATGTGATTCAATGTCATGGGATCCTTAAGGAATGTAACTTGTTATGTATGCTTATAGATGATTGTATGTTATTGCTTCTGCTACTATGTGTTTGATGTGTATGTTTTATCTTTCTTGTTTTTAAAAAAAAATGTTTGGAAAACTTAGTAAAACTTTAGGTTATTTATTTTGGATCCCTTGGCAGGGCGTTACATCTAGTATCAAAGCTTGAGTTTCTACATTTTGAGCTCTAGGTATATTGGAATGCCACTAGTGTTAACTAGTTGAACAAAAAAACAACTTTAAACTATTATGTATATCTACTTCAAACTGAAATTGAACCAGTTGAACTCAAATATAAAACTTAAACTTTTAGTTGTATATTTTTCATACTTCAAAACTGAAAGTATACTTAAACCTAAGGATAGGCAAACTAAAAATTGAACTTAAATTGTTTTCAAAATATGTATCTTTTATCTATGCTTTAAGGTACTATGCCTTTGATTGTCTTTGTGAGCATTATGGTATTCTTGTTTAGAGTGTTTAGGAGATTTATTTCAGTATTTGTTAAAAGATTGAATGTTGGATTAATATGGCTTTCAGTTTACTATTAAACCAGAATCATATTGCTCTAAGTGATTGAAAGTAGTATGTTTTGTGGTTATTATAGCATCTTGTATCTTGGATATTATTGTAGGATGGTATCTGGGACAAGATCTTCTATTAGAGGTCATAGCCTAAGCCGTGGTAGAGGTCGTGAATGAGGCAGAGTCATCAGTGTAGATGAGTCTATCCATGAAGACCCTATTCAGGAAGGGGCTAGGGATGGGCATGTTAGTGAACATTAGGAAGAGAGCCATAGAGAGCAATAGGCTGACCCTAAGGAGGTTGATCTGAGGCAAATGATGCAGACCATCATTAATCACCTACCTCATATTCATGATTATGATAGAGCACATTAGGTAGAACCTAAGCATAGATCTAGGTATAGGAGCTATCATAAATCTCGCAATGCACAACGTAATAAGTGCAACCAGTTTCACCAGCCATCTCAGGGTATTCCTTCTTATGTTAATGGGGGTAGCATTTAGTAGTCTAGTGCACCTAGAGTTCAGAGGAGCTTCGATGGAGAGTGTTTCTCATGTGGACAATGTGGACACAAGTAATCCCATTGCTCTCAAGGGAAACCACAGTTCTCAAACCAGAGACCTGCAGCTTCAGAACCTATGGTTGGCGATATGGGTAGATCCCAGAGTGTGTTCTCAGTGGAATCATATCCTCCTACAGGGGAAAGGGTCTAATGGGACCCACATAGTTACTTCCTTGGTTCCATCATTCATGTAGGCTTCCAGGAGTAAGCTTAAGTCTAGTGGGGGTGGATGTAGTGCCTGTAGACACCTAAATTTGATTACACTATTTTAGTAATCCTATTTAGTTATCTAAAAAGGCATCATTAATTAAATTTCTATTTAATTAATCTTTTGTCATCCCCTAGTTGATTAATTTAATTAATCATCTATAGTCCTAATTGATAAATCAAATAACCTATCATTTATCAATTAAATCCTATTCTTCTATCTAATTCCAAAAATCCCCATTTATTAAATAAGTCTATTTGATAAATAAAATCCTCAAATCCAAAAACCCCTAACTTATCCCTAATCCTCCATTTAGCCTAATCCACCCCATCCACCCATACTAACCTAGCTTAGCCACTAACTCACCCAACCTCATTAATGCCATCCACTTGCACATCTCTAACATCCCTAATCTAATCCTAAACCCAAGCCTAATCCACCCCCTAATGTTGTCACATTCCCTAAACAAGTTTAAGACTTTCCTAAACCAAATCAAAGTCTCCCCTCAAAAGTCCCAACCACCAAGTCATGAATGCTCTTACAAACCATAAAAGACTCTTACAAGCCCACTCATGACTCTTACATCCATCTTCCACACTCTTCCCTCTTCCACACTCATTCCTCTTACATTCCTCTTACATACTCAACCCCACTCATCATGCCTTTAACCAACCCTTTACCCTACCCTCTCATACTCATCCTCCTTGTGACAAGTGTCACCTTCCCATTGGTGCTAAACAAGCACAATCCATGTGCTCTCCTTTGAGTGCATCCTAGCCCTCCTTAAGCCTTCATCCATCCTTGCATCTAAGCCCTCCATCCCTCTACCCCTTAGCCTATAAATTGAATCTCATCCCAAGACATTTCATCACAATCTTGGAGCTAAAGTTATAATGCCCTTTTGAGAGCCAAAAGCCATCAACCATACCCTTATGATGCCAAATTGAGAGCTCGCAAAGCTACCAATTTGTCATTTTTCATCTCCATTGAAGCTAGTTTTTGGGAACCTTGAGCATACATCCCAATCTTTAGACCCATCTACCAAGCAAGGAGCTAAATCCCATTGGGAGAGTCCATTCATTTGGCTCACATTTCCAATTGGTTTTTCCTCTTTAGTCTCTCATTTATGTTATGGTTTATATGCTAGTTAATGATTTTGTTTTTGAATAGATTAGTATTACTTGCTAACATATTTCTCATATACAGTGCCTACCCCTAGTTTACATTTTTACTATCATTGTCGAACTCTTTTAGGCCAATTTTATGTTTGATGATTTGTAGTATTGTTTTGAGATTAGCAGATATTGTTTTACATTCAGTTTATTATATGATGAGATTACTTGATACTCTATACTTCATGTATGCATGATGATTATTACAGTATTTTCAGTTATTGATGATGATTAGTTAGATGGATTATTATGTGTTTTCTTATGGATACTTACCCTATACTACATGTGTATGATATGCATGTATGTTTTCTTTATGTATGGCATTTCTGATGTGGTTAAGGGAGGGAGTCGTAGTCACTTACTAGTCAGGATCTACACAATGCACCACTTCTTTTCATTGCCTATTTAGCTTAGAATATTGTGTTTGTACATGTGTGGATTTTATGCAGGTTACAGGTACCAGGTATCGACTTCCCTAAATTTTGAAAGGGAGAAAGTTTTGAGAGGAGGGATTTCTCTACCATCTTCTTGGGTGTTTGCAATTTTACCATAAGAATGAGGTAGGTTCTTGAGTTTTCATTCACCTAGTTGAAATTATGTTATTTAGATAATCTTGTCTTCTTCGTGATTGTTGAAATCAATTCTCTGGATTTCAATGCATGTATCTATCGCTCTCTTGTTATGAATCTATGATATTTGTATTCTATGTCATATGTATAATAAGATTGAAAGAAAAATAAATCAATTTGAAATCTCGTTCCGTAGGAGAAGAAATTAGAATTTAATTTCGGAAGGGTTTGAATTAGAAAATGAAATTCTAGATTGAAGATTCAAAAGGTTGTTTGTATTTCCCCTATCAGATTAACATGGCAATTTTTTATAAAATTATATATATATATATATATATATATATATATATATATATATATAGTTTACGAGAAAATTAAAAGATAAATGTTATCCTTTTCAAATAGATTTTAAGAACAAAAATTAATCCAAGAAGGGTTTGAAATAAAAGAAAAAAATTTAATTAGAAATTTGGATGATTAAACGTATTTATCCTATCAAATTAAAATTGTAAATATTAATTTAAAATATATATTTTTTAAAAAATATTATTATGGGGAATTGTTTAAAAACTTTTTTGTTAAAAAATAAATTAATTAAATTAAAAGAAATATAATAATTTATGGGGAGGGGGTTTCACCCCACCCCCCCAACTTACCTTATTCGGTCGGCAGCCTTCACACATGCCTATACTGCATGAATCGTAGTGTACTACGATGGGGGGGCATTAAAATGGGTCACACAGTTGAATTAAAAGGTCAACAGCCTATTAACATTAAAGGGTTATGTTTAAAGTTTTTAATAATTTTATTATTATTATTTTAATTAATAATAATTTGTTAATAGTTTTTGTTTATTGATGTTTAATTATTATTTTAATTAATAATATTTATTAACAAATTTAATATTATTAGTAATTATTATTATTAATTTTATAATAAGATTTTAATATTACATTATTATTATTTAATAATAATTATTAATATGTTTTATTATTGTTTATTAATTTAAACATTAATGCAATTAAATTAAATTAATTTTTAATTAATGAAATTATGGATAATTTTATTAATTATTAATGACAGATAATTATTGATATATTAATATAGTTTTGTATTTAAAATTAATAATTAACTTAATTAAATTTAGTTTAATTAAGCTTAATTAATAAAGAATGTTATAAAATGAAGTTTTTAATTTACCTAATTATTGTTATCGATAATATTGAATTTATGAAAAAATTATAAATTGATTCATTGGAAATCAATAATTTTTCTTGGAGTATTTTAGAAATTGATTTAAAATCAAATTGGGGTAATTGTGTAAATCATAAAAAAATTAATTGGCTTAATGGTACGGGTTAACTATGAAACTTATTGCTTGGAAACATATACGAAAATTGGAAAACTTAAACCTTACTATTTAACTCAACTGCATGTTTCAAATCAAACTAAACTGTGACACTATTATGTTTTCTACGTATTGTCTATGTTTTGGGGTTTTCAAGTTTTGACCTAGTGTTGACTAGTTTTAGGATGTTACCAAAGGCTTGGGGGTTATGTGATTGTGATGTTATGATGTTTGATCTCAATCTTTTCTAACCCAACCATGGTAATGTGATTAGTATGCTCTATGATGGGATGTATTTACTGTTTGTTATTGCTTTCCAGTCTCCTTGTGTGAAGCTGAGGTGTATGTTTATGAGATACCTGACTTAACCATTTTTGAGTCCTCAATTACTAATATTGAATTGTTTTCTATTCATTTTGATAGGACTAAGGTGTTTTTTTAATTTGTTCTTGATGATGTCATGTTTTAGATTAAGGTAAAAATAGTTTTGAGGGGACCCGAAACCCCTAACAATAATAAAAAATATATTCAAAAATAGCATAACCAGGAAACAAAAACCAAAAACCAAAAAATAGATACAAAATCAGGTTTTAAAGGGACCTAAAACCACAGAATTAACTAGAAAACACGACCAAGCTTTACAAGGACTTGGAACCTACAAGTTTTACAAAGCTTTCAAAATGAAAACTAAAACCATAAACAGAAAAAACCAGACCACTACTGCAGCTCCTTGATCATCTTTGTGGCCTCCTTCCCCACTTCAGCTATACTAAGATTTGTATTAGCAGGGGAAAAGCTAGTACCAACAGTAACCTTAGCAGCCTTCTTCCATGAGCTCAATCTGGTCCTTTTACTTGGTCCTCCAGGAGACATAATATCCTCATTGGTCTTCTTCCCCAAACTTTTCATAGCCCCATGCAAGCTAGAAGTCACTTGGTCCATATTATTGCCACTTTCCTTGATCATATGCCAGAGACCTTGTTCACATTCCTTCAGTTTTTTAGGTATATATCCCACCTGGGTTTCCAACAGCACAAGTTTGGCCCAATCATTCTCCTAATCCTTTTGCACTTTACCCAATTTTTTCTTAAATTGCATAATCTCATTCTAAGTCTAGGATTCTCCACGAAGAGAGGAGTTGACTTTAATCTTTGAAGTATTAAGGAAGGAGAGTGAAATCCCCAAACTTGGATCATCCACCTCCTTCTCCCTAGGGATCTCGGTGCCCTTCCCTTCTTCTTTTCCTAAATATTTCTCCCTTCTCATTTCCTCCTCCACATTTTCCTCTTCAAATCTCCGAGTTTCTCCACCCTAGTTTTCTTCATTACCAGTGTTATGTGACCCTTCATTTTCATCTAGACTTTCCTCCACATCATTCTTTTCAATCTCATCTTTACTCCCAGGATAACCCTCCAAATTCGAGCTAATATCCCCCATCTCTGTGTCTTCACATTTTTATCTTCATATTTATCAGAAGAATCAGTAATATCCTCAACATTTTTTGGTGGGGTATCCTTAATCACTAATATCTTCTTCATGCTTTGGTCTTCATCCCCTTTGCTCTTTCTAGACTGGGATTCACTCACCAACCCCCTTTTTTTCTCCAAAATAGGGGAAACAATAATCACCTTTGTCTTGCAATAATTCTCAATTAAGAGAATGAGAGCTTCATGAAGGACAGGGTGAGTGTCTTTCTTCCTATGGGCCTGGAGGCTTTGTAATAATGAATACCTCATGTAGAAAGGAAAAGAAATTGTATCTTTATACTGGAAATGGTTCAGAAAAACAAAATGGAACTTGTGGACTCTTTTGGATCTTCCATCTAAAATGAAATATTCACGAAGACAAGATAAAACATCCCTCCATATTACCTTTATTTGGTTAAGCTCGTAAAAGTCACCATTCTTCTTCAGCTTTTGCTCTTCCTCAGTTTTCAAAAAAAAATTGAAGGTGGCATTAGAAATGCTTGTTTCCTTGTTGTATTTCAAACCATCCTTTAGGAGACTAGTCACTTCAGCAATGAAGTCCTCTATGAGATGAACTGCAATGCCATGCAAAGTTACCCTATCCTCAAACCAATTCTTAAAGAAAGCATCTATAACATGTGGTTTTAAAACCATGCAATCACTCCAGATAAGGAGTCACATTTCCTTTCTCAAGAATTTTCTAGATACAGGCTTTATCCTTCGAATTTTTGAAATTTTTGGGCTCTTGTTTCCTCAGCTCTCCCCCCATTTTCAAACAATGTGTGTCTCTAAGAATGAACAGAGTAGCTAATGCCAGAAAAAGAGATAAAATGAAGCAAGCCAGAATACTTGCAAAATTTAACAAGGATTTCATTAATCTTCCTATGTGCCATGCCCAGATAATAATAGCAATGAAGTACTTCCTAGGGATTGTAACACACCCCTTTGTAGACCCTCTTTCAATTATCATTAAATTACTGATCTTGGAGGATCTTTCCCACTATCACATATGTACCATCATACTTAATGAGGGATTTTAAATCCGCATTTTTTTGAGGTTATTGTGCTACCTCAGCATACTACCCCCTTGCACAGCCCTATTGGCAAGCCAATTAGCAATGGCATTACCTTCATGATAAGAATGGGAAAAGGTGACTTTTTCAGTCATTAGAGCTTTAATTTCCATTATACTATCTGTTATAGTCCATGTACTTGGGGTTTTGTCATTAAGCATATTTATAATGTTTAGAGAATCACCTTCCATCCAAAGGTACCTGCTTCTAGTTTCCACAGCCAATCTCATGGTGCAAAGGGCAGTAATGGCTTCATCTCTATGGCTAGTTGATATACCAATAGGAATTGCAATAGCATCAATAGTGTTACTTGTATGATCCCTTATAATTCCTCCACACCCTACTTTTCTAGGGTTGCCCTTAGCAACCCCATCAAAATTCCCCTTAATCTATCCCCTCGAAGGAGCCTTCCATTTTACGCTTGATCTTTGGTCCTCCACCTTCTTTTTAGGTTTTGTATTATGCATAGGATTGTTAATCAAGAAACCATCAGGAACATTTTTCTGAGATTTGAAATTTTCCTTTATTTCTTTGATGATGTTTTGACCTAGAACCTATTCAGGCATTTCTTTGTCTCTAAAAATTATGTTATTTATTTCTTTCCAGATTCCCCACCACAAGTGAGGAAGAGAGATTTTCCACAAGATATTCCACATTACTGTCCTTATTCAGGCAAGTCTAGCTTTGAAAATAATGCTCAATTTTATTATGATGAATCCAACCAATATTTTAGAAGATGAAGATCTAGCTCCATACATTTTGGCTATAATTGCAGTTTAAAAACAAGTGATCCATATTCTCCAAGTCTTTCTTGCATAGACAGCAATGATTGACCACATTTATCCCTCTTTTATGCAAGTTGGCCTGGGTTAGAATTTTATTCGACAATAGTATCCAATAAAAAATATTGATTTGAGGAGTTAGAGCTTTTATCCAGGCTTTAGACCATAATGGGCTAGGTCCTTTTTCTTTAGATCTAAATATAGAAGAGATATTGAAACTTCCATTAGCATCATTCCTCCATAACATTATGTCCTCCTTATAGGGATACAAATAGTAAGCATTCAACATAATCTAAATGTCATTGAATTCCTACCTAATGTTAGTAAGACTGACCCAACTATTATTATCCCAGTAATTTTCCACATGAATACAATAAAATTGATTACATTGTTCAATGTAGGTCCTATCCTCGAAATCTTCTATCATTGGATGGTCCATAATCCAGGAATCTTCCCAAAACCAAATCTTCTACCCATTTCTAACTTTCCATGAGCACCCTTCACTTAAGATGTTCTTAGCACCTTGCACAACCCCCCATATAGCAGAAGGGGAAATAACATTGGGATACAAGAAGAAATTAGAAAGAGAAGGGATAGTATACAAATATTTATGTTTCCATATAGAACTCCACTCCTTATGATCATGGTACACTCTCCATCCTTTCTTAGCAAGAAGAGCCTTGTTCATACTTCGGATAGTCCTTATTCCCAAGCTTCCATCTCTGATCGGTTTACAAATATGGTCCCAAGCAATCAGAGCCATTCTCTTCTTCTCCTCAGTACTAGACCAAAGAAAGTTCCTTTGGATTTTTTCAAGGGAATCAGCATATTTCGTGGGAACTTTGAAGAGGCTCAAAGCATAAGTAAGTATACTTTGAAGGCAAGCTTTCAAAAGAGTGACTTTACCAGCTTGGCTCAACAGGTTTCCCTTCCATCCAACAATTTTCTTAGAAAAAATTTTGATAATATCTTCCCAGAAGGAATCATGGGCATTAAGCCCCAAATGAAGGCCTAGGTAAGTACAAGGAAAGGATCCTATCGAACAACCCAATATTTTAGCAATTTTGGTTTGTCTAGACACTGGGGTATTGACAAAGAACAAAGAAATCTTATTCCAGTTAATTAGTTATCCTGAGGTTGAGGAGTAGAGGCTTAGATCTTTTTTTAGATTTCTAGATTCCCTAACATCATCTTTACCCATAAAAATAGTGTCATCAACAAACTAACCATGGAAGCAGATAAGGGGCTAAGAAGAGGGTTGCAAGCCTTTAATATCACCATCTAGAACTAATTTCCCAATATATCTACCCAAGAAATCAGCCATTATGGTGAAAAGAATAGGAGATAAAGGGTCTCCCTGTCTCAAACATTTAGAGGGATTAAAGAAAGTAGAAGAGCACCCATTAACCAAAATAACAATCGAAGAGGTAGAGATGAGTTGAAGAACAATCCTCACAATATTATAATTAAAACCAAAAGCCAATAACACCTTTTCAAGGAAGGTCCACTCCACTCTGTCATAGGCTTTAGCAAAGCAATATCAATTTTCATATTGAAGCTCTAAATGTTCGAACAAAATAAAGAATAGATATTCTCATGCACAGCTATGATAGAGTTCAAAAATTTTCTACCTGGAACGAAGCCATTCTGTTGTTCAACAATAATATCTAGAAGCACCAAGAGCAGCCTAGAAGTGAGGACGTTAGAGATGATCTTATAAAAAGAATTGCATAAACTTATAGGCCTAAAATGGTCCGGAGAATCAGCACCTACATTTTTTGGAATTAGGCAGAGAAAGGTAGAATTAATCTCTTTCAACATTCTTTTAGCCCCAAAGAATTCTTTGACAGCACAACAAACATCTTTCCCAACTAGATTCCACTCATTTTGAAAAAAGAACATAGGAAATCCATCTAGACCAGGACATTTATCCCCACCTAAGGAGAAAACAACCTGATAAATTTCCTTATCATTAGGAATGGATCCCAGCATCTTGTTTTGATCTCTGGTAACCAAAGGGGGAATGACACTAAGGATTTCCTCTTGGTTAAGAAGATCAGTATTAGGATCAACAGTCATAAGGGAAGCAAATAAAGAAACTAGTTCTTTCGAAATATCCTTTTCCTTAGTAATTTTCATATCACCTATCATTAGATTAGAGATGTGAGTTTTAGCCTTGCGCTTCATTGTAGAAAGGTGAAAGAACCTAGTGTTTCTATCCCCTTCCTTCAGCCAGACAAGTCTAGACCTTTCTAATAGATTTCCTCCTTAGTGACAATATCATGATACTCAGCCAATTTACCATTTTCTTCTCTAACCAAATCGGGAGTATACCCTTCCTTCTGTATCTTATCCTAGATAATTTTCAACTCTTTCTTAATTTTAGGTTTGACCTCAAAAATGTTCCCAAAACATCTTTTATTCCAGATCTTAGCCTCTTTTTTAACATTTCTAAGTTTAGTAGCCACTTTATAAAGAGCAATCCCTTCAACTTCAATGTTCCTCCATTCCTCCAAATTACTTTTAAAATGTGGGTGTTGCATCCACATTTTTTCAAATCTGAATGGATAATTTTTCTTAGAATATGCCTTAACAGCAATAAAAATCAAAGGAAAATGGTCTGAACCAACTTTCTAAGAAGCTTCCAGTTTACAAATGAAATCATTGGTCCAATTTGGAGAAATCAAGGCCCTATCCAAACGAACTTGAATACATTCATTACCAATCCTTTTATTAGTCCAGGTGAACTCTATACCATAGAGATCCATATCCATAAGCCCTTCATTATTAATAAATTCCATTAAATCCAACCTCCCATCGAGCTGACTAACATTTCCTCCTTTTTTCTCTTGATCATAAAGGGAAACATTAAAATAACCCATAAAGATCCATCTACCATTTTGTTCTTTGCTCTTAATATTAGATAGAGTTTTCCAAACTTTTTTCCTAGAATTCTTAATATCAGGGGCATATGTGGTGACTAAGAACAAGTCAGAGTTCTGGCATAAATTAGTCATTTTAACCACTATGAAGTGCTTACTTTCATTTATAACAAGACCAGAGAACAGGGATTTGTTCCAAAGTATAAGAGTTCCTCCTGAAGCCCCTTCCAAACTACTAGCCTTTAAACAGTATTCCTTGAAAGAATTGATCTTTTTAGCTCTTTCTTTTTCCATCTTTGTTTCTTGAATCGAAAAGACATCTGGTTTTTGCTCCCTAAAAAAGTTATGAACATTATCCAATTTATGATAACTATTCATCCCCTTAATATTCCAAGCAATAATTTTCATGATTTTTTTTGGGGGTAAAATCCAAAATAGTTGCTTGTCTTCCATCAGCAATATTTTGTAAGCTTTCAATTTCTCTTGTTTTCCTTGAAGATTTTCTTCCTAGTTTTTTCGATGTCCCCACATTTGGTTTAACCTTAATCTGTTGCTCCACCTTAGAGTTCTGCTCCATTTTAATGCTTCGGGTCTCAATTCTCTTAGGAATTGAAGAGCTTTTCTTATCAGTATTTTCCTTCTAGCTCGGTTTCTATTTTAGGTTCAACTTTTTCAAGCTTTTCTTCTCTGGTTCTGACTCATTCCAAAAAGGAATTAAGTCATTACACAAAGGTGTTTCAAGAGACTAGGATTCGATAATCTGATTCTCAGTAGCATGGACTACCCCATTTTGTTGAATCTCAGAAGTGCAGTCTTCCCCATTTTGCACTTTCTCCAACTACAAATAATGGTCTTCCCCATTTTGCATTTCCTCCAAAATCAAATTTTTTTTTCTCACTTCCATAATTTATCTTTCCTCTATTTCCTCCTATTCAAAAAAATCCTCCCATTTAAAAGCATTCTTTTGGTATATAACAATTTTTTTCATCAAATTGGGCAAGTGGTTTTCTTGCCCAGATAGAACAAGGCCATCATCCTACTTTTTAGAATTCAAAGAATTCTTTTTTTCATTCTCAAAACTAGTTACATGATTTAGATTATTTCCTTTTTCATTCTGACCATTAGTTTTTGGTCTCCATACTTTATTCTGAGTATTTTCCTCCTTCTTCTTGTCCTCTTTAACAATCTTAGTTTGATTTTTTCTTTTGGTTGGATAATTTTTAACCCAATTACCCTAATTTTTACAAGCAAAACAAGTATTTGGAAGATCCATATAAGTTACTTCTAGAATCCTTTTCCCTAGTTTTGAAAACAATTCCATATTATTAAGGAGGTTGTTCAAGTTAGCCACTTTCACATATAACCTAGCACTATTCAGTTTTGAATTTGTAACTATAGCCTAATCAACAGCAATAAGTTCCCCAAAAGATCTCGCTATTCCCAATATTCTAAAGGGAGGCCCAACAATCTCATCCAGATCAGGTCAGTTAAGAAGAAAGCATAAGATAAATCCATATTTGGCTCCCCTTTCTTAACCATGAGGGTGCTTTTTCCAACCATCCATGGTCCTCCACATAGAACCATATTCATATCCTCCTTACAGTTGAAAACAAAAGACAGGAATCTATTTGCCATAGGGGCTATATCAACTTGACCGCAGATCACCCACTTTCGTTTCAACATATTTTTCAAGGTATCAATATTTGGTCTAGCCCTAAAGAATTTTCCAACTAGAGTATATTCCATAGAAGTAATAGAAAAATCAACAATCTGATTGGGAATGTAGATCTAAAATTCACCTTTTCCCCAATAGGATTTTGATGTTACTAGAGGGAAAGAAGATTTTCCTCCAGATTTCCTTCCAAATAATGAGACCCACACCCTTTGATCTTTCGACCTGTTCTACCAGTTTTTTTCTTTACTATCTTGAGAAACATCCTTATTCAAAATATTAGCTTGACCAAAAACCTGGCAAACCATGTGAAGTCCAGGTGAAAGACCCGAAACGAAATTTTGGACCCCACAAGTCCCCAAATCGTCCACCTCTACATGCTTTTCCTAGGAATCTACAATGTGATCACTTGTCCCACCTAGATTCGTTCCCCCTGCAAGATTCTCCCCTTCTAGATTCCCGCCCATCCATGTGCTAGCCAATTCAAAAATGTTGAGCTTCATTCTTTTTTTTAGATTGTGTCTCTTGATGATTTCATGTTATAACATAATTGACTTGACCATTTTGGAGTCTTCAATCAGTGTTATTTTTGGGATGCTTTTTGGTTGCTCATTGAGAACTGATGGATATGTTTTATTATCTTTTGATGCTTTCCAGTCGCTAGTATAGGGCTGAGGTAAATTTATATGATTCTTGATTTATACTTTTATGAGCCTAGGGTAGGTTATCTACATGTAGTGTCAGGAAGTGCCTTGCAATGGGGGTCGGGGCCTTAAGCGATTCCGAGGGTAACCCATTGCAAGTGAAAATATTTCATTAAATGTAGATTAAAATGAACCTAATAAGAGTCTGTGTATGTTCTTTCTCATGCCTTGAGTGCTAGTACAGACTAGGATGGGAGTAGAGAGAATGCTTGGTTACGACCTTGCATATTCCCTAGTATGCCTTGTTAGTACGAGAGGATACTAGTGGCCGCATATGGATCACTAGGGGCCTGGGGTCCTAAGTGACTATCAGGGTAACTCTAGCATGATTCATGCGATGATACTTGCCTGCTTACATAGTAGGTTTCCTACGTGTCTTGTGTGCCACTGGGTATAGATGTCGACCTATCTTAGAACCCTTTGAGTTAGATTACTTTTAGGATTTTCTAGACTTAGAGAGTACTTTTGATATTTGGTTTGATATCCTATTTGGGACTTGAGACTATCTCCTTAGCATGGTGGGAGTGGTCCATTTAAGTTCCATGCGGTTAGGTTGTAGTGCTTTTTACTCTTACCATTGAGATCCGTATGTAGTCACTATGGCTAGAGCATTCTTTGTCTGCATTTCCTTTCACTCTATCTATGTATCATTATGATGGATGGTTATATTTTATGATGGATATTTATATCTTTTATGATGGATGGATGTATCATGTATGGTGGATGGTTTCATTACTTTATTGTACTTGTATCATGGATCTAAGGAGGATGATGTATTTTTATTTCTACATATGTATATTCTTTTTAGCCTTTCCTACCCTATGACATGTACAGTGGATGCTTGAGGATTTTGAATTTTATTGCCAAGTGGCATTCAAAATAAATTTATATTATTTAAATGGATATTGGACTTCCAATTATTCTTTCATATGGATATGGTATTTGCTAAACTTAGTATTAATTAATTTTATATGTGATTCAACATCATGGGATGCTTAAGGAATGTAACCTATTATGTATGCTTATAGATGATTGTATGTTATTGCTTCTGCTACTATGTGTTTGATGTGTATGTGTTATCTTTCTTATTTAGAAAAAAAATGTTTGAAAAACTTAGTAAAACTTTAGGTTATTTCTTTTGGATCCCTTGGTGGGGCATTACAGAAAGATAATTAAAACCATAAATGTGAATGTATCTCCCTAAATCTTCATTACCCTCATTAATCCTCTATTAAATTAGTTAAAATGTACATTTGATGAAAGTGGGGTTTCCTTCTAGTTTCATATAGTTTATTAGTATAGGATATAAATTATATATCCTTCACCCTTTTCCAAAGGAGATTAGGACAGCTCACTTTTTCAAATTTTATAAAATTTAGAAGGGCACTTAGATCACAATCAAGTAAGATTTTCTTAATGAGAGGTTGTATGACTTATGTTCAAATCCACATAGTAATTAGAGATTAAATATTATTAGAGTTACTAAGTATCAAAGCTAAGCATATTTCCTAGGAAGGAGTAACTTAACTAGGCACATTTACATAATGGGCATAAAATGAGTGAAGAGTACACTTCCAAGCAACAAGGACTCTTATTAAGTTTGTGTTATTAAGTTCATTGTTTATATAAGATTGTCTTATGTTAACTTCAAGATGGAAAATTGAGATGGTTTGAACCTTTTCCAAAAAGGAATGTCACTTCTTTTCTTGGTCCATTTCAGTAATCTTTCTAGCAAATTGTAAGTTTAGTTTCTTTCTTTGGTAGCTTGACACCGAGGGTGTAAGTTTCCTTTTTCCCTTGTTAGCATTCTTTTTTATATTTCCCTTTGTTTTGATGGGCTCAGAGAGACTCTTTTTCAGCCTCTTCCTCTCTTATTCCTTCTTTTTTCTTCCTTATTTCTTTCCTTAGATTGGTTTTGGCCTCAAGTAGCGGAAGGTATTCCCTTTGTCTTTATGTTTTAGTTTTCAAGTCTTCTCTTTTTTCCCTTTTGGTTTTGTTTTGGCTTCTTTCCATCTTTGTGATGCTAATTTTTGGGTTGATCTGTTGGCCTCTTGTGGTGTTTATTGTGCATGTATGTTCCTCTTAGCTATTCCTTTGTCTAATTTTCCTCATCTTTTCTCCTTTTGTTTGTTGAAGATTTTGGTCAAGAAATTCATTTATCGTGCACATTTGTGGTAGTGGCTATCTAGCCACGAAACTCGTCATGGTTGGATGCCCATGCCCTCAATTACCATACATGGCATTAGAGTACAGCATGCCTCAGAGTACAACAAGTGTATTCATGTATAAGTGCAGAGGAAAGTTGTCAATGATGCATTAATAAAAGAGTACTTCCAAAATATTTTATTTCAAAAAATATATACTTATTCATCTTTATAGTTGTTTTTTATATGTTGCAGCTAATTAGTTGATAATTAAGGTTTAGGGAATATATGATTTATCGAATATATTTAATCATTTATTTTTATAGAATATATTTAATAATTTACTTCTTTATTAAAATATAAAACTCTTTCTAAAGATTGTTTATATTTTTTTTAATATAATAAAATATATTTTTGAGATGTGAATTAATTTCAAAGTTTTTCATACTTTTCTTTAGTACAATAAATAATTTTAATTTAAACAATAATTAATATGTTTTTACTATGTATAATTATCTTTTAAATTAAAAAAGTATGTTGAACTATGATTTAATATAATGATAATATTAGTATATCTATTTTTAAATGATGTTTTTATATAATGTCATATAGTGAAGGTGGGGGGGGAGGAAAGAGATGAGGTAGAGAGAAAATTATATTAATTATAAAATGGCACAAACTAGAAAGATTGAGAGGGAGAGGGAGAGGCAGAGAGTATTATAAAGTACTCAAAGAAATTATAACTGTTAGAAAGTCCTAATTCAAAGTGAAATATACCATTTATTAATTGCTAACTCAAATTGAATATTAGCCTTCAACAAGTAGTTAAATATGTAACCATAGTGGACTCTAAATCCAACCCTAAATCAAATGAGACTGTCATGCCCAAAAATACGAGAGCAAAAAAAAAAAAAAACACACAGACATTTTTTTTTGAATTAATAATTAAAATGCTCTAAGTTTGATAAGGTAGTGTTCATAGTTAAAGTAAAAGTTCTCTACATTTCATCTTAAGTTTAAAATCTTTTGGAGGAATACATCGTTAAAATTGAACTCTCGTTATTAATCTAATCTCGACATTTGTTTCGTTAATTTATTAACTTACAACAATATATGAAAATAATTTAAATGAATTTGGGTTTAAATTAATTTGAAATATCAAATCAAGAATTCATTAAAAGAAATATCACATCTACCCATACACCTATATAAACTATATTTAATTTTATTCCAATCATAATTTTATATAAATCAAATAAAACATTTCTAATATAATGACCATATGAATTAAATTTAAATTTGACTAAGATAATTAAAAAATATTTCATGAAACATTATCTACAAATCTTAACAATACTTTAACTAAACTAAAACAGTATTAGCTATAATTTTAAAACAATCATATTGATTAACATTTCAATAAAATCTATTATTTAACTTATAAAGTATCAACTATTAAAAAAACAACATTTAAATTAAATAAATTATACACTACTCCAAACTAATAAACAATATAATGTTAACATCTTTCTTCTTTTCATATAATTTCAATTTAATTCTTAAAGTAAATTTCATTTAACTAATGTAAGTTTACATCCAATAATAATAATAACTTATAACTCTAAAACTAACTTAAACCTAAACTGAATTAAATTTAAACTAACTAACTTTACAAAACAAAAAAATGTGAAAATCTAAAACAACTTTAATAAAATACTTACTATCTAATACTAATCAAATTATCATCAACTAAATCTTATTAAACTTAAACTACATTAAATAACAACTAACTGAATTTAAAACTAACTAAATTTAAATATGACTCATCTTTAATATATACTAATCTACATTTAAACTAACACAAATACTAACATACCTGCACTAACCCTCAACTTAACCTAACACTAACCCACCCCCCTATACTCTCCCTACACCCTACCCCAAGCGCTTCCCAAAGCCAAGCACTGGCCAAGGTACAGTGCCCTGCCTAAGACTAAAAAGGTGCGCAAACCAAGAGGTGGAGACCAAGGTCAGAAAAGGGTGGGAGAAAGTTAAATTTGATTTGCTTTCTTTTTAAAATAAACAACTTTAATACTCTCCCATCCATGCAAAAGGTGAGCACCCAAGTTGAAGAGAAAGGGATGGGATGGGGACAAAGTGACATCATCTCTCATGATGAAAATTTTGACTTTGTTTAACAAAAACCTTTTTAAATACATAACCAAAACTGACGCACAAGTAGGAGATTAAATGCAAGAAAGTTTATTAGGCAACAAGGATAGATATTGTTGCTATTATTATAAGACTATGATGGACTAGTTTTATGTTGATGGATTAGTGGTATTGTTTTGACACTATCAGACATTATGTTACGGATTCAGAGGTTATGTGATGAGATCATTTAGACTTTACGTTTCATGCATACATGATGATCATTATATTGTTTTCAGATATTATTGATGATTAGTTGATGGTTATTATCTTATGTGTTTTATTATGGATACTTACCCCATACTTGCATGTGTATGGTGTGCATGTTTTCTTATTGTATGGCATTTTTGATGTGGTTAAGGAAGGGAGTCGTAGTCACCTGCTTAGTCAGAATGTACACGATGCACCACTTCTTGCCATTGTCTATTTAGCTTAGCATTATATATATTGTATGTACATGCATGGTTTTCTATAGGTTGTAGGTACCGGGTATTGACTTCCCTGAATTCTCAGGATGAGCGTACCCTAATATACTATCTCAATGATAAGAGAAGGGAGATAAATTCTCAAGTCCAAATCCCAAACCCTTAAGCCAATTTTCCTAGTGAGGTAGGACAAGTATCTGGACATTTTACCCACCGAATGTGTCAAATAACATGATTCGTGATTTTTAACCCTTTAGACTGATTTTGAGTGATTTGTTCTATGATGGGTTTTCATATTTTATCTTGGAGGTCTATGGTGAATTTTTTATTAATTAAATCTTAATAAATAGATTTGATTAATAAATTAATTATTTGAGAATATTACTATAAAATATCATATTATTTGATATTTTGATTATAATTAATTAAATGGAAAATTGATTAACGAAAAGAATTAAATAAAAGAAAATTAGAAATTAAAATTAATAATAATAATAAAATAATAATAATAAGTAATAAATAAATAATAATAATAATAAAAGTTATAAAAATTAAAATGGAAGTTATAAATATTTAAATGGAAATTATATAAAAGTGAAATGGAGTTATAAGCTTGCATGAGAGTTAACGCACTTTTCTATTTCTCATGTGTCAACAACACGGGGGTTAGTGCATCAATTAAGCACATGGTGTCTACAACCCTATGGCTCATCTGGAAGGTTGGAAAAAGACCCATGCTTAGTTGGTGACACCTTCCAGCTGTTTCTAAAAGCATTCTAGATGTTTCCTGAGAGCTCTTTATATTCAAGCATTCCTAGAAGCTTAGGGACAGTGTGGAGAGCTTTTGGAGCATTCGAGGACTCGGGAACTCTGAAGAAGGAAGGAGCTTGATCTGCGGGTTCTCTGAGGAAGAGCGAATTAGCATCAGAATCTGTGTAGATTCTTGTGATTTTACTTATGATATTTCTGCATCTTGCATTCCCTGTCTTCTTTGTGTCTTCCATATGTCTTCTGAGAATTTTTCCTATTTTAATTGTATGCATGCTCAATATGAGTAATTAAAATTTATTTGAGAATCTTTATATGCATAGATCTGAAAAGAATACGGGGCTAGGGTTGAATTGTAGCCAAATTCATTAGAAAATTATTGAGAAAATTTAGAGAGTAAATATTTATAGGAAACTCATAAAATTATATATATATTCTTTGTGAAAATATATATATATAATTCAGATCTGCATTTTTGCATATAAATATATACTGTATAAAATTCTGCATATATATATATATATATATATATATATATATATATATATATATATATATATATATATATATATATATATATATATAGACACACACACACACACACATATATATACATACATGTGCATATATATATATATAATTAATTGGAAAGCCGAGCAAATTATCGCAGTGAAAATTTATTAAAATGCATTTGTGATTTGTAATTTCGTTTGAGAAACGTTATTAAAAAAAAAAACGTTATATTAAAAACGTTTTAAAAAATATATACATATGCATTGTGATATTGAGCGGATGGGTATTCCATACCCCACCCACTGCAGGCCTGCGAGATCGAAGAGTACCTGTGACCGCTGTGTACCTGCGATCCGCAGTGTACCTGCAGTGCGGTCGCTTTAAGGCCCGCGCATTTTTTATATAATCCGAAATTGTTATTAACTTTTATATATTTAGTTATGTGATGTGCGGTTGTCATATGATAATTCGATTTCTTTTATATGATTTATTTTATAAATTGATAAATATATATGTATATGTATTTATATATATAAATATTTATATATATATAAGTATATATATGTATATATATTATTAATAATAAGTAATTAATAGATGATTGGAATTTAAAGAGTAATTCTTTAAATAACAAATTATTTTATAATATAGGTTCAATTTAATCTTTTAAATTTGGAAAGATGAATATGGAAAGAATTTCAAATAGTATTTTTAAAATGATGGGGGTCTAAATGGAAATATAGAACATTTAGAAAAATTGAGTCTAATGTTTTTTTTGGAGAAACTTTTATCTACCAATACAAAAACATGGGTTAAGTTAAACGTGAAATTTCTCCACTTGATATTTAAATTGGAAAAAACGTAAACCGAGACTTTTGCATTTAAATTCAAATTTTATAAACTTAGCAAAACCAAAACATATGTTTGCATTGTGTATCCTTTATGCTACTATTTTGGGTTTTGGGTTGACTAGTGTTGACCAGTTATAGGACGTCTACCAGAGGCTTGGGAGTTATGTGATTGTGATGTCATGATGATGCTTAAATTTTGATCTTTATAAATCCAACCATGGTTATGTGATGGAATGCTCTGTGTATTGGATGCGATTACTGATTTTTATAGTTGAGATTCTTATGTATGAGACACTTGACTTAACCATTATTTTTGGTCATCGATCAGTTATCCTTAGTTATTTTCTAGTCACCATGTTGGGACTGTAATGTGGATTTATTCTTGATGATGTCATGATGTGACATGTTTGACTCAACCAATTTTGGAGTCTTTGATTAGTTTGATTGAGATATATTTTGGTTATTAAGAACCATTGGATACTTCGATTATTATTGATACCTCAGTTGCCAATAGAGAGTTGTTGTGATCATGATTTTCTATGGATGTTTTCTCATGGAGATTTGATGCTTTTATGCATATTTGATGATTTTATTATGGATTATCTTTTGTGATCTTGAGATTTATGATTCCATGAGCATTAGGGTAGGATATCTGCATGTAGTGACGGGAAGTGGCTTGCAATGGGGGTCGGGGCCCTAAGAGGCTGCCAGGGTAACTCATTGTAAGTTGGATTAATAAGTGATAACATTCACACCAAATACTAATTGAATGAACCTAAAAAGATAAGAGTTTTTTTCTTGCCCATGCCTTGAGTGCTTGTACAGGCTAGGATGGGAGTAGTGAGATGCATGGTTGTGACCTTGCATTCCGTAGTATGCCTCGTCAGTATGAGAGGATACTAGTGGCCGCATGAAATCAGTATGGACCCGTGGAGTTTAGCTAACTACCAGGGTAACTTGTACGTGATAATTTCGATGACACTTTCTTGCTTGCAAAGTAGGTTCCTACATGTCATTGTGTGCCTCTGGGATTAGATGTCAGATTTTGTGTTAGGAACCTTTGTTTTAGTATACTTTTAGGATTCTTGGACTTATAGAGATTTATGCTATGTGATTTTGATAGCCTATTTGGGACTTGAGATTATCTCCTCAGCATGGTGGGAGTGGACCACTTTGGTACCACGCAGTCGGGTGGTAGTGTATTTTCCACTCTTATCATTTTTAGAATTCATTGAGACATCATGACTGATGCGTCCTTCATGATGGTGGATATTTATCCTTTTCATTGATGATTAGCATATGTTAGATGTTATTTTCTTATGTTAGATTACTTTCTACATATGATGTATGTTAGGAGTGACATTCTTACTATGTTAATACCGATGATCTCTTCGGTGATTTGGAATGTTACGCATGGAGGGATGGCTAGGATCCACGATGGTCTAATGATGCTATTAACGGTTGGGAGGAACCGTGCACTTAGTTTATTATGTTTGATCTTTATGATGGATGTATATGACTTCTATGATGATGTATCATGTGTACCATGTGATTATCTTTACTTTGATGTATCATGGATTAGAATAGGATGATGTACCTTATTCTACATATGTATAATCTTTGAGCTTTTCATACCCTGTGACATGTACAGAGGATGAATGAGCATTTAAAATGTAATGTATAAACATTGGACTTATCATTATTATTTCATGTGGATGTTGTACTAGATGGATTCATGTATGTAATTCAACATTAAGAGATTTTAAAGAATGTAATCTGTTATGTATGTTATGTTTAATTTCAAATGGACATTGCTATTGCTTCCATTATTGTGCATAAGTTATATGTGGTATTTACTTTCATGGAAAAAAAAAAAAAAAAAGCTACCAAACTTAGTGAAAATTCTAGGTTAATTCTTTGGATCCCTTGGCAGGGCATTACATTTCGTATCAGAGCCCGAGTTTCTACATTGGGAGCTCTGGGTATTTTGGAACAACTAGAACTTTGAACTATTAAGTGTATCTTTTCGAACTTGAACTAGGTGAACTGAAACAAAATAGAATTTGAAACTGTTACTTGTATATTTTTCATACTTCAACACTTAGTTTCAAAACTAGAAATTTTAACTTGAACCTAAACATAGAACTGAACTTAGTACCTTGTACTGTTGTAGGATGGTATCTGGGACTAGGTCTTCTATTAGAGGCTGTGGTAGAGGCTGTGGTAGAGGCCGTGGTTGTGGCAGAGCTATCAGTGTCCATGAGTCTGCCCATGAGGGATCGTCTCATGTAGAGAGCAGGGAAGAGCACTCTAGTAGGCAGCAGGAAGAGAGCCGTAGAAAGGACCAAGCTGAGTCTGAAGAGGTTGGTTTGAGATAGATGATGTAGACTATTCTAGAATGTCTACCTCCTGTTCAAGAACAGCCCAAAGTGCACCAGACAGAACAAGAGCATAGACCCAAGTCTAGAAGTCCTCGGAAGGATCGTCAGAGGTCCATTGTGTCCACTCAGATGAAGGATCTTTCAAGATCCAAGGTTAAGCCTTTCAATGGGCAAGGTTCTAGTTATGTGGCCGAGCAGTGGCTTATTTCCCTCAACAGGATTTTTGCCATGCAGGAGTTCGACAGCAATGTTAAGGCAAGATTTGGGATCACTAATTTAGAGAATTTTGGGGCCACTTGGTGGATGATTGAGGAGAAGAAGCTGGGAATCGATATGAGCAGTGTTACATGGGAGTTATTCCTAGAGAGTTTTTGTGAACTATTCCTACCAGAGGAATGGAAACAACAAAGGGCGGATGAATTTCATAATCTCAGACAGTACACTTTGTTAGTGACCGAGTATGAGCATAAGTTTTATGAGCTCATGTCTTTTTCAAGGTTCAGTGAAAATTCAGCTCAGTTGACACAACATTTTATTAGGGGTTTGAATAACCATATAATTGGGGGTGTCAAGGTATTTGAGCCAAAAACTCTCAAGGATGTAGTACATCGAGCTATCCTTGTTGAGCAAAGTGTCAACCTTGGTCAAGGTGATTTTGTAGGAGTGTCAGTAGCATCAAGATCTAAAAGCAACTACAATTCAGGTGGTAGCAAGAAGTTTTCTTTCTCTAAGGGGAAACAGTATCAGCAGTAGTCTCAGTAGACACAACAATAGAAGGGCTCAAATTCTCAAGCTCAAGGTGGTGGCAAAGGTTCTAACACCAAGAACAATCACAATGCTCAACGCAATAAACAAAATCAGTCCAATTGGCCAGCTCAAAGTAGCCAATCTTTTGTGAGCAGGAACAGTCATCAGCAATCAAATGTACCACCGATGGGAAGAGGTTTTGGCAGAAATATAGAATTTTTTTCATGTGGTTAGATTGGACATTATGCAGCTTAATGTCCTCAGCGAGCACCTCAGTTTTCAAGACCTAGACCTACAGTTTCAGAGCCTACAGTGGGTGATGCAGGTAGAGCTCATAGAGTTTTTGCAGCAGTTGATCAGCTTCAGGCAGATCATCAGGGAATAGTGGTTGAGACCACAGGTGCTATTAGAGGTATATCTCTTGCAGTATTGTTTGATTCAGGAGCTACAGATTCATTTATTTCACCATCTATAGTTTCTAAGTGTGAGCTGGATGCGGTGAAGCAAGATCATGGTTGGCAAGTGGAACTAGCCTCAGGTTTTAAGGTCTCTACAGACTTTGTAGTTCATAAGTGTGGGCTTAGCTTAGGAAGCTTTGACACTGTAGTGGATCTTCGAGTCATACCCCTTGGTTCCTATGATGTGGTGTTAGGCATGGACTGGCTTGGATCTCATAGAGCCAGCATAGATTGCAGGAAGAAGATTATTTTGTGCCAAGATGACCAAGGGAATGATGTGCAGATAGTTGGGATACCGAGGCCTATATCTCTACGGATGATTTCTGCTATGCAATTGAAGCAAAGTTTTCGTAAGGGATGTCAAACATTTGTTGTTATGGTAAATGATCTTGATGAGGAAGATTCCATGAGGGAGACTTTAGATCACCTAATTTTGTAGGAGTACGCAGATGTTTTTCCAAGTGAGATTCCAGGCATGCCTCCAAAGAGGGACATTGACTTTAGTATTGATCTGATTCCTGGAGCAGAGCCTATCTCTAAAGCTCCTTGTCACATGACTACTCAGGAATTGGGTGAGCTACGTCTTCAGCTAGAGGAACTTCTAGCCAAAGGGAGCATTCGACCTAGCGTATCACCATGGGGAGCTCTAGTGCTCTTTGTGAAGAAGAAAGATGGTTCTTTGTACCTTTGTATTGACTATAGACAGTTGAATAAGGTGACTATTAAGAATAGGTATCCCCTGCCTAGGATTGATGACTTATTTGATCAGATCAAGGGAGCTACAGTATTCTCCAAGATTGATCTTAAGTCAGGATACCACCAGCTTCGCATTAAGGAAGCAGATATTCACAAGACCGTCTTTCAAACTTGCTATGGGCATTATGAGTTCACAGTGGTACCTTTTGGATTGACTAATGCTCATCAATTTTCATGAGTTTGATGAATGGTGTGTTCCGATCTTATCTGGACAGGTTGGTACTTGTGTTTCTTGATGACATATTGATATATTCAAATACTCAGAAGGAGCATGAGGAACACCTACGGTTGGTATTGCAGTGTTTGAGAGACAATCAGCTTTATGCCAATGCAGCTAAGTGCGAATTCTTCAAATCGAAGATTCAGTATTTAGGGCATGTTATTTCAGGTGATGGTATTTTAGTGGATCCTGCAAAGATTTAGGCAATAATAGATTGGCCAACACCGACTAATGTGTCAGAGATTCGTAGTTTCATGGGTTTAGCCAGTTATTATCATAGATTTGTCTAGAACTTCTCTAGGATAGCACATCCTATCACTTCTCTTCAAAGGAAAGGAAAGAAGTTTGTGTGGACAGAGAAATGTGAGGAAGCTTTTCAGAAGCTCAAGGAGCTTTTCACCAGTGCACCGATTCTAGCTGTACCTGATCCAGAAGGTGATTTCATGGTGTGTACAGATGCTTCTCTTGAAGGGATTGGGGCAGTGTTGATGCAGAATGGACGGGTGATTGCGTATGAATCACGCAAGCTCAAGGATCATGAGTTAAATTATCCTACACATGATCTTGAGTTAGCAGCAGTATTTCATGCTTTGACTAGATGGAGACATTTCTTGTTGGGGCATAGATTTGAGCTACACAGCGATCATCGTAGTCCATAGTACATTTTTACTCAGCCCAATTTGAATGCTCGCCAAAGGCGATGGATGGAGTTTTTATGCGAGTATGAATTTGAGGTTAAGTACATTCAGGGTAAGGAGAATGTGTTGGCGGACGCTTTGAGTCATAGGAGACATGTGGTATCATCGATGACCCTTAGTGTGGATTTGAGGAGTCAGATTCTTCAGGCACTTCCTACGGATTCCTAGTATCAGGAAGTGTGTAGAGAGATAGATTCAGGAGGATCTTTGGAAGGAAAGTTTGCAGGTTATGTTCAAGAATCAGATGGTCTTTTAAGACATCTGGGGAGGATATATGTGCCATTTATAGATGAGCTTCACACCTTGATACTAGCAAAAGCCCATCATACACCTTACTCAACACATCCAAGTGTCAAGAAGATGCATGCTGATTTGAGACGTTTGTTCTTTTGGTCTGGGATGAAGCGAGATATTTTTGATTTTGTGGCTAGGTGCCTTGAGTGTCAGAGAGTTAAGGCACCAGCACCTAGCTGGACTTTTGCAGCCAAATCTCATTCCTTCTTGGAAGTGGGATATCATCTCCGTGGATTGCATAGTAGGATTACCTATGACTGTTCGACGTCGTGATGCTATCATGGTCACCGTTGATCGGTTGACTAAGGTGGCACATTTTTCACCAATTAGGTCTTCCTACACAGCAGCTTTTGTAGCTAATGTCTTTATGCTTGACATTGTGAGATTACATGGTATTCTTAGAAAGATCATTTCTGACAGGGATCCTGTATTCACATCTGCATTCTGGACATCACTACAGCATGAGCTTGGAGCATAGTTAAACTTCAGTTCGGCATATCATCCAGAGACTGATGGTCAGACAGAGAGGGTGAATCAAGTTTTGGAGGATATGTTATGGATGTATGTGATGGATAGGCCGACACATTGGGAGGACTATCTCTACCAAATGGAGTTTGCATACAACAATGGGTATCATAGTTCTATTGGCATGGCATCATTTCAGGCATTATATGGACATCCTTGTCGTACACCATTGAGTTGGGATAGCCTTGAGGATCACATCTTGTTGGGTCCTGAAATGCTTCATGATATGGAGCAACAGGTGGTGTGTATCCGTGAGCACTTGACTACGGCACAGGATAGGCAGAAGAAGTATGTTGATGCTCATAGGACTGATAAGCAGTTTTCTATGGGAGATAAGGTTTTCTTGAGAGTGCGACCGCGAAAGAGTCTGATCCGATATGGAAAGGGTTCTAAGCTAGCACCTCTCTTTGTGGGACCATTCGAGATTCTAGAGAGGATTGGCCCGGTTGCTTACCGCCTTGCTCTACCACCCAGCCTATCTCGCATTCATGATGTTTTTCATGTTTCAGTGCTTCGGTAGTATATTCCTGATATTGTACATGTTCTTGATTGGAATGTGTTGCAGGTAGAGGATGGGCAGCTGGCTTTGGAGCCAATTCGTATTTTGGAGCAGCGGGAGTTGACCCTCAGGGGTCGAACTATCAAGCAGGTAAGGGTCCAATGGGACCCTACTGATGATTCTTCAGCTACTTGGGAGGATGCAACTATATTGAGGGAGTTATATCCCTACTTTTTTGTAGGCTTCCAGGAGTAAGCCTAACCCAAGGGGGGGTGGATGTAGTGCCTACCCTCATTCACATCTTTTCTAGACATATTGTTGCTATTATTATCAGACTATGATGGACTAGTTTTATGCTGATGGATTAGTGGTATTGTTTTGACATTATCAGACATTATGTTATGGATTCAGAGGTTATGTGATGAGATCATTTAGACTTTACGTTTCATGCATACATGATGATCATTATATTGTTTTCAGATATTATTGATGATTAGTTGATGGTTATTATCTTATGTGTTTTATTATGGATACTTACCCCATACTTGCATGTGTATGGTGTGCATGTTTTCTTATTGTATGGCATTTTTGATGTGGTTAAGGAAGGGAGTCGTAGTCACCTGCTTAGTCAGAATGTACACGATGCACCACTTCTTGCCATTGTCTATTTAGCTTAGCATTATATATATTGTATGTACATGCATGGTTTTCTGCAGGTTGCAGGTACTAGGTATCGACTTCCTTGAATTGCCAGGATGAGCGTACCCTATTATACTATCTCAATGATAAGAGAAGGGAGATAAATTCTCAAGTCCAAATCCCAAACCCTTAAGCCAATTGTCCTAGTGAGGTAGGACAAGTATCTGGATATTTTACCCACCGAATGTGTCAGATGACATGATTCGTGATTTTTAACCCTTTAGACTAATTTTGAGTGATTTCTTCTATGACATGGGTTTTCATATTTTATCTTGGAGGTCTATGATGAATTTTCTATTAATTCAATCTTAATAAATAGATTTGATTAATAAATTAATTATTTGAGAAAATTGCTATAAAATATCATATTATTTGATATTTTGATTATAATTAATTAAATGGAAAATTGATTAAGGAAAGAATAAAATAAAAGAAAATTAGAAATTAAAATTAATAATAATAATAAGTAATAAATAAATAATAATAATAAAAGTTATAAAAATTAAAATGGAAGTTATAAATATTTAAATGGAAATTATATAAAAGTGAAATGGAGTTATAAGCTTGCATGGGAGTTAACTCACTTTTCTATTTCTCATGTGTCAACAACACGGGGGTTAGTGCATCAATTAAGCACATGGTGTCTACAACCCTATGGCTCATCTGGAAGGTTGGAAAAAGACCCATGCTTAGTTGGTGACACCTTCCAATTGTTTCTAGAAGCATTCTAGATGTTTCCTGAGAGCTTTTTATATTCAGACATTCCTAGAAGCTTAGGGATAGTGTGGAGAGCTTTTGGAGCATTGGAGGACTCGAAAACTTTGAAGAAAGGAGGAGCTTGATCTGCGGGTTCTCTAAGGAAGAGCAAATTAGCATCACAATTCAAATAGATTCTTGTGATTTTACTTATGCTATTTCCGCATCTTGCATTCCCTATCTTCTTCGTGTCTTCCATATGTCTTCTGAGAATTTTTCCTATTTTAATTGTATGCATGCTCAATATGAGTAATTAAATTTTATTTGAGAATCTTTATATGCATAGATCTGAAAAGAATACGAGGCTAGAGTTGAATTGTAGCCAAATTCATTAGAAAATTATTGAGAAAATTTAGAGAGTAAATATTTATAGGAAACTCATAAAATTATATATATATTCTTTGTGAAAATATATATATATATATATATAATTCAGATCTGCATTTTCACATATAAATATATACTGTATAAAATTTTGCGTACACACACACACACACATATATAATTAATTGGAAAGCCAAGCGAATTATTGCAGTGAAAATTTATTAAAATGCATTTGCGATTTGTAATTTCGTTTGAGAAATGTTATTAAAAAAAAAATGTTATATTAAAAACATTTTAAAAAATATATACATACGCATTGTGATATTGAGCGGACGGGTATTCCATACCCCACCCACCGTAGGCTTGCGAGATCGCAAAGTACCTATGACCGCAGTGTACCTGCGGTGCGGTCACTTTAAGGCCCGCACGTTTTTTATATAATCTGCAATTGTTATTAATTTTATATATTAAGTTATGTGATGTGCGATTGTCATATGATAATTCGATTTCTTTTATATGATTTATTTTATAAATTGATAAATATATATGTATATGTATATATTTATTTATTTATTTATTTATTTATTTATTTATTTATATATTTATTTATATATATATTATTAATAATAAGTAATTAATAGATGATTGGAATTTAAAGAGTAATTCTTTAAATAACAAATTATTTTATAATATAGGTTCAATTTAATCTTTTAAATTTGGAAAGATGAATATGGAAAGAATTTCAAATAGTATTTTTAAAATGATGGGGGTCTAAATGGAAATATAGAACATTTAGAAAAATTGAGTCTAATGTTTTTTTTGGAGAAACTTTTATCTACCAATACAAAAACATGGGTTAAGTTAAACGTGAAATTTCTCCACTTGATATTTAAATTGGAAAAAACGTAAACCGAGATTTTTGCATTTAAATTCAAATTTGTAAACTTAGCAAAATCAAAACATATGTTTGCATTGTGTATCTTTTATGCTACTGTTTTGGGTTTTGGGTTGACTAGTGTTGACCAGTTATAGGACATCTACCAGAGGCTTGGGAGTTATGTGATTGTGATGTCATGATGATGTTTAAATTTTGATCTTTATAAACCCAACCATGGTTATGTGATGGAATGCTTTGTGTATTGGATGCGGTTACTGATTGTTATAGTCGAGATTCTTATGTATGAGACACTTGACTTAACCATTATTTTTGGTCATTGGTCAGTTATCCTTAGTTATTTTCTAGTCGCCATGTTGGGGCTGTAATGTGGATTTATTCTTGATGATGTCATGATGTGACATGTTTGACTCGACCAATTTTGGAGTCTTCGATCAGTTTGATTGAGATATATTTTGGTTATTAAGAACCATTGGATACTTTGATTATCAGTGATACCTCAGTTGCCAATAGAGAGTTGTTGTGATCATGATTTTCTATGGATGTTTGCTCATGGAGATTTGATGCTTTTATGCATATTTGATGATTTTATTATGGATTATCTTTTGTGATCTTGAGATTTATGATCCCATGAGCATTAGGGTAGGATATCTGCATGTAGTGATGGGAAGTGGCTTGCAATGGGGTCGAGGCCCTAAGAGGCTACCAGGGTAAGTCATTGTAAGTTGGATTAATAAGTGATAACATTCACACCTAATACTAACTGAATGAACCTAAAAAGATAAGAGTTTTGTTCTCGCCCATGCCTTGAGTGCTTGTACAGGCTAGGATTTGAGTAGTGAGATGCATGGTTGCGACCTTGCATTCCGTAGTATGCCTCGTCAGTATGAGAGGATACTAGTGGCCGCATGAAATCAGTATGGACCCATGGAGTTTAGCTAACTGCCAGGGTAACTTGTACGTGATAATTGCGATGACACTTTCTCGCTTGCATAGTAGGTTCCTACATGTCATTGTGTGCCTCTGGGATTAGATGCCAGATTTTGTGTTGGGAACCTTTGAGTTAGTATACTTTTAGGATTCTTGGACTTATAGAGATTTATGCTATGTGATTTTGATAGCCTATTTGGGACTTGAGATTATCTCCTCAGCACGGTGGGAGTGGACCACTTTGGTACCACGCGGTCGGGTGGTAGTGTATTTTCCACTCTTATCATTTTTAGAATTCATTGAGACATCGTGACTGATACGTCCTTCATGATGGTGGATATGTATCCTTTTCATTGATGATTAGCATATGTTAGATGTTGTTGTCTTATGTTAGATTACTTTCTACATATGATGTATGTTAAGAGTGACATTCTTACTATGTTAATACCAATGATCTCTTCGGTGATTTGGAATGTTACGCACGGAGGGATGGCTAGGATCCACGATGGTCTAATGTTGCTATTAACGGTTGAGAGGAACCGTCCACTTAGTTTATTATGTTTGATCTTTATGATGGATGTATATGACTTCTATGATGATGTATCATGTGTACCATGTGATTATCTTTACTTTGATGTATCATGGATTAGAATAGGATGATGTACCTTATTCTACATATGTATAATCTTTGAGCTTTTCATACCCTGTGACATGTATAGAGGATGAATGAGCATTTGAAATGTAATGTATAAACATTGGACTTATCATTATTATTTCATGTGGATGTTGTACTAGATGGATTCATGTATGTAATTCAACATTAATGGATTTTAAAGAATGTAATCTGTTATGTATGTTATGTTTAATTTCAGATGGACATTGCTATTGCTTCCATTATTGTGCATAAGTTATATGTGGTATTTACTTTCATGGGAAAAAAAAAAAAAGCTACCAAACTTATTGAAAATTCTAGGTTAATTCTTTGGATCCCTTGGTGGGGCATTACATATCTAATTTTAAATTTAGGAATATCTTCAGGAATATTCTCTATTGCAATATAACGTTAAATCTCAAGCCCATACAAAATTCAAAGGGCTTTTTCTCTAGGAATGTAAATTTTTTTGACAAATTTTTCTAAGTGTTGAAAATTTAAAAGAACAGAAAAAAACATAAAGATACATTTTACTGTCTAAGTATGACTACCAATTTTACCCCTTTATCAAAGGAGGGTATATATATATATATATACAAATTTTTGTCATTGAATTTTGCTAACACCTAGTTAAGCCAAGAATCCAATATCTACTTAAAATAACATTGCAAGATTTATTTTTGGTTTACAATAATCACAAAATTGAACCTTCATTAATAACACAATTTTCGTTTCCAACATATAAGAAAACTTGAAATTTTTCTTAATTGAACCATCATCATTTCATCTTATTTTTGATGTGCATCCATATAACCGAAAGGTACCAAAAATCTCATGAGAAGCAATAATAGTCAATCACTCTTTTATTGGCAAACCTGATTCAAAGGCTCGGTCGGAAAAGAACCAGGAAGAAAACTCGGCGTCGTTGCCATTACAACAAGGTTTTGAAAAACAAATTACATAGGATTCCAATCCCAAAATTACAACAATTTAATTGAATTTCCTGCATGACCCTTATCAAGGGATCCATACCTTTTTTTTTTGCAATACATTGCTAAGATCGTGGAGAGAACAGAATCTGATCAGGTGTCAACAAGCATGACCAAGAGACAAAATCAAACATGCATATTCATACTAGGTTTTCACAGCAAGATTCACAATGAATCAAAATTAGGGAAAGGTGGATTTTTCTAACAAGAGATGTCAGACACAACACCAAACCAGGTGCCCAATCAGGGCTATAAATCAAGAACTTTCGTTCTTCCATTCTTACATGCCAAAACCCATACGTGGTTTGTGCTGACAGGTAGGGGCCCATAACACCCTACCCTCTCTCCCTCTTCTCGTCCTGAGAAGACACTCTACACTATTGGAGTCCAACTAAAAGGACCTTTCCTAAAATTTTCCACTTCTGCCCTATCCAAGGGTGAGTAATGCCAAAATACCCATACAAGAAAACTTCAAAATTCAAACCTAAACATGAAATAAAAGCATTCAAGAAACATGGTTTCAGTCCTTCCCAACATACCCAACATACATACAAGCATCCAAATAACAACACAATAGCATAAGCATGAAACAAGCATGAAGAATTTGAACAAGGGAGATGAAGAACTGCTACCTTCACAAAGAGGCAATGGCAAATGAACAAATTGAGAAGAGCTTTCCCTTCCTTCAATCTTCCAAGACTCCTCTCTAAAAGTAGAGATTGGGTAACAACCAAACTACTCTAAAAAGGGCCTCTAAATAATATCCAACCTCAACCACCAAAAAGGGCAATAACTTCCCCCACTCACCTAAAAATCTAGAAGTTTCTAACTCAACCAATCCTAAGTTTAACCACTAAGTGGAGTTGAGGTCATGCAACTCATGGTAACCACTTTCAATTTTCGCACAAAGGCAAAAATAGACTTTTTGAGTGACCTCAAAAGTCAATAAAAGGGGCTTAGGGGGTGGAAAATACCCCCAACCCATACCCATACCCCTTGGGTATAAAGATTTCATGTTTTAAAGCCTTAGGAATTGATTTGGAACCAAACAAAAGCTAAGAATAATTAAGATCATCTAACAACTCTAAAATGCAAATTAAGCACTAATCCAGATTAGGGGTGACTAAACTCAATTAAGAAACAAATTAGCAAAAATGACACTAACTTAATCCGACATAGGTCCAAAGGTTACACAGATAACCCTAATTAGCTTGCTAGAATGCATATGCAAATTCACAAGTGTCAAGCGACACTAAAGAACACAGTTACGAAACATTAACATTTTCTAATCACAGAAAGATACATTCATACATCTCACAATAGAATTAAGTTACGAACAACAAGGTTTCCACAAATGGCACATAGGGATCAGTTTCGTTCCTCCATCGAGTTTCTCAACTAAAATATCCTGCACACATCAGTAGTCCCATAAAATCACATGCACATATGTATATACGTATCAGGGAATCACATAAATTAAAACATACATCTATAAATCAATGAGGGTTTCTCTCATCCTACTCATATTCTTAACCATTAAAATCTCTTAATCACAGTCTTAATCCTACATTTACTTATTTCATCAACATACATGTTCATAACGCATTAAATGACAAACTCAAATATCTGAAAGTAAACATCACACAACATGAAATAACATAACATAATATGCTCAGTGTATCCGATAGTGTCTCGACGTATCGAGACATAAGTATCAAAATAATAAGGTATCAACTATGCTACGAAGGGTCGGGTGAGGCCTCATAGAGACCTCACCTTAACACTAAATTAAATTGAACAATTATTATAAACTTTTAATTAAACTCAAACTTAGAATAAATAAAATTGAACTGTAACCATAACCCAAGTTCTAGCTTAACCTTCAAATAAAATATAAAAATGTACTAATATGAACACTAACCCTAACCTTAATTAAATATGTATGCCATATTAGACCCTAACACATCCATTAGTTTTCTAATTTAATCAAAAATCCTAATTATGGTTATCAAGAGTTTAATTACTTTTATAAAAATTCGAATTTAATTTTCTTTATATATATTATATAATACATAATAGATGTATAGTTCTAGTATACAATCAATGTTAATTTTGCATAAATTAGAAATTGAAAAATTACATCAATGATTGATATAATATTATTTCATTTATATTTATCATTAATTTTTTTCTTTTATAAATATAATTTATGATCTAATGTTTTTATATAAATCACAATTATACTGGATATTCAAAATATTAAAAGATAGTAATATAAGACTATTTATTAAAAATAATAAACAGTTTAATACTATTTAAAAACTTGTAAACAAATAAAATCAATTCAATTAGCCAACAATTTCAAATAAATTTTGATGTTTACTTGAACAATACATATGTAAACATTATTAGTGTGGGTGGTATTTTAAATTGAAATTGAAAATAATTAAAATATTAAAAAAATTCAAATTATTCAAATTATAATGATAAAATATTATAATTATATCAAAATAATATTTTCAAATATTTTCAATTTTAATTAAAAATTACATTTTTAAAACCCCACTATAGATTGTTTTACACTAAATAATTATTATTATTAAATAAATTTATATAATAAATTGTAATTTTAATTAGCTTACAATTTTTTAAAATTAATTATTATTTTTTTAAGATTTAGTATCAAGTGTTTGAAAATTATTATAAAAATGTTTTAAATTAATTCTAATTTAAAAAAATTATATTAAAAAAAAAAGAAAGAGTTTATACTTTTTTTTGAAATAAAATATTTTGGAAGTACTCTTTTTTTTTAATATAATCATTATATTTTATCATAATATTTTTGGAAGTACTCTTTTATTAATGTACCAATGACAACTTTCCTCTGCACTTATACACAGATGGCACTAGCTACAGTGCAACTTATTTGCACTGTAGAAAACCATGTCAACCTCTACCCTGCCCAACTTGTGCGTCCTGACATACAGTGTCCTTTTTTTACTATCATACGTAAACCTTAAGTTTTAAAAAGTTAATTCATCTCTTATAAATATTTAAAATAGATATTTTGTATTTCAATATTAAATATTATTAGTTACATAATATTAAATGATATTAGAATTTTTATGAAATTGGTGTTATAATTATTTTTTAAGTAAATTGAAGTTTGAAATTATATATTGAGTTGGTAAAGTTTTGATTGAATTTTATCAATATTACAACGTCTTATTTACATCATTTTTTTTCCTATGCTTTTATTTATTTTTGGAACATATCAATCTTCAAAATATAATTTAGTATAAAATTAATAATGCATCAATAAGTTTGATTTTAACTTGAGGAAATAATAATCTTGATTTTAATAGTTGTAAGAAAACATTTTTTTTTAAATATTAAAGAGAATAAAAAGGCATTGTCAAAAATTTATATTATATTTTATATGTTATATTTTTAAAAATATAATTTTATTAATCTTTAAATTTTTATTTTTTTAAATATAATTTTTTTTTCAATTTTTTTAAATCTTGATTTAGATTTATAAACATAGTCCTAATATTTTACAACATTTATATTTATATTATATCCTTTTATAATTCAATCAAAATAACTTTACTTTTTCTCATTTAAATAAGATATATTTATTCATCTTATTTATTTGAACAATATAATTCATTTATAATTTTTATTTCAAACAAAAAATTACATCATCTTATTTCTCTATTTAAAATGACTTTAGACCTTAATTAAAATTATGAATGTAAATCATTTTTAGTAATATATTTTTATATCTATATTATATAATTTATTACTTTAGTATAGTTAAAAATTATGAAATAATTTTATTTTTTTAGGGAAAAAGTGGCACACCACTGTAATTATGAAATAATTATTATATTTTATAATAAGTAATTTTTTATCTATTTTTTTTTTTTAACAAATAAAAAATAAATTTAAAATTTTAATATATGAATTCAAACATCAAACAAAAATTGTAATTTCTTATTAAATATATTATAATTTGTGTAATACTTACAAATAAATTATTAAACTTTCACAAAATATATTTCTACTTTAAATATCAAAATAAAAAATTAATAACATATAATTTTCACATAGATGAAATTATTTTATACTTTAAATATCAAAATAAAAAATTAATAACATATAATTTTCACATAGATGAAATTATTTTATAAAAGATATGTTTTTTTTTTCAAAAGTTAAAACTTAACATTGTGAGGAAGGACTATCATCAGAATGCAATCCAAACAATAAAGACAATAGACTAGAAAGGACACTACAAGACATGCAAGTCGAGTAGGGCAAAGGTTGGCATTGTTTTCTACGGTGCAACTTATTTGCACCGTAGTCAATGCCATACACAGATAGGCATGTCGTACTCTGATGCCATGTATGACAATCGAAGGGATGAGCATCTAGCCACGATGAATTTTGTGGTTGGATAGTCACTGCCCAAAAACAGAAATATTGTAATGATGTAAAGGTGATCTAAAACTTAAATATTGATAAATGACAATGATGTATGTGTATTTACTCATAATCACTTCTCGCACAAGGTAACACTTTATCACCATCATCAGTTGCAAGTACATTTGTGATTAGTAGGATATACATATTGTATAAATATATAAGAGCAAACAAATTTTCTTAAGATAAATAACAACTCAAATGTTGGTAAATCTTGTCATACAAACAAATAGTGTCATTTTCAAATTAGGAGCATATTCTCTAGATAAGAAATCAATATGTTCTATTAATTTATTTATTTATTATATATTGAAACAAGGCAAGGTTACAAAGAATATTTTCTAATAATCTATTCGGGAAGTTATTCTTAACACAATCAAGATTTTTTGTGATGAAAATACTAACAAATATCTTAGCCAAGTTGAACATGCAAGGCTCAAGCGACATGATCAAAAGGATTGATAGAATATCGAAATGATCAAAAGAAAATTGCAAAATATAACATAATTGGGAAAAGAAAAATTTGTATTAAATGAAATGTAACTTCAATAATGTACTATGGTGTTATCATTTCTAGGTCGAGAACTTGCATTTGTAAAACAAGGAACCCTCGTTGAAAAAATATTGTAATATTTATTATAGGGACAATGAAGCTACAATAGGAGGTTTTCGTCTACTTGTTCTTCCTACCATTATGCTCCCTTGAACCAGATTCATGTACATTATATTTTAATTAATAAAATATTTGAGGGTTTAGGCCTTTTACTAATAAAAAAAAAGCATTTCAAGTGTTTTCCATTTGAAAAAGTATCTCGAGTAGATGTATTAAAATATAAATTTGAAAGTATGATGAAGAGATAAAATTTCAAATCTTTCTTTATGATGCTACATCCCAAATTTTATATCTTTTAAAACAATCTTATAGTTGTTGTAATGGTTAGATTTTAAAAAACTCTCAGATATCATGATCTTGTAAAATGGAAGTTATGATTAACCGAATTGATTCATGTGAAAATGACTTGTTAGTTGATTATTGTTATTTCGATTAAAAATGAATATTTGTATTTCAAGATAGATGTTAATGGTTGTTAGTCATTGTGACAGTGATCAAATATTGTGTTTTCTTCATATTTCAATTTAAATGGAGGAACATGTTATTATTGTGGAAATATGCATTTTTGGTTGCAAGAGCAAACAAAGGGGGAAAGCATTGTTAAACGGGATTTAACGAATGGGACACCAATTTAGTCCATCTTCAAACCATTAGGTATGGGTTATAACTACTTTGGTGAAGGATTTAATGACTAGGCAACAGAGTATACCTTAGGTAACCATGAGCTACTCAGTCAGTTCTTAAAC
This sequence comes from Cupressus sempervirens, assembly GCA_028749045.1. Taxonomy (NCBI): domain Eukaryota; kingdom Viridiplantae; phylum Streptophyta; class Pinopsida; order Cupressales; family Cupressaceae; genus Cupressus; species Cupressus sempervirens. The sequence goes on from CM053789.1 coordinate 325,011,274, forward strand.
CAAGAGAAATATTAAACATTTAATATCTTGAGAGAAATTATTACCTTTGTTTTATTTATGAGACTGTAGAATGGTCAACAATTGCAACTTTATATATATAATGACACCATGTTATTTGCTAACATTTATAAGTTGCACCTACATGTTTATATACATGTGTGTGTGTGTGTGTGTGTGTGTGTGTGTGTGTGTGTGTGTGTGTGTGTGTGTGTGTGTGTGTGCACGGACAATATAATGATTAAAAAAATTATGCGTGCTCTCAAAAATATACACGCATATATCTATACATATATATATGTATGTGTGTGTACATACAACTATAGGTAGAATTCAATAGCATGATATATATATATATATGAGAAGCTCTTGCAACTGATGTTTGGCTTTGATCAAGCTTCCTTTCTTGTAATCGAAGAAGCCAAGTAAGGCCTTATTTTATTCTCCCCATGACTGAGGGCTAAAAACAATAATTCAATTGTCTTCTTCACATGTGATTTCTCTGACCCAAAGCTCTTCTCTTTCTCCATTATTCCTTCCAGCAGTATTTTGCGATCATATTACCATACCTCAACTAAAGTATTGGCCATGCTTATGATAGTGATTTCACGTGGAGTTGTGCTATAAGATCATGTTAACAAATTCTAAGTTGCATTTCATGTCATGAGATCATTTTCACAAGTCTTGTTTCACATTTCATATCATATGCCTTTTACGATGCATCTTTTCTTTTTGAATGAAGGAACATTATGATAGTGTGTAACCATGATCTTGATTATGTATCTTGGCCATAACCAAGGCTCAAGATGTATAAAGAATTTTGATAAGCATCAACATTGTTCTCCATTATACACATAGTTCTTTTATCCATGTGTCTGGTGCTAGTACAAACCCATAGAGTCTGACCCAAAATGGTCCCATTAAGATTGTTGAACAAATATTGTATGTTTTGCATAAGGATGGTTCCTTCATTTTTCAAAGTATATATCTAACTTGTACATTGGTATTAGCCATATCCCAGTTGAGATAAGAATCAAATTGGTATACATAAACTCTAATTGATAAAGACCACATAGTTACCAGCAATCTCCCAAGATGCACCCAAGCCCAAGAGGAGAGGTATCTTTACAAGAACAAATTGTAAATCGGTAACTAAAGTGCATGAACATTAAAAAAGAACTATTTAGTCCAAGTCAGCTCATGATTGTCCAAAGTATATTTAGTTGTGAAGTCGAGCGGTGGTGATCGGGTTGTTCATTTTCCCATCTAAATCCTTGGTGAAGGTAGATTAGAGGCATGATTGCCACAATTGATCGCAAGAGGTCAGAGTGCTAGCTGATAGAGGGGAGGTTGTTGGAGGAGTTCATCAACCTTGTTTGTTGTTTAACCTACACTCTAACACCGAAATGCTCTGATGGCAAGACTATGGTGCCCCAAGCCTAAACCCAGGGTAGGGAGGGTCTTTATCATAAGAGATTGTGTGGGGATATGTTAAGGTTCGTGGTTGGGAGGTTAAGCCTATGTCAGTGCTTCTCCTCTTCATCAAATGTAGAGGCTTGCACAACACATTGACATTTATTACGTTACATGTATGAATTCTTAATCTTTTACTTGTACATACTTTATATGTTACTTTGAAGTTCATATTTGTAAATATAGTTAAATCATTCAATTCTTTCAAAATGTAATTGGAGAAGTTGGTTATGGAAATTAAATTAGTTTTCTTTCATATGAAATGGATATAGTCGTTGCTTAAATTCGGATTACTTATCTTTGTATAATGAATTTAGTTGATAGTTTTCATTTCTATAGAATGTAATGGATTTCAACTACTTTATGTCATTCTGTTATGATATTGAGTTATAATCTTAGGATATGTTCTCTATTTTCATCTTACTAAACATGGTATGTTACATATGGTATCAGAGCACTAGGTTCAACTCTGAACCTTGGACTCATCACTTAACAAAATTAGGAAAACTGAAAAATAAATATTTAAATGTAGCAAGATGTATATATGGAAGAATCCCCACAAGGAAACCCGATATCCCATTATCTTTTATCTAATATTTAGAGCATGCCAAAGTATGATTATTCCTATTGTTCCATACCCCAAGATTATGATACCCTAGCACACGTCATGCAATGAATGAAGAAGGAAAGGGTCAAATGGACTCCCACCATGAACGCAATACTAAGGGACAAACTTATCAAGGCATGGAATGCCCGATAAACTAATCCTCTCATGCTTTTGAGTAAAACTCGAATACTGTGGGATAAGAAAATATTGGAACTAAACAAAAGACACGAGAATAGGGTATCTAAGCATTCAAATTAGCATTCCCTTATCTACTATCCTCAAAAGAGGAGATTTTTGTAAATAAAACTTGTTACAGATGTAACTAACAAATTGGTGAATCCAATAAAATGAGCAATTAGTAATATCATATTTGTCCTTGTACTTTTCTTGACCAAGCATATCTATGTCCAAGTATGAACATGATTTTGATTTAAGAAAATTATTTTCATTTTAGGGGCTTTTAAAATAGGAAACATGAATAGCAATGGGAACACCTTAGATAATGAAGTAACCAATGAAGTCAACCCACAGATTCCCTCAGATCTATTGCTCCATGTTTTGCAAGACATGCAAACAAAGTTGGAAAACATGGGAAAAAATATGAATGATCTAGCAGCCCAAATAGGGTGAGGTCAAGAGGAGATGCAATCCTCTCCTCCACCTTGAACTAAACATGAAGATTTTGGCCACAACAAGTAGAGTGCTCAAGTCTCACCCACACAAATTGAGAAACAAAGGAAACTAGAAATAGTTAGCAACTTGTCCTCAAATATTAAAAAGAACAAAACACCTAGGTTCTCTAGCTCTGAATCAGGAGAGGATGTGGAAGCCTGGTTAATTGAGGTGGAATAGTACTTTGAAATCAAGAGTTTTTTTTTTAAACTTCCAAGGCAATATGGGGAATATAGCACCTTTCAAGTGAAGCAGCTACTTGGTGGAAAACACGAAGATAGAACTCAACATTAAGACAACACAGGTTACATGAGACAAGTTTGTATCCATCTTTAAGAACCGATGGTTACCCCAAACTTTCTACGACCAGAAACTGTTAGACTTTCAAAACCTTAAACAAGGGGATATGTATGTACACAAGTACTAGGAGAAGTTCACTTGGTTGTTGAAGTGTGTACCCCTCTATCAACAAGACAAGAACTTGAAGGTTAGGAAGTTCATTATGGGATTGAACAATAGGATCGAAGGAGCAGTGGATGTTCTTGCTCCCCGAACTATGGAAGAATCCTGAGAGAGAGAGAGAGAGAGAGAGAGAGAGAGAGAGAGAGAGAGAGAGAGAGAGAGAGAGAGATGTTTGTTAGGAACACAAAGTGAAAAGGGATGACTCTATCTGGGATAACAAGAGAAAAACTAGATAGAACACAAAAGGATCATATTCAAGGTCCCACAAAAGCAATTTAAGAATTTGAAGCCCAATAAACCAAATCCTAAAGGAAATGGTGGTAAAGAATTCAAAGTTAATTCCAACTTAAGCAGAAGTGGTAAAGGGAATGAAAAGAAAGGACCACCGTCAAGATGTTTTATTTGTGGTGGGGATCATTATGCCAACAAGTTCCCTAACAAGACGAATACCAATCAACCACCTCAACCCCCTTTACTGCCACAGTAGACTGTCTACCCACAGAGGATTCATGCAGCACTAGATAATCAGCAAGCAAAATAGCAATTGGGTCCAATAAAAACCCTGGGTAAGATCTACGAAAACCCTATTTCTATATTAATTAATATAGGGAAAACATAATGTTTTATATCCTCAAAGCTATTTAGTAGGTTTCCTAGAAGAACTATTTTTATGGAAAACCCATGGACTATTGAGTATGCAAACCAATCGAGGGCTAGGGTAGAGCACTGCATGTTTGAGACTCGAGTTGACTTTCTAATTTTTTCTACAGAATTAAATTAGTATGTAGCACCTCTTGGGTCCAATGACATCATCATGGGTATAAATTGGCTAAGTACACATAATGCTAAGGTTGATTGCCTCACCAAGATAGTAGAATGTTTAGATGACAAAGGCAATCACGTTACCATCATAGGAATTATACATAAGATCAAATCATGCCAAATATCAACTATGCAGCTTTAAAAATGTCGAAGGAAGGGGTGTGAAATTCTTGCGGTAAGGATTGAAGACTTGAGATAACCTGTATATACTACTTATGAAGATGACTACATTTTTGAAGATGGAGAAATTAGAGAAAAACTGAGTGAATGCTTTGAGAAGAAGTATCCATATCTTAAAAAGTTGCAGGATGTAATTACAGAAGAACTCCCAAAATTACCTTCGTCTAGAGTATTTGATTTCACCATAAACTTGGTACCTAGGGGAATAACCTATATCTAGAGCACTTTATCAAATGACCACTATTGAGTTATGTTAGAGTAAAAGGTTATTTAATTTAATTTATTAAATTAACTTTACTCCCTTCTTAAGATTTCACTTTATGCATCTTGCATTTCCATTTAATAATTAATTAGTAATTATTAAATGTCATTTCCCTTTTAGGTTTTTGATATCCTTCTATAAGAATTGATCTTTTGTAATTATCTCTTATCTTTTCAGTATGATAATATAGTTCTCATATTTTCAGAGCCAAACCCTTGCCTATTCTTTGCTTTTTCTTCTTTCTGACAAGTTCTTGCATGTAGGTGTTCTTTGGGTTTGTGAATTTGTATTGTGTATTTACTCAAATCATTCATGTTATCGGAGTCATATTTTTTGTACCTTTTTCAATATTTGAAAAAGAAAAAGGATGAGGATTTGACAAAATAGATCTGGAATTTTTTCGAGCATTTCCTGTGAAAATAGGGGAGGCGGTCTCTGGTTTTTGGAGCACTTTGAGGCCAAACAAACCTCACGGTTGGATTCAGAAGGCGTCAAAACCATCCTTTTCATATAAAATTTGTCCAATTTGCACACAGTTGGAATCTAAGGAAAAATAATATTGCTTCCAAATTTGGCACATTTTCCAAGGCAGTGATTTTCTGATTTTTCATCCACCATCTCCACTATCAGAGACTCACACTCCTTCATGAGAGACTACTGGGTGAAGTCGGGTCAATTAAACTTATGTATTGTTCCTGAGACCAATGTTGTGACTTTTACACCTCCACCTTCTATTCGGATTTCATCTCTAACACATGACTACTCTTCAACATTGCCTACTATTGCAAATCCAGTGATTGAGCCACCAACTGCAACTGTTGAGGATAAATTAGAGGACACACATCTCCTCTCAGATGAAAAATTCAGCATACCTATTATCCAATCTCCATTGGAGATTCTAAGTCAAGATTCTCATGCTTTCTCCTTTAAGCACCAGCGAGGACTTCCAATTGCACCTTACATACATGGGTTTTATCATCCTTGTCCATTGCCTTTATTTCCTTCAGATTGGAGCCATATTGGTATGTTCATCAACAGGAGTTTTTTCATTTTGGTGCGGCTGTGGAGTCTCAAGCTTCTATCATTGGGGATTTCATTGTACTTATAGTCTTAAGAGAGTCTATTGAGATGTTTCATTTGTGCATTCTTTTCTATCTCTTTTTGGAGTAGGGTTTTTCTCACTAGGTTTTCTCTATTTCTCTGTTTTATAGAGATTTGATTGTGATTGGGTACCTCATCAGACCTTGTTGTCGGGACCTAAGTTTTCTTTCAACATTGTAATTTTCTTGCATTGTTTATAGCTTCATTGTTGCTCATCTTGAGGGGGGGTGTTAGAGTAAAAGATTAATTTAATTTAGTTTATTAAATTACCTTTACTCCCTTCTTAAGATTTCACTTTATGCACCTTGAATTCTATTTAATAATTAATTAGTAATTATTAAATATCATTTACCTTTTAGGGTTTCCTTTTTAGGTTTTCGATCTTCTTCTATAAGGATTAATCTTTTGTGATTATCTTGTATCTTTTCAGTCTAATAATATAGTTCTCATATTTTCAAAGCAAAACCCTTGCCTCTTCTTTTCTTTTTCTTCTTTGTGACAGGTTCTTGCATGCAAGTGTTCTTCGGGTTTTGTGGATTTGTATTATGTGTTGCTCAAATCTTTCAAGGTAATGGAGCTATAAGTGGAGTTGCAAGATTTATTAGATAAGAAACTTATCTGACCCAGTGTCTCGCCTTGGGGAGCTCCAATGTTGTTTGTCGGGAAGAAGGATGGGACCATGAGGTTGTGTATAGACTATAGGATGTTTAGCAACGTTACCATTAAGATTAGGTATTCGCTTCCTAGAATTGATAACTTATTTGATCAAATGAGAGGTGCAACTGTATTTTCTAAGATTGACCTGAGGTCTAGTCATCATTAGCTTCACATTAAAGATGAAGACATTCGTAAGACTGCTTTCAAAACTTGATATGGTCATTACAGATTTACTATACTACCATTTGGACTAACCAACGCTCTAGTAGCTCCGGTAGCTTTCATGAATCTTATGAATAGCATTTTTCAAGATTGTCTGGATAAATTTGTGTTGGTTTTTATCGACGACATTCTCATATACTCTCAAAATGAGGAGAAACATCAAAGGCACTTGGATATAGTCTTACAGAGGTTACGAGAACATTAACTATACGAAAAATTATCCAAATGTTCATTTTATCAAAAGGAGACCAAGTACTTGGGGCACAATATATCAGCTCAAGGTATAGTTGTAGACCCTACTAAAATCAAGGCAGTCAAAGATTGGCATGTACCTAGGAACATGATAGAGGTCAAGAGTTTCATGGGCCTAGCAGGATTTTTTTTTTTGAAAATGTCAGAAATTTCTCCAAGATAGCTTATCCCATCACCCCACTTCAAAGATAAGAGAAGAAGTTTGTTTGGACCAAAAAATGTCAAGCAACTTTTGAATATTTGAAGGAGAAGTTAACTGTCGCCCCAATACTTAGAGTACACGATCCCCGAGGCCAATTTGTGGTTATAAAGGATGCATCGAAGGAAGGGTTAGGACGTGTATTGATGCATGAAGATCAAGTTATTGCTTATGAGTCTAGGAAGCTAAACAATTATGAGCAAAATTACGCTCAACATGATCTCAAATTAGCCCCATTGTTCATGCTCTCCATATGTGGAGGCACTATTTGATAGGAAAACCCTTCAAACTCCAGTCAGATCATCACAACCTAAAATATATATTTACTCAGTCTAACATTAACATTCAACAAAGAAGATGGTTAGAATTTCTAATAGATTATAATTAGGGCAAGGACAACAAGTTAACATATGTTTTAAGTCAGTGAAGGCATATACCCATTATGGTAGCCATAAATATCGGGCTTAGGGAGCAAGTATTGCAACACCTAACTAGAGACACTTTCTATAGTGAGGTCAGCCAAGCACATCTCAGAGACCCTTAAGACCCCAGGTATGAAGATTATAAATTAGAAGAGGATGGATTGTTGAGATAGAGAGGTATGATGTATATACCCAATGCTCTGAAAATTCGAAGAATGATTATAGAAGAATTCCACACAACTCCATATTCTAGACATCCTGGGGTGACCATGATGATGGCAGATATAAAACCCTTGTATGTTTGGAAGGGAATGAAAAGACAAATAACACATTACGTAGTTAGATGCCTCAAGTGTTAGAGAGTCAAGGTAGAGCACTATTACCCAGCAAGGCTACTACACCCGAATGAGGTTCCCAAATGGAAGTTGCAAATAATTACCATGGATTTCATTCAAGGGCTACCCATGACCCTAAATAGACACAACACCATCTTAGTAGTGGTAGAAAGATTAACCAAATTGGTTCACTTCATACCAGGTAACTTAATAGATGAGCACCTGAGATTGCTCACAAGTTTGTTCGAGAAATTTTCAGACTTCATGGAATTCCAGAAAATATTATATCCAACAGGGATGCTAGGATAACATCTAGATTTTGGCAAACTCTATTTTTCAGCTTTAGGAACCAAGCTAAATATTAGTTCCACTTACCATCTAGAAACCGATAGTCAAACAAAGAGAGTAAATCAGGTTTTGAAAGATCTTCTAAGAGTGTATTGTATGGATCTACAATACAAGTGGGAAATATATCTTCGCTTGGTAGAATGTGTATAATAACTCTTATCAATCTGCTATCAAGATGACACTCTTTGAGGCTCTATATGGTTGTAAATATAGAACTCGTGTAAGTTGGAACTGAATTGAGGATAGACTTATCATTGGGCTAGAATCGCTATTATAGGTGGAAGAATGGGTAGTTCAAGTCCGTTAGAGGCTGAAAGAGGCAAATGATAGATAGAAGAGTTATGCAGATCCTAAAAGAGTACCTAGAGAATTCTCAATGGGAGAAAAGGTTCTATTAAAGGTAAAAACACAAAAGAATACTATCAAGTTTGGAAAGAATGCTAAACTAGCACCAAGATACGTGGGCCCCTTTGAGGTGTTAGAAGATATAAACCCGATGGCCTATCGGATCGCACCACCTCCTTCCCTTGCAAGGATGCATGATATATCCCATGTATCATATATTAAGAAGTATATCACCCATCATGAGAGGCTCTATTAAAGGTAAAAACACAAAAGAGTACTATCAAGTTTGGAAAGAATACTAAACTGGCCCCAAAATACGTGGGACCCTTTGAGGTGTTAGAAGTTATAAACCCAATGGCCTACCAGATCACACCACCTCCTGCCCTTGCAAGGATGCATGATGTATCCCATGTATCATATCTTAAGAAGTATATCACCCATCACAAGCATGTAATTGATTGGAATCTTTTGCAGGTACGAGACCCAAGGTTGGTGGAAATAGAACCACTCAACATACTTGAGGTGCGTAAACTCTACTTACAAAATCGAAACATAACCTAGTGCAAGGTCCATTGGGACCAGTATACTAAGGAAAATGCCACTTAAGAAGATTATGATGAGATCTTCCAAAAATCTCCCCATCTCTTCTCCAGGACGAGAGCATAAAAATTTTGTGACTATCATTTTTTATGAAAGAAAAAACTATGATTTGTTTGCTTAAGTAGAATTTTATTTTCCTTTTTGTAAAGTTCATCAGGGACAATGAAACACAAGGGAGAGGGCATGTTACATCCCAAATTTTTCATCTTTTAAAATTATCTTATAGTCATTGTAATGGTTAGTTAAAAAGACTCAGGGATATCATGATCTTGTGAAATGGAAATTATGGTTAACCGAATTGATTCATGTGAAAATGACTTGTTAGTTGATTATTGATATTTCGGCTAAAAAAGAATGCTTGTATCTTAAGATAAATGTTAGTGTTGGTTAGTCCTTGTGACAATTATCAGTTATTTTGTTTTATTGATATTTCAATTTAAATGGAGGAACATGTTATTATTGTAGAAATATGCATTTTTTGTTGCATGAGCAAATGAAGGGTTAAATCATTGCTAAAACATGATTTAACGAATGAACACTAATTTAGTCCATTGTCAAACCATCAAGTATGGGTTGTAACTACTTGATTTAACGACTAGGCAACAGAGTATACCTTGGACAGTCATGAGCTACTCAGTTAGTTCTTAAAACAAGGAAAACATTAAACATTAAATCTCTTGAGAGAAATTATTACCTTCGTTTTATTCATGAGACTGTGGAATGGTCAACAATTGTAACTTTATATATATAATGACACCATGTTATTTGCTAACATGTATAAGTTGCACATGTGTGTGTGTGTGTGTGTCTATGTGCATGGGCAATATAATGATAAAAAGAATTATATGTGCTCTTAAAATTACACATGCATGTGTGTGTGTGTGTGTATACATGCAACTATAGGTAGAATTCAATAGCATGATGACTGTGTGTGTGTGTGTGCGCGCGCGCGCGTGCGCATTTGATATAAACCATGAGAATTATGGCTTCATATCGATGAGCATTTCCCACCTCCATATCGCCATCACTCATTTAAATCTTGAAAAATTATGAGAAGTTCTTGTAACCGAGGTTTGGCCTTGATCGAACTTCCTTTCTTGTAACCAAAGAAGACATGGGAGACCTTATTTTATTCTCCCTGCAACTAAGGACTAAAAACGATAATTCATTTTCTTCTTCACATGTAATTGCTTTGAACCGAAGCTCCTCTCTTTCTCCCTAATTCCTTCTTGCAATATCTCAGGATCATATTACCATGCCTCAACTACAGTATCAGCCACACTTATGACAGTGATTCCACGTGGAGTTGTGTTATAAGATCACATCAACAAATTCTAAGTTGCAATTGAGGTCATGGAAATCATTTTGGTGAGTCTTATTTCATTTTTCATATTTCATATGTTATGCCTTTTGCAATGCATCTTTTCTTTTTGAATGAAGGAACATTATCATAGTGTGTAACCATGATCTTTAATTATTTATCTTGGTTGTAACCAAGGCTCAAGATGTACTAAGACTTTTGATAAGCATCAGCCTTGTTCTCTTTTATACACAACAATTCTTTTATCCATGTGTATTGTGTGCTAGTACAGACTCGTACAGTCTAATCTGAAACGGTCCTCATTAAAACTATTGAACAAATATTGTATAATGCATAATATTGTACATTTTGCATAAGGAAGTTCCTTCATTTTTTGAAGTGTATATTTGACTTGTACACCGGAATTAGCCATATACCAGTTGAGATAAGAATTTGATTGGTATACATAAATTCTGATTGATAAAGAGCACATAGTTACCAGCAATCTAGGATGCACCCAAGCCCAACAGAGTTGAGTATAAATGGGAGAAGAGGAAAGGTATCCCTACAAGAACAAAGTGTAAATCAATAACTAAAGTGCATGAACATTTTTTAAAAACTATTTAATCCATGTCAACTCATGATTGTCCAAGGTATATTCAATTTTCAAGTCAAGAGATGGTGATCGGGTTGTTCATTTGCCCATCTAAATCCTTGGCCAAGATAGATTAGAAGCATGCTTGCCACAATTGATCACTAGAGGTCAGAGTGTTAATTGACAAAGGGGAGGTTGTTGGAGGTGCTCCTCAACATTGTCTGTTTCTTCGCCAACACTCAACACCGGATTGCTCAAATGGCAAAACTACGATGCCCCAAGCATAAACTCAGGATAGGAAGCGTCTTTCTCGTAAGAGATTGTGTAGGGATATGTTAAAGTCTACAGTTGAGAAGTTAAGTCTATGACAATGCTTCTCCTCTTCACCAAATGCCTAGGCTTGCACAACACATCAACAATTATTATATTACATGTATGAACTCTTAATATTTTACTTGTACAACTCTTAATCTTTTACTTGTACATACTTTATATGTTACTTTGAAGCGCATAGTTGTAAATATAGTTAAATTATTAGTTTCTTTCAAAATATAATTGGAAAAGTTGTCTATGAAAGTTACATTAGCTATCTTTCATATGAAATGAATATAATTGTTGCTTAAATTCTGATTACTTATCTTTGTAAAATGAAATCAGTTGATAGATTTCCTTTGTATATTATATAATGGATTTCAACATGATTGTTGCTTGAATTCTGATTACTTATCTTTGTAAAATGAAATCAGTTGATAGATTTCCTTTCTATATGATATAATGGATTTCAACTACTTTATGTCATTCCATCATGATATATATTTATAATCTTAGAATGTGTTATCTATTTTCAGCTTACTAAAAAAGGCATGTTACATACGTGATATATAATCTCAAGTTATATTGAATATGTACAACTACGAGAAATGCTTAAGACGCGAGACAATTAGAGACGTCTTTTTTGAACGAAAGAGTTACCACGCCATAGCACAATCCATATTATTATTTTTTAAGGGGTTGTCTAATTTATTTTGAATCACCGTGCGTTAAAGAATTGATGCTATGAGCGAATATATCATTTATTGATATATTTCACCGCTATGAGTTAATATAACATTTATTAATATATTTCACCGTATATTTTGTCATAAGATTTATGAAGCATTTTGAAAGAGAATTAAACGCAAAAATCTATCAAGTTAATTTGTTTGATATCACCACCCTACTGCCTTGATTGTATAGGGTTTTTCAATACAGAAATTCATTAAAAATAATAATGTGATAAATTTTATCACAAATATCAAAATGAAGGATAAATGCAAATGTTAGTTTGTTTCTGGGTTCAATTTTGTGTGTTTTTAACATCAAAAACATTCAAAACACACACAATCGAATCCAGAAACAAACTGACATTCACTTACGGATTGTGGAAATATGATAATGTTAAAAGGATAAATGTGATTTAAAGTAGGTTTACTAAGTGAATATTCTGTAGCTTACTCAAAATACCAAATAATGTATTTTCATCTTTCTTTCATCATTTTGATTTATCAGAGTGTAATGTAAAACATTGATTCAAAAAAATCATACACAATCAAAAAATTCAGAAACACAGAAATATATTGACATGGACTGTAGGGATCTGTTGATGCTTATACCAAATAATTCCATAAATCCTGCCCGTGCCGAAAATTATATTGCATAAGATTAGAAATTATATGTTTTGTGACTACTTAAGTCAACTGCCTTGTCCAAACAAACACACAGTTTATTAGGTTGTTGACATGAATAACAAATGTAAATTGATCACATGCTGGAATTCAACTATGGAACACAAGTTAGAGTGAAAAGAAATGTTAGATGCAGCAATAATTTACTTTTATTTTTCATTTTGCAAAATGAAGTATGTTATCTCTAACACTACTCAATTGATGATATTTTGCCTTTGACACAGTTAAACCTGCTTGTCAAACCCAAATATGGGAGTTGGCCTACTATTAAAGTATGTTGCAGCAGCAAGATAAACACAGCTCAAAGCAACATACACTCCTATCCACTTCATGGAAGAAAAAGTTAAAAATGAAAATAAAACAGTTAAGCCGACCATTACAGCCACATTCAGTAAGCACCTGTATGTGGGGAGTTCTTCTTCAGTGCCAGAGTTGGGGAAAGAGCCTTCCTTGTAGAATCTTGAAAGCAGCTGATCTTTAAAATGAAAGGCTTCATTAAGCCAGGCTGTAGCTTCATCCTCTGAGGTGGGAATTTCACTCAAAGGTATTCGACGAACATGTATATGGACTTCAGCTGGATCAATCCCAAAGGCATTGTCCATGAAAAGAGGGCATCGAGGTTTGTAAGTAATAGTCAAATCATACACTGCAGATATTAAAGAAATATAATTGCATTAGACAAGGTAAGAAAAGAACTTCCTTACGATGAATACATGTATAGATAGATTGATGTGAATAAGAATCGTCAATGTTTATAAGCAATGGGTAAATCATACACTGTAAACATCAGAGAAAATCAAGTACCTTGAACTAGACAAAGGAAAGAACAGCCTTGCAAAATAAAATTTGAAGTATGTTTCCAAATGACATAGGTTGTAATATTGTTCACCAAGAAAAAACAGGATTTGACAAAGTTACCTGATCACCTCCTTTTAGAAATCAAACCAAAAATGGTTGAAGGCTTGAAGCAATTGTGAATTCTGTTTTGCTCAATTATTTGTAACAATGAGCTAAGAAGAGGAGCATCAACATTTATCATTGGAGGAAAAACTACCATGGCATCCCACTGGTATTTCTTTTTTTTTTGTTTTATGAGCAGCAATATCGGTTCATCTAGAGATGTTGAATTAGATGAAAGTGGACAAAAGAGCTATCGGAGATTCTTCTAGGTGTCAGAATGGTGTAATAGAAGAACTGAGAAATCCTGTTTAAAGCACATAAACCACTGTGAAACCTTACGCAAATGACCTACTTGAGTCATTTTCACATATTTTTGACAAAACCAAGACCAAAAAAGTCAAAGAAGTCAAATTTGTTGTGCCATATGTGCAACAAATTCCAAAAATAGTTAGACCAGGGTTTCTTAAAATTTACCTTACAGACCTAAAAAGGAGTTACGATTTGTATTAAATAGCCACTGGAAAACTTGTTAATGAAAGCTTAAGCAATAAGGTTCCACTGTACAACCTACAATGGATTCTTTGCATTTGTTTTCTACTACCAGGGTAGATGATAAGCAATAAAGGGAAGACAAGTGCCATACCTGTTAAGCTAATAACAATCTCAGGGATAATAAACTTGTAAGCAATTATGCCCATGCCATCTCATTTCATTTTGCACATTTTTCATCACATTTCACATTCTCGATACTTTAATAGCATGTTGAAACAAACATACTTGGTGTCTCACAGACTCTCCCCACCTCTGACATAAATTGCATGTCATTTTCCTTGACACAATATTTGAGAGTAGGTTGATTGTTTTAGAACAAGAGCCAGACCTAAATAAGAGCAGGCTGCTTCATTATCACTTTGGCTTGAACTAATATTAGGCACCGATGGCTTCAATAATATTGTCAAATGTAAAACTAGCTCTTCTTTACTAGGATATTCTAACTGCTCAACAAAGTGCTAGGATGTTGACTTCCAATGTTATCTTTTGCAGAGGCCATATAGGAGTCTGGAGCCTCTGATGTTTTGCAGGTTGTAATGCTTTATAATTTTATATATATTGAAAAGTTAGCTGGTCTGATGGTGAAGAGTGCTTACAAACAAATTTTGTACTCCTTACAAACAAATTTTGTACTCCCAATCAAGTCCATGGGCTGGAACCTGGATGACTAATTAAATAACATTGCTAAGATGGTATGTGTGGAATTGATAGTGAAAGCTGAACACATACGAATGTTTATTTTCAACCCATCAAACTTGCTCTATGAAAAATTTGAGCAAGCAATTCCTCATATAAATGAAAACTGTATACAGAAACCACGTTTTCCTATAGGACACTTTCAAGTGCAGAAAGCTCTACAATCAACGATGGTTATAGTGAGTGGTCAAGGTTGGGAGAGGCCATACTAGTTAACAGGAACAAGATGAAGTAAAAGGTACTTGATGATTGATGGTAGTTCCGCTATAATGTATATAATTAAGAATGGCTGCAACATATCTTCATCTTCATATTCTAATTTCATTACAACTTTGAATAATTTTTTGAAAAAAACTGAATCCACTTTCTTTCAAAACTGTGCATGTAGATTGCAAACAATTAGATAGGCCAATAAAAACTCTCAGAGCCATAGAAAGATTAATGAGACATGTTTACAGCATATTTGGGTAACAAACTAAACAATTTATAAGAGACCTTGATGTGGAAATCTATGAGCATATTCGGCAATTTAGTATTTTAAATTTCTTACTTCTATTTATAATTTTTACTTAAAAGCTGAATTAACTCTATACAAATTTCGCTTGTAGATATGCTTGCAAATGATTAGATATGCTAATATAAACAATCCTAGACTTGGAGAGATTTACAAGACACTTCACAAACATGTTTGTCTAGATATAGCAAGCAATTCATGATAGAGACCTTGATTTAGATTCGTATGAGCATATTAAACATACTGTGACAAAAAGGCGGAACATGATGAACTCTCCAGTAAATTTGGCTCCATGCATTGTCAAGCATAGGTGGTATATATTGTACACCACCTGTTTAGAAAAGTGCATCTTTTATTAGGACGACTGTAATATCCCTGATAGCATATTTTCTAAGATTCTGAATTCCACCCTAATTTCCAACTCTCAGATTCTGCTCAAGGCCTAATTTCTGATTTCTGATTTCTTATTTTCAGACTGATCAGACACTTATACAGCCAATATATAATATCAAAACACATCAAATTATTATGACAAAAGGTTTGCCCAATATCAGAGATGAAATACAACAGGAGATATACAATGTATGACTATGAAACAATGCACAAGACTGAAATTTGGGAGATTACTGTCATAAATCAGAAAATAGAAGTCTGAAAGTAGAAGTACAACCATTCATGCCCCGAAATTGCTGCAGTCCCAAATCAGTTGGGGCATATAAATAAGAAATCATGACAAATTGAACAACAAATGATAAACCTGTCCTCCTAGGAATGGCACCAAGTTTAAGGCATGAAACCTTAAAGCAAAGTAAATACAAACCACCAAGAATGCTGTTCTAAATGTGGTGCTCAAATCTGCTCCAAAGGCTGTTACAAATTAGGGTTCAAGAAGCACTATACAATGAAGAAATCATCCTTCCAGCTGGTTCTTCCAACTGATGATTGGGATGAGCCAAAGGATTTGCCTTCACCAATTATGAACTATCGCAGTTCTGTGGCCAATTAACATGGATTTCTGAAGGAATGAGAAACTCCTACTCTTTAGGCTCTACACTGCTGCAGGACCTAGGTGAGTAAACCATAGTAAGACTTCTGGATATTCGGCTAGTTTCAAACAAGTATTAAAAAACAGCAGATGCCTCTCAAGATATACTACCCAAATATATGTACATGCTCTCAGAATCGGCTCTATCTGGGTATATGTTGTTAATATACATTTTAAAGTAAAAATATTTTGAACCTACAACTAACAACAGGAAAATAACACGAGTTTGTTCGTAATTCTGAAAACAAACATGAACATTTTCAACTAGACCAGTGCCTAAATCACAGGGAAAAGCCTAAAAGAAAACAACCCCTGCATTCATGTAAATAAATGAACTCTAATCGGCTGCACTAAAAAATATGCTAAATAAAAGAATCCACTTATATAACTGCAACACTATTCTTATTGAATATTTACAACATACTCAGTCAACAGTACTTTGCATACAGCCTTTATCTCCTTCCTTGAAGAAGATTTATACAACCACACCATACAAGAAAGTTATACAGACAAATTGAGATATCCTTGATATTATAGATTTGTATAAAAATGGATACATAATAGAGAGACAATGTTGAAATACTTTTCATTACATAGTGTGAAACCAATTGAAACTGTAAAATGGCTCCATATGTCACCTGCAATCTTTCTACAAACCTAAGCTAGACATTTTCCCTATTACCATACCCTAGTTCTGAATATTTTCAGAACCCTACACTGTGGCATTGGTATTCCATTATAGTTACAAGGAATGCAACAAGCTACAAGCCGTTTACAGATATTTCATTTTTGACTACCACTAGTCAGATACAAAGATAGTGTTAAACCGGGTTGCTAACACCCCATGCACCCACGAGTCACAATCGGAAATTGTAACATGGATACATGTGTAACCTGCAATCTTTCTACAAACCTAAGCTAGGCATTTTCCCTATTAACATGCCCTAGTTCTGAAAATTTTCAGAACCCTACACTGTGGCCTTGGTATTCCTTTTATAGTTACAACAAGGAATGCAACAAGCTACAAGCCATTTACAGATATTTCATTTTTTACTACCATTAATCGGTTACAAAGATTTAGTGTTAAACCGGGTTGCTAACAACCCATGCACTCACGAGTCACAATCAGAACTTAGGGCACCTAACGTAGGGACGTAGGGTCACTACATTGCAGTTGATCCTTCATTTTTCCACTACCCTGCTCACCCACGGAACACTTCTCAAAATGGCTTGAATATTGCAAGGATGCAAGACCCAATGTTGGATGCTACCATACACCCATGTCCTTGCCCGCAAAAAACTACACAAGTAGAGACATTTGTGAAGGAAGCAGGGTCCACCACTTGCACATTCCCGTTTGAAAAATTAGCAACTGCACTATAGCTGCTTTTTCTTGAACATTCATTGTAAGGGCGCAGGACCTACTTCCTTTCTACTCATCTGACTGCAATCCCTCCAACACACACAAGCATTTTCTTTATTGATCGACAATGCAAGGGTACGGGGGAATGAACGCAAGGTTAAAAAACTCGACCCCACTCAAGCATGCGACATTTGGCGTGCTGAAATTGAAGCTTGCAGTGAAACGGGGGAACAGTGAGGCCCAATGAAAAGGTGAGAAACCAGTCATAGCAACTGAACACCCATTTTAATTTGTTCTAACCAGTCAAGGGAGTCAAAATTCAAAATTAACATGGCACGCTAAGATAACTGGAAAACATCATAATCTAAAGCGTTCTCTTCATGCTCTTACCACAATGAATGCATGTCATATTTTTCAGACTTGGTATTATTATCATGTTCAACGAAAAAATCAATCAACTGCACTGCGAATTCAAAACAATGATAATCTGCCTTCCAGTCAACTTACACAGAAAAGGAACATCTATCACATTCATCCTTATGCAATCCATGTAAACATTCAGAGAACTCTTGATGTGCCAAAACTTTGGATGGCATCCTCAGTTTATCCTCAGAACCATTATTGACATCCATGTAAAAGTTCTCAACAGCATATCCAACTGACAAAATTGGATTAACAAAATGTCTGAATCTGAACATTGCTATCCTGAGTTGTACAGTCATATGCAACCTTGTTTCTGGCACCACACTATTTTTTAATCTTCTGTGTTCTCAAAATCTCCATCACTCTCCAAGTGACCCCATCTTACTGATTCCATCTTATTCACCCTCATGTCATGGGCAACCTAATTGGCAATATTGTTTGCTTCATACAAATCACTTTGAGTAAAAATGGACATAATCCCTTAAGTAACATCAAAGCTTCCTTTAACATTTTGAAATCAAATTTACTTAATCATATACAAAATTATCAAAATTGGACACTCTGACATGTCAATTTGATCAGTATTTTGATTTTCTTTACAAGACAGAGAACTCTCATCATCCAAATGTATTCCATCATACAAGGGATTTGTAAAACTCTGGAAACGTTCTTCAAAAGCTCCATGGCAGTGAGTTCCATGATCTCTCATTGTTCCACTATACAAGGGATTTGCAAAAACCTGAAAATCATTCTCAAACTCACTTTGATAATTTGTCAACCGGTCCTCATCTTGTGTCTCATCACGCTTGGATTGGATAATTCCTTGGAATCATACACAACTGGAGGCATTGTGTCTTTCTTCTGATCATACGGGAAACCTTCATTTGTGTCAAATCTCATTTCAACTGAAACATGTCCATCTCTTCCAATTGCTTGTTGTCATTTCTTTGAGAATCAGATTCGTTGCAAACATAACCATTTTCACATGTAATAAAAGGAATAAGAAGATTTTATGCATTCACTCACATCATCGGCTGCAATTTTAGCATCAAATTCTGAAGCTATGGGAGAATCTGCTTCAAGTTCACACAACCTATTATAGACATTAGTACAACAAACACCTTGATTATCTTCATTAAGTGCGAGCATACATACATAAAGAATCATAACAATTGGTTTCATCATTGAGTAAATCCTGAATATCTTTATACATATAGTCATCATTTAGTTGGTGCCCATCTGAAAGGAAATGACATTAACAAATTTACACTCTTCATTCATAGTTAAGGCTGCAAGTGAACCTCTGTTATTGTAACATTTTTGCTGTCAGCAAACCTTGTTTCAATGTTATTTCAATGTTAATTGTGAATGTGTTATAAAATTCATTTGAGTTTTACACTGCTGACAAAAATTATTACACTCAATCTAATCTACTGATCTTCATTTTGAGACTCATTTACAATTTTTGGGGTATATGAAACTTTCTTCTAGGGCTTGAGCCTTCTAAGTTCTAACTATTCCATACTTGGACACCTTTTCAATGTTCATTACAACTTCAAAAGCAACATGTAAAATCATTGAATCTTCATTCCTCAATAAGTAACTTCTTGTCGAATGCACCCAAATTTATAACTAATGCCATTACATACTGAGGTATGCAATTCTCAGGGATCCTCTTCAGTGCCTTCATAAATCTGAGGTTGAACTCAGGAACCAACTCAGCATCCTGAATATGAATATTCATTAACCCTTCTATAGCCACTCACAAAATTTCTCTGACCAAATTATTCATTAAGAACTGATTGGAAATCATCCCATGCGCCAATTGAATATGGTATCAAACTAAAGAACCAATCTTTGGCCCCATCTTTTAGTGATTGCAAAAACAATTTCATGACCACATCCTCATATTCTATTTCATAATCCTGAAGCAAATCAGAGAACCTCTGAAGATGTTTATCTGCTGATTCATCTCTACTAACACTGAATCTTGGAAGCCCTACCCTAACTTCAGGTGGCACAACTTTTGCGAAACCAATAGTACCACTAAAGTCCATAGCCTTATACCTTTCAATTCTAAGATCTCTTTTCAGATTACACACTAAAGCTCATTACAAGCCAAAGAAGCAAAAATCGGAATCGGCGAGGTCTACTCGAATTGTGAATCGCCTATGAATTGGCAAGGTGAAAAAAGCCTTGAAATTCAAAGATTTTAAAATTGGGGATTTTTGGCAATTTCAGGGGCCGATTTTGCCAATTTCTGGCAATTTGTCAAAAATCATCGATTCAGGCAATTCAAGCAATTTTTGGCTCAAAAATCAGCGAGCCGATTCACTGACTCACCATGAATCGCATGCCTTAGGTCAGATCGCGTGAATCACCTGAATCATGGGGATTCACATTACTCTACAATACATACCATTGCTACAGTTGGAACCACGTTGGGATACACAAATTGCTGATAGATATTGGACCAACTTTCTCGCATCAAGAGACCTTAAAATTACAAGATACATGACCTATAACAGTAAATGTTAAGATCTCTTTCAATGAATTGCAAATACAATTGCATGACAATATCCTCACATTCTATTTCATAATCATGAAGCAAATCATAGAACCTCTGAAGATGTTTATCTGCTGATTCATCTCTACTACAACTGAATCTTGGAAGCCCTACCCGAACTTCAGGCAACACAACTTTTGGGAAACCAGCAGTACCACTAAAGTTGATAGCCTTATACCTTTCAATTCTAAAAACGCTTTTCAGATCACACACTACAAGCTCATTACAAACCATGGCTAGAATTGGAACCATGTTGGGATACACAAATTGCTTATAGATATTGGACCGAAATTCTTACAAACTTTCTTGCATGAAGCGACCTTAAAATTACAAGATACATGACCTATAACAGTAAATGCTAAGACATCTTTAATGAACATGAAACTTGAAAGACACAAATACCTCTCATACAAAATACACAGTTACATACGTGAAAGTATATAAAACTTAATACCACCCTTTCCCTATTTTAGGGCTACTTCACCTAGTAGGGAACTTGCTCTTTCATGAAAATTTAGGGAGTACCTGGGAAAAGAAATTACAGTAGCAGCCCACTCTCAATCACTAAGTAAAACAAAATTAGAGACATTACATGTGCTTTAAAAGCTACAAATTTCAAATTTACAACTATTAGTTTGCTTATTAGCTCTTGAAAATCATATTTATAGGTTTCTAGTGTGGAGACTGGGGTGTAAATAACCCAATCTGCAACGATTAGCCCTCTGCATCCTATATCAACCTTAGAGTGCTTCTTATTTCAAGTGCAACTAAAGCGTTTTTGAAGCCATTCACATGAAGAAGCGAAATATATTAACTCAAAAGCACCTCAGTGACCTTGGCTTTGTACAATACAACATTCAGGTTTTACACAAGAAAGTTGAAGGACAGATCAAAGAAAGTTATTAATTTGGATTCCTTATAAAAATTGGACAATACAAGCTGAGGAGACCCCCATTGTTTCCTTCTTGAAATTGAGAAGGCAATGAAGGATGTGGCTGCAAATACAAGCTATTGGATTCTCATTGAATAGCATTGATGAGGTAGAGGAGTCATTGCCATCCAGCAAAAGAGTGGAGAACGAGTCAAAGTCACAAACACAGCCTTCTGAGTTAAACAAAGAGTCATAATGTTGTGCAAGGTTCAGAACCTCTCCCCAATTTTCTCTAAATCTAGCAAGAAAAAGATGTAAACTGTCCTAATAAGCAATTTATGAATTGTGATGATTTTCAAAGGCAATCATCATTGATTCAGAGTAGTGTATCAAGATTCCACATAATGATGTGATTGTGTACTCAATCTGTATTTTAATGAATCAAATCTATTAGATAATACTTTTGTACTCATTTATGGATTCATTGAGTACATTGTCATTGAATTTTGACTATAAACAAAAAAAAATGTATTTTGATGAATTTTGCAATTATTTAAATTTTCAAGGTTTTTGGTCAGTTTTTGCTAAGTTTGTGCTAAGAAATTACTGAGTTCAAGGTTTTAAACTACAACATATAGTGCAAAAGGTACGGTGTACAGAGTGATGAAATAAAACATTGTAAAATCATGCAACATATATGGATTTATTCTTATGCAAATTTGCATCGGATGTGGATTTAAGGTAAAATTGTTACAGCATTGTCATAAAAAACTTTGAGAGGTTACTGTTTAAACTTATTGGAACATTTGATTTTACTTTTCTTTATGAAGTAAATAGTTGTTCTGAGCTAGCCTTTATGGGATGACACAAGTTAGCAAAAGGTAGTGTTGAGCAAAGATCCAAAGGTGGCAGGCTAAGAATGAACAGCAGTATAACAAGTGATTGGCAACAACAAATTCAGAGATGACTGTGAACTCTTCATACAGCATTGAACTATAGAGACTTCAGTGACTAGAAAGAACAATTCTCCATCCAGCCCAGCAAACTCTTAAATGATAATACCATAGGGACACTCAACAGTGACATTCTAGTTCTTTGTACCAAATACGGCAGGTCTTGAGAGCAAGAAAACTTGCTGTGTCCACAAGATATCTGCTCAAGAATTAGTCATCTAAGTAAATCCTCCATGGACACATGAAAGAAATATTTTAAGATATTTGTGATGATCCAATTAAAACACCAGTGATGTTTAACAATCGGAAGATTGTTGAAATGCGGAATGAACCCCACTCGATAACAGTTCAGTATGTACTTAAGTTTAAATGCAATTGAAACACATTGATAAAGAGACCAAGATGATTATTTTAATGAGTTCCTAATAGTCTATGTATGCAAAATTTGCTAATTTTCTTCAGACTATGGACCACATCTTCACTCTATGAGCTATTATCGAGGAGGCTAGACATAGATCGGAGAAGGTATATTGTTGCTTTGTCGATTTTCGCAAAGCTTTTGATTCGGTTCCCAAGGTGGCTCTGTTTGAGAGGCTTAGGGAGATTGGCATTTCTCTGATGCTACATACCGCTATTATGAGATTGTATGAGACTATGGTTGGCAAATTCACGACTCCCAAGGGTTTCTCGGATCCAATCCATAGCACCATTGGGGTTAAGTAGGGTTGTCCTCTCTCCCCTACGTTGTTTGGATTATACATTGATGAGCTCGAGGACTTTCTACAGAGGTACTCACTCCCTGGAGATGGTTGTTTTCTTCACCAGGTTCTAATCTCCATCCTTCTCTTTGCCGATGATGTCGTTCTCCTTGCTTCCTCTCCAAGCAATTTATAGAGGCTTCTTGATGGCTTGGCTTCCTTCTATGATTAGCGACAGCTTGTGGTTAACTTGAGTAAGACTCGAGTCATGATTTTCAATTGTTTAAAGACTTCACATCTCCACTTCTTCTTTCAAGGTCAGGAGAT
Source organism: Cupressus sempervirens (assembly GCA_028749045.1). Classification (NCBI taxonomy): domain Eukaryota; kingdom Viridiplantae; phylum Streptophyta; class Pinopsida; order Cupressales; family Cupressaceae; genus Cupressus; species Cupressus sempervirens. The sequence goes on from CM053789.1 coordinate 325,034,757, forward strand.
TGAGATCACTACATCCTATACTTATCTAGGAGTTAAGTTTTCAGGACCACAATTCAGTATGAGGCTAGCTATCCAACCTAGAGTTAATAAGGGTATGGGTTCTCTTGCTTTGCTTGAGAAACAGTGTTTCAAGCACCATTTCTAGGATACCTTGTCCAAGTTATCTCTCTTGAACTCTCTTGTGAGGCCTACTATCCTCCATGGATCTGTGGTTCGGAGCCCATCTCTCCTTGGTTCTAATTGGGCCTCGATCGAGCGGGTTCAAAATTTATTTTTGAGGCGCATCATTAGATGTCATAGGTTCATTCCTCATAGTATCATTCTTGTGGAGTTTGGTGCTCATTTTTTCAGTCTTGCAGCCATTTTTTATTTGGTTTGGTTCCTCCATCGTCTCTGTGGCTTTGCGGATCATGTTGGTGATCGTGATTGGTACTCCTATTTAGCTTTTTGTTCGTTTGTATCTATTGCGAACACTGCGTCTAGTTCTCGTGCACGTTGTCGGTATGCACAGGCCTCTTCTCTGCTCGGTTTGATTGGGATTGATATTGACTGCTTCCCCCCCCTTTCAATTCTGACATCTACAAACAGTACATTGCCACTACCTGGGTTAACCCTCCTAGTGGATTACGCCCACAGATGTCCTTTTACGCGAAGCACTTTTTAGAGATGTCTGATGGTATTATTGTTCATCCTAGCTGCCTTTCTTGGAGATGGTCTCATGTTGTGCGTATCTCTTTGGGATCTTTCAAAGTTGGGTCTCACCATCTTCAAGTCCAGACTAACCATCATATTGACAATGGAGAGCGGATCTGCAGACTTTGCACTTCGGCTGAGGTGGACATTAAGACGCACTTCATTTTTCGTTGCCCCATTTATTCTTTATGATTTTTTCAGCTACTATGGTCGGCACTATCCCACACTTTATCTTTGAGAGACCACAATGCTCCGTGATAGCGCGATCCAATCATTGCTTCTGCATCGACACTCGTCTACTCAACTCATTACTGCCTTTTTCAAACCATTATCTCCTTTGCGTAGGGTGAAAAGGCCTTCTAGCTCTACTAGATCTACCAGGCATTCCAGATGCGTCAGATCCCAGACCGACTATTTGCATCAGTGACACTCCTCTACTAGTGGCCACATACAGAGCAATGACTTTACTCATTGACATACATATCATTCAGTGACTAACTTCTTTTCGCCTAGAAAGGACTCCTAGTCTCTTTCTTGGCCTCATCTCTGGTTCTTTGATGCTTTATCTTGTTATTGTTGTATTTTTTCTCGAACACCTTTGTGTGCTCCTGCGATTGTCAACCTCTTTGTTGTAATTATTCAGTCCCATAGACCCTTTGTTGGTCTTTTGTTGGACATTAATATCATTATCTTATCTTATCTTATTTTATCTAGAGTTTTAACCAAATGCAGGGTTGGCTAATGTAACGTCACCTGCCCAAGTAGCTTTAAATATTGGGGCAATGTTCTCAAAATTGATTTGCAAGCTAGATAAATTGGCACTTGGTGATTGTCTAGTTAAGGTTGTGATATCTCTTAGGGAAAATAATGTCAGATTTAATCCATACTGAAGAATCCTTTGTGCATGTGAATTCATTTTTGTAACTTCCTCTCAAAAATTTGGAACATTTATCATAGATGTTTCCTTTCATTCTCTAACCCATGATTCTTATTTAATGAATTTTCACTCTGTGTTGAGATCACCTTCAAAAACTCTTGATTTTGTTTATTTCAACCTTAATAGATTTTGGCATTCATTGCTATTGAATTTCTTACCATGGATTGTACCTCTGGAATGGTCTCGACCATCATTGTTTTTTGACCAACAATTCCTAATACTGTTAGTATCTTCAAATATATTTTGAACAACAATATAAGTGTTATGTCAACTAAATTCTCAAATCTAAAACAAGCACTGGTTGGCATATCTAACTTTCTCTGCTTAGATTATATACATATCGATTTCTTTCTGGTAGACATCATTTTACTTATTTCTTTTTTCTTCAATAATCCATTACTAATATTAATTTGTGCCTTCATCATTGCTTCGATAATGTACGGTGGCTCTAACAAAGATTTTGGATAGCGTTATATAGAATAAGTTGTGTTCATTGATAACTTGATGATAGTAAGATATTGATGTCCACAAGTAATATATTTTCTTTTCCATAGTTATGTTTCAGTAGACTCATGGTGGCGCATTGGTAGTGCACCCTTATACTTCATATGACATATCTAGATAATATCATATCAGATCCTTGCCATGATTGGATGTTGAACAAAAGAAGATACTTGCCACTATTCTTATAAATCCTCCATCATATGTATTTCCTCTATTAATCATTTGGCTTTTATATTAATCATTGGTTCACAATGGACTTTGTATCATTGATCATGGCCACCAATTCTTTTTATTATTCCCTACCTTCCTCCTTCCCATGATATCGATAAGGCCTCTGATCTCGTGCTTGGGCTTTATGTGATTACAATTGCTGAAGAGTGGATCCTCATTTCCAGCAGTCTCTACTATCATTCACTATGTCCAAATTGCTTAGAATAGTATTTATATGTAGGCTGTCAATTATTTTCCTTCCTTGATGCTAGTTTATCTCATTTTTTGACATGGATACATGGGCGGGATATATCCCCCACAACGATCACTGGAAATGATTTAATATACTCCTCCCTGACTGTGTTTGCATTGGCCCATATATCCTTATACGCTACTTGGATTTCCCTTTCTGACTGGGCATCCATTGTCCATTCTCCATCCTTTGAATTTTCCCCCCATATTCTTTGTTTACTCTCCCATGCTTAGTGCAGTTGGATTTATACTTCGTGTTTGGGATGATAAGACATGCCCCATAGTTATTTCAAATGCAACCCTTGATAATAAAAAGTTCATCGATAAAATGGTTTACACCATATTATGCTAAATGAACAATGATCTCAATTATAAATAATATCATCTGCAATATTAATAATATGAATAATAAAATTGTTTTATATGTAGAGTATTATTTTATATATATGTATATGCATGATTATAAAATCTAATTATTAATGCATCTACTTCTAATTGTTTATCAATATTATATTGTCTACTTTAGTATTTGTTTATGTTATTTATCATCAATTACTAATATAATTATTTTCCATTATTATATTATTTTAATAAATTATTATTATATTTCAATTTAATTACTATTAATTATTTATACTACAGTTATAATTATATTAATTATTAAATCTTGTCAAAGGGGTTTAGCTTGGTTGACACAACTACTTCTCATTGTGGAGACCCTGGTTCAAATCCCAAGAGGGACATCTTTGTGGAATTCTAAGTTGTGACTCTTGGTCTTCTATTGGTTGTATTTGTCTCATTGTAAAAGGTGGTTTCTAAGTTGTGACTCTTGGTCTTCCAAATGTTGTTTCTAGTGTGATTGCTCGTAAGGAGCTTGAATAAGATAGTAAGTCTCATGTTGTTGCTTGAATAAGCACAAGATTTGTAAACAATTTCTATATAATTAATTATTAAATCTTTGTTTATGATTGGGGACACCAAAGCCAAGCATTGCCTTTACTATGGAATGTTGATTCTTGTGGATAGTAGTTTTACAAAATAAACCGTAGCTCCATTTTCCAAATAGCGTGGAATGTGGCAAATGGAGGATTACACAATTTTCCACCCCAAATTCAACATGTTCCAGGTCCAGGAGATAGAGGAGTATGGAGTGCATAAAGAGGGAATGGCATGAATGCATGAAACACTTGTCTAGCATTTTTAACGAGACAATATCATAAAACGCAAAGAGCCAAGTGTGAAGAAGGTGAAATTGGATGGTGAAGACAATCCAATGGTGATCTTGATCAATGACAATTGGAACCCCATACTGAAGGCGGCATCACGATATGGATAAATTACAAGAACACCTTCACATGGACATACAAGGTAACAAACGGTTTTTCATCTCAAACACATTAACAGTTTAAATAAAGAATTTCCAAAAATCATTGATAGATAAATGAAATTCCTAGTGAAGAAGGTATATTCCTTGGATACTCCACAAGAAGTAAAGCCTACAAGTGTTTATATACTAACACTAACAAAATTGTGGAAAGTGCAAATGTGAATTTTGATGAATTTATAGAGGTGCATGAGGCTTTTAACAATCAACTGAAATAACCATATCACTGATCATATAAAAATAAATAGTTATAACCACTAAATGAAGATAACTATATTTAGAATCAACCGAAAATAATTGTATTTATGATCAACTGAAAATAATTGTATTTATGATCAACTGAAAATAACTAGATTAACAATCAGCTGAAAATAACTATATTTAGGATCAACTGAAAATAACTATATTTAGGATCAACTAAAAATAACTAGATTGACAATCAACTGAAAATAACTGTATTTAGGGTCAACTAAAAATAACTGCATTTAGGATCAACTGAAAATAACTAGATTAACGATCAACTAAAAATAACTGTACTTAGGATCAACTGAAAATAATTGTATTTAGGATCAACTAAAAATAACTAGATTAATGATCAACTAAAAATAACAGTAAATGCCTAACAAGGAAAAAAAGAAAAGAACATACAAGAATCATTCCAAAGGATCTTTAGCTGGTTGTGCAAGCCTCGGCTTTGGTGAGAGGAGAAGCATTGACATAGGCTTAACCTCCCAACCTTGAACCATACTTATCCCCACACATTCTATTGAATTAGAAAGGCCCTCCCTACCTCGGGATCGGGCTTGGGATGTTCTTACTCCAACCACCTGAGCATCCTGATGTTTAGAATGTCCGCATAGTTATGAAACGAACATGCTTGCATAACTGGCACCATCAAGTGATCATTAGATGGCAAACATGCCTATAAACTACCTTGGCCAAGGATTTCCGATGGGCTCAATGACCCGATCACCACCACTTGAATTGACAATAGGTTTCATTACAAGGATGAGGATGAGCTATTAAGTATGTTTAATTAATTTATTATTCATGTCTAATTTCTCTTCTGCTTTCTTGCAGATTCATACCACCTCTTCACCTTACTTGGCTATACAATCAGTGAGTCCCAAGTGTTCGAAATATTTTCTATGCATAAGTTCCAGAAAGATTCGCTACTTAGTATGCTTATCACAACTGTGATCAGAAAGATTATGTTCTTGAGACTAATTGGAATATTATTGAATATTATATTTCATTCCAGACTTTATTGCATTTGGAAAACACTTCCATAAAGGCTGTATCTAATTTATTATGAAAGTTTAAAGAAGAGGAATGATAACAAAGGACATGGAATAAGCAACAAAACTCATATTGTAACTAGAAATAAATCTGGGTGAAACAAAGTCTTATGAGACTAATTGGCTGTTATGGAAAGCAAAAAAAATGATATTGAAATAACATCACATGACCTGATGTAGATTCTTAATAGGTCTGAAACCTTGCGATCGATTGGATATCTGCCCTTCTTCAGATGTTGCAAACATATCCAAAGTGCATAATACTGTAATCCTCAACAAGCTAAGCACATATAGCAGAGATGCTGCTAAAAAAAGATCTCAGCACAAGAAATATGTGAAGTCGAGTGCTAAGGGTGGCGAAGAGAGTAAAGGAAAAAACAAAGCAAGGGAAGGTAGCCGATTGTGCGGGATGTATATGCCCGACTCTACTCACGGCTTCCATTATAAAGAACTAATCGTGACTTCTTGGCTTCCAAAACAAAAAAAATTATTGTCAATTTATCATGCCAAGTGTTAGTCAATTAAAAGGAAAGAATATTAAAATGGAAAAATTATAATTCAGTTTATTTTTATAATATATATATTTACATACGTTCATGTACATATATCAATGGGGTGACATCATTTTATTAAGTTACTATAATATAATGGTGCCATTTCATTTTTATATTTATATGTACGTGTGTATATATATATACATATTATAATAATATAATGAAAGATCAATTAAAATCCCTTGATGTACGGTTTATATTTTAATTAGATTATTTTATGTTTTCTTAGATTATTTTCTTAATAGCTCATGCGGGTCCCCCAAATATATCTTGTGTTCAAGTCTTTGTGTCCTTTCCAAAGAAATTTAAGGTCATATTTGCCGATCCTAATGACTGAACTAAGCAAGCATCCCATTCCAATGACTCGTTTAGCAATGCTTCCCCCCTCTTCATCTTCTTCTACAACCACCCATGAAAACACTTCCGCCATAATAACAATTCTATAATAATTTCATATAAACATTTTAAAAGACTTTAAATTATTAATCATAATTTCAAATCAAGCAACTACTAATCATCTAATAACAGTTAATGGTTAACAACCATCTTCATTAACAGTTAATACAACATATATAAATAACTACCTATTTCACATGAGAATGAAAGAATAATCCGCTAAATCCAACGGTTGTGAACAAGTTTAAAATTAGGTCAAAATTTTGGGATGTGACATACCTTCCCCTTTAAATTTTTCATCATCCCCGATGAATATCACAACAAAACTTTAAACAACACCTAATCAGTTCAATTTAAGAAAAGAAAGGAAATGTTCAGGTTCTCGCCCTAGAGAAAAGACGAGGGTAATCCTCCCAAGTGGCACTATCCTCTGCATACTGATGCCACTAGACCTTGCATTGTGTCACCTCCTGATTTCGTAAGCGTAGCTTACGCACCTCGAGTATTCTAACTGGTTCTATTTCTACCACCCCTGGTTCTCGCACCTGTAATAGGTTCCAATCAATTATATGATCATGATGAGTAATGTATTTCTTAAGGTATGACACATGGAAGATGTCATGCATCCTGGCAAGGGCTGGTGGTAAAGCAATTTTGTAAGCTACTGGGTTCACAACCTCCAATATTTCAAAGGGTCCCACATACCTTGGGGCTAACTTGGCATTCTTACCAAACTTGATAGCACTATTCTAAGGTTTTACCCTTAATAGCACTTTTTCTCCCATTGAGAATTAGGTGTTCTTTTTGTGTCCGCATAACTTTTCTATCTGTCATTCGCTTCCTTCAATCATTGACGAATCTGGATTATCAGTCCTTCCATCTAAGTGGTTCTATTTCTACCACCCCTGGTTCTTGCACTTGTAATAGGTTCCAATCAATTATATGATCATGATGAGTAATGTATTTCTTAAAGTATGACACATGGAAGATGTCATGCATCCTAGCAAGGGCTAGTGGTAAAGCAATTTTGTAAGCTATTGGGTTCACAACCTCCACTATTTCAAAGGGTCCCACATACCTTGGGGCTAACTTAGCATTCTTACCAAACTTGATAGCACTATTCTGAGGTTTTACCCTTAATAGTACTTTTTCTCCCACTGAGAATTCTCTAGGTGTTCTTTTTGCATCTGCATAACTTTTCTATCTGTCATTAGCTTCCTTCAATCTTTGACAAATCTGGATTATCAGTCCTTCCATTTCCTTAAGCATTTTTGGTCCAACAATAATTTTGTCTTCCAAGCAATTCCAACTCACAAGAGTTCTACATTTGCAGCCATATAAAGCCTCAAAGGGGGTCATTTTAATGGTGGATTGATAGGAATTGTTATAACTTTGCATACATATAATTCCCCTTGTACCAAGTGCACAACTTGTGGAAAAGATACCCTACCTTGTAAACAAAAACTATGCCACCAAGGAAAATGAAGATATTTAAAAAAATGTTAGAAGTATAATATTCAAGGTGGAAACAAGCAAGTGGACTTCACCAATTTTTATTTCCCTCAAGGAGGAAAACTAGATGAGGATTTGTGTGGACTTTAGATGCCTTAATGCAATGACAATAAAGGATTCTTTCTCAATCCCATTTACCAACACTATTATAAAGGAAGTTGTAGACCACGAGATATGCCCCTTCATGGACAAATTTTTGGGGTTTAATTAGATAAGTATTGCCAAGGAGGACAAACTAAATACTACCTTCTTGGTAGAAGATAAATTGAACATACAAGAGAATGTTTTTCAGCTTCTACAATGTCCTAGCCACCTTCAATGCATAATACTAAACATTTTTGACAAGAGTTTTCGTAGGGAACTTTAAGGCATTCATAGACCATTGGTTAATATATAGTGGGTAGGAAAATTGTCTCACCGAGCTTTGCTACTGCATGGAAAGGTGCAAAGGAAAAGGTTGGCTCTGAACCCTAAGAAGTGTACCTCAAGAAAAATTGCTTGGCCACATAGTTTGTAAGGAAGGATTGGAGGCAGGCCTTGATAAGGTAGGGGCCATCATCCAAATAGAGGCCTTGGAGAATGTAATGGGATTTAAGTCATTCCTTAGGCATGTGGCTATTACTGAAGGTTCATAAAGAACTTTGCACAAATTTCTTACCCCCTCAACATGGTGACAAGAAAGGGAAAACCTTTTACACGACAAGATGAGCACAAAAATTTATTTGATGAGCTAAAGTCAAGACTGATTAATGCACCTGTCCTAGCATAGCCAAATTAGAACAAGGAATTTCATATGCATGCAGATGCCTCCAACTATGCAATTAGGACTCCAATAACACAAGTGGGCATATAGGAACTAGAGCACCCAGTAATTTTCAACAATCACCTACTCTCAAGATCCAGAAGGAATTATAACACAACTGAGAGGGAGGCATTAGGGTTGGTATACTTTGTACAAAAGTTTGGCCACTATATCTTGAAACCTTCATGTTCTACTTGGACCACAAGACTCTAATGCACCTTGTGAACAAGCCCATCATTCAAGAGCAGATGATTAGATGGTTGCTTCTACTACGTGAGTTCACATTAACTATTGCTGTAAAACAAGGGAAAACTCATGTCATTCCCCATTAGTTATCCTAGATCAAGTTGAGCAAGCCACTTGATAGGGGAACAAAGACTTCCCAAATGCTCACCTCTTCCACATTGTAGCACTACCACCAATGTAGAAAACCATCAGCGAGTACCTGTTCACTTCAACCAATCTGAGGGAGATGCCATCAAGTGAAAGGAAGCAATTTGCACTTAAAAGCAAAAAATAAAATCAGCTCATTAATAGGTTTCTTTACAAGATGGGTCCCAACACATACCACGACAAAGTATAATGCAATTGGAGACTCCACGAGAACTAAAGGAAGCACATAAATAACTGGTAGCAGCCACATGGGACCAAATGTCACCACATGCTAGATGATGTTGGCAGGGTTGTGGTGGCCAACGTTGCCCAATAATGCTTGCGAGTGGGTAGGGGGTTGTTATAACTGCCAAAGAGTTGGAAAAGTGTTAGATTTACTCGAGTCATTGAAGGTAAGACAAACACATAGGTGCATATATATTGTAGAAGCAGAAAAGGATCTTACCAAGTGGGAAAAGGTGAGGGTGCTCCTAAACAATATTGTCATCAATGCAATCAGATTCATCTATGAGTAAATCGTCACAAGGTATGGTATTTCAATTTAGATGACAAGTGATCGAAAAGTATTTCACAAGCTGTGTCATCCACTTGATGACAGTTGAATTTAAATATTTTTCATTCTTTCAAGTTTGTACTGTCGAGTTGCCAATGGTCGAGCAAAACCAACAATCAGCGTATTGGTCTTTAAGATATATATCTTGTGGCATCAACAAGGATGACTAAGAAGAGAGATTATAGGTGGCATTATGGGCATACCATGTAGACTAACATACCTTGTCTCAACTAAAGTAGGGCAAGAGACAACGGTGCCCATTGACTACATGGTTCTCAATTTGTATGTTGCCCTTGAGAACCACCTTGATGATGCCAAAAGTCTAAAAAAATGCCTCCTTACCCTCATCAAGTTGAATTTTGGGAGTGATGGCACAATGGGCAAAGAAGGTCATGCAACACCAGCGGAAGTTATTGCACAAGAAGCATCTCTCTAGAATAAACTTCTGGCTGTGACAATTATTTTTGAAATATAATGGTTGCAGCAAAACTAAACCAAGTTTAGATTTTGTTGGTTGGGATCATATAATTATCATGGATTGTGTAAATCTAATCTCATTGGAACATGTTTAATGTTGAGTGGGATAAATCAAAAGAAGATATCATCAAGTATCGTATTAAGAAAGGCAAAAAGACCCTGTCATTACCTGTTATGGTGAATTGATGTTGTTGTAGTTGTATTAAACAAAGGAGATGAAAGCTCCATATATAAATTTACAAAGACAATGTTTCTTTAAGAAAAAACCATGAACTAAAGATGAAAATAGAAACTACCTTAATAAACTAAAGACTAAACAAGATGAGCAAAAATATTATAATATTCTAATAATGGTTATTATCTAACTTTTGTCTTTTGGTCCCAAATTTTTCAGAACATTTTGCTGCTACTGAGACCTCCCTGGATTTGCAAATTGTTAGCAACCAAAAGCCAAAACCTGTCCACAAAATATAGAGAAGGTTGCCCCCTTCTTTAGAATGCTTTGCAACAAAGACAAGAGTCTACCACTGAGATGAGTCATGGGCCACTAACCTAATGTTGAATAGCAGAGCTTCCCTTTGCAATAGCCAGAGACATACTAAGAACAGTTGCCACGATTTTGAGGAAAAATAGGCAAACCCTTCAAACTTTGCAAATGAGAATGATGCACCAAAACATACTGAAAAAGTCACAATTTTTTAAGGAGAAAATTTGGAAAGCCAAACATGACTTTTGAGGTGAAAAATAATCAAAACCAGGCAACACAATCTAAGGCACAGATCAATGAATACAAAGATTCATTTTTTGGAAAAATCAATAAAACCCAACAAATAAATTGAGGAAAAAATTATAAAAACCTAGCCATAATTTTTTTTGGGGAAAAAATTATGAAAGTCCATAAAAGAAACATTCATGTGGCAAAACAGAGACTTCGCATGGTACACAAACAAGTATATGCAACAAACAAGCAACCTTTGAAAATCAAAGACTTCTCAAACCAAGAAATTACACAATCAAAACCCTCAACCAAGCCTACAATTTTCAGAAAGATTATTTAAAGATTAACCACAAGTTTTTTTCATAAAATACCTCCGACTTTTTACTTGAAAAAAATTTTTAAAAAATCTGGAAAATATTCCAGATCAAAAGAGGTTCGAATTTTTCTTTGAAAAATTAGTAGTTTTATGAAATCCTATTGACCCGCTTTGATACCATGTTATGGTAAATCAATATTGTTGTAGTTGTATTAAACAGAGGAGATGAAATCTCTTTATATAGATTTACAAAGACAATGTTTCTAAAAGAAACAATCGTGAACTAAAGACAAAAAAAGAAACTACACTAAAGACTAACTATGATAACCATTAAAGAAACATTACAATATTCTAATATTACTAACCTCAAAATTCACTCTAGCAAATCATCCCAAATCTTACATAACCAACAAAAATCAATGGGGGATGTAACCTAATACAAACAATATAGAGGTCAGTGCACTGATGGAAGGTACAAAGGCATTGGACTTGTACCCCTAGTTGACAAAATTCTCCACTTAGAGTATATTAGTACCAATTGTGAACATGAGTCCTACAAGAGACTGCCAAGTACGTACTGATGGCAATCTTCAAGCCCCACAAGGGACCTAAAGGGAAGAAGAGAAAAATTGAGGAAGATGACACACAAGCCAAAAAGAAGATTAGTAATATAGACATAGAGGTAAGTTGAAGCTGCAAAAAATTGAAAAAAAAATAAAAGAAATTATTTTGGATTGGCGAAAGCAAAATAAAATAAAATTTAAAAGGTAAGGATGGACAAAATGAGGACATGGCACTTTATTTGAAATTGGAATATTAAATTTAGCAAATATGTGAAGAAGGAAAATTTATTAAAGTGGAAATGAGATATTAGTAAAATACAAAAAACTATGAATGGAACAATAGATAGTATTATTAAATAGCAAAGGACTATCAAATACCAAAAACGAAAAACTATTGTCAAACCTAAAATCAATAATATCAAGTGTGAATTAAAGAAGGTTTGGCATTTTAAAAATCGTTGTTGGCAAAGATCAGCTTCATTTCATACTTGCAACACATAAAGACATCTCGTGTCCAAGGGGTGAATTGGCAAAGTAGTACGGAGCATCAAACCCCTTTGTATCTTTCAGTTAAGAACCAAGGTGTGGGCAATCCTTTCCAATGTACAACAATGTCAACTCTTCTACCCTATACAATACTTACTTTGTGCCACCAGTATAGAAAAAACTACCAGCCTCTAAGCTGTCCATATGGACTTGGCAAACACCCACTTGTGAAGACTTTCCTCTACTATCTCTTGCCACATCTTCCATACAGATTGCAGTATCCCCTCACATGTGAGTTGTAACATCACATCATGTATAGTTTGCAATAACACCTAACGTACAGCTTGCAACCCCTCCAATACGATCTCACACTATACAGACCATAGTAATTACCATACCCTTCCTCCATTACAATATACAACTATCCTTGGTGCCTAGTTTTGTAGGGTTGTTGAGCGTGATCAAGTGTTGTGGTGTTGTCTTGCAATCTTGGTACAATTGCACTGGCTAGCAACTGTTCTACGGCAATTTCGGGTGATTCTTATAAAGCCTTCTCACTTGGCACGACTTACTAACATATTGGTACAACAGCAGAGGGTTTCACGTCACTGGCAAACTTAGGATATTATATGTTTGGTATAGCTTAGTGTCAAAACAGTTTCATTAGAATTATGGCACGTGGTGAAATTAGTTTTCCAAACCCTCGCCAGTTAAAAAGAATTCAAGGCAATTATTCTAACAACCAAGGTGAGTATAAAGCCCATGTTTATCATTATCAACTTCAACACAGGGTACAAGTAGTAATAGTAAAATGAAAAGTTAGGGTCTCAAATCCAAAGTGGTGGTGATAGGATTACAATGGGTACTCTCGCATGGGAGAGCATGGGGAGCATTGATTGTCCTACACAATGGCAAGAGTCAGGAGAGATTCACAATTTGAAGATGGTTTTCAGGAATTCTTAGGTCAAAAAGCCAATATAAATGCCACTCAATTGTACGAGTTTGAGCTTGTTCTGTAGGCAATGGTGATTTATTATGATGGGCACACACATAGTCCACTATACCCTACAATGGATGTGATTTCACTAGGTCTTTCCCATTGGAAGAGTTCATGAGACTACTCAAAATACCATCCTGAGGAGCCAAAGTTGTCAAGCATCTAGGCAAGATGGCAACCACGCAAAAAGACCACCTCTTAAAAAAGGTCTGCCATGATTTGATGCATATGGAGTAGGATAGTGTGTGGAACAATAGCAGTAGCAAAGGGTAAAGAACATTAAGATTATAGTCTCCTTCGAATTGAAGGTTCAGAATATTGTTTTAATATTAATATTGTTATATGTATTTGTGAAATAATATAAACATACATACATACATATATATTTATATTTATATTGATCTCCTCAAAATACATATATAAGATAAATCAGATTAATATCGGCAATCATGATGATTATCGAATGAGTTATTGTAAGTCACCCTTCGGTGATTATTAGTTATGTAGAATCAATGCCACGGGGAGTCATGGCCCTCTATGGACATTGACTCCCATCATATGCATTTATATAACTTCAATGACTGCTGTAGAAGATAATCAATTACAAGGCATTCTTGACTACCAGCAGTCACATAAAGAAATCAAATCAAATACAGTTCAGTCATTGCATTAGTTAAATGAAATCTAGTCATAGCATATATTCTCAGTCTGAAATAATATATGTGACAGTCATCCAAATATCAAACTGATATACAAGAGTTCTGATTCCCTCTATAAAGATCTGAAAATATTTTTAACAAAGAAAACTTTTATGGTGACAGCAAAATGGAGATGTATTATGGATGCAATAAAGAGTTAACTCATGGGGACAAGTCAGACCTCAGACATCACCTATAGGATGATCTACTTGATTATTGTGTTACGTACAGAGAAGAAATAAAATTGGGCATTGATATACTCAGAGAGGATATGTGAGTCTCTCAGCATACAGTATATGGCCTTCTACATGGCATAGCACGCAATTGGCCTATTCCTTGCTGGATTATCAGCCTGCTGAATACTGAGTGCAGATTTCTATATCTGATCTGATCTCCTCTATTTAATTTTAATGTCTGTCTATTTCTGAATGCAATTACATCTAAAACTCTGTGATCTGATCCATTCATTGCTTTAGAGGTTTGCTTTATCTAGTCCTCAGGAGGAGACGAATGGTCACAAACTTTGCCAAGGATAACTTTTCTTTGCCTTATCTAATTGATTTGTCCTCCCTCTTATATTGTCAAGTGAGGAGTCACGCCCTTTCATTAAATCTGTTGCCCTTGCAAGGGATACAACCCTTCATAATTGATTGCTAACTTATGTTGGTTTTAAATATTTTTATGACCTCTTCATAATCACTTCCCAATTTATCTTAATCAACTTCTTTATGGAAATGCTCATAGACTGTATCAAAGGACATCGTATCTCTCTGGTTTACATTTTTTATATTGGGAACTCTTAATTCTACTGTATATTCAATGACCAGAAACAACAAGCATCCATTTAAATTCTAGATTGAAAGATCCTTCAGTCTTAATGTCAACGATTTCCTTCTTTGATGACTAGTTCAGCACTTATGCCACCAATCAAAGAATTCATTCCAAATGAAACATTGAGCGGTGAAGGTAGATCATGCTACCATTTTGTGACCTCGCCCTAAACTCGTATCCTACATTACTTTACAATCATCCTTATCTTCAGGATTGCCAAAACCACAATCACCATTTCATCAGTCATACCCACAACCTCCACATCCACAATGATGAGACCTTATGATGTTTTTCACCATCATCATATTTCTGCTTCAAATCTGACTGTCTCTATGCTTCTATATCTTCCAGATAATATTCTTCACAACTCGCAACTTATTTTCCCTTAGAAACATGTAGTTACAACCCATCCCCATTATGAAGCACCTTGGGAGATCATAAAGGAGCCTCAATCCCATCCATCAAGCCCAATAGTACGAAATGACACCCACCATTTGGTCTCCTAGCCCAAACTTGGGGTTACTCTACTCAAATGGAACCTTGTGCTACTTGCATCCCTTGTATGCACATATCCCCTGTATAATGGAACGGCAGATTGGATGAAAATCTTTAAAGGAATATATATATATATATATATATATCTTAGAACCACTATGTTTATCTGTATAGATTCCTACTTTCTATCTAATGGAAGAATATATCTTAGAACACCCCTACTTTCTGTCTAATGGAAGATAAGTTTGTGAGATCAGAGTTCCATGTCTTCGTATCATAACAAATGCTTGAACAGTATATAAATCTGCCATCTCAGTTCCATTAAATGTGAGACTGTAAATCTCCTCCTTGATCAAATGCTTTTCTTCTCTATTTTGATGCCTTACTTTGTCATTTCCCTGCCTCTCCAAGGACGTCAACTTCTTTTTATATCTTCCTACCTAAACAAAGGGATGCAGTTATTCAGAAAGAATGCATTAAAAAAAATCACTACTCTATTCTAAACTTGATTACAGCTCTTATTCTTTCACTTCCATTAACAACATGGATTGTTGCCTTAGTAGAACATGCCAGTCATCATATTACAATTAGGAAAATATATTTTCTATTTGTTAATTATTATTGCTCTAAAGAATATTACTGCTCTAAAGAAACTGATGTTGCATTCTATTTCGCACTTCATAACCTCCCACTTCATAACCTCCCACTTTAGCATCGTTTAACACCACTTAAATTGCCAAGGGATGCAACGCTAGGAGGGACAACTTGTTAAGAAGGTGACCCTTCCAAAGTGTCCTCCATATAAAGGACTGGCTTTTAGTTTTATTCTAGTGCTATCTTTACCTCATAAACATTGTGACCCTAGGTCGGGCCTAATTTCCCTCTACCCTAGTATGGTGTGGATATGACAAAGGGTCACAGTTCTTCTAATTTACGTTCCTAAGGGGTTGATCTTAAGTGGTTCAAGCGTTGAATTCTCATTGCGGAGAACCAAGTATAGATCCCAAAAAGGGCATCTAATACGGAATCTTAAGTTGTCACTATCGGTCTTCCATAGTTGGCTTCTAGTGTGGAGGGAGGTAGTTTCTAAATATGTGGATTTCTAAGTTGCAACTCTTGGTCTTCTGTAGATGCTTTCTAGTTTGGTTGCTTAAAACAAGCTAGTATTACACTCATTGTTTTGCCTATAAGTGCTTATATTGGTCTCATGTCGATGCTTGTATGAGCAAAATATTTGTAAACAATTATCTATTAAAAAAAGTGGGCCCGCCTCATGCATAGACTCTAGGAAACCAAGGTGGAATTGGTTTGGAGAAGCTCTAGAGTCACTACCCCAATCATCCCCTTTAATGCTCTTACCTCCTTCATCCTTATTGAGTAATAAGGCCTTCGAGCATCGACAGTTAGGCATGGATACGAAAATAAAAGTTTTTTGTAAAAAGATGTGAGGAAAGATGTGAAGCCTAGGACAATGTCAATGTCCCCATCTCCTCGTTATCTCACCCATCCCCCTCCATACCAACACCATTAATTTCATGTAGCTCATTCTGAATAGTAACCATGTCATCTACCACTATAGAATTCTCTCTTTATGGATTTTTTCTCCAAAATAATCCCTTTCAATTCTATAAATAGAAGCCTGAATGCCTCCACATATATGCAGTTGGTAATGCATGGTAATAAACAACAGAAAAATGCATGTATTTCCCAAGTTTATTAACCTAGGAATGGAGTTCATCCAAAATTAGGCCTACTACCAACTATGCCAAATTAAACCCATAGAGCTTAAGAGAAGAATCATGTATTTCAATGTAGAGAAATGTTTGCTAATTGTAGACTACAACCTAACTAAACCCTATTATTGTGATATCGCTATCAAGATTTAACTGTGTGATTTTGAGTCAAACTCATTGACCCATGTTTCATGAGTAGTGATTCAACATGAATCCATCTCTCATGAGAATAAATGGAACACTTAGCACTCATTGGATCTAGGTGATGCTCACAAGGGTGAAGCACTGAGACTTCCTAGGAGGTCGCCCATCCCAGTACTACTCCATGGTTAAGTCCCAGTGCTTCACCCCAGTGAGCAGCACCTAGATCCAATGAGTGCTAAGTGTTCCATTTATTCTCATGAAAGATGGATTCATGTTGAATCACTACTCATGAAACATGGGTCAATGAGTTTGACTCAAAATCACTCAGTTAAATCCTAATAGTAATATCACAATTTGACTTGCTATGGAAATTATCTCCTACTTCTAAACCCTGTTATGTTAGCACTCACGCACATCATAAAAGTAAAATGCACATTTGGCTCTTACTAGCAAATTATAGACAAGTATTGGACAGAATGATCCATATAGGCAAGTACAATCAACAACTTAATGGTTGGCTTCACGATGGACCTTCCAAGCATACAACACCTCAAGGCTCAAACTACTATAGAAATCTTTGGGTCTATTATCCCAATACTTGACAAAATAGTTGGCAAGTATCTCAATTGCAACTAGACACCATGCTAACTAAGGCTCAAGCTCCCATGAAAAGCACGAGATTTTGGAATTTGGTCTTATATTGAATTCCCTTAGAACTACTTTTAACTCATGGTACTCAAGGTCGTTTAAACACCATATTGTGAGCTTGGGAAGCCAAAATCATGAATAGTTCTGGTTATTGCAGACTATCAGAGAAACACAAATTTCATGATGTCCCTACTATTTTAAGGCCCTCTCATGGAACTATAATCCCCCCCAACCCTAACGAGTGGGTGGAAAGCCCCTTCTATCTCCCCCCACCAACCAACGGCCCCTTAGAATAGTACAGGCCTACATGCATGCACACCACCAAAAACACCCCCAACTACCTCCCTCACTCAAAATGAGGGTTTCACAATAAAGGTTTGTTACAAGATTCAAGAATTGGCAGATTAACGGAGTTCCGGATGATTGATTTATTAACAGAAGAACAAATGTGTTCCTTATAAAGAATTACAAGGACATTGTTTCTAAAAGAAACAACATAGACTGAAGATGAAATTAGAAACAAAACTGAAGACAGGATAGGAAACATTCCTATCTGGACTGAAGACAAAAGAGACAGGATAGGAAACATTCCTATCTAGACTGAAAGATGGACTACAGACAAGTAGTTGACCATTATAGAAAGTATTTAACTAAGGAGATAATATCTTAATAAAGATATTAAAGATATTATCTTAATAAGGTTACTCCCTTCTACATAGTTGCACCCTTATCCTTGACCAATCATTTTCTTTTGGTTGAATACAATTGTTGTGGGGATTTGAAGATTTATAATCAAAAAGGGACAAAACTTCCTAGAGCAGATTCATATTTTTACATGGAGTTAGTTTGCCTTCATATGCTGTACCAAGCCCCCTTTAAATGAATTGTCTAAGGCAGTCTGTCAAATATTTGATCCCATTGCTGCTTCAAATCCCAATTAAGAGAAATTTTCCCTAATTGTAGATTGCACCCCAACTTATCCCTATTAAGTGTTAAGTGGGCAATCACTCAAATCAAAATGTAAAATGCACATTTACTCTTCCTAGCAAATCCTTCACAAGTATTGGATGGAATGATCCTTGCAAGTACAATCAAAGACTTAATGGTTGGCTTCACAATAGGGTCTAGAAGTGATAAACACAACTGAAACACCTGTATAGAAATATTTGGATCTAGAGGTCATAACCACCTCCTTACCCCAATATTGGACTAGTGTACCAGTCTAACTAGACACCGTGCCCTTGTCAACATAGTTCTAGAGGAAACCAATATACACCAAATTAGAACTAGTTCTAGTGAATATATACCAGTTCTAGTGAACTATGTATATGAGGGTTTCAAGTGAAAGGTGTGATCTTGTCAACATAGTTGTGCCCTTGTCTATTACCAATCATTTATTTTTGTTGGAGAGTATTGTCGTCGAGATTTGAGGGTGTGCAATCAAAAAGGTACAAAACATTTTAGAGAAAATTCGCTGTTGTACAGAGTTCAGTTTGCCTTCATGGGGTTCAAAAGAATAGTCTAAGGAAATCTGTCAAATATTTGACCCCATTGCTGCTTCAGATCCAAAATACTGTATAACACTATACTTGTTGGCACCTCCTTACGTTGGAATTCAACCAAAAGAATTTGGTAGAAAGATTGTTGACACAAAGCAAACAGTTCAAACAAACAAGTAGGTACATCATCTTTCTTTCGGCCTCCAAATTTGTTGGTAACCAAAAATATCATTAGGCCCTATTTCACAGAATCTCTTTTTAAACAATCCTAAACACTTATTGCAGAAAGTTTGGAGGATTTAGCTACAACTGAAATAGGAGAGATTGGATTGACCAACATTCATGTGGTCAAGGAGTGATTTGCCATATAGTATCAAAGTTTGAGGAAGTTGTAAAATCTTGGAATTTATTATTATTTAAGTAATATTATAATATTTGGTTTATAATGGTCAACTAAATCTTTAGGATAGACTTGAAATATGTTATTTTACTCTTTTACTAATGTACTTATCATGTTGCTTTATTAGTTGTCAATCTTATCCTTTACAGATATATATATTATTTGTATCTCTTATTCAAGTAATTTAACTCACTAAATATCAAATGTCTTGGTAATCCTTTTATGTTCTATTTTTTCTACTATAGTACCAAAGATTAGCTAGAACCTCAGAATATGTCACAACAAATCAACCTAGGAACTGTTGTTAGCAGTCATGAATCGCGTAATTGTTCGTAAGACACAAGACATGCCAAAAGACTTCAAAACAAAATCATACAATGCTGAATGAATTTGATTAATAAGCTTTTTGCAAATTTTTCAGAATTTTTCCTCAAAATTGTGAAACTTTTTGAACAAAAATTTTGGCAGAATTTTTAACAAATTGTGCCAGGTTACTACTAAAAATTGAGTATTTTTTTGCTCTAAAAATAGTATGTTTTCTAAATAAAAATCACAGGTTGTTTTTTTGTGGAAAATTTCTTTCTTGCAAAAATTGTGTTCTGTCTAGGCCTATTCATGGGCTTGTTGGGGTTAATCGAACTTCTAAGAGGGCAAAGGCATTATGGACACCTCCAGAGGATGGTTGGATTAAAATTAACTTTGACGGGGCAGCCAAAGGAAACCCGAGTGTTTCAGGGTGTGGGTGCGTGGCAAGAGACCATAAGGGCAACATACTCACATTTGCAGCCAAATGTTTGCAGGATGGAACAAATAATACTGCAGAATATTCTAGCCAGGGAGGCTCTGGGCTTAGGAGCAAGAATTGTTTGTAAACAAATACATCTAGAAGGTGACTCGGAAATCATCATAAATGGCATTAAGAGAGGAAAGATGGAAGCATGGCACTTGGATCAAAGTATACAGAAAATCAAGGAATTGCTTATGGTTTTCAATGATTTTAAGGTTTCACATTCATTTCGGGAAGCGAATAGAGTGACAGATTTGCTAGCCAATTTAGGTGCCAATTCAGCATTGGGTCCACAAAAAGAAATCTTTGAGGACTTTTGTCACCTTGGATTTGAACAAAAAGAGCACTATTGTCTGGCCTTTAGACACAAAATTTGCTCATGATAATGAAAACTAGAGGTTTTAAGGGAAAAGCATTATAAATCTGACTTCCGATGATCTTAATCATTTCATGGTAAGTAGAGATTTCCTTGCTACTGATGTATTCCTGCGCGTGTCAAATGGAGTGTTGGCTCGCTTTGGTACTTCATTCCAGAGAGTTCCAAGGCAAATATATTCATGTTGAAGGCAGGGCAAGCTCATTTGTTTTTCCACTGAGACAAAAATGGAGGCGAACTTCACTCTCAACTTGGACTCTCAAATTCAAACCTATAAAGGCCAAATTTGTGTTCTGTCTCTTTATAATATGGGCCATTTTTCTAGAAACATCATGGAATGTATTCTACAACAAAATGCCCCTGTCTATCGGCAAATCACACCATTCTAAGCTCACTCACCATTTGTTTCTACAGTTTCAGAGTTTGTGCAGCGAAGAACAATATTTTTTTACTATAACCGTGAATTGTAGACCCCATTTTTGGCTTTTTTTTAAAACATGAGTTATTTTAATTGGTTTTAGGCTTTTAGAAAATCTACGATAACCTAGGTTTTCTAGACCTTTTTTGTGGATGTTTTGGATAACTTTTTTATGAATTCTTTTTACAATACCATGGCTGCTAAGGTTTCAAAGTTTTTCCTAAAAGATATTCATCTTCTTTCAAACAGCAGAAGTTTTCGGGAGGGAAGACAAGATATCATGGTCATAATGTTGAAAAGCATATCACAAGCATGCAAACATTTTATTGAAACACTCAAATATCACATTGACCCATGCTGAGCTAAAGTTCAAATATTTGTGCAACAAGCTCTGTAACAGGACAAATGGAAGTACAATTTTGTAGCAACAGGCAAGTTGCCTCAAAAGAAAGGTCAAGCGAATAATGAAGATAATTTAAAGAATCTATCAAATATCACATTTGACTGTTGTGGTAAACATGTTCATATGAGACCTGTAGAAAGAGGTACGCTGAAATGAAATCCAACTTGAGACAGCCTCCATAAAAGGCATTATGACCAAAAGGAGTCAACTTTCTATCCTTTCATGGCAAAAAAGACCAGCAGATAAATCAAAGTTTTTTGTGTGGTACCTTGATTCTAGAGCATCTAGAAGTTTCACTCACAAGAAATATTGGTTCACAAGTGTAGGGCTTGCTTAGATTCAGTGATATTCAATAGTGATGAGGAGTGCATAGTTGTTGGTAGGAAGTGTACAGATAACTTCTAAAGCAAAAAACTTTTTTTTTCTCAATGTGTACTATGCAAAGTAACGAGACTCGGACCTAGCTCGGACTCGCCTGTAACTCAGCAGTGACTTGGTAAAATGATAAAACCCTTGAAATTTAGAGATTTTTTTGGATTTAAATTAATTCCATGCACCCATTATTGAATAAAGATTAAAGACACAATAACATCATAAAATAGAAGGTAATTTGACCACATACATAACATATATCAATTACGTAACTACAAAGGTAAAAAAAAATAAAAATCAACCAAGTTAGATGAGTCAACCGAGTCACCTAGGCGAGTCAGCCGAGTCACCCTGTTGAGTCAGGCGAGTCAGATCAGTTGACCCGCCGCGATAGGGTCATGGGTCATTTTGACCTGGCTGAGGCAACTTGACTTGCCGACTCGGACGACTCGCCTGACTCACGGCGAGTCTCGTTACTATGGTACTATCTCCCAAAAATGGAGCTCAATTTGCTCTCAACGATTCAAACTATGCACCATAGTCTAAATTTTGATGTCATATTTAGCAAGCAAAAATCTTTATTGTTGACAAGGAATCCAAGAAAATCATTATTGTTGGTATCAAATATCATGGTTTGTATGAACTTGTTGATACTGAAGAGGTTTAAGAGTGTGCCCTGGTAGCCAAGAGTGCATCTAATATCAATACACTATAGCATCAGTAGCATGGACACCCCAACATTGTTAGGATAAACCACGGACAGAAATAAAAACTACATGCAAATATAACCAATAACAGAAAATAATAGATCACACAAAAATGAACACAATGCACCAAGATTTAACGTGGTTCACCCAATCCCTGGGCTACGTCCACCAAACAGCAAGTCTAATCTTATTACAATCCAGTGATTACAACCTAATTACAATCCGTAATCCCTTACAGCTCAATACCGCCGCAAGAAGCAATTTCGCATCAAAACATAATGAAAAATACCTAACCCTAAACCCTTTTATACAAGTATTTTATCCGTTTTAGGGTTACAACATGTCGGCCATATGTCGGCCATAATATGTCGGCTACAACGTCGGCCATGGCCCAAAAAAAAAAAATCTCCACTAATTATGAAGTATGTACACCATAATCTAACAATCTCCCACCTGAGGACTGATCAAGCTCCACACTAAACAACAATCTCCCACTTGGAGACTGATCCTGTAGCAATACCACTACCACATGGGGCTCCCACTGGATCAAACCACCCTGGACTCTGATGTTCTCTGATTCATGTTCAGTCTAAAAGACCAACCGAAGCTAAAGAGGAGTTCAGCTTCTCCCTTGTTACAACCTTTGTCAACATATCTTCTGGATTGTCATTTGTATGTATCTTCTCCAGCTTTAACTGTCAATCCTCCAAAACAAAACGAATGAAATGGTACCGCAACTGTATTCTTTGCAAGATGAATGGCACTCTGACTATCTATGAACAAATAATTATCCTTCTGAGGATGTCCCAATTCTTCCAAGAAGAACTAAAGCCATAACATCTCCTTGGCTACCTCTGTAGCAGCAAAATACTCTGCCTCTGTAGTGGATAGAGCATTAATCTTCTGTAACCTAGAAACCCAACTCACGGCTGCCCCACCAACAATAAAGACATAACCTATAGTACTCCGCCTGGTATCAATATCCCCTGTCAAATCTGAGTCAACATAGCCCTGTAAATCAGTAGTAGAGCCCCCAAAGTGTAAACACTTATTGGATGTTCCTCTCAAATATCTGCGAATCTAGTTGACAGCATTCCAATGCTGAAATCCTGGATGATTCATATACCTGCTAATGACTCCCACTGCATGTGCAATATCTAACCTAGTACATACCATAGCATACATTAAGCTTCCTACAACTGAAGCATAGGGTACCTTGGAGATCTTATCCTCCTCTTCCTGTGTCTTAGGACACATCTCCTTAGTCAACTTCAAATGACCAGGTAAAGGTGTGCTGACAGCTTCAGCATTCTCCATAGAGAAACATTGCAACACCTTCTCAACATAATCAACCTGAGATAGCGTCAATGTTCTGTTCTTCCTATCTCTACAAATTTTCATACCAAGGATTTGTTTTGCTGCCCCCAAATCCTTCATAGCAAATGCATGTGCTAACTGGCGTTTTAGCCCCTTAAGATGATCCATGTTAGACCCAACTACAAGCATATCATCAATATATAAACATAAAATAATGTAGCTATCATCATCCAACCTCTTAAAATAAACACAGTAATCTGAATGACACCTATTATATCCATGCTCATGCATAAAACTATCAAATTTCAGATACCATTGCCGAGGCGCTTGCTCCAAGCCATATAAACTTTTCTTCAATTTGCACACTAAGTTCTCCTTACCTTTGACCTCAAAACCCTGTGGCTGAGCCATATATATTTCTTCATCCAAATCACCATGAAGAAAGGCTGATTTAACATCCAACTGCTCTAAATGCAAATCTTCAGTAGCCACAAGACTTAAAATAGTACGAATAGAAGTCATTTTAACAACAGGAGAAAATATCTCATCAAAATCAATTCCCTTTTTCTGTGCAAATCATTTTACAACTAACCTGGCCTCAAATCTTTTCTGACCTCCTTCCTCTTCTTTCAACTTGTAAACCCACTTATTCTGTAAAGCCTTTTTACCTGCGGGCAACTTGCATAAATCCCATTTCTTATTCTTCAGCAAAGAGTCCATTTCATCTTTCATTGCAAACTCCCACTGAATCTTAGTATCCACCTGCACAGCTTCATCATAACTTTCAGGTTCACCAGCATCAGTAAGTAAAATAGAATACAAAGAGGGAGAAAATCTTTGTGGAGGTCTAATTTGCCTCGTTGACCATCAAACATTCACTGGTGTGTGTGGTATTTGTTGTTGCAGTTGTTGCACATCATGAGGAATGGCTAGAACATCAGCTTTTGGAGTATCATCCAGCACTACATAATCATCTTCTTTCTTCTCATGTTGCTGCAACAGATCTTTGGTACAACACTTTCTCATTGAATATGACATCCCGACTTCTAACAATTTTAAGATTTTCAAAATCCCAAAGCCTATAACCAAATTCATTAATGCCATATCCAACAAAGACACATTTCTTTGATTTAGCTTCTAGCTTGGTTTTATTTTCAGAGTCTATATGAGCAAAAGCTTCACAACCGAAGGTCTTGAGAAAAGAATAACTCACCTTCTTACCAGTCCATGCCTCATCTGGAATACCGCAGCCCAAAGAGTAGAGGGACCTTTATTAATCAAATATACTGCAGTATTGACAGCCTCCGCCCACATGTGTAAGGGCAACCCAACATGCAACCTCATGCTCCTTGCGCGCTCCATTATAGTGTTGTTCATGCATTCAGCCACTCCATTTTCTTGCGAAGTCCTTGGAACAGTTTTCTGTCTACAAATACCATTAGTGGAGCAATAATCTTCAAATTCATGACTGCAATACTCACCACCATTATCAGATCTAAGACATTTTAATTCCTTACCAGTCTCATTTTCAACCAAGCATTTCCATTTCTTAAAAGTTTGAAATACATCAGATTTCTGTCTAAGGAAATAAACCCATACTTTTCTAGTTGCATCATCAATAAATGTAACATAATAATGAGAGCCACTAAGAGAAGATACCTGGGCTAGTCCCCATACATTTGTATGCACAAGCTCTAATTTCTCCTTTTTGTTTTCCTTCCCAGTCTTTACAAAACTCACTCTCTTTTGTTTTCCATGCACACAACTTTCACAGAAATCCATATTAACACATTTCAGACCTGGTAAAACTTTCTTTGAGTAAAGTACTTTCATACCTTTCTCACTCATGTGCCCAAGTCTGTTGTGCCACAATGCTGTATCAGAATTTATAACTGTTATTTGTTCTCCCTGCTCAACTGCAGCAATTGTTCCTGAACATTCATTTTTCTCTGAAACAATCAAAGTAGAAAGAACAATATGACCTGTACAAAGATATAAGGTGCCTACTTTCACACCTTTTACTACTACAAGGGAACCTTTTGAAACCTTCCAATTTTTATCATTAAAAGTAACTACACAACCCTCATCACTGAGTTGCCCCGCTGAAATTAAATTCCTACTGAGCCTTGGAACATGGCTTACCTCATGTAGTAGCCAATGATTCTCATTATGCAACTTAATCTTAATTTTTCTCTTTCCAACAATCTAACATGGTTCATTATCCCCCAAATAAACAAGCCCAAAATCCCCTTGGACATAATCAATGAAATAACCTCTATGAGGTGTAGCATGAAATGAAGCACCAGAATCTAAAACCCATGAATCATCAACACTTTTTAAAGATAGAAGCAAAGCATCCTCGTCGGATTTGTTACTTACCACATTTGCCTCCTTGTCTCCATTTGATTTATCTCCTTCATTTTTCTTTCGATTCCAGTAATCTTTCTTTTTGTGCCCTGATTTCCCACAATACCAACAGTCGTTCGGTCCTCTTGATTGAGACCTCTTCCCTTTTGACTTTCCTCTTGATTTTCCACGATTTCCAGAGTTACTTCCTCTCTCAGTCGTTCTGCCCCTGCTTTGTGCATTCAAAGCACTTCCTGATGTAGATCCACCTGAGAATTTCCTACGAGTTTCCTCACTCAAAACAACACCAATCACATCATCATATTTTAGGGTACTAGATCCAGGAACAGAATTACTCACAGCCATTCCAACTTTCAGGCAAAGAACACAAAATCAAGAGAGCCCTAATTTCTTTATCAAAATTGATACCCACAAAAGATAACTGACTAGTAACTATATTAAACTCATTTAAATGATCTGCAACAGATCCACCTTCTGCCATTTTCATATTAAATAAACGCTTCATGAGAAATACCTTGTTTGAAGTGGAGGGTTTTTCATACAATGTCGCTAGGGTTTTCATCAAGTCTTCTGTCGTCTTTTCTTTTGTAATATTAAATGCCACCGATGGTGCCAAGCATAACCAAATGCTTCCGAGTGCCTTTCTATCCAAAAGATCCCATTCAGCATCTGACATAGTTCCTTGATCCTTGGCTTTGCCTTCCAACGGCTTCCATAAATCCTTCTGATATAGATAGTCTTCCATTTGCATCTTCCATAACTGGAAGTTCTGCCCATTAAACCTGTCAACCCTCAGCTTACCCTCATCTGCCATCGCTCCCACTCAACCATGAGACTCCCACTTAACCGTGAGACTTTCCTGCAAAGGATAACTGAAAGACAACCTCACTCTGATACCACTTGTTAGGATAAACCACGAACAGAAATAAAAACTACATGCAAATATAACCAATAACAGAAAATAATAGATCACACAGAAATGAACACAATGCACCAAGATTTAACATGGTTCACCTAATCCCTGGGCTACGTCCACCAAACAGCAAGTCTGATTTATAGTAAGTCCATTTGTTGGTTCCAATGAGCTCAATTGAGTTAGAAGAGTTGAGTGATGCTCTCAATTTTTATTTCAAGCTTCCAGTTTGGGCTCCAAGAATCTTGGAGGGAGCATCTATTTATTGTAAGTCAGCCCGTCAAGTTCATTCATTATCGTTCATCATCAGGATCACTTCGATGTTGTCAAATTTTGATTCTGATGCTTCTTCAGTTGTTTTCGCAAGACAAGTGAATTATTATTATTATTCATCTAAATACGCTAAGGTTACTATTTGTGTTGGTGTTGTTTGTTGGTCACCTCAGTATCATAGCTCGTTGGAACCAGGACGAAAAGTTTTAAATCGTGGGAACAAGAAATAGTGGCCTTGTATGTCAAAAAATTAAGTTACGGTGGAAGAGGTCATTTTTTTGAGCCAAAAGCAATTAATAAATTATATTAATGGTGCTTTGTTATATTTAAATGTTGTGTGGGAAGCTTCGTAAGTGAAGTCCATTTGAAAAACTTGTGCCATTTTGAGATTATAAATATAAAGCCATTTGATGGGAAAGGCATCCAATTATTTGATTATCTTATCTTTCTTTGTTGTCTTTGTGACACTTTCGAAGTTCTGATTTTTGTGCCCCTGCTGAAGTATAAAGGTTTGGGATCTACAGCTGAAGTGTTGTAGATTCAATTCTGAGAATTATTCCGAAATTGTTTGGCAAATTGTGTTGAGATATACGATTTGTCATTCTTCCTAAATGTTGCTACTATTTCTAAGGAAAGAGTTTTAGCTGGCTGAATTTGTGAAGGAAATTTGAGGTATTATTGAGAATTGCATCTACTATATAGAGGGACATTTTGGGCATTTCACATCTCTGTTTTCTGGCACCAATTTTTGCTGCATATTGGCATTGGGTTTTTCAATTGCTGGTGATATATATTGGGCAACATTTGATAGCATTTGTGTCATGTTTATTCCCACACCGGCTGTAGCTTTCAAACGTCATTATTGGCGCTTTCCCAAGCTGCTGCAATCACAAATCTGGGTGTCTAGAAACTGATTGGGAGTCTGGTTTTAATGCCATTATCTGGGCATTTAAAGGACTGCAGTATTGAAGCCATTGTTGGCATTGTTGGTGACTACTAAAGGATGTGGGTCTTTCCTATGCAGGCTGTGATTGGTGTCATTTAAAGCTCAAGGTGGAATGTGTTCAGTTTGCTGCAAATTGGAATTATATCAAACATTTCAAGTTCCCCTTATATTCAATTGTAAATTTCAATTCGTGAAGCAATAAATTTGCAAGTCATTAATTGCAAGATAGTTTAGAATTTGATATTTGGCATTATTAGTTGTGCGCAAGGTTGCACAGGGATGGGGGTACTTAAGGCACCAGTATGGGTACGGGTACGGCTATTTTTCATAATAGGGGACGGGGATACTTGGGTATGTCAAACTTTATTTCAATTATACTTTTATATTTATAGAAAGTCTGAAATTATGAGTCATGACGATGTTTTTTCAAAACAAGAACAGTGATAAAGTTTGCAAATGTAATGTATTGTTTTCAGTTTCAGATTTGCCATATTTGTAATAATAATATATGATAAATGTTTAGATGAAGGCAGACTTTAAACATGAACAAGAAGATCATAAATCATATGACAATGGCATATTGCAAATGATAATCTTCTGAGTTGAACAGTAAGTTTAATGTTAATCAATGTTGTATCAAAGTTTCAAACTGATTGGGTATTGAATTAAGCTTGATAAACAACAAGCTGATATGCAAACAAAAAACCGTGAAAAAAATCAAATATCTTAATCAAGGTCCTTAGCTATGATGCTCTCCACCGTGTGCATGGTACTTGGGTAAGTGGGTACGTGGGTGCCATGGGTGTGGGTACCAGTACCCATGCAACCTTTGTTGTGAGTTATTTACTTGCATATTCCAGTATTCGATATACACCAAAACATTCATATATTCTGAAAAAAACACAAGACTGCAAGACATTTCAAAACGAAAACAATCTTATCCAACATCACAATAGTGTGAGCTAGTTGGATTACTATAGAACCAGGTTACTCTATTGGAGTCAAAATTTAATACTTATAGGGCCCAATGTAAATCGTAAAGCCTGCAAGATAATTGATGTTGACACTAACCACTTGACATTCAACAAGGATGTTGTGATTGACAAAGAAGGGCCCCATTAGCTTTCTTCAATCATCAAATTTGTCGAACGCTAAGGATTCAAGTGTTCAGCTTCTGTTGGCTCCACCTAAAAATTGCGAGATCCTAAGAATGAGGACATGAATGATAACATAGGTGTGGAAGATAGATTAGTGTTGAAAGATTAAAACTAAGTTGAAAAAATTTAAATCCTCTACAAGAAGCGCACTCCACTTTCCTCGCCAGATTTCAATATCCTCTTGACCCCTTGACTTCTGCTTTGTAGATGGCAAGGTAAACAATAATCAAAAGCGTATAAACATGGGAAGTGAGTTTGAAGGTAACTAAACAATCAAGGATAAAAATCTCTCCTGCCTCCAATTTCCATTTTGATGGTGATGGGAACATGTGTCAAACCAACCTTCTAGGTTTGCATTATAGGCAACAAAGGATGAAGAGTTAAACAAAGTCAAGGATAAAAATCTTCTCCTCACCCTAGATTTTGCCCAAACTTGTAATGGAAAGCAAATGAAGGATAAGAACGTGAAGTGACAATGAAATCAGTTCAAAGTGCAACAGGTTTGAATCAAGTGAAAATCAAGAAAATCCTTGAAGGAATTTATAATCCTCTATGCCACTCAAATTCCGCCCCTAAAGAGTAGGCTCAATGGGGAGAACCAAGGATGAGGTTTGATAAATGCCTAAAGTTAAAAAACATAAATCTAATACCCTTTCATCACATCAGCCTATACAGAAGAAAAAGTGACTAAATTAAATTTTTTACTGATTTAAAAAATCACACCAGTCTTCATAAAAGACTTACCCTTCAAAAGCCTCATTGCCAATATAAAGGAGGCAGGATGAATTCCTTTCAACATCACACAAAGACAAATTTGTTCCTACTAATAGACAGTGAATTTCTCCTGATTACAGCAGCGAAATTTTCTGGGAGTGGCAGTGATTTTATCAACACCAAGGTAATGAATTAGAGGGAGAACAGCAAATTAACCTCTAAAGAAAGGAGCAAATTCTCTATAGGGCAGCAATTTTTGAGCCTTGAGATAGTTTTCTTTCAAAAATCAAATATAATGAGGGGGAGGAAAAAACAAAATCTGAGCAAGGCAGGGGCCTACAACACAACAGTAATTTGTGAGTCTCTCATCTAGGAGGTCTTGATTTCGAGTCTACTTGAGCTTAACACATTATAATAATTAATTCCAACAAATAATAATAATTAATCTATGCTTCAGCCCATTACCTATCAAAAAAAAAAATCTGAGCATGATATTGCATCCCAAAACTCATTTAGGTCCAGACTTTGAAGGATTTCCTTTCAGATCGCAATAACGAGATCATTTTATCAAAAATTGGAACTGGATATTTGCAAGAAAATAAAGGAAATGGATTTTAAACTTGAAGGAATTCTAGAAAAAGTCCATTTTTTGATATCAATGTGATTTCATTTCATGAAATTTTAAGATTTGCATCATTTCATCAACTTAAATTATTTCTTTCTCTTCGTTTTGCAGGGAAAATTGTTAGAGGAGGGCAAGGAGATGATAGCGAGGTGAACTTCAAACTTCCAACAAGGAGATAGCTCAAGGACTCCCAATCAAAAGGAAGATCAAAGTCACCATAATGTAAGTTCAAGGAAAGTTGGAGATCAAGTTTGCCAAGATGCATATGATTCATGTCATATCAATGAGAAAATTTCCAAGAGTGGAAGATGAAGAAGATTCAAAAAGGCAAAGCAATTTGGGAATATGCCATAACAATCGACAACTTGATAATGTTGAGTATCAAGAGTTATTTTCTTGTCACCAAAAGATTGATCAATTCTACAAGATAAATGCTAATGTGGGACCTAGTAGTCTTCTACTAATCACAAAATTCTAGTAATAATTGAAATTCTCATTGGCATTCGAAAGCATTGTAATTTTCTAATTGGCTCACTAAATGGTGCCTTCATGTAATTGGTTGACATTGTGGCAACCCTAATTAGGGTTTATAGGGATAAATCTCAGCCCTTGATCTTGAATTGATCTTGGCCCTTCATTGTCATTGAGCAACTATAAAGGCCAAGGCCTTCTCATTTGTGATGCAACAACATCCGGTGGTGTAAAGGCAATCCTGTATCACCCAAAAATATGCTTAGTGTTAGTTCCTGTTTAATGTGTTTTCATTTCTGGATACCCATTTGGGTTAAATAAAGATTCCAACTCTCATAGTTCCACTGTTGGCTTTCTGGGTTAGAGTTTTTGAGCACCTTGGGATACGTACCAACGCAGAAAATAGGTTATTTTGTAATTAAGCCATAATTATGATGAGTTAGAGGGTGTAAGTTGGAGGGATGAGTATAATTATAATTTAAAACACTCTAGGAAAAAAAAGGTCAAAAGGCTTTACGATTTGAAAGTTATCGCAATTTTAAGTTGCCTAGAGACCCCCTAAGAGCACTTCAAAGTCAGATTTGAGGCACTAAAAGTGCCTCATACAGGCCCAAAAAATGGGGGACTAGCAAAGCTCGTCCATAGGCCTATAGAGCGCTTGGAGAGCTTTCCAGAAATGTAAACAGTTTGTCAATCGGAGTCTTGGATCAAAAGTTATGCCTCCTAAAAGTTGGACTACCATTTCTGGATTCTTCTAATTTTACACCAACTTCTGATGTGATTTCTAGAACCTTCTATTTTGGCGGTATTCTAAAATGTATTCCTAACCCTAAATCTAATTGGGGTTTACTTAAGAACATTTTTGGCATTGTAAAAGAATCTTTGGTGGAGTTTGGGAGAAGGTACTGGAGGAGGGTTTTTCTCCAAGATCAAACAACATTGTAAGCCCATAGGGCACGTCTTTTGGTCTGTTTTCATTGTACTGAATGTAATAGCAGATCACTTCTGATAATAATATTCCCCTTTTCTTGTTGTGTTCATTTTGGTCGTGGATTGTGCCCTAACCGATTTGTAACAATTAGTGAGGTTAGGCTCTAGAAGTACTAAAGAGAAGACCATATTAGATTGGGTTAGACTAGCTAAGAGAGAGACTTGATCAAATTGTTGCTATAATGCTATCAAAGTGATTGATGATTCATTGTTGGTCTTCGTGGTGGATTACTTAATTTTGCTTTGAAGTGTCGCAGGGTTTCCTCAATCCCTCGCTTGGAGTAGATTTCATTTCATGTTGTTTAGAAGTAGTTAAGTTGGATAAAAGAAATTGTAGATGTTTACTTGTTTGACTCAAATATAAACTAGGTCACTAGCCTCTTGAAAACAGTAAGTGTGCCTTGTGTGGTGAGTTATTGATTGTACTGAACTTCAATTGATATTCAGTCTTTAGTTTACATCCACCAAATGGATAAAAGAGGAGATATTGATTTAAAAAGAATTTGAATATACCCTTAGAAGCTTGCACTAGATGGGTGGAGTTGCTGACAAGATTGCACCTAGTAGAGTCCAAGTTCATCCATACTTCCTTCTATTTATAGTTAGAAGTAGAAGTCTAGTGTAAGTTTAAGGTGAGACTTCAAGAGTTGGAAAAACATAAACTATATTTTTATCACACATCACGAAGCCAAATTTATACAAGAAATTGATAAGTACTTAATGAACTAATGTACGTTCCCTATGTGATTACCAGAAAATTACAATATTTTGCTGAGCAATTATCCACAATAGAAGGAACCTTAAAGTCATTTCATGATATTACTTAGCAAGCCTAGCATGAAAAGTGGCCTTATTCAAGAGAGGATTGGATATTTGGTGTTTCATCTTGAAACATTGACTGTTTGATTATGTATGTCGTAGTGGAACAAAACTCACATCAACGAGTCCTAAAAAATTGTAAACTTTTCAGATAGTTTGATGTTGTTAGTAGATTGACCTCAAAAGAGAGTATTAAAATAATATTGTACTATTTAGTTTATAATGATTAATTAAGTCTTTT
The DNA here is from genome assembly GCA_028749045.1 of Cupressus sempervirens. Classification (NCBI taxonomy): domain Eukaryota; kingdom Viridiplantae; phylum Streptophyta; class Pinopsida; order Cupressales; family Cupressaceae; genus Cupressus; species Cupressus sempervirens. The sequence goes on from CM053789.1 coordinate 325,068,146, forward strand.
GGAGTAGACAGACTTTAGGAATATTATTTTATTCTTTTACTCTAAGTTCTACATATACATATAGACACAGACATAGTGTGTGTTAGTGGCATGGAGTGTGGTTCAAATGTAAGTTGAACCAAATACTGACCTTGATGACTCTAATCGTGATGATAATGAACTTGAATATTAAATATAAAACATGGCTTGTAATTTGAATTTTCATTGCGTAATGACATGCTGCAACTTTTGCAAATCATGAGGATGATATGAGGTATTTTATTTATATATTTATTAGGCAATTATAGATTCATGAGTATCATGCTTCTAACTTCTTATTAGTATTATATGTTCAAAACTTCGAACATATAATAGTAATAAGAAGTTAGAAGTGTGATACTCATAAATCCATAATTGGCAATAAATTTATACATAAAATACCTCAAATATCACATTCATAATTTGCAAAAGTCCCAGACATCATTACAGAATGAAAATTCGAATGACAAGCCATATTTTATATTTAATGTCCATATTCATCTTCATCATTATCAGAGTCATCAAGCTCGGCATTTGGTTCAAATTCATTTTGAACCACACTCCATGCCTCTCACTCTAACTATGTTTCGTTAATGTGCAAGAACTGCCTCTTGTTCATCTATGGATCCCAATTCCTTGTCATGCCCTCACATTAGCCCAATTTTTTTATGTGATAATAGATAAAAGCAGGTGTGTACACAGACCAAATCATATGCGCTTTTTTGCAACCAGGCTTTATATGTGTGTGTTCAAACATATAATTATAATAAGTTAGAAGTGTGATACTCTCATAAATCCATAATTGCCAATAACTTAAAATAAAATATTGTATCATATTCATAATTTGCATGTCTCAAAAATGTATTTGCAAAAGGATTGATTAAGGTACAAAGTTACTTTTACGAGATGTGGGGCCCATTTTTTGGCACCTACAGCTGTGGGCTTCCGGATTCCTACCATAGGATCTCAGGTCAAACGAAACGAGAACCAGATCGGAACCAGAACCCAGCCTCAAACAAGGGAAGCCAGTAACTTGGCTTTTAATTAACCTGTAATCCTATTGCTATTGCTATATTAGTCGTCGATTTTATACTTTACTGATAAGTCATTTGTATGTCTTATTTAAGGAAACCCTTGCTCCTTGATTAATATCAAATATCTCGTTAATCATTCTATGTTCTAGTTTCTGTAATAGTAATTTGCCTAGATATACAAGTTAAGAAAATGATTTTAAAAGACATAATCATCTTAAATTCAATATAGTTATCACATAGTTATTGTATCCTCATCATGCAATTTTGACTCTATTTATATTCAAATCTAATAGAAAACACTTCCAAAATGTTTTATAGGCTTGATAAATACATTTAGTGCCTGAATTTTACGTAAAATTGTGTTTTCAAATAAAATAAAGTATTCCCTGGCTATTGAGTAGTAAGTTTTTGGTCTACTATGCCCAAGTTAGTGAATTACAGTATTTATAATCCTCATTAGCATGTCATCGTCAATTATTTTGTTATTTGCCAGTGTCTTTATGTAGAGGCACTGAACAATATCACGTGTTCTTTGTGAGTACCACTCACTGCAAATCTTAGATAAGCATCAATTGGCTAACTTCTCCTATTTGGGCCACCAGCCCACAGCACTGACTCACCAAATGATGGTGCCTAACTCAATCATTTGGTGTTGGCATGTTAAATATTGTTGGACACGTTTTGGCATTAATGTCAGTCAATATTCCTTTAACTCAGATCTTAGCCACTTCATAGTTATCGGTTATTGATCTTATAATGCATAAAGGTTTCTCAACATACTATTCTTTACTTATTCTCTATGGATATCCCCAAGCCTAAGAAATCTATATCCCTCAAACAACAAAGTGGGAGATCAAACATGATGGGACTAATTTCTACCCATTCCTTCAAAGAGAAACAAATAGTAAGGAATTGTTCATGTTCTCTAGTAACTGCAAACAATACAATATCAATCAAGACAAGTGGAGATTAAGAGTTACAATTATTGAGTCCCTTTTCTCTTATTAAAAAATTTATAATATCCTTTAGAAATGATTTCTTTGTAATTAGCTACATTAGAAAGTTACAGCGTCATTTAGAGGATAAGATAAGATAAGAAAAGATAATATTAATCTCCACGAAAAACCAACAAGGTTTATGGGACTGAGCATACAAACAGAAGAGCCTAACAACAAAGAACCAAAGCTTCTTTCAAGAAACTTAAGAGCACGTAGAAACTTTAGACTAGCTTGATGTAGCAAAATTCACAACATAATGAAAACATATCAAATAAAATAGTTGAAGTAGCATAGTGCACATTCAACATTGCTCTATATTACAATAGGTTTAACATGTAGAAACCTCACTATCTATAGGTTCGGAAAATGTGTCAGAATTTCTTAATTAATACTATACAGAATAAACAATACCCATTAGGCTATGAGCTATCTTTTCCACTCATATCTACACATATTAATAATTAGTTGAAAAAAAAATTAGCAAATATTTGTTACAGAATTGGCAAATACAGAAATTTAGAACAATACATCATTCAGTTCTGATGCTTAGACATAGGGGAAAATAGTTCTTGAAACCATCGTATCCCTTGCTGTCTGCATGGTAGAAAAAAAATGCAGAAACTAACACTTAAATCAAAAGAAAATAAGCTGTACTAACCTGCATCCAGACAATCCCTGAGAAGTGATACACATGAATAGAAACCTTTTGTTCGAGGCAGAAGCACATTTTTGAGGATAGGCAAATTATTTTCTTTGGCAATCCGTTGACTCCTAAGGCATTTCTGTTCTCTGCATTCACATCAATAATTTAAGGAATATACCATAATAGCTAGGAACTGCCCAAATCAATGATAATCACTTCCAAGAATCTTTATTTAACAGAACCACTTGCACCAATAGACTTCTTTGGGGGCTGTGATTGGGAAATCATCTTGTTATGTTGTCTTCTACATTTTCCAAATTTGAAAGAAAAAGATGTGAAAGAAAATGCAGCAGGTACATTATGAGTTAACAGTAGACAAACTGAGAAGGATTATTACGTAAAGTCAGTTCCCTCTGGGAAGATGATAAGCCACAGTGGATCTCGAGGGTCCTTGAATGTTGAGAGCATTGATTCTATGACAGGCTCATCCACCTCCCATTTCCTTTCAACCAATATGAACTCGAGAACATGGAAGCCCCAACCAAAAATTGGTGCATTACGTACACTGCTTTTGAGTATATACTTAATGTAACCCAAGCGATCTTTACGCAATGCAAGGTTCCATATGTACATCCAATCTACTTCTGTTCGGTGATTGCAAAGTAATAAAACACGTTCCCTTGGAGGGACAGAGTCACCAGCAAATACAACCTTTGTCCCATTTATCTTCTCAAACAAGAAAGGCCACATGGCTAACCAATGGCCAAACAAGAAAGATACCACCTTTCGACTATAGTGTACACTGAAAAGTCGCAGTAGCAAAAATGCAGGAGGGGCAAAGATAATCAGTGTCATAAATGCTGTGGAAACAAGAACCATTAAACAAAAAATCCCTCTTATTGCCCTTAGAAATGTTAAGGGCTTATGTGTTTGAACCTTCTCATTCCCCAATAACCCACTTGTATCTGTATTTCCTTCCATAGGATTCAAATCTTCGGTCTCAGTTTGAAAGTGAGCTTTAGAAGTTCCATTTACAGTTGCTTTTTGCACAATATCTTTATGTGCATTGTTGGCACTGAATATCCCAGCCAGCTGTTCATGACATTTACTTTCATTATCCAAACGTACTTCTTCATCCATTATCTCAACAAAACCTATAAGGAACCTAACTCCCAATATAGGATGTCAAACCAAAGTGTTGCACTTCTTTACTGAATCACAGTAAAGTTGTGCTTCACCTCCGCACTATTCTGCGAAAAAATCATTGAACTGAGCAATATCTCAGAGCCAGGCTGAGCCGATTTTCTGCAAGAATAAAAAAAACAGAAAATTGCAGGATGATAGATCAGCCCATTAACGTATGATCAAATCAAAGCAGTGTAAGTATCCACATAAATACAGTACACAAGATTTATAAATCGGCAGCACTTAGAAAAAAGGGCAAAGATTGACAGTGTTAGTACTGATTACACCTGAACCCACATTGCTACTTTTGAGACAACTTGATTCTTATTTCAGAAATAAAAATTAGGTTGTTCATAAATATTATGGACACTCAGAATTTTGTTCTTCCAAATGCTTGCTTTTAAACTCTTTCCATGTTTTCCAACAACCTGGGACATTATTTGACGGAATTGAAATAAGTTTAACAATATGTTGTCATTCATGTCCTTTAAAATTCTAGCTTATGCTCTGAAAGCCAGTCACAAGGCAATGAAGTGCAAAAGATTGTCTAATTAAGCAATTAAATTAGTAGTGTATATCTTTTGAGATAAGTTTTGCTTTCATGGGTAACATTTCTAAAACAGTCTTACCATAGATTCAGTAGAAATCTACTCCAATGCTAAATGTTTTGTTTCGAACTCCTTATTTATACGGTTTGGTCTTCTATTTTTTTAAAAGGGATTGCTGAGAATATGATTAGTAATGACAAAATGAGCTCATATTTGATATTTATGCCCCAAGTAAAGGTTCTCCTCTGCCTTCATACGTACAGGGGCTTCCACCTCTTTGTTGGTTTGGAGCAGAACAATGTCATACCACTCTTGAGGAGGTCCTCTCAACAAAGAAAGCCACTTGATAAGTATATATAGGCCACCTGTTCTTCCAATACCTTTTTATTTTTGCACTGTCTCCCAGTTCATGGGTTTAGTACTATGGACAATTAAGTTCTAAGGACAAGTCTGTGAAGAACACATAATGTTCAGTGTCTAAAGGCTAGTTCCCTAGTTCCCTATATTAGGGAACAATTATTATTGAGATATTCTCTCCTATTGTGAAGATTGCATCTTTCCAGTCTTCAATCTGTAGCTATTGTGTTTGATCTTAGGGTTAAACCAAAGTAACAAGAATCGGAATCGGATCGGAATCGGCAAGGCCGAATCAAATCGTGAATCGGCCATGAATCGGAATCGAATCGGCCATGAATCGGAAAATTTAAAAAACCCTTGAAATTTAGTGAGTAACTTATTTCATAAACCCTTTATCGCTGATTCGATTCACCGATTCACAAAAAATCGTTTGGCTTGAATCGAATCGCCGAATCGCGTGAATCGCATGAATCGCCGTGATTCTTGGAACTATGGGTTAAACAATTAAATTTCCGGAAAACATTTTTTTATGGGGTTTGGAAATCTACAATGCACAATAAGATCACTTTATTAGTGTTAGAAATAAATGGTTTGCAACGCATCTCTCTATGTTATTTAGTATGTGTTAGTTAACAGGATGGTCTTTCTAACATGATCATGAAACTGACTCTTTATGCCCAAAATCAAAGACAGATTGCCACCAACAGCTGGACAAATCACAATTGATTTAGTGATTTTCCTCTGAATTTTAAAGATACAGCTCCCTCATAAGATTTAATTTTAATATTTTTGGAGTATGCTTTTAACCAAAAAGTAAGAAAGCTAACTGACACTCTATCATCATCATGATACAAATGCAATCAGGAAATTATAAGAAGGCAAAAAGGTATTGATGACACAAAGATCACCCACTCAAAATCCAACAAAACGATCATAATTGTGAAAATAAGCAAAGATTTCTTCCAGATGATATATGGAAATCAAAACTCACAGATTCTAAAATATATATCCACAACCAGATATAACAGACTAATCATGAACAAATACCAATTATCACAGGAAGAATACAAACTGCACAGAGAGCAAATAAACACAAAAATTTACATTGCCTCTTGTTTTTTTATCAAACTGAAATTCAAAGGCTCAGCACCTCCATTCAAAATATTGTGGTCCAGGAAAGAACACAACTCACTCCCCTCCTATTAAAATAAAATCTAAGACCCCCTTGACTCTGATCGATTCTCACAAGTGCCTCAGAGGGCAAAAGGGATCAAGACTCTACCTCCCTTATGTCTTTCGATAACCAATTATTGGGAAGATTATCAATCACAAAAAGAACAAATCTCCTCTGATATATTGACAGGTGGAATTGTTTATGACTCTTGGCAGGACCATGATAAATTAATATAAACAAGGAATGAAGCTATTAATGTTAAATATTTCTTTGGATTCAAACCTTCAAATACATGGTCACAAGCCAATGTCTTCACAGATTCCTTTACGTTCGATACGTATTATTTCTTTAAATCTTACAAATCTCAACTATCTTTTCAAGCACCCATTCTTGATGCAGTTTGATACAGTAACAGAAAAAAATTAAATGATTGCACATTTTAAATTGCATTGACCATGGGATCAACTACAGCTGAACCATAATGAGATGAATCAAAATACCACTATCCAATAATAGTTATCTGTTGTGATCAAACAACATTGGTAGCTCTCCAATGCCAAGAATAGGAAAGAATCCTTATCATCCTGTAATCATCCAGCTTCCTCTGTGTCCACTACAACATGTCTCTGCAGCTCACTAAAATTTCCACCATAGTCTGCCTTTTCACCCTTCCTTAAGATTTTTAATCCTTTCATTAGAGCCTCCAACAAATTCCCCATGCCTCGGAAAGCTGATCTAAAATCTGTAGTTTGATTATGACAGAGTGGATGTGCTGAGTATTCTCCCTGCTTGTCTGAGACATGTTGCATCAAAAATCACCGTAGTAATTCTGCAATGACCACCTCTATAGTTGTAGATAGCTGTCATTTTCTTGTATTCAAGATTGTTTTCTTCCATCCTGTTCTTTCCATTTAGATAGCTTTTCCAAGTGGGAGTTGCTCTCCACTTGCTTGGACAGACCACCACATATTCTCCTGCAACTAATAATAGTTTAATGGTTGCATCATGCATGAGATTTTTTATGAGATTTGCATTTTTACCATTCCTCCAAGAATTTCACAGGCCACATGTAGAGCAAGGGAGGTGTTGACTAGTTCCTGAGCCAAACAAACATATATCTTCCTATTTTGACCTGAACAACTTTTTAAGTTTGAGTGCCTCAAGTAGATATTGATATGAATTACATTGTATGAGTTATATATATCCAACCAAGCTGTTATAATTGAAATCAACCATCGTCTTACGTATTATGAATGGTGTTTCTTTAAGATTAGATATAACTTTATAAGCATTTGCACAGCCTTCATCACATCCACATCTCTGGGCAGAGACTTAGCATTATCAATGATCTGGTGTAAAATTAAGCCAAAGGAGTAATACATCCTCCCTGTATGGTCATCTATACATGTACGGGATGGGGCAAGAAAAATTCTTGAATGACATGTCATTATTCGCACCAAACTCAACTCTAGCAATTGGCCATTCCTTAGATCCACTTTATCATCCTAGAAGAGAACCTTAACGTTTTTCATGGCTGTGTTGAGAATTTTTTTAATTTCACGCAACTCTTCTTTATCACAGCTTTCAAGTAAAGCCTGACTAACAGGAGAGAAATGTCTTCAAACTTCCTTTGTAAAACTCTTAACTACTTCTTGCTGAAGTGATGAAGCATCAAGAGATAGTCTCATGCCATTTTATTGTTTACCGCTTTGTCACATCACATACTCCATTTTTCAAAAGAACAATTACATGGGTTAATTTTTTATTTACCCCACATAAAGCAACGGATCGTCACACACATTATTAAGGGTCCAAATAAATCAACCTACCAAGATTAAAGAAACGTTTTGTTCACACACGATCAGTGAAATCCAAATCTGCAAAAAGTGTGATATTAAACGAGCTTGATAACCAAGTGCTCTACAATACAATGTAAAACAATTAGCCCATTCTCCACAACGACCTCTCCTAGTCTCCACAAGCTTCAATGGGTTATTGTAGCAAGGACAGCAAAGGACCACTGCACACTTCTTGCACTTCGTCAAGGAAATTATAAGATCCTAGAACTATTTTGAACTCCGACATTGTTCTCAATATAATGGAATTTGGCAAAAACTATTTTAAACTTGGATTTAGATTGGAATTTTGAACAGATGATATGTTAGGAAAATGATCAGCTACAAAGACCATTCTAGTGTCTGATACTCATTCGGGAAACAAAGAAAATGTTGATGACTTTTGTCTCCAGTTAAGAGCAGTCAGAAGGGAAGAAGAGTTCCAAAACAAACACGGCCCCACAATTAATCATAGAACACCTTATAGTTTGTAATGTCATGATTTTTGTGTGTTTCTTGGAACCATTTCAGAGGTCAGTAGTAACGATGGAACTGTTACCACACATCGAGTCATTAGCCTTACAATGAGTTCCAATACATATGTCAGAACCCAATGATATTCCTAGAACCTTGTTGGGTTCTAATCCCTGAGGTGGAACTGATTTATAATAAGAAATTGCTTTCCCTGTGGTTTCATTTATTGTGTCTGATTCCATCATTTGAATTTGGAACTTAAAAAACTTTGCCATTAGCCTTCAAACTTTGTTTAGTTTTCTCTAACTAACATTTATGCACATCATTTGCACTTATAGTCTCTTTAATTTCAATTTCATGTGCTTTGATTCCAAGAACAACAACGACAAAGTGCAATAAATCCCACAAATAAAACATTTGTGTTCTTTCTGCTGAAGCTTGTAGCTGCGAGAAAAATTATCCTTACCCGTGATTGTGTTCCATATTCTTTGTATCTTGCATGCGCTTACTTGGCACCGTGTGGGTCTTATGTATAGCTGGCAGAGCATATCGTTGATTAATGGGAATGTAAATGCTGCCCGGTCATATATTATTGTCACCAATTCCTTGAAGCTGCCAGTTCATTTATATCATCAGTTCTTATATAAATAATGCCTCTTCCAATTGTCGGGTGGCTTGGGTTTGTGTGCCATGCGGATTTTTCGGTTGTGCGAGCTGGAATCATTCTTGTATCTTAACTATGGATAGTTTATTACTGTGTAACGCATGTGTCTCTTTGGATTCCTTGGCATAGTCTATTTGTGTTTTGTTGAGCTTATTTTTGATTGATGATAGGTGGAAATAGGTGATGGGACTGTATTTTCTTCAAGCAGAATGACAGGAGGCATGTGCATATGTTAAGGTTTTGTGACTATAGAAGATAAAGAGATCTCAGTGTTTGGAGCGATCTGTGATTTTGGTATCTGGAGAAGAAGATTATACGCTTTGTAATGTGTGCATCATATATGCAACAGAATCATTCTGTGTATGATTAGTTTATGTGTGTAAAAAATTATCATTGTTGAAAGTGTCTACGAGATACTTGCAGCAATTTTATTTTGTATTTATTTGCAAATCCGTTTTTGATAATTTTTATGTTACATTTTGAGAAAATTGGGGGAAAATATTGGCTCAGGATATTACATGCTTCTTCTAGGAAACTGAGACATGGATATGCACCTGCACACAACACCACGCCTATACCAAAGACTCAACGAAAATCCAAGTAACCATGATGAAACAAAGATCCTGTGCATCTCAATGGTTGAAACTTGACAATTGCAAGTCTTGGTTAAACTTTAGAGAGCAGCCAAAGAAAAATTAACTCGGCAAGAATATGAAAGGAAAACAAACTGCCAACAAGTACAGAACAAGAGAGATCCTGCAAAATTTTGATCGCAATATAAGTACCAAGATGATGATGACCAAATTAATTGGTCCGTCATCCATATGATGTTGGCATTTGTCATTCAACGGTGGCAGTGGCCCAATTTACATAGAATTATTAAAATAAGCAGAAAATGTAGGCAGTAAGAATGCTCCTAAGGTACAAAGAGGTTTATTATGCATTTTTCCTTTACCAGTTCTTTCAAAGTCCAGACTCCTTTACTTGGAGACGCAAAATAGCAAACTGGCCAATGTGTTCGATGATATGATGCGGCAGCTAGCAAAGGAAAAGTTCATATGTCCTCATTGGTAAAGCATAATACTTGTCACCAAATTGTGGAAATGTTCCAATAAAGTTGTAATTATTAAAATTTAAAACAAAAAGAAAATAAAGGTATATGGTATATGTGGACACATTTGTACCAGGAGCTAAGGCCTAAATTGTCTAGTCCCCTTTCCTTACTTGGAAAAAGATCAACAATGGCTGTAATTTACCCAATAGGGGCATTCCAAGATGTGAACCATAATTAGTACAGCCATGAATGGTCAACAACCCAAATTAATTCAACCCAAAAAAAACCGAGAGGACCAACCAAATTTATGAGAGACAAAATTAACCGCAATGACGTAAATCCCCTGATAGACTTAATATATGTTGTGATACTTAGATTTGGGAGTTCACTATACCACATCTGTTAAAGATTATACGCATGATAAGACATACCCTTGTTCCTATGTTTCCCAACCCTTTGATATTTTAAATACTTACAGAAGAGGAAATTTGGGTTCTGAATGACCTCCCCGTACAACTATGATCTTTTGTGGTAACCATAGTTGCATATAAATTAAATCTGCAGTTGCAGAGTTTACAAGCCAAAATATTGAAAACCGTGAAAAAGCTTGCCAAACAGCATGCATTAAACCCATAGCCGAGCAGAGGAGACAACAGATGAGAACAATTATGCCAATGTCTAGCGAAACGCGAGGCGAAACATATCTAAGACAATATCTCACACAATTGCAATAGATTCAACAACATAAAAAATAACCAAAAGGGTCATGAAACAATAAAAAGCAACTATTCCAATCAGACTTCCATTGCGAGTAATTGAAAAATAAGAACGTAAAACAGACAAACAGTTCCTTTTCGGCGAAACATTCGCATAGTACAGTGATTTCTCAAAGCACAAGAAAACAGCAAAATTTCAATTCAACCATGCTGTACATCTTAAATCTCTGTGAAAGGAAAACCCAAATACTAACATATTCCATTTAATAATTATTCAAGCTATTTGATTTCCATTGAGAAAAACAAAAGGTGGGTATCCGTTACTGACCTAATCCCAACCACAGACTCGTCAACAACTGGTACAACAACAGTAGGGGAAAGTGGTGAGATCCAATATAGTTGTCTCTATTCTTTGTTGATTCCAAGTTTGCTTGAGTAGATCACGCAAACAAAAAAAGACAAAAACGAATGGTTGTATTGTGAGGTTGATTCCGAGGAAGCCTGGACGCCATCCAACGCATCTGTGGCCTTAGCTTACCTCGGGAAAAAACCCACTCTCATATCAATTCTTTTCGGCCATGCAAAGTCAAATATCATTCCAAAAACAAGCAAAAATATTGTTTTTTGGGTCTTGAATTACTAAGAAAGGGCGACTATCCCGAGCCTTTCCAAACGATTCTTTGGATATTCTTAACGTGTGTATAGCTGGATATACTCAATATTTATACACTTTACCTAGAAGTGCGTGAGTTAGCGTTGACACATCGAATCCAGTTGCACTGTACACTCCAGTTAGGCAGAGGCTTTAAATCTGACATGGTCCTTTACTTGTGTTTAGGCAAGGTTAATTAATAGAAACTTTGCCAGTTCGGCAGAGGCTTTAAATCTGACATGGTGCTTTACTTGTGTTTAGGCAAGGTTATTTTATAGGCACTTTGGATCTCAATTAATACCTTAGTTTTTTTATTATTATTATTAGTTCCTGCCGGAGGCATTCGTTTAATCCTATTTTTTCTGTTTGACCACTTCAAACAACCAATAGAATTTTAATTTTAGTATTAAATTTTATTCAATCAAAATGTAATAGTTATCATTTTATTTTATTTTTAATATTTATAAATTCTGATTTTTCTTATTTCTCATTGGCTTTAGCAAATAGAAAAATAATTTTCTTGTGAGAAAAATAGAATTTTTTATTTAATGTCAAAAACTTAAAAACTGCTTCTTGAAGCTTCTAAGTTCTAGAGGTTTTTATTTTAATTGCAAATCTTTATCACTATTAACCCTAGCGCCCTGTAACAACTAATTTTGTTGCTTTCTGTCATTATTTTCGGCTTCCTTTTGTGCAGTAGCAATTAAAGGCAAAATAGGGGAAAAATCATGAAGGGGAAACCCATGTCACCGATGAAAGGAGACTGTGATCATTTGAGCCAACAAGCCAACTCTCTGAGTCTAGTTTTTGGCTTCAACCTTTTTTCTATTTTGAGGGATTTTGTTGTAATTTTCCTGCAATTCCAATTTCTCTAGTAAAATTAAAATAATAAAGTTGAATTTGTTTTTGCATAGACAAAGCAACTTCTACTAGGGTTGGAGGAAATTCCCCAAATGTTTATTTGGCATTCCGATTGCTTTGTTGTCTTGTTATTTTGTCCATTTTAAAGATTTAAGTTGGTGTCATTCTTGCAACTCAATGGAAGTTGGATTTCTAGATAAGAATGTTCTTGTATTATGCTACGGTCTTCACCCATTGATGATTTTTTTCCCTCTTTTTCTAGCCCCTCCTCATGGAGTGAAAATCAGATTGCTGACCTAGTACCTTCTAGTTTTCATAAGACAAAAATGTAATTCTGTTTGATTGCATTTGCAAGGGCCAATGAACTTGATCCATGAAATAAGTACATGTCCTTGACTGGTTTGATATCCCTTTTGTTGCTTATAATTGAACTAATGATCTTAAGGACTGTCGATTTTGATATTTTGAAAATTGTCACTTGAACATCTTCACTTCATCTCTTTTTTAGTATTTGCCTGTTCTAGATCTTGTGATGAACAAAATTGTAAGAGTGGCATTTAGATCTAAGAAAGTAAAGGAATGAGATTGAAAACAAGAGGTGCATGCACCAAAGTTCTTGTCTTCATGTTTTTATGGTTGACTGAAGTAGCTTTTGCAATGATATGTTTCTTGTCAACGCCTCTGTGTTTTACTAATGGAAACTTATAGTTCAAGATTAGTAAGAGCTATCAGATTTCCACAATCTATCAATGCTGAGATTTGCTATCTGGATTTGATTGTGTGACCAATTTTTTACATCAACGTTTCGGATCACACTCCGTGATCCATCATCAGGATGCATACAAAAGAAGAGAAGGATAAAAGAGAAAGTTAGCAAACCAGACTTCAAATAAAAGGTAGGGGGTTGGGGGGAGAGGAGGAAGAAAGCACACAAAACGAGGACAACTACCAAATAAAGGAAACCCAAAAGACATTTGTTGGTATTTGTCGGCTTTCTTCTTGTTGCATTTTCTCGTGTTCTTCTGCAGATTTTTTCTTTCTCTTTTTATATTTTTTTTTGAACTTCCTTCCTTTAGCTTAGTGTTTTCTTTCCTCTTATTTTATACTTATTGTCTTAAGTTATTTAATTGTTTTGATTCGTTTATCTTATTTATCTTTTTGATGTTTTCTTTCCTTTACTTCTTGGTCCTTTGTGGCCTTTTTCTATTTCACCAACTCCCCCCACTTGCCCCCCAACCTTTTATAATCCTTTCCCCTTTCGTTTTCTTATATTGTCTCTTTCATGGTTCTTTTGTTTATCTTACCTTTGTTCTTCTTTTCATTTTTTTTCATTTTTTTTTTTTCTTCTTCTTCTTCTTCTTTTTTTTCTTTTTTTTTTTTTTTTTTTTTTCTTCTTTTCTTTCTTTCCAATTTTAATTTTATTATTAACTAAGTTATTTTTTATTATTTAATTAGTTATTTATTTTTAAAATTTTATATTTTACTCTATTTTCCTCTCTTTTGCTTATTCGAACCAAAAATTTATTTGTGTTTTATTCCTTATTTTTAACTATGTTTCAATCTTCTTCTTTTTATTTTATTAGTTCATTAATTATTGTGTATCTTCGATTTTTCTTCTTCTTTTTTAATTCTCCCTCCTTTTTTAAAAATTATTTTAGGCGTCTTTTCTCTTTCCTTTCTATTTTATCATTTTTCTTAATTATTTTAGTAGTTTTCTTCATTATTCTTTTGGTTCTTCCAGTCTCTTAATTAATTTTTTCTTCTTTTTCTTCGTTAGAACCTCTTTTAATTTTTTCAAGTATTTTCTATTCTTTTTAATTTTTTAGTGTTATATTCTCCTTTCTTATCTTTTGGGGTCTTTAGGCTGCTCACCAGGATTTTCTCTTTGGGTCTTGCAACTCTTTTTCCTCTTCAGGTTGGCTTGGTTGTCTTTTGGGTTTCCTTTATTTGGTAGTTGTCCTCGTTTTGTGTGCTTTCTTCCTCCTCTCCCCCCAACCCCCTACCTTTTATTTGAAGTTTGGTTTGCTAACTTTCTCTTTTATCCTTCTCTTCTTTTGTATGCATCCTGATGATGGATCACGGAGTGTGATCCGAAACGTTGATATAAAAAATTGGTCACACAATCAAATCCAGATAGCAAATCTCAGCGTTCAAGATTAGGTTTTTGTATTTAGTGAGGACCTAATGGAAAATGTTGAAGTGTCTTTTAAAATGGAAACGTTCATAACGTTGTTTTGTATATATACAACTAAGCTAGTGTTGATATCAAAGATGCCTATGACCCATGGGATATAATGTTATACAAAGAGAGAGGTAAAAAAAAATGATATGCTATTATAAAGACAAGTAAAGGTAGAATAATAGAGAGAGTTGAAGAGAATTTGAAAAATATTAATAATTTTATTATTTTAAGAAATATATAAATAACAATAAAAATTATATTATATTAATGAATTACTCATTTCTACCAATTCAATTATAAGTTGGAATATTTAATTTTAAAAATAAAATTGTCGATTACTTAAATCAAAGTATCAAAATCTGGAGTAAATTTGAGGGGTAGTATTAATGGTTAAAAAAATTTAAGCAAAATTGTAAAGTAGTAGTTAGTAAAACATAGTGTAAACTTTTAAAAAATAACATTTTACAATTGTCAAAAATAAACATCAATATAAAACTAATAAGAAATATATATATATATATATAGAAACATCAATGTAAAACTAATAATAAATATATTTAAAATAAGAAATATTAAATGTTTAACTCTATATTTGATTAAAATAATTTAACTCTATATTTGATAAATATCTAAATTATACAACTTAAAAAACATTTATCTCTATAAATTAATATGACTTCATCTCCATAAACTATTTTAAATAATAAATGTATTTAAAATAAAAAATATAAAACATTTAACTAAATATTTGATTAAAATATCTATATTTGAATAGCATTTTACAAATTACAAAAATAAACATTTAAAACTAATAATAAATATATTTAAAATAAGAATATAAAACATTTAACTCTATATTTGAACTTTGTAAGGAAAATAGATAGGGATATAAATAACAATAGAAATTATATTATATGAATGAACTACCGATTTCTACCAATTCAATTATAAGTTGAAATATTTAATTTTAAAAAATAAATTGTTGATTAATTTATTCAAACTACCAAAATCTCTAGTAAGTTTGAGGGGTAGTATTAGAGCAAGATTGTAAAATAATAGCTGGTAAAACATAGTGTAAACTTAAAGAAATAACATTTTACAATTGACAAAAATAAACATCAATGTAAAACTAATAAATATATTTAATATAAGAAATATAAAATATTTAACTTTATATTTGAAATTGTGATAATTATTAATATTGATTAGACTTAAAATAAGTAAAATAAAACATTTAACTTTATATTTGCATTTGGTAAGGAAAATAGATAGAGATAATTAATATTGATTAGACATTCACTTGTGAGGTGAAAGATAAAAATGATTATTTTTTTAAAAGTTAATCCACTTGTCACAAATGTGAAAAAGATAAAGTTGTAATTAATGCATTCATTAATAGAGTTGTTAGAAAATATTTATATTTTTGTTGAAGAAAATTGAATTTTTTCATTGCCTTTTTTATTATGAACCAATACAATTTTCAAAAAATTGTATTTTTCAATTTCAAAAAAATTATGCAAATTAATATAGCTTATGCAAACATTAGTATATCTTCAAATTTTTAGATATATGTAACTAATATGGAATCACATGATTCCATTAGTTTCCTACCGAAGGCAGAAACTAATAATAATAATAGCTTTTGTGCTTGCAATTATAAGCGATAGGTTTTTTATAATAAAATTATTTTTAAAAATAAAATCTTATTGAAATAGATTGATTGTTTTATTTTTTAAATTCAATTTGTCAAATATGAAAAAAAAAAATCATTTATAAAAACCTCATCAAAAAATTTATTATAAAAATTAATAAGAGAAATACAAAAAAATGAAATGAAAAAATAGCAAGAATATTCTATGGACTAAATAAAGTATTGAAACTAAAAAATAATATTAAAAGAAAAAAATAAACTAATGTAAAAAATAAACTAAAATCTAAATCAATTTTAAAAATCAAAAGTTAAATAAATAGAGCTAATGTAGAGATCACAAGTAATTATTTTTTCAAATAAACAGAAAAACAATAGATAAAAGTGGAGATAACAACTAATAAATATCAAAGCAAGAGTTAAAAATGGAGTAAGATAAAAACTAACGATAAATATTCAATGAATTATTTTTAAAATTATGAACAAATTAAACAACTTTTTCGTCAAAAATTTAATTTCTTTGAATAAATAAATTTGGGAGATTTATTCATATGACAGGTTGCTTTTTGAGCATAGAACAAAAGCCTCTAGGAATAACTTAGGAAGTAATCAATTAGAAAACCCATTATAAGAACATTAGAGCATGTCCCCATGCGGCTGCTTAGCTTATTTTTGCTAGCAACAGTTGCTCATTATTTTTTGGCACAATTTGTGGAGCTTGTGGCCCCATAGATCATAATATTTGCTACTTAATTTTAAACAATGTTCTAAATATTATTTTTAAATCAATTATTAACCATTTCTCTTGCAAATAATTTTGAAAACTGAAATATATGCAAATAAAAAGGGTATTAAAAAAATGTGGTGAAGATGTGTCACTTTTTTTAATAAGTAGTTGCTACTTATTTCTAGCCCCCCCTCTTTTCCTACATCTTATTTTTATTTGCTAAAAAATAGCCACTCCACAAAAACTAGGAAAAGATTCTAAATTTTCCTTTTTCTACAGCTTTTATTTTGCATGGGAACACTATACTGCTTAAATGTAAGCATGAAATTGATTTAAGCGACAACATGGGGACATGGTGTTAGTGTTGATCAAATTGGGTTTTAGTGTAAAATTGTATTGATGATGTGCATTACAACTTTTTTCGATAGTTATTTTATATTTAGAAATATACATATTTCTACAGTTTATTTCCATGTTTTCTTTCAAGTGTTCTAGAATGGCTCGATGTTTTTATCATTTGAAGGGAGGTGTGAGAAATTTTGTTAGCACAATGTGCAATTTATGTTAGCGTTAATATGACTCATGTTAATGTTATTTTAAAACTAGCACTTGCACCTTTGGAGGGTGCAAGGAGTGCGCTAATAGTTTATATGTAAGATAATGTTATCCTATTGTTGATATAGAATGTTTAATCAAAATGTTTTGCGTGTAATTTTCTGCTAAACGTTGAAGTGTTTTGCTAATAGTGATACATTTATTTATTAGTATTTCATGGATGCAAAAAGTTACATCTTGTTTTCCAATAGGCGAGATTCCTTTATTTTGTTATTTAATTATGTATGAGTGATTTTGTATTTTAGCATATCTCGTGTACTTGAAAGTATAATGTAAATTCTATGAATTTTTCAATCTAATAATCAAATTAAACAAAACTAAAATAGAATAACAAAATTATTTTTTCATCTATACTCTTTCATTTAACATAGACAATATACTATTTCATTCACCTCGTACAAAGACTCAATTAATTGACACCAATCACTAGTAACTATTTTTTTTAACTAAAATATTTTAGTTAAATTCTAGCTATATAAAGTTTAAAATTATAGATTTATTTTCACTTTAGAGTAAAAAAATGATGCAGATCATGCGTTTCTATTAAAATATTAGAATTGGCTTGAGGTGAAATATTTGTCTCTATCAATATGTTCCAAATAGATTTCCAACCTTCTCTATCAAGTTTAGCTAAATATAGTGATTTTTGAAACTTAAATATTTATTTTCTCATGAGATAATTTGTGAATAATGGTATTATATGGTATAATTTCTATTGATAGATGTAACAAAAGGCTCAAAACATAAAGTGAAACAAATAATTACATTGTAAGTTTCGATTTTAATTATTTTGATAACTTTATTCTTATAAAATATATTGTTTTATCATATATTATATTTTTTTTGTAACTATGGTTTCTAATCATACAACTATTATAATATGAATAATATTTAATCAAATTTCCACAATCCAATAACAAATAATTATGTGATAGCTTTTATAACTAAAATTAATATTATAAACGAATTCAATTTTTTATACTATTTGTTTCTTTCTTACAATATTAATTTTAATTTTAATAGCCAAAATTTCAATTTCTGGGAACAAAGTTCCCATAAATAGGCTATCAGCTAAAATATACTAAATTTCATTGTAAACAGTGACAGTGGTTTGAAAGTTGCACAACATGTACAAACAAGATAGAAAAGCAGGAAATATTTTGAAAAACCTCATAACTTTCATGTATAATATTTAACCTTTCAATATGTATGATTGCAATTATAGTCTTCTTTGAATAACTTTGATGAGCATCTCGATTAAGAAAAATTAGTAACAATTCTATATATATATATATATATACTATCTTTAATTACACTATGCCAAATCTTAGTTGAAAGAAAACTTATGAGGATCCACCTTGGAGCTACTTGCACATCCTTTGCCAGATGATTTTGTAGAGCTTGGTGAATTCTGATCCTCGTAAAGAGGCGGCCTTTTACTAGACAATTTTCTGTGTTGATGTTAGTTATTATTTGATTCCACTTTATGTGTGAAATCCACCTTTAGTGTGACTATCACATTATCATTCTCTCATTGAATTGCACATATTTGCACATACTTTGTTGTACAATGGAGGATAATCTACCTTTGGTGAGCATGTGATATCACCTAGTGTATGTGATAGTTTATCACTTGGATATCTTCTAGTTATCATACATTGCCTATATATTCAAGCATTCTACATTATAATTTATCAATTCAACGTTATTCATGTAGTAATGATCATTATTAAATCAATCAACTAATCATATCATTTTTCCATCTCTGTTGTGTCATCTATTAAGGTTCTAGATCATGGTATTTTTATCCATTGCCTTAGGAAAATTCTTACTTGGTATCAAAGCTTGATCTAAATTCTTACAATATTAATGATTCTAGAGAATATTGATGGTGTTTAATATTTTTTTCTTCAAGAATTTGTTCACTAAGAGTAATGTGTTATCTAACCACCTTTTTTATTGATAGAAAATTGCACAATAAAAAAATAAGCTAATTTAATTACAACTCTATAGTATGATCCATTTTATTAAAAACTATTATAGGAGAATACATTAGGCATAAAATATAACTTTTAATTGAATTACATCTCAAGGAAGCCTAAATTGAAGCTAACAAAATTCTCTATGAAGTCAACATCATATAAACAACAATAACTTTTGAGTCAAAATATTTATAAATGGTGTTAATTGGTTTAAACTTTTTATTAATGTTGAATCTGTCCATGTTTGTTACAACTATAACATTTTCCACTGAGTTTTGATTTACCATTGCTCCAAAACTTTTTTAATGTATGTCCTATTTTTCCACAATGATTACATGTAGGCCTTTTGTTCTTTTGAGCTCTTGTTGTGATGATTCACCTTCATTTGAATCAAATCTAATATCTAAGACTATTGAATCCAAACAAAACTTTTGAAAGGAATGAGAAATACACTAGAATCATTAAGATATTATATTTGATGAAAATATCAAGTACTTATTATGTTATGCCTTTACACAAATTATTCTTCCTAGTCTTGAATCACCTTCTCAAACCAGCAATATTTATCACTTCCCTCCTCCATAGCTTATCACTAAGTTGCCTTCACTTGTTACATTCATCCATCCTTTTTCTTTTATAGTTCCTAAATTTTATTAAACAATTTTCACTTTGATTTAATTCCTAATGGATTTGTCCAATGTTCTAAAGAAAGGAAGGGTGTGACCGACCTTAAAATCTTTGAAAATTGTCCTAAAATCTACCGAATTAAGATTGGTTTTTGACATGCCACCAATAATTTATCTTCATTCTATTCTATTAAAAAAGGTAATAGGCTATAGAATAGGTAAAAAATGTTAACTAGGCTCCTAAATTGGTTTATATGAGATTGAAACCTAAATGGCACACTTGAAAAATGTATGTAGAGTGAGAAAGTGTCATTTTTCCTTGAAACATACAACAAAATCACCCTTCAAAGCCCTCTTTCTAGAGGAATTCAAACCAACACATTTTATTTGAATCAAAAGCTACCTATGATTAATAATGATTCTCAAATCAACTATTGCATTTCTAAAGCATCACTCCCCTGATCTCCCCAAAGTGTTACAAGTTTTGTGTCTAATTTATTAACATCCTAGGAACCCATACATCCCCCAAGTATCTTGTCATAGCCTTCAATTCTAGATGCTTGTCTATCATTCCAATTTCTTCTTTGAGCATGATAATAATTCCATTGGTGCACTAGATTGTAAATTGACAAATAGAAAATGTGGACTTGTTCTTGTCCTCAATTGCTCAAGCTTTGGATTGCCTTAGAGTTGACCTCGTCTTCCATTCATCTATTTCTGATCCTATACATTTTGAATGGTATGCTTTCCTACCTTTAAAGTGTGAGGAATATCTAGAGTGCATCACCAGTCATACATATCAAGAGTATTTTGTTGGTAGAGCAGTTGATGACAGAATTTGTTGAAACTTTACATCTGTTTAGTGTTGTCAATGGTACCAGGATATGCCAACCCTTGGATTTAGATATCTCCTCTATAGAAATATTTTGAAGTTTGATTTGTTTCAAAAATTGAGAGAAATAAGATCTTTGACACAATCTTTGGCCCTTTCTTGTAGCTACATGCAACTGACTACTTAAGAATCAACTTCTCGACACCATGGTTATTAGGTTTCTATCACCTAAGGCGCATGTCTTCAAGCTTCATGGTAGGGGTTTTCATTAACCCTAGGGTGAAGAACTGCTATCATTTCATAAATGATTTACTAGATGGAATTGGTGGCTTGGCAACCATGGATGAGCTCCAATTTGTCTTGGACTCGATGGATTTAGTAGTTGCCACAACAAAATTATTACAGTGCCGAGAATATTTATCAAAGACAGAATGATTTAAATATTTTCTCGAAGTGGAATGATTTAAAGAATTTCTAGAGACAAAGTAATCTAAATATTTTCTTGAAGCTGAATGATTTAAATATTTTCTTGAAGTAGAGTGATTTAGATTTCCATACGAGCCTTGAGAATTTCTAGAGCTTGAGCTAGTCCAAAAGCTTCACGAGTGTAACTTCTCATTTAGTAGAATCTAATCTTCATTGTGTGAATCAGATTTACTGTAAGAAAATGGTAGATAAAATTTGGTGCTCAAAGATCTTGCTAAAGACATTAGAAGTAGGTGGCCTTGGTGGAATAGATCGTCTGTAGGGCAAGCATTTCGAAACACTAAACAATCCGATGGAAACTTCCACATATTTTTTGGCCCATCTTTCCTATTTCCCAGCGTAAGACTATCAAAAA
Source organism: Cupressus sempervirens (assembly GCA_028749045.1). Taxonomy (NCBI): domain Eukaryota; kingdom Viridiplantae; phylum Streptophyta; class Pinopsida; order Cupressales; family Cupressaceae; genus Cupressus; species Cupressus sempervirens. The sequence continues at coordinate 325,089,812 of CM053789.1, forward strand.
ATGTAAATATTTGATCACTGATTCTCAAGGAATAAAGCCTATCAGCTTAAATATATCTTTCTCACAATTTATTGTCTTATTTAGCTTAATTGTTTTCATTCACAATTACGTACGCAAGCACAATTTTTGAAGGATGTGTAACAAAAATTTCCAGCATGAACTGAGAGCCTTCCAAGTATCATTGACTTGGGTCACATATACTGCTCCCAATAACAAGTGGCATGTTACTTCAAATCTTGCTTAGAGATAAATGGACAAAGCAAAAGATATAGAATTTTTTAGTTGGGAAAAATTAGGAAATAATGAGATTGGGTTACGAAAAAAGCTCCATATCTCAAATTTATGAACCAACGTTTAGCTATTTTGATATTGGCTAGAATTGTGAGCCAGAATTGAGTTATATAGTACTATAAGCTCTAAGATATTTACCAAAGAAGAAAGAAATTAAAGGGTGAAAATACTAAATAGGTGGGTGCTTGTGTGTAAGAGGCCCCCACTTGCCTTGTAATTATCAAACACAGAAAAAAATCAATGCAAATGTTTATTCATAGAGTTAAACTAAAATTTTGACATATTAAAGCTAATTTGTTTCTATTTTGGGATTTTCATTATCTCTAAAAGATATCCAATCCTTTTGATTTCCATTTGCCTATTAGTCCATGCTACATTTGTAACAAACAGCTTAAACGTCATGCACTCAAGCTTGATTCCTAGGCTAAAAGTGTTAAATAGTCAAAGTGGACTTATTTTCCCAAGCATAATTTATTCATTAGTGTGTGATGTTTAAGGTTGGCGTGCTTGGCTATGATCCACTCAATGGGATGTACTTATTGTATATGAGCAACTTGGACTTGAATTATTATTATTATTTTCATTAGTTGGAGTGAATATTTTTTTAATTGCTTCAACATTTCAACTTAATTACATGTGATTACTATTTTTTATTTCACCATTATACAAGATAAGAAAATCTATTTGCAATTTTATAATTCTTTCACAAATAAGTTTTTCATTCTACTCTATAATAAAGCAAATGATGCAAGAAATATTAGGTTATGTTGCATTACCAAGATGTATTATTACTTAACCCTTATTTTTAGAAATATGTATCTGCTTAATATGAATTTCCATATAAGTAAATTATTAAAAAAAAATTGTATATATATTGTGTTAGAAATAATAGTTCACCAAGATAACTGAGAGACGGGGGGCTAGAGAAGGGGGTGGGGAGGGGGTGGATGAATCAGTTATCCAACTAAAACATTTATCAACCTTAATTAATCTTAACCATGTAACCAAAGTAAACAGCAACCATAAAAAGATGCACATACACAATTACATCAGATTTGTTGACTAAGAAAACCCTTGATCATATACACACACACACACACATACATGTATATATATATATATATATATATATATATATATATATATATATATATATATGTATATATATATATATATATATATGTATATATATATATATATATACATGTGTATACATATATATATATATACATGTATATACATATTGTATATATATATATATATATGTATACACATGTATATATATATATATATATATATATACATATATATATATATATATATATATATACATGTATATACATATATATATATACATGTATATACATATATATATATACATGTATATACATATATACATGTATATATATATACATGTATATACATATATACATGTATATATATACATATACATATATACATACATACATATGTATACATGCATATTATATATATTATATACATACATACATACATACATACATACATACATACATACATGCATGTATATATATAAATATATATATACATATATATACATGTATATATATACATACATATACATATATACATACATACATATATATATATATATATGTATGTATGTATATATGTATATATATATATACATGTATATTTATGTGTATATATATATATGTATATATATATATATGTATATATGTATATATATACATGTATATATATGTATATATAATATACATGTATATGTATATATATATATATATATATATATATATATATATGTATATATGTATGTATGTATATATGTATATGTATATATATAGATAGATAGATAGATAAAATCATTGTTACATGATGGACCCTGTTAGGAATCTATAAACACATTCAGTACATAAGAGTCCAAGTTAGGAGACTTTGAATCCCTTTTAGAAAATTCCAATCCTATTAGGAGTTGTGTCAACCCTGTTAGGAGTCATAGAAGGTAGAAGGACCCACTGTCCAAACAACTTCTGGTGCAAGACCACTGAACTTCACTGTCCAACTAATCTCTCAAATATTCCTTGCAGAATAATTGTTTGTATTGTGCTTTATCCTCTTTCCTCTATCTTGTCAACCAAACCAATCATTGTCAGACCTTGTAGACTAGGTCACAAACCTTGAATCCAAATATCAAACCTCGGATCTCAAAATAAAACCTCGACAATGAAGTTTTCTCCAACTTCACTCTGCTTTGCTTATCTTTGCAATTAATCAGGATTCATATCTTTTATTCTTTTTTTCTGTCTTCTTGCTTACTTCATACATGCTTGCATAATAAAGGAAAATTTCCTTCCTTTATACCGAGTCCATAAAACAATTCCCTTGAGTCAGCTATTACACCTTGTCAATTAATTATTATAGCACCTCATTAAGAACACATTTTACTTAGCAATAACATCAATTTGTCACCTTGTAACTTGAATAAATTTCTACATGTGTAATATTATGACAAGTGAGCTTAGCCGTGTTATCTCCAAAATGTCTTCTACACACCTTTAACCTTGCTTCTCAAAATAACAACTCTACTAAGAGATATAACAAGTTTACCAGAACATGCTTCTATAAACTCTATCTCTTAACAATATACACCAAAACTTGCATAACTTCTTCCATACTTAATATTATCTACACCTGAGGTTAGCTGCTTATACTAGACACTTAGTAGTATCTCCCATTAGCCTTTCTAGTGAAAATACTCAACGATCTGTCCATACCAACTTAATCTTTATTGTTGTTCTTCTTTCAAATACCACAGAAAACTGCTATGTTGACATCAATGATAAATACAGTCATCAATGTAACATATCATCATGATAATGATCTAATCATGTTTCTACAATAATCCCCCATAGGAATATCATCAGCTTCATGCTTCTAATAATCTCCTCCTTTGGCATTGATGGCAACATAGATGAAAAACATCTAGTTCCAAAAATACCAACTGTTAAAGACTGTTATCCTTTCTTTTTAAATCCTCTTCATCAATCATAATGGCTTCTATGTTTCCTTAACCTTATTACTGACATCAATTATTCACACACTTCTCCCCCATTGATATACCTCAATGTGCTCAGTAACTTCTCCCATGTATCAAAATGTTTTTCATGTTGTAATCTCTCCGCCATTGACATCAATAACAAAAGGTTTCAACAACCATCTATCATTGTATCCTATCAATCTCTGCAACAACCATCTCTGACCTGCTCAAGTGTCCAAAGACATTGTCCAAAACAACATGTATCAAGAGTCCTAGATGACTCTATGCATCACAAGTACCCCCACATATAAGAAGCATCATCATTCAGTCCAGACAAATAATAGTGCTCTGTAACACTAGACTAATGCTCTTGCATCATCTACTCTGATGTAAGTAGGGGCATAACCCCTAGCATACCTCGCAAATACTCAAAAGTCTCTTTAGGGAGAAGCTTAGTGAAAATATCTACAATCTGCTCCTTGGTGCTTACATACTCCAATCTGATTTCCTTTTCTACAACTTTCTCTCTCAGCATGTGATATTTGATAGAAATGTGCTTAGTCTTAGAATGCAACACTAGATTCTTAGACATAGTCATTATGCTTATGTTATCACAATGTATGACAACAGGTTCACTGAATTCTATCCTTATATCATTCAGCATCTGCTTCATCCAAACAACCTGATTAGAATTGTTTGCTACTACAACATATTCTTCCTTTGTTGTACTCAGTGAGATACAATCCTACTTCTTGCTTAACCACGAAATCGATCTTCCTCCAAGAAAGAATGCTCCAACACTGGTGCTCTTTCTATCATCCATACTGCCTACCTAATCAGCATCAATATAAGCATATAAAGTGAAATCATTGGATCTATCATACCATAATTGAAACTCTAATGTTCCCTCCAAATATCTAATTATCCTCTTAACTATTGCATAATGTGCTTCTCTAGGGTCATCTTGAAATCTTGCAACAATTCCAACTACATTTACTATATTTGGCCTTGTGTGAATTAGATATTGCAATCCTCCAATCATATATTTATTCTTCTTTTACTCAATAGTAGGTGTCTCATCCTTTGTAGATAGCTTGTGTCCAATTATCATAGGTGTTCCAACTAGTTTATATGTTTCTAAACCAAACCTTTTCAATAGATCTTTCAAATACTTAGTTTGAGAAATAAATATTCCTTCTTTATTCTGTACAATCTGCAATCCTAAGAAGTATTTCATCCCCCCTATCATGCTCATTTCAAATTCCTTCTTCATTTCTTCTGCAAACTTGCCACTTTCACTATCATCTCCTCCAACTATGATATCATCAAAAATATTACCAAAACAAAAAATCCATCACCTATTTCTTTTAGTCATACCTTTGCTAAATCGAAGTTTTGTCATACGCTTGTCCAACCTTGCATACCAAGTTTGGGGTGCTTTTTTTAAGCCACACAATGCTTTCTTCAATCTGTATACCATGTCCTTGTCATTTGTTAAAGGAAAACCTTCAGGTTGTTCTATGTATACCTCTTATTCAAGTTCTCCATTAAAAAATGTTGATTTGACATCCATCTGATACACTTTGAATTTCTTATGTGCTGCATAGGCTAAGAATAACCGTACTGCTTCAATTTTTGCCAAATGAGTAGAGGTTTGTTCATAGTCTATTCCTTCTTGTTGTGAGTAACCCTTACATACCAATCTTGCTTTGTTCCTTACAACTTCACCTTGTTCATTCATCTTGTTCCTGAATACCTATTTTTTTGCTATCACATTCTTGTCTGTTGGTCTACGGAGCAATTCCTATGTCTCATTCTTTACTATCTGATCCAATTCTTCTTTCATAGGTTGTTTCCAATAGTCATCTCTACATGCCTCATCTACATTCTTTGGTTCTACTTGATATATCAAACATTGTTCTTCATTGATTCTACTTCTTGTCATCACACCTTTATCTTTGTTTCCGATGATCTGCTCTAGTGGATGATTCTTTGTCATATTCTTACTAGAAGTAGGAGTTGTTCTCTGAAATCTTGGCTCTATTCTAGGTTCCAAACTTTATTCCTGCTTTAGCTCACCTTCATTCTATAAATCATTGTTAGTCTCAAGCAATACTTCCTCATTATGTCTAACAATTCTAGAATTATCCTCTTCTTCACAATCATCAACAATAGTTACCAAGGTTATCTCTTCTAATACTTCCTCTTTCTTAACCAATTTAAGATCATTATCCTTATCATCACAATCACTCAAGAATCTTTCCATTCTTTCTTTAAATTCTTCATCTTCATCAGAAAGAAAACTCTTTCTATATTTTCTTACTCTCTTAGGACAACTGGACGAAAAAATGCCCAAACTCTTTACATGTCCAACAAGAAAAAAATTTCACACCTTCTGGTTCCCTTCTCATAAGCAGATCAATGTCTTCCTTGATCTTCATGTCTTCTTTGGATCTAAATCTATCTTTACTTGTGCCTATATCCTGAAGCTCAATGCTCAATTTTGTACACAATTCTTATCTCTCACCAAGAAGCTTTATCTTCTGGTATCAAATTTTCCTCCATTAGACTTAGGACTATTATTTCTGAAATAACTCACCATTGATCTCCCAAAGCTATTAAAATTTATCTTTAAGCACCTTCTACTCTGATACCAATTGTTAGAAATAAAAGTCCACCGACATAATTGAGAGAGGGGAGGGGGGTGTGAATCAGTTATGCAACTAAAACATTTATCAACCTTAATTAATCTTAACCATGTAACCAAAGTAAACAAAAACCATAACAAGATGCGCACCACAATTACACTAGATTTGTTAACTAGGGGAATCCTTGATTAGAGGGAAAACCCCGATGGGAATGATGCCCACAAAGATATATATATACATACATACATATGTATGTATATGTATATATATATATGTATGTATGTATATGTATATGTATATGTATATGTATATGTATATGTATATATGTATATATATATATATATATATATATATATATATATATATATATATATATATGTATATATGTATATATGTATATATGTATATATATATGTATATGTATATATGTATATGTGTATGTGTATGTGTATGTGTATGTGTATGTGTATATATATATATTCCTTGTTAGAGGATGGACCCTGTTAAGAGTCTATAAACACATTTAGCACATAAGAGTCCCTATTAGGAGACTTTGAATCCTTTTTAGAAAATTCCAACCCTATTAGGAGTTGTAGAAGGTAGAAGGATCCACTATCCAAACAGCTTCTAGGCAAGACCATTGGAATCATTGTCCACTTGATCTCTCAGCTATTCTTTGCAGAATAATTGTTCTTGTTGTGCTTTATCATCTTTCGTATATATATATATATACATATACATATATATATATACATATATATATGTATATGTATACATATATATATGTATACATATATATATGTATACATATATATGTATATATGTACATATATATATATATATGTATATATATATATATATGTATATGTATACATATATATATGTATACATATATATGTATACATATATATATGTATACATATACATATATATATATATATACATATATATATATATATGTACATATATACATATATATGTATACATATATATATACATATATATGTATACATATACATATATATACATATATATACATATATATGTATATATACATATATATGTATATATATATGTATACATATATATGTATACATATATATATGTATACATATATATGTACATATATACATATATATATATACATATATATGTATACATATACATATATATATATATATATATATATATATATACATATATATATGTATATACATATATATATATATATGTACATATATACATATATATGTATACATATATATATATACATATACATATATATATGTATATATATATATATATGTATATGTATATATATATATATATACGAAAGATGATAAAGCACAACAAGAACAATTATTCTGCAAAGAATAGCTGAGAGATCAAGTGGACAATGATTCCAATGGTCTTGCCTAGAAGCTGTTTGGATAGTGGATCCTTCTACCTTCTACAACTCCTAATAGGGTTGGAATTTTCTAAAAAGGATTCAAAGTCTCCTAATAGGGACTCTTATGTGCTATATGTATATTTTATATATATATATATATATATATATATATATATATATATATATATATATATATTCCTTGTTAGAGGATGGACCCTGTTAGGAGTCTATAAACACATTTAGCACATAAGAGTCCCTATTAGGAGACTTTGAATCCTTTTTAGAAAATTTCAACCCTATTAGGAGTTGTAGAAGGTAGAAGGATCCACTATCCAAACAGCTTCTAGGCAAGACCATTGAAATCATTGTCCACCTGATCTCTCAGCTATTCTTTGCAGAATAATTGTTCTTGTTGTGCTTTATCATCTTTCGTCTATCTTGTCAATTGGGCCAATCACTGTCAAACCTTATAGACTAGGTCATGAACCTCGGATCCAAATATCAAACCTTGGATCTCAAAATAAAACATCGGCAATGAAGTTTCTCCAACTTCACTCTGCTCTTCTTATTGTAGTGCCTGCCCCTAGTTCACATTTTTTTTTAATTGCCAAACTCTTTTAGGCCAGTTTTATACTTGATGTTTAGTAGCATTACTTTCAGATTATCAGATGTTGTTTTACACTCAATTTATTATATGATGAGATGACTTGGTACTCTATATTTCATGCATGTATGATGATTATTCAATGTTTTCAATTATCAATGATGATTAGTTATATGGTTTATTATCACATGTGCTTTCTTATGGATACTTACCCCATACTGCATGTGTATGGTGTGCGTGTTTGTTTTCTTTATGTATGGTGTTTCTGATGTGGTTAAGGAAGGGAGTCGTAGTCACCTGCTAGTTAGGATCTACACGATGCACCACTTCCTGCCATTGTCTGTTTAGCTTAGAATATTGTGTTTGTACATGCGTGGATTTTATGCAGGTTGTAGGTACCGGTAATCGACTTCCCTGAATTGCCAGGATGAGCGTACCCTATCGCATTATCTCAATGGTAAGAGAGGGGAGATAAACTCTTAAGTCCAATTCCTAAACCCTTTAGCCAATTGTCCTAATTGATAATTAGGGCAAGTATCTGAGTTAAGTACCCTTTGAATGCATCAAATGATGTTATTTCATGATTATAACCCTTTTTTTTATTTAGTATGTATTTTTCTATGATGGGTTTTCGTATGTTGCTTTATGAGTCCTTGATGTATTTTCTATTAATTAAGTTTAATTAAAAGGATTAATTAATGATTTAATTTAATAGAAAATTATAATGATATTTTAATATTTAATTATATTTAATTAATTGAGAAATTAATTAAATAAAAAGAATTAAATTTGGAAATAAAAATTTTAAGTATAATTTTAGAATGTGATAATATTTATTTAATTTAATAATAATATATATTTAGAGTTCATTTTTAAATAAATGCTAAATATTATTATTAATTGAAATAATAAATATTTTATCAATTAAAGTTTCTTAAATAAATTAAAAGTGGAAAAGATATTAAATTATTAAAGGTTTCTAGATCGCATGATCTAAGCATGAGTTTAAATATAAAAGAAATTAATTAAAACGATTAATTAATGATTTAATTTAATAGAAGATTATTATGATATTTTAATATTTGATTATATTTAATTAATTGAGAAATTAATTAAATAAAAAGAATTAAATTTGGAGATAAAAGTTTAAGGATAATTTAGAACATTATAATATTTATTTAATTTAATAATAATATATTTAGAGTTCATTTTTAAATAAATGCTAAATATTATGGTTATTTAAGTTAATTAAATATTTTATCAATTAAGTTTCTAAAATAAATTAAAAAGTGAAAATATATTAATTATTAAAAGTTGTAAGATTGCATGATGCGAGCATGTGTTGAAAATAAAGAAATTAATTAAAAAGATAAAATAAGAGGAAATTATAATGTTATTTTAATTTCATAAAGTGCGCATGGGTTTAAAAGTAATAAAGATTAAAAATAGAAGTCAAGTGGAAAAATTAAATAAAGTTATTTAATGATTCATTTAATATGCATTAGAAAGATAAAGCAAAGATTAATAAAAGATAATTTTGAGTTAACTCAGTTGAGCAAAGAGTCCTCTCGGGTGAATGCACAATTAGTGCCCCAATTTGAGGAGAAAACTCCTTATCACAACTTTGGGGGGGGGGTTCATTTTGGGGGACACGAATTTGGACCGTGAATTTTGGAGACAGGAATTTTGGAGAGAGTTTTTGGAAGCAAATTTCAGAAGGAGAATTCTAGGAAAGATTTTCAGAATAAAGTTATTGAAAAGGAGCGAGTTCTCTTACAGATTTTGGGGATTGCATATTAGCATCAAGTTCAGGTAGGGTCTGGTATTTTGACCCCTAAATGATTTAAGAAATTTAATATGTTCTGTCTACTTCGTGATTGTAAGAATCTTGTCTTCTTGAATGTATCATTTCTTCGTTCTGGATCTTTTGCTATTCGATTTCATTTGTAATCTAGATTTAAAAACTATTTAGGAAAAATTCCATCTTGTAGATTAAAGAAAGTAGGATTAAAATTGGGAGGGTTCGAATTTAAAGATGAAATTCTAAATTTAAAAATAAAAATAAAAATAAATAAAATTGGATGGTTGGTAGTATTTTCTCCATTAGAGTTTAGAGGAAAATAATTTCAAAATTATATATTAAAAAAAATATATATATATTATTAAATTGTTTGATAATTTTGTTTACATATTTATAGTAAAATAAATAAAATTTATTTTAAAAGAAAATTATTTTAAATTACTATAATAACAAAGTTTCTTTTTATTATAAAAGTAGATTATATTTCACAAGAAATTGAGTAACAAATCATAACATATAACAAGTTTTATTAAAATTAATTAAAAATAAATAATAAATAAAAATATACTTACCCTTACCTACCTGTCGGCGGTCTGCACGAACTCCTGCAGTGAATCGCAGTGTACGTCGCTACTATGAGGGGGCTTTAAATGGGTCGCACGACCTATAGTACATGTCGGCGACTGTTAATAAAAAACAACACCAGTTTTAATAAATCCGTGGGGGGTGTGTGATTTTATTTTATTTTTTTAAATTGATATGAATTTTAAATAAAGTTTGTTAAATCATGTTTATTGATGTTTTATTATTAATTTTATATAATTATTAGATATAGTATTAATTCATTTTAAAAATATTTTAATTTGGTTAATTAAATTTATTTAGTAATTATTATTATTATTAATTAATAATTTTATTATTAATTAGTTAATGAATTAGTAAATGTTAGTTATATATATATATATATATATATATATATATATATATATATATATATATATATATATATATATATATATATATATATATATATATATATATATATATATATATATATATATATATATATATATATATATATATATATATATATATATATATATATATATATTTCAAAAAAAAAAAAGGTTTAATTTAAATATTAATTATTAGATTAATTAATTTAATTTATTAAAGAATTTTGTAAATAACTTTGTCTATTACTTAATTAATAAATTAGTAAATAATTATTAATTATTAATTGAATTAATAATAAATATCAATTAATAATGTTAGTTGCATTTATTGTTTATAATTTAATTAATGGAGTTGGGAGTATTGTAATTGTAAATACGAGAATGGGTTAATGGTAAGGGTTAATTGCAAAAACTTAATACTTCAAACATACATGAAAGTAGAACTTAAAACCTTACATTAACTCAACAATATATTATCATTCATGTCCAACTGTGTGATAATTCTATTCTATGTGACTTTTTCCGTTATCTATGTTTTGGGGGTTGTTTTAGCATTGCCCAGTTTTAGGTTGTTACCAGAGGCTCGGGGTTTGTGAATGTGATGATATGATGATTTGGTCTCGATCTTTCTTAACCCGACCATGGTAATGTGATGGAGTGCTCTATGACATGATTGTATTTACTAGTTGTTATTGCTTTCAGTCTTCTTGTGCGAAGCTGAAGTGTATGTATATAAGATACCTGACTTAACCATTTTTGAGTCATCGATCAGTTATACTTGGATTGCTTTCGGTCGCTTGAGAGGACTGAAGTGTTTGTTATGTTCTTGATGATGTCATGTGTTGACTTAACCATTTTGGAGTCTTTGATCAGTATTGTGATTTATCATTGATGCCTTTAGTTGCTGATAGAGAACTGTTGTGATCATATGATTATTATTTGATGCTTACTTGTTGCTCATGAAGAACTGATGTAAATTTTGTGGCTTATCTTTTATGATGTTTTTCAGTTGCTTGTATAGGACTGAGGTGATTTTATTATGATTCTTTGATTTGTGATTTCATGAGCCTAGGGTAGGTTATCTATGTGTAGTGTCGAGAAGTGGCTTGCAATGGGGATTAGGGCCCTAAGAGGCTACCTGGAGTAACCCATTGTAAGTTGTTTTAACAAGTGAAAACATCTCACCTAAATACTGACTTAAATGAACCTAATAAGATAATTGTATGTTCTCTCCCATGCCTTGAGTGCTAGTACAGGCTAGGATGGGGTAGAGAGAACGCTTGGTTACGACCTTGCATTCCGCAGTATGCTTCGTCAGTACGAGAGGATACTAGTGGCCGCAGGGATCACTAGGGACCCGAGATTCCTAATGGATTGCTCGAGTAACTTCTACGTGACTTTTGCGATGACACTTTCCCGCTTGCATAGCAGGTTTTCTACGTGTCTTTGTGGTGCCTCTGGGTCTAGATGTCTATCTATGTTGGAACCCTTGAGTTAGTATACTTTTAGGATTTCCTAGACTTAGAGAGTACTTGTGTTTTGTGTTTTGATACCCTGTTTGGGACTTGAGACTATCTCCTCAGCGCGGTGGGAGTGGACCATTTAGGTTCCACGCAGCCGGGTGGTAGTGCTTTTTACTCTTACCATTGAGATCTGTCCGTGGTCACCGTGGCTGGAGCTTTTTGGGTTGGCATTTACCTTCACTATGTTCTTGGATTATTATGATGGATGGTTAGATTTTTTAATAGATGTTTTATCATTATGGATGTATGGATGTATCAGGTATGTTATTAGTTTCATTTATTTTACTGTACTTTTTATCATGGATTTGAGGATGATGTATCTTTATCTTTACATATGTATATTCTTTTAAGCCTTTCATACCCTGTGATATGTACAGTGGATGATTGAGCATTCCGAATTAAATTGCCAAGAGGCATTCAGAACAAATGTATATTATGGACATTGGACTTTCTTATTATTCTTTCATGTGGATGTGGTAGTTGTTAGACTTAGAATTAATTAAATTTAAATGTGACTCAACGTCTTGGGATCCTTAAGGAATGTAACTTATCATGTATGTTTGTTGATGATTTCATGTTATTGCTTCCGCTACTATGTGTTTGATGTGTATGATATACGTTCTTACTTTTTAAAAAAAAAAATGTTTAGCAAACTTAGTGAAACTCTAGGTTAATTCTTTGGATCCCTTGGTGGGGCGTTACACTTATCTTCACAATTACTCAGTGTTTATATCTTTTCTTCTCTTTTTCACTCTTCTTGCTTACTTCATACTTGCTTGCATAACAAAGGAAAATGTGCTTCCTTTATACCGAGTCCATAAAACAATTCCCTTGAGTCAGCTATTACACCTTCTCAATTAATTATTATAGCACCTCATTAAGAACACATTGTACTTAGTGATAACATCAATCTATCGCTTTGTAACTTGAATAAATTTCCACATGTGTAATATTATGACGAGTGAGCTTAGCCATGTCATCTCCAGAATGTCTTCTACACACCTGTAACCTTGCTTCTCAAAATAACAACTCTACTAAGAGATATAACAAGTTTACTAGAACATGCTTTTATAAAATCTATGAATAGTCTACACCAAAACTTGCATAACTTCTTCCAGACATAATACTGTTTTCACCCGAGGTTAGCTGCATATACTAGACACTTAGTAGTATCTCCCATTAACCTTGCTAGTGAAAGTACTCAATGATATGTCTGTACCGACTTAATCTTTATCATTGTTCTTTTGTTAGATACCACAAAGAATTGCTATGTTTACATAAATGACAAACACAGTCATGAATGTAACATATCATCATGATAATGATAAATAATCATGTCTCTACAATACCCCCCCCCCCCCAAGGAAAATCATCAACATTCATGCTTCCAACATATTGTATTCAATTCAGACAAAATGGATCCTAAATCAACTTGGAATTAATCAATGTATGTCCTACAATAAGTGATCAATAATCCACATTCCATATAATATTGTTTATAGAAAAATGGCTAAGCATTGAAGCACTCAGGAAGATCAAATTATACTTTATATAATCTCAAATTCTATAGAATGAGTAATTCCAATGAGATAGCAACTAAACTTGTAATCGAGATATTCTAGGATAGAAACCTTACAGTTATGTGCTTTCAACATGGCATCAAAGTACAATTTGAACAATATGTCTATCAAAGGTAGTGATGAAAGGTCAGCCCGCACTCTAGAATCCTCAAACTAGATAAGGCGAGCACCCCAAATGGCAGAGCAACTCAAATGGGAGAACACCTACAAATGAACCTAGAAGGGCCCAGGTTCAAGTTGTAGTTCATGTACTTTCTCAATATTTCCTATAGTAAGAATCTATAATAAGCATTATAGGCAAATAAAGAGGAGTCTCACTTCCAAAAAAAGTCATTGTTAAATAACTAGTGTTCTTTACAATCACAACCATTTTTCAAAAGCAAAATCTATGATAACTAGCATTGCCAGATGAGACTTCTATTCTCCAACATCATTACCACTTCACTCTACTTCTCACTTTGAAAATGACTCTTCTTCTGAGGATATTGTTAGGCACATTTGACATATTCAAAACTATTTTATGCATTTTGACCTAAATGCACTTAGAAATTTGACAACTATGAGACATTTCATGTTTTTCTAGATTTTACTATGCTTATTTTTCTTTTAATTATAAATCAAGTCTTGCAATGGTTTAGCAACAATTCTGATGAAGTTGTACTACTACTCAATATATTAACAAAGTAGAAAATCTTTCAAAGTGATGTGTAAATTACATTCAATTGGTCTTTATAAATTTCCTTACAATTTTTAAAAATGTACATACATCCAATTAACATTGAATTTAGTCACCTTTAATTACCCTTTCATACATTTTCTCCATTTACAATTACTTAACCCACAAAATGATATATTTCAAAATGCTTACTATGACATAATTTCTCCATTCACAAATGGTTAACCAACCACCATGAAAGCAAATAACTTTGGTGCTTGTGTACCTTGTTATTACTAGCACTTGCACCTAAAGGAGGTGCAAGGGATAACTCAATGGGTATTTAATTGGAAAGCTTAAATGAAGCTTAACATTACATAAGGATGTGCAACAAATTGAGGATCTTAAAACATGTATTGTTACAAAGGCAAATCTATATACAATTAGCATCATTTTGGATAATTTAAAGTTACCCTAGTGTGTTTATTTGACTTTCTCAAATCACCAAAAAAAATTCTAGCAATCAAATGCATTAGAAAATGTATTCTCGCTAACTATTTTTTTCCTCTTAAGTTAAGCCCTATTTTCTTGCAACCACAATTTCAAAATCTTCGTCAAGTGTTGTTTCTTATTAACCATTCATTAGAAAGCCTTTTAAGTTCATTAATTGATAAGTAGGACATATTTTCCATAGCAAGTCAAATTTGTGATATTATTATCAAGGTTCAACTATGTGGTTTTTTAGTCATACCCATTGACCCATGTTACATGAGTAGTGACTCACAAGAACCCATCTATCATTAGAATGAATAGAATACTTAACACTCATTACATCTACGATGCTCGCTTTTATCTAGGGTTTTAAAACCCTAAGCATCCCTCCTCCCTCCTCTTAAATCAACAACTTGAGAAATTTAAAGAGAGAAAACTTCAAAAATCATTTAAAGATTATTTTACAATTTATAGTATTTAATTCTTTAAAAAAATTAAATATTGTCACATTTAAATGCAAAATAACTAAATATCAAATTCATTCAAACTAGCATTAATTTCTCACATAGTTAATTCTATAAAGAATTAATTATTATTATAATATGAGGGTGAAAGTAAAAGAGTTAATTAGGGAAGTCGATGGAGTGGATTATATTTGGAAAGGAATGTTAAAATAATTAATTCTTTTTAAAGAATTAATTGTTAATTATTGTAATTTGCATTAGTAGGGTAAATTGGAAAGAGAATTTAAAATGATTAATTCTTTAAGAGAATTAATTATTATTGTTATAGGAGGTATTTGTGGAAAATTTTTACGGGATTGGAAAATGGATTTTAAGGAAAGGGAGTTAGGGTAGTTGAGAAACTACTTGAGTAGGATTTCTTCAAAAGTAGGAAATTCTATTGTAAAAGGGTCGACTCCCCATAGATATGCAAATCAGAACTATTTTTGATTAAGTATCTATTCTCTGAACTTTGATGCAAATTTTGGTTGTGACAAGTAATATAAAATTCTGCAGTTTTATATTTTGAAGTTTTTCTAGAATAGGTATTGCTACCTATTCTATAATAGTTTATTTTCTTGAGAAGATTGGTCGTTTGTGAAAAGATTTGCATTGTCTTATTACAATTTGAAATCTTGTTTTGAGGTTGAAAGAGTTTGAGGGAAGAAGGATAAATCTTAAGTTGCTTTCATCTTTAAAATGATTAATCATATGGATGATTATTGTTGTTAGATGAGAATTGTTTTTTAGCCTACACATTCTCTTCATTTTTATGAATTGATTGTTTAATTTTTTTAGTGTTTTCTTGAAAAATACTCATTGGGAAGATTTTCCCTCAAAAGAGAAATTAACGAATATCTTTTCAAAATGGTAGCTGCACCTAATAGTATTTCAAAGCAATACTAAGCAGAGAATTCCTTATGCCTTTGTGAGAATTCAATATGTTAGTTTATCAAGAATTTTCCCTCTTTGAGATTTAAAATCAAGGGGAAAAACTATGTACTAACAATTTTTTGGTGATTCTGCTGGGGAAATCAAAGTACCTTGAGTAGTTGATTTCCAAAATTTTGAGGTACCTCCTCAAGAATGGAGGTTGGCGGCTCTATTGAAGATAAATACTAGAAGTTATTTAAGAATTATCTAGCAATATTGAAGGATTGGATCCTTGCAAGAAATGAAGATGATGTTGATTTGTTTATTTTTATTCCTCCATTTAGAGAAAATCCAATCCAAGAAATCACAGAGGATTTGGCAAAGTGAGTAACATTTTAAAAATCTTTTTATGGTGCTATCCTCATCCAAAGAAGATATCCTGTAAAAGAGCTAGAAAAAGTAGAAGAAATGTTTTAAGAAAAAGAAATTGGTGAAGTGTTGCATGAACAAGAAAATGCTCTTGTAGAGGACTCAAGGGACAGTCAAGAGGAAGAAAAAGATTCATATATTTTCTAGCCTCCTAAAAATCTTTTCTAGTATCTTCCTTTGGAGGAATCAACACAACAATTTACAATGGAAAAATCACATGAGCAATCAAAATTTCAAGAAACTCAAGGTATGGAAACATTTATTGGCATTTTTTCTACCATTATGAAAGATGCTAATTTGAAAAATATAGGAGATTATAATTCTATATTCCCCCCCCCCCCCCCCATGCATATATCTTTCAGAGATGAGATGAACTTTACTTTGGCTATGTTGCTTTCCATTCAATCAAATATGCATTCATTTTTCCAAAAATTGATTTGGAAAGGCTCATACTTTTTCTAGCTTGTAAATGGTCACAATTAGTTTTTAGGGTTTTTCCCTCTCCATTGTAAATAACTGACCCTTTTTTTTGCATTTTTGGCTTTATTTGTTTTTGTTTTGTTTTGTTTGTTACTTCCCTTCAATAAGTTTGCATCACCTTTTAATCTTCCCCCTTTCCTCGAGTCAATCCATACTCTGATAAATTTCAAGGAAATAAAGACCCTCTTCCTTGATTGGTAACACCTTATGCTCGTTTATTTTCACTTCCAAAATTACCAATTTCAAATTCCTTATATTAAAAAAAGATCCATTTGTATCTCTAAAAACCATGAACCTTTTCCACAATATCATTTTGAATAGCTAAGGCTTTCATAGAAATTTTTGGTGGGCCATCTAGATCATGGAGTTACAATTACACTCGTGATTGGTAAGTGTACAAATCTTTCACTCACATTAATATTTGTGGAAGCCCATTGAAATATTTTGTAGCCTTTAAAATATTTGTTTGATTGGCAATCTTAGGACTGTAACACCATAATTTGACCACACAAAATAAAAATTAGGGTAGATATGATAGTTCTTTTCAAGGAATGAGATATTTTCGCATGGTGGATTTTCAAATAATGATGTACACCAACTGCAACCCTTTCTACATTTGAATTTGGAAGTGCTGGAGCTTTTGAAAATATTTAGGGTTGGAGGTTTATGACTATTCTTTATTCTTCTGCGACTTCATCAAGATTGCAATTTAGCGAGTCAAGGTTCTGATTCAAGTTCATATTTATGTTCAAGTTTAGATCTTGATATGCAGATTCAAGTACACTCAGTTTGTGAATGTTAGTTGTGGCAAAAAATTAATTAGAATTTCATATACATATTAAATGAAAATGTGGAATCATGGTTATGGTATCCCCTTCTAATTAACAAGATAGATGAATCTTCTCAAATTGAGGTTGGTTGTTCACAGATAAAAGAATTTGTTTTGGATGTTAGTTAAAATGTAGGATGAGTGTGTCGTGTTTATTAAGTGTTCACAACCACTTCCACTTTAATAAGCATGATGAAAAGCTTGCCTAACATATTTATATTATCATGAATACATAATACCCCTATATGCCCTATGATCAAAAATTGACACTATAAAGAGTGCAACAACATCGAATGCAAGAATGCAATAGCAACAACAAAAAATTGTTTCATTTTGTTGGGTTATAATGCATTAACTCTTGCAAGAGTGATACCTGAGGCAAATCCATACAAGCATCTACATGGTGAAAGACATTTCTAGAAATTATCTTTGAAATGGAAAACCTGGTGATATCATTCATACCTCAATATTCTTCATTTGGATATTTGATATTGCATCTTTTGAGAGTAGTTGGAACTAATTGCAGGATGGCCACTTCAACACATATCAAGTTTGGATGGGGATCTGTATTGATAGGAATGCCTCAAAATTAGTTTTGGTTGAAAAATGGTTCAAATACGATTTTATGTTGAGGGAATATTGAAATATTGATAATGAGTTATTACCATTATATAGGTCTCTCAGCACGCAATCTGTGAGGACCTCTACTACACCACAACCACCTCCGCCACCCTCACCCATAGAGAGAACACATTTTAGAGGACCTAAAGATGAGGATCACATTTTTTTACAAATCTATATGGACCACATGATCCACTTTTAAAGGAGCCATGCAACAGGGGGATTGGTACAACACTAAGGATTTGATTGGATTGTGAGTGAGATAAAGAAATTAGGCTTGCATGGACAAGGAGGTGCCATATTTCCTTTGGGTCTGAAATGGTCATTCGTGTTGAAATCTTCTGATGGGCGTCCTTCGTATCTTGTTGTGAATGTTGATAAGAGTGAACTGAGTACCTACAAAGATAGATAGATTATGGGACATGTGTTAATGTGAATAATTATTATTTACACTTTAATTAAGTTTATTTAGGATAAATGCATTATTTTATTATTTATTAGTTAGACACCTAGGAGTATGCATACTCATATGAGTTGTCTTGTAGACAACACAGGAGTTATCAACTCTATTTTAGCACATGGTGTCTACAACGCTAGAGTTTGCATAATCAACTGAGTTTTCATGTAGGCAACACAGTTGTTTGCACTCTAATTAAGCACATGGTGTCTAAAACATAATTTTATGTGACACACCTATGTAATCTTATCCTCTCATCATCACACTAACTCCTATGCTCAATGGAGGATAATCCACTCTTGGTGGATATGTGCTTAATTGTGAGGCTTACCAATTTGCTAACTCCTAGTCATTCTAGAGGCCTTTATATACAAACACTTCTAGTGTACTTATACACCAATTCATTTTCATATTGTTATTGTGATCATACTTTATTGGTCCATATTGTGCTAGTGCTTGAACTTCTTGATCTTGGGTGATTTTTCCCTAAGGAAAATTCTTACAACATGATCTCCACAAGCTTTTTGATGGTTTCTTGATAGCACGTGTTGGCATTGGTGCTAGTGTTGCATGCATTTACATCAAAGGTGAATATGTGAATGAGAGGAAATTTCTTAATGTGCCCTCAAATAGGCATATGCAACTAGATACATGATGATCATGAAATTAGGAAGGTGGCAGCAATTGGTTTGGTTTGGAAAGCTGAAAATAATTGTGATATTAGTTTCGTATTCACATAACATTTCCATCAGACCCCTAATTTTTGTGAATAAGTTTCAAATTCTTTGGAAGCATGGTTTCTGACTCAAATAATGTTGATCATTATTTCATCCTTGGTTAAAAAATTTCCTATGTGAGAGCATTAAATTCTTTAATGATTATTGATGTGATATTGATAATGCATTTTGTGTTGTTGAACTGGTTGAGCGCGGGTTCAAGTTCATCGAGTACTCGCACCATATATTCTTGTCACATTCTACTTGCAGCTATATTGAGGAATAAATACAAAATGATATAAAATTAGGTTGACACCATCATTTTCATGTGTTAGTGTCCAATGAAGATGAAGTGTATGACCGTGAGCCTTAGGCTGTTAAAATACAATCATAATTCCAAAGCCAACAATGATACAAACATGTTGATATAGTGAAATGATGGATGAAATTCTATGGGGCCATGCACATTTACTCCTCTTGGTTATGAAAATGGAGCATCTTCTCCTATGATATGCCCACCTCAATTTGGAAATTGCATTGCATGGAAATCTACAATAGAACCATAAGACATTGCTGCGCTGGTTGGGGAGGAAAACAAGTGTAAGAAAGGAGTTGGTACTAAAAAAACCAACCCCATTGTGGGAATGCACGACATTAATAAGATACAAAAATGGTAGTGCGAGATCTTCTAGTGGCTCTACCACATCCATACTTGTTAGATTATGCCTTGGTATGCAATGGATGGTTGGAGTGATCATATATTCCTATATTATTCATCATTTCTAAACTAATTAGTATTTTTTCTACAATGAGGCAATACTATTGCAGTGCATACCAAATGGGTTGAATTATAGTGATGACACTATGTAGGAAACTTGTTATGAAGCATTTGATCAACTTGAATCTAATTGTTGATGTCAGATTTTACAAGTTACTCCAAAAGAATTAGAGGGAATGTGCCTTGTTCATTATTTGTCAATTATCTATAAATGTGATGCCTCGCATGGTTTCAGTTTTGAATAGTTAGAGGTTAGGAGATTGAGTGGAGACCAACATTTGGTCCATGAGTGCACTACGGTCACTAGCCATGAACTCTTTAATTGACAATGTCTCAACTTTTGTTGAAAGTGATTTTTGTTCCTACATATAATGTGCTTAGAACCTGTGAACTTTAGGGAGAGAAGTGATGTTTGAGATATGAGAATTTTAATGTATTTAGTGGGTGTGCATCCAGATTGACTACAATCGTCATTTTATGTGGTGGGGTAGATCAGTTCAGTGATGAAAGCTCTAAATAAGCTCAAACAATAGCATACATTTCCTTCTAGTGAGGGTGCATCTCATGGTGTTGATACAAATAGAGAAGGTAGATTTGATTCTCTTGCTAACTTTGCTTGAGAACTTGTGGTTGTAAAGGTAGATGCAATTAATGCGACCATATAAGCTTTTTCTTAGCGTCGACAAAAAAATAAAGGAACCAAAGTCTGAAAGTGCTAAGTAGTTGTAAATGCAAAAGAATACGACAAACTCTTCTTCAAGGTGGTATAATTGAAGGTGGATATCAAAGATCAAGAGTGTAAAAAAAAAGGCTACACAATATTAGGTTCAAGCTTATGATGCTAAGGTTTTCTATGTTCCTCAATGTTTGTTACACACGACTTTGTTCCACAAAGATGAGAGAGAATACATTATTTTGGTCTAAAGGATAGTGGAATAAATGACTCTACAACCCAATGAATAAAGCACTGGATATCAACAGATGAAGATTTTGGAGTTCTTTGCATCTCTGCAAAACATAGCCCCTAGAGAGAGCCACAATTATCTAGGGTTTTAAAACCCTAAGTATCCCTCCTCCCTCCTCTTAATTCAACAATGTGAGAAATTTAAAGAGAGAAAACTTTAAAAATCATTTTAAGATTATTTTGTAATTTATAATATTTAATTCTTTAAAAAAATAAAATATTGTCACATTTAAATGCAAAATAACTAAATAACTAAATATCAAATTAATTCAGACTAGCACTAATTTCTCACATAGTTAATTCTATAAAGAATTAATTATTATTATAGTATGAAGGTGAAAGTAAAAAGGTTAATTGGGGAAGTTGATGGAGTGAATTATATTTGGAAAGGAATGTTAAAATAATTAATTTTTATTATTGTAATTTGCACTGGTAGGGTAAATTGGAAAGAGAATTTAAAATGATTAATTCTTTAAGAGAATTAATTATTATTGTAATAGAAGGTATTTGTGGAAAATTTGTATGGGATTGGAAAATGGATTTTAAGGAAAGGGAGTTAGGGTAGTTGAGAAACTACTTGGGTAGGATTTCTTTAAAAGTAGGAAATTCTATTCTAAAAGGGTTGACTCTCCATTGATATGCAAATCATAACTATTTTTGATTAAGTATCTATGCTCTGAACTCTGATGCAAATCTTGGCTATGAAAAGTAATATAAAATTATGCAATTTTATATTTTAAAGTTTTTTTGGAATAGGTACAACTGCCTATTCTATAATGGTTCATTTTCTTGAGGAGATTGGTCATTTGTGAAAAGCTTTGCATTGTCTCGTTACAATTTGAAAATCTTGTTTTGAGGTTGAAAGAGTTTGAGGGAAGAAGGATAAATCTTATGTAATGCCCCGTCAAGGGATCCAAATAATTTCACTAAGTTTGCCAAACAAATTTTTTTTTTAAACATGAAAGATAAACCATTCACAACACTTGCGGAAGCAATAGTAAAATCCAACTGAAAGTAAACATAACACAACATAACAGATTACATTCTTTAAAGATCTCTTAACGTTGAATTACATCTAATCATAACTATTCATCTAACATCACATCCTTACGAAATAACAATGATACATCCAATGTTCATAAATTACATTTTAGAATTGTTCAATCATCCACTGTACATGTTACAAGGTATGAAAGAATAAACATCCATGTAAATAAAGTACATCATCATCCAATATTAATCCATGATGCAATTAAAGTAAATGAAACCACATGTCAAACATGATACATCATCATCATAAAGATATAAACATCCATCATAAAAGATAACCATATATCACAAACATAATTGACTAAGTACACGGTTCCTCCCAACCGTAAATAGCATCATTAGACCATCGTGGATCCTAGCCATCCCTCTGTGCGTAACATTCCAAAGCACTAAAGAGATCATCGGCTAATAATATAGTAGGAATGTCACTCCTAAAAATATCCTACTAACATGTAAAGTAAGGCATAGGATACCATCATCTAACATATGCAAATCATCAATATAAAAAACATACCAAAAAATACATCCATCATAAGGTATATCATCTATCATAATCCTCCAAGAAAAGAATGAAGATAAATACCAACCAAGAAAGCATCAGCCATGGTGTCTTAGACGAATCTCAAATGATAAGAGTGGAAAAACACTACCACCCGACCGCGTCGTACCTAAGTGGTCCACTCCCACCGTGCTGAGGAGATAATCTCAAGTCCCAAACAGGCTATCCAAATCACAAAGCATAAATCTCTAAAAGTCTAGGAATCTTAAAATTATACTAACTCAAAGGTTCCATCACACAAAACCGATATCTAATTCCCAGAGGCACACAATGACATGTAAGAAACCTACTCTGCAAGCAGGAAAGTGTCATCGCAATTATCACGTACAAGTTATCCTGGCAGTTAGCTAAACTCCACAGGTCCATACTGATCTCATGTGACCACTAGTATCCTCTCATACTGACGAGGCATACTACGGAATGCACGATCACAACCATGCGTTCTCACTACTCCCATCCTAGCCTATACAAGCGCTCAAGGCAGGGGCGAGAACATCAAAACAATTATCTTTTTAAGTTCATTTAATCCCCATTTAGTGTGTAAATGTTATCACTTATTAACCAAACTTACAATGAGTTACCTTGGCAGCCACTTAGGGCCCCAACCCCCATTGCAAGCCACTTTCCGACACTACAAGTAGATTACCTACCCTAAGCTCATGGAATCATAAAATCACCACAGTCCTGTACAAGCGACTGTAAAGAAAATCCAAAAGATAATCCAATAAAAAGAATCATCAAATATTCACAATATAAGCATCAAATATCCATAATAAGAAGAATCATCAAATCACCAAGATAAGAATCATCAAATCTTCATGAGAATCTAAAAAAACATCCATAGAAAATCATGACCACAACAGTTCTCTATTGGCAATTGAAGGCATCACTGATAATCATAATTATCCAATAAATCTCAAAATAAATCACTATATCCATTGGTTCTCAACAAGCAACCAAGAATATCTCAAAATCATACTGATCGAAGACTCCAAAAATGGTTGAGTCAAACATGTCACAACATGACATCATCAAGAAATAAATCAATATTTTAGTCCCATCATGGCGACTAGAAAATAATCCAAGGATAACTGATCGATGACTCAAAAATGATTAGCTCAAGTGTCTCATACACATACATCTCAGCTTCACACATGAAGACTGATGAACAAATACAAACAGTAAATACAAACATTTCATAGAGCATACAATCACATTACCATGGTTGGGCTTATAAAAATCGAGACCAAATAAAATCAACATGCCATCACATCTCATAACCCCCGAGCCTCTGGTAACAACCTAAGACTGGTCAACACTAGTCAACCCAAAACTCAAAACAAGAAGCATATAGAATACACAATGCAAACACATGTTTTGGTTTACTAAATTCACATAGTTGAATAATGTGTAGGGGTTTCCAGTTTTCTGTTTGCAAGTATACCCCAAGTGTCTAAGTTTCATCATTTGACCTACAAGTCAACCCATTTTCCCCGATAGCATTATCCTAAGAATAACTTAAGGATAAATATTCACTAAACTGATCATCATTGACCTTTAATTAAATTGTTCTCTATATTTAACCATGATCCATATTCTAATTGATTAACTCTTCTCTAATGTTATTACAACTTTTCGAGATAATCAAAGGATCATTATTCGTTAAATTATAAGAGAACCAATTATCAATCTTCGAATAAGAAGAATATAACTTTGTTAGAATGATCAATTAATATCGGATCACAATCCTTGACCTTTTATCATTCTAATAATTCTTAATTATATATTACTAAGTCTTCACCATTAAAATATTTAAAGTCGTTATTCAAGTCATAAGAATAAGACCTATCAACTTGATATCAATA
Organism: Cupressus sempervirens; assembly: GCA_028749045.1. Lineage (NCBI taxonomy): Eukaryota > Viridiplantae > Streptophyta > Pinopsida > Cupressales > Cupressaceae > Cupressus > Cupressus sempervirens. The sequence goes on from CM053789.1 coordinate 325,114,913, forward strand.
TTTTTACAATCTCATTAAAAGAATTATATCAATTAAATCTCCATTACATAACTTAATTATTAATTAAATCTAATTAACTCTAGTTAATTGATTTAATTAATAATTGCATAACCATAGCAACGTTCTAATTAATATTAGTTAACTAATAACTAACTATAATTTTGTAAGATAAAAGTCAACTATAATTCAATACTCAAATGATCATATTAATAATTCAATAATAATTATTGAAAATCTTAAATGACCATATTCGTCATCTTTCAAAGAATACCAACATTCCCTTAACAAATTCGTATTATCATCAATTTTCAAATAAGACTCTATCGCACAACTTAATTATTAATATCATAGTTAAAATATCAACTCAATGAATATCAATTGATTAAAAATCAATTATACTTCAAATCCAAAAACTATTATCTTTACAAAACTTCAATCAATAAATAATCTCCACTAGATTAACTCTAATCAAATTTGTTGATATCTATTTAAACCATTATTTATTAATAGTTTGCTAGTCCTTACAAACATTAATAAATAATAAACTCCTCAAACTATAAATACTCGATCTATAGAATCCTTCCATAAACTCATTAGTTAATATTTGGCTAACTCTTAACTCCATTAAGGTATTCAAACGTATTAACCAATAACATAATAATTCAGTCTTAATCCAATATCATTCAGAATTTTTAAATTTAAATCAACATAATATAAATTATCATCTTACAATTATTTAATCAACCATTAGACTCCATTTTCTAATTGTTCTAATAATATTTTGTCTATATAAACGTTGTTTGAAAAAGATCTCTATCACAAACCAATAAGACTCGTAGATTTTAACATGAATAATCTCCAAATTCTTAACATTATCATCTTCATTAAACAACTCTAAAATTGTTTAATATATATTAAATAGTATTCAATATACATTATAAAAAGTCCACTATATAAACTATATTAAAATATCTTTTCTTTTAATTTTCTCTCATTTAAAAATTCATTTACTTAGATTGACTAATAATTAATTATACTTCTTCTACTATTAACTAATCTTAATTAAATTTGATTTAATTAGATTAGATAATAAACCATATAAACTAATGCATATTAATAAAATTCTATTAAAGGAAGATTGAAATAATATCTTTAATTCATTCCATGCTTTGATATATTATTTTTGTGAAGTTTAAGCATAAAGAACTCTTGGTTATGGGAAATGGAGAAAAATCTGTCTTTGAATAAAACAGTCTCAATACGACGGCCATATCTCCCTAATGAACCGTTGGATCGGGCTGAAATTGAAATATGTTGGAGAGAGCCAAGTTGGACCAATTCTGACTGGAGCGATCGAATACATTCAATCACGATAAAAAGTTATGAATGACTGAGTGCGGGTCTATCCAAGGAGCAACGATAGGAAAATTTGTGATGAATTAAGAATTTTCTCTTAAAATAATTGTTCTCTAAATTTAACCATAAAAGGGTTTGTTCATACATATCTAAAAATATAATTGATAGAAAGATTACATCTAACCATTCAAATTTTTAACTTAGAATTTCTATTTTAATTTCAAATATTGTCTATCTAATTTAATATAAATTCGAATCCAAACCCGATTCAGATCTAATTTTTTTCTCATTTGGAACTAGAATTTTTCTATTGTTTTCTTCTCAACCAAATAAAATATCTAGATTCTAATTTCAAATTGCAGATTCAATCGCAAAGAGTATTCAGACACATATAACAGACACGATGAAGACAGGAAGAGAAATAGTGCAAAGAGAATATGTGAATATCATGAGTGCACTTGGACATTGATGCTAAACTGCCATGCCTCAGAAGTCCATAGAAAATCCTTTCTTTCTCCATCATTCGTAATTCTTCTAAGATCCAAGCCAACCGAATCCTCCAAATGACTAGAAGAGCTAGAAGGAGCATAGAAGCATGTAAAAAATGTATGAGCATATGAACTTCTCCAATGCATGTAAGCTTTGAAGCTTCCATTTTAGCTTGAAACTTATAGCTTGTAGCTTGTTCAAACACACTAGGAGAGTTTCTATTTAAAGGCCTCTAAGATGCATCTAGAGTGTCTCTAGAAACAACTAGAAGATAAGCATGACAACCAAGCATGAGTCTTCTCCAACCTTCTAGATGAGTCTTAAGGTTGTAGACACCATGTGCTCAAATAAAATGTTAACTTTTAAGTGTAGACAACTTGTGCATACTTAGAATGCAAACTCATGTGTTGTCTACATGACAACTCTCGAGAATTTGCCGACTCCTATGTGAGCAAATATTAAAATAATATTTACTTTACTCTTTCCAATTTTATTAATTTATTAAATCTCATGCACTAACTTTAATAATTCCACTTTTCAATCTTAATATATTTATATTTTAATCACATGAAATCTAGAATCTTTTAATAATTTAAAATATATTTCCCACTTTTAAATTTTATTTTCCAAAACTTAATTGCTAAAATATTTATTAGCTTTAATAATAATATTATTTAGTCATTTATTTGAAAATGAGCTCCAAATATATTATTATTAAAATAAATATTGTCACATTCCAAATTTAAGCTTTTAACTTTTTATTTTCAAATTTAATTATTTTATTTAATTAATTTTCTAATTAATTAAATAAAATAAATATTAAAATATCATATTAATTTTCTATTTAATGAAACCATTAATTAAATCTTTTAATTAGGCTTAATTAATAGAAAATACATCAAAGACTCATAAGGTAAAAATATGAAAACTCATCATAGCCAAAATATATACAAAATCAAATCAAGGGCTAATATCACAAATTACATCATCTGATGCATTCAGAGGGTACTCAACTCAGATACTTGTCCTAATTTTCCAATTAGAACAAATGGCTTAAAGGGTTGGGATTTGGACTTGAGAATTTATCTCCCCTCTCTTATCATTGAGATAGTGTGATAGGGTACGCTCATCCTGGCAATTCAGGAAAGTCGATACTCGGTACCTGCAACCTGCATAAAAACCATGCATGTAAAAGCACAACATATACTAAACTAAACGGGCAATGACAAGAAGTGGTGCATCGTGTAGATCCCGACTAGCAGGTGACTACGACTCCCTTCCTTAAGCACATCATATACGCCATACAAAAGCAAACACGCAAAAAAAATACACACACCATACACATGCAAGAATGGGGTAAGTATCCATAAGAAAACACATATGATAATAAATCATCTTTCTAATCATTATTAATAACTGAAAACAATGTAATAATCATCATCAATAATTGTGAACACTAAAAATAATCATCATGCATACATGAAATGCAAAATCTAAGTAATCTCATCACATAATAAACTGAATCCATAGCACAATATCTGATAGTCTCAAAACAATGCTTGCTAACCAACAACATAAAACTAGCTCTAAAAGAGTTCAGCAATGATAACAAAATGTGAACTAGGGGCAGGCACTACATCTTAAGTTGTTTTCATCTTTAATGATTACTTATATGGATGATTATTGTTGTTAGATGAGAATTGTTTTTTAGCTTACACATTCTCTTCATTTTTATGAATTGATTGTTTAAAGCTTTTTAGTGTTTTTTGGAAAAATACTCATTGGGAAGATTTTCCCTCAAAAGAGGAATTAACGAATATCTTTCAAAATGGTAGCTACACCTAATAGTATTTCAAAGCAATACTAAGTAGAGGATTCCTTGCGCCTTTGTGGGAATTCAATCTGTTATTTTATACAGAATTTTCCCTCTTTGAGGTTTAAAATCAAGGAGAAAAACTATTTACTAACACTCAGAAAGGTGAACTACCAAATTTTCTAATGAGGTCATCCATTCAATTCTACTTTGAGACAAGCATGCTTAACATGTAACCATGAGCATGATGATAAATATATTATGTTTCATTTCTTGATTGTTCATAGCATGCATTGCTTGCAAATAGAACATGAGATTGAGAACAATATTAAAGCATGGGAATTTCATAGATAAGAGTAAAGGATTATTGATAAGATTATCATGCACATTAATGTACATAAGTTGTATGATATTGAGATAGCTTATATCCCACTTAAACTCAAATTAGGTCTTGTGGTCTTCATCCTTGTACAAGGTTTGATTTAAGGGGAAAGAGTATAGAGAAATATAGTAAAATAATTGAATCAAATTAAGCAATGAAAAATATAATTCTAGTATAAAAAAATTTAAATGATCTAAAGTAGTCTTTGGTGAGTAAATATGTTATCTTATTTGGTGCTTTATCTTTTTTAACTTTTATTTATGATATTTCTACAAGATCACTTATCTCATCTGATTTAAGAGTCTTAATATATCTTATGAAGCTATCATGCAAACCATCTAATAACATGTAACCATATGTACATCCTAAATTTTAGTCATTATTTTCATAACACCCTCATCTCCAATGAAAATGACAAGATCATTTAAATAGTATACCTTATATACTAAAATTATTTTCCCTACCTTTCTTGTGTACTTTTCACATAACACAAGTACTAACATTAAAATGTTTTGTGACTACATTTTTTCTAGAAGTCACACTACTGTAAACCATCATATTTATACTACATTTTTCAAACTTATATGTTGCTCCAAATGTTATAATTTAATTACTCTTGATGATTTGATACCCTCGTATTTTAATTAAGAAAGAATACTCTTTAGTTAGCATTTCCCAGGCTAGACAAAATGCTTAAAATTTACTCTCCACCAATTGATTGATATGAAACAATACTTGGATAGGTTTAAACACCTTTATAGTAGCATTTTGATAAGTACTTCTAAAAGTTATTCCAAGTCTTCTTACAACTCTTTCCTCACCAAGATATCTTCAAGAATAAATGATATTTGTAGAGGAAAAAGTTCTTCATATATTCAATTTGATATAAAAATAATAATAATAAAATATAATTATTTTTTTAGAAATTACCATTAAATGTGGATGAAGAATTTAAGATTCATGAATGAAAGAATCTTTCCTCTTGCTATACTTTAGGAATGTGTAAAACATTCAACCATGGTTGTATTTGTAACCCACAAAAAGGAAAAAGAGTAATTATAATTTTTAAATTGGATGATTTCATCAATACAAATATTTATATTTTGGTTAAACATCAATTGTAAATATATTGTTGTGTTTGAAACTTGTTTTTGAATTGCAACACTACCTATAATTCACCTTTTGGAATATTTCCCAACAATAGTCATAGCCATATCTGTCAAACTCAAAATTTGAAATCTTGAAATTTAAGGATTCTTCAAAAATTAATGTAGATTTTTAGCCTCAACAAGTTCTTTTCAAAAGGGAAGAATGCACAATCATAAGCAAGGAAGTGATCTAGCTAACCAAATGACTCAAAGAGATGTATTCACAAATTGGATTGGTTGAAAAGGCTTTCAAAATTCGCAAACAAATGCAATTGCCAAATGTGAACCCAAATTCCACAACCTTTCGCATGATCTCCTTTGCATGTGCCAAAAAGGGCTTGGGAATAGCTATGAAATTGAAATCTTCAGTTTCTGACCAGTACTCACTAACTTGGCTTGGGTACAATTACAAATACCTATAGAAACCTAGATTACTCAAGCGATATAGTCTTAATACATAGAGTAGTAAAATCCCCATCAAAAACCATAGTTGAGTAAATGGTAATTAGATACCCTAGTCACCTCTCCATAATCATATTGCATTCACCAACAGTAATAGGTTCATCATACATGCCAAAAATAAGGGCATAGGTTGTCTTCTATAACACCTATCGATCAACAATGGAGAGAAATCACTCAATAAGGTAATAGCAAAAAATCCATAGTTTGATATAAAACATTTAATAAAATTGACACGAGATGCAATATTTTGACAATTGTAAACCCACAAAATAGTACAACTCAAGACATAAATAAATGTATGTACCATTATGAGACTATTGCAATAATATTAGCAATATAGTGTAACACAAGAAATTTATAAAAATAAAAATAAAATAATACCAATTTTTTTTATCTGATTCACTGATGATATCTATTGACAAGAGGCAATAGTCTGTAATACAATAATGAATTGTAAGCCTTCATTTGGAAGGTCTTGCGTTCAAGTCTTCTCAAGACTTGGCCTATCACTCATAATAAAAACTATAAAAGATATCTACTATAGTGAATCTATTACTCAAAACTACCAGAGTTTCCACTCAACTCAAATTTAAAATATTTCTTATAATTTACTCTGCTAATAATACCTATAATCAGAGTACATAATTACCCTGAATGTTACAGGTGCACTAAGAAATCTGGATGGTTGTGTGATTGGAGGATATCAAGTTGGAACGTTGGTAATTGGATATTATTTTTTTGCCATCATTGGTGATAGGGAATCCACCTGAGAAGGTAGTAAATACTTTCACATCTTTTTCATTTACATGAACTGAAAGATTAGGCAACCCAACTTTAGAAAATTGTAGCTAAAGAATATTTGTATCACTAGATAAGAAAGTGTCCAACATTTCTTCCTGAGCCTATTATTCTCTGATCTTCTAAAGAATATGAAGTGCAACATCACCCTTCCTGATGTAGGAGCATCCTAGGTGTAAGAGCAATCTTGTATCAGCCAAAGATATTTCATTTCAATCATTTGAATAAGGGTTGTCTTAATGGAGAGTTGTTGTCTATAGAGGCTTGCTACTCAGTAAGTCAATCATACGAGCTTAGAATGTCCTAATTTTAGAGGTGGAGATTCATCTCAGTCATATCGACCTGCTAGTTGAGGCTTAATACCATATCATAAGTATCAGTGAAGTTATTGAGGATTTATGGCATAAATTTTTGGTACAAAAACTTTGTTTTCAGTTTTGAAGGCCTAAGCATGCCCAAATGAGGCCCAAAAACTCAATGAATGGGCGCTTGCGCCAATTTGAGCTTGTAGATCAAGAGCTGAGGATTTCAAAAAGGGGTTATAATAGAATATTAGAGTAGCGGTTTAAAAGTTATGACCTTCCAAAGTTGGGCCAACCAAAACTTCTAAAATAAATGTCAAAGGTGTATTTGGTTGACTCTATATGTATTGTTAGGGTTTGTCAACCTTAGGTATTAAGTTTGAGTGTCTAGAACCTTATCGAGTGGCATAAAATTTCCTATTTAAGAAATGCTCGTAGATTGTCTAGGACAACTTTGGGTGATAGTTTGTAGCTTTGTTTTGCAGATTACTATAATGAAGTCACCCAAGTGGGTTAGCATATTGTAATTCTAAATTTTGTAATTATGCATTTGGAACAATAATAAGAAGCTCATATTTTGTTCTTGCAATATTTTGTTATTTCTTTGTTTCTACTTTGTGTCCAAGGTACTAAGGGGAGCACCCTTAATCAAGTGGTATCAAAGAAGGAGTTCCTGAGTGTGTAAATAGATCACCTTCTATGAGGTAGTTGCACCAAGATTGTGATTTGTGCTGTATGTGTAGACAAATCATCGACTATGAGGCAATTTGCACTATGGTTTCAGTGGAAGTGGAAAGATGGCTCCATGAAGAGACTGTGTTATGAGGAGGAATTCCTAATTTTCCTTAGCCTATCCACCAAAGCACTCAAGTATCTTCTATAGCCTTCTTAGGCTCTTAACTTCACTATACTACTAAGGGAATACTTTTCCTATTCCCCCTACTTCACCAATGTACTCCCACCAATTTGTAACTCTTCACTAACTCCAAGGTTCAGCTTCATCCCTTGTCTTGAATCCCACCATAGGGTGAACCAAGACATTCACTAGGCTTCCATGGAATGTATGGCTTCCATTCTTATGCATTCAATTATTTTCAAGGTTCTTGATGAGATCTAAGTCATCAATTTTTAGATGATCTCAAGAATTCCTTGTTTAAGAGGGCTACTAGGGCTAGTAGCAATTAGACCTCCTAATTGAGTTTTAGGTCTTTGACTTCACAATCTCCCAAAGGGGTTTCCAAAAAAATGTTAGATTCCAATACCCTTTTCAGAGTACTTCAAGATTCACTTGGTTTTAGGTCATTAAGATATCCATATGATGCCAAACCAAAAATCACCTATTTTTAAGGGTTTTGGCAGCTTGTCACAATAGTTCACTAGGGTCATTTAAAACCCCTTAAATATGTTAATTCCAAGGCTTTTCCCTTGGTTTGGTGTGCCTTATTGATCACTCCTTCCAACCAAACAATTGGATTGATCATTTCAATCCATCTACTATGCTTCTTGACCTCTCTTTTATTGATCTTCACTTAGCCATGTCGCCTTCCACTTGCCTAGGGATTTTCTTTAAAAATAGAAAACCAACTCCTAAACACTCCAAAATACATATATACATAGTATTTCCATTTCTCTTCTTGATTCAAAAGGGCCATAGTGATTTAACCATTGGAACTCAAGAAAGAGTCATTTTTCTTGGCGTTACTCCAATCAAGGCAGTGAACTGTATAGTTACAAAATGATTTTTAAACACCTACCTAAATAGAACTTCAGGAAAGAAAATTAATACAAAAAAACCTAAATTTAATTCTCTAACTATTAATTTAAAACAAAAAACCTAATCAATCCATTAACTTTTGGATTTTGAGCGTGCAAGTTGACTATAACGGGAAAATGCTTATATTTGTTATTACTTTAAAGTTGAATCTATACGAACTGAACACCAACCCTTCTCTTGGGTGTGTAATGGTGTTTTATACTCCTTTTGCACATGTGGAAACCTCCTATATGGACCCATAACCGAAATCTTGCAAGTTGCTTAGTTTTGGCAATTTGTTGTCAATGTTGTCAAGTGCAATTTTGCAAAATGCAAAGTTGTCATGAACAAATTTTCTCCAACTTGTTGTTTGACCACTCCTAGAGTCAAATCACCTCAATTGGGTCTAGTGTGATCCAAAATAAATTACCAACACAATTTCTAATCTATAGAGTTCTAGTCAAAGTTTGGTCAACATTTGACCAACCCTAGCCTATATAAGCAACTTGAACATCTTTACGAAACTTATTGACTCTAAACACACTCACACTCAACTACCTATGTACATGAATCTACTCACACCCTTGGATCTTTATGCTTATCCATTTTTCACTAGTGGTTGGCTAAAACCACCTACAAGCAAAAACTTTTAGGACCTTACCTATGATCCTAGGTGCTCCTGCACCAGCATGGTGGGAGAGTTGTAGATGTTACACCTGAGGGTTTTAGAGCCCTATAAAGGAAAATGCAAGCATTGAAATAATGCACAGAGGAATGAATCTTGTCGTAGGAGAAGATAAAAGTGAGAATGAAAGAGAAGAAGAAGGAAATGTTGATAAATTAGTAGAAGATAAAGTTTTGAACCCAGAAGAGGAAAGTCCCTTTAAGGCCATTTCTAAGATTGGAAAAAGACCTATGTTTGATGTTCCCACATTTTTGGGAAATCTTAACCCAGAAGAATTAATTGATTTGATCAATTATTGGAAGACTATATTGAAGATGAAGATGTTAAAGATCCAAATAGGGTCAAGTTTGCAAAGGCCAAACTGAAGGGTCACACAAAGATCTAGTGGCGGGAGATCCAATTGGAGCAAAATAGAAGAGGGAAGGAAAAAATCATCAGATGGGATAGATAAAAATGAAGTGATAGTTCATTCCCATAGATTATGAGATTGATCTATTGAATAAAATGCAAGGGTTGAAGCAAGCAGGAAGATTTGTTTAAGAGTTTACCAAAGATTTCTATCGAGTTCTCATTAGAATTGGCCATGCATAAGCTAATAAGGAGAAACATGTCTGTTATTTTAATGGGTTAAGGCCAAGCATTCAAGAGGAGATGAGTCTAGTTTGAAAGACCAATATTGATGAGGTATATCAATTTCCCCTAGGAGTTGAGAAGAAGTTGAGTAAAATGTTTGATAACAAGAATATGGAAGAGGTCGCGGTGGAAGATCTGGAGGACAGTCTTATGGAGGCTGAAATGATGAGTAGAAGAAAAAGGATGAGGTTGGAATTAGAAGTCATACTAAAGGGGAAATAATTACAATCATTTCCTTGATCAAAACAATATAGATCAGAGAGGAAGAGGAAATGAACAAGGATATAGAAGAGGAGGTTTCCATAGAAAATACTTTCACTATGGAGAAGAAGGGCATAGAGAATTTGAATGTTCTCAATGCCAAGGAAGGATAGATCAAAGAACCAAAGGCTAGTCCAAAGTCATGTATGTTAATGAAGATGCCAAATCATACCATTTTAAAGACATTGAAAGAGGATAAGTCCTAGCTAATAAGAGAGTCTTGCTAACTGGAGAAAATGAACATGATCAAAAGAGGAGCCTATTTTGCACTAGGTGTGAAGGTGAAGATAAGTGTAGTGATGTGATCATTGATGGTGGAAGTACTGGCAATATGGTATTAGAAATTATGGTCACCAAGTTAAATCTTAAGAGGTAGAAACACCCATGTCCATGTTGTATTTCCTGGGTGCAGGATGACCACAAGGTCATGGTCAATGAGTAGGGCCTAGTGAATATCAAGATTGGAAGCTACCAAGATGAAGTGTTATGTGATATCTTACCTATGGACATATGTAATGTGTTGCTGGGTAGGCCATGGTAGTTTGTCATGAATAATGTACACGATGGTCAAGAAAATACCTACACTCTAACAAAGGATGGAGTGAAACATAAGCTAAAGTCATTGAAGGAGAAACAAGAAAAGGTATGTAGTGCTATCAAAATATGCTTTGTTGATGGAAAGGTGTTTCTTCGTAGTATGAAGCATGAGCATATGTGACATTATATAATACCAAAAGATAGTAAAGAAGAAGTAGAGGAGGTACCTCTAGAAATTTTTGATTTATTGGGAGAATTTCTTGGTATTGTGTTAGATAATGTACCTAATGGATTACCCCTAGTGACGAAGAACAATCACCAAATGGATTTGATTCTAGGAGTGAGTTTTCCAAAAAGGAAGTGCATAGAATGACATCAATAGAAAGCAAAGAGTTGAACAGACAAGTTCATGAGTTGTTGCAAAAGGGGTTGATTTGAGAGGGTCTAAGTCTATGTGTTGTACCAACAATATTAACACCTAAGAAGAATGGAGAATGGAGGATGTGCATAGATTCTCATGCTATCAACAAGATCACAAGCAAGTATAGATTTTAATTACCAAGGATGGATGATATTATGGGCTATTTGAGTGGATCTATGTATTTCACAAAGATAGATCTCAAGACTAGATACCATCATATTCACATAAGAGAAGGCAATGAGTGGAAGACTGCTTTCAAGACAAGTTAAGGACTGTACGAGTGGTTAGTCATGCCTTTTGGGCTAACCAATGTACTAAGCACTTTCATACAACTCATGAATGAGGTACTGAAGGAGTTTCTAGGTAAGTTTGTCATTATTTACCTAGATGATAGTTTGATCTTTAGTAAGATGTTGGAGGAGCATTTGATGCATCTTTGAAAGGTGTTTGATAAGTTGAGGAAGAAAAGTTGATAAACCTAAAGAAGTGCAATTTTATGAAGAAGGAGTTGGTATACCTAGGATTTTTAGTTTGAATAGAAGGCCTAAAAATGAACCCAAAGAAAGTGAATTCTATCCTTGAATGGCCTACTCCAAAGAGTTCTATAAGGTAAGATCTTTACATGGACTGGCTAGTTTTTATAGAAAGTTCATAAGAGGTTTTAGCAATATTTGTGGACCCTTGACTAAAACAATGAGAGGGGATAGGAAATAATTTAAGTGGACTGTAGGAATAGATAAAATTTTTACTCTATTGAAATAGAAAGTTACAAAGCAATCTATTTTAGCACTTCCAGATTTTAATATGGTGTTTCAAATAGATTGTGATGCTAGTCCAATAGGAGTCATTTTGAGCCAAGAAGGTTGACCTGTTGCTTATTTTGGTGAGAATTTGAATGATGCCAAAAGAAAATATTATGTTTATGATTAGAAATTTTATGCTATAGTTCAAGCATTGAAGTGTTGAAAATAATTGTTCAATTGTATATTGTCTTTGATGTTACACAAAATGTCAAGTCTTTACCAGTCAATGTTTGTCAAGATCACTCAGGCAATGAAGACAATTTCTAGTGTTTGTCGAGTGTTCTAGAGATAATCAAGTTCAGAGTAAGTGTCTGGTGAGTTCACTCAGGTACCGGTTCACTCGGGCACCCGAGAGAAGTCGGCACAAAACTAGTGTTAACTGAACTCACTCAGTTACCAAAGGGAAATCATGAGGATGTAGTGTTAATAGAGTTCACTTAGTTACCAAAGAAAGTCTGGATAAAGTATTTTTTGAGTTAATGTTAACTAAGTTGGGTTGGCTAATGAAGGATTTTGTTGAGTCAACATAGTTGGTTTGATGAATTTATTTGTTAAGTCTAGCCAACTTAAGGGATGACTGTTGAATATTAGAAAGTGTATTCAAGCTAACTTAACAAGGTAAATGATATAAGTATAAGGTAAAGTTGTGGGATTGAATATGAGAAGCATGGGATTGAGAAGATAAATCAAGGAAGCGTATTGGAAGGATATCAGAGTATCCTAAGTTGATCGAGCTGCAAAGTTTTATCTGATCAAGGAGGATCAGGTAATTGAGCAAGAACAAAGATCTAAAATCAATAATATAGTTGTATCAACAATCAAGTCATATCATTGTTACTCTCTAATGATTATGGCAATGAATCAAATCTCTTAATAGAGTTAGCTTAACAACTATTTTCCAAATCCTCTAACAAGGTGGCATTTCTAGATTGAAGTGTCTAAAGACCTCTAACAAGACCACTCCTAACAGGGTGAATTAAATCCTTTAATAGGGTCACACCTAACAATGTGTTTTATAACCTTTAATAGGATTAGTTGCTAACAAGGCTCACTTCAGAAGAGTGAAAAACAATAACTAGTTGCAATTGGTTACTTTTCCAAATTGGGTTTCCACGTTAAATCCTGGTGTCACATATGTTCGTGTTGTTTGTTTTATGTTTCTGCAACTAAGTTAATTAAGGTTAATCAAATTTAATATATCATAGGATTTGCATGTCCATTGTTAACCAAGTAACAATGCATATATTCAATATTAACTGAGTTACCGTGTTAACCGAGTGATTCAGTGCTAACCAAGTTACAACAATATTTCAGTTTCAATAGAGTTTGATTTTGAATTGTATTGACATCTTAAGGGATCTTGGATTTATTTTTGTGCTAAATGATTCACCCCTCCCCTCTTAGTTACTCCTTTTATATTTCCAACATAAAGAAGTGGAGACACTATCTTCTCCCTAAGGAGTTTGTTTAGTATACTGATCATCAAGCTTTGTAATATTTGAATAGTCAAGGAAAATTAAACTAGAGGCATTTTAAGTGGGTTGAGTTTTTGCAGAGTTATACATTTGTTTTGAAATGATCATTGGGTTCAAGGAACTCAATAATTTTTATCCAGAGAATCCTAATTTTGGTGAAGCATAGGAGGCTTGTACAAAACTTGTTACACTTGACAAGACAAAGTGGTTGAATTTCATAATCAAAGATGGTATGTTATTCAAAGGAAGCTAGTTGTGCATTTCAAGAAATTCAATGAGAGAGAATCTCATCAAGGAGAAGCATAGTGGAGGATTTCTTGGACACTTTGGTAGAGATAAAACCATTGATTTGGTTGCTAAGAACTATTATTGGCCATAGTTGTAGCACGATGTCAAGAAGTTTGTACAGAGTTGTAGAGTATGTCAGATGGTGAAAGGAGTGAAGTGGAATGCAAGGATGTATCAACCATTACTTATACCATAGAAGTCATGTGAGGATGTCAGCATGGATTTTATTCTTGGATTACCGAGAACTCAATGAGGGCATGATTCTATTTTTGTAGTGGTTGACAGGTTTTTAAAGATGGCACATTTCATTCCTTGCAAGAGGACTAGTGATGTTGTTCATGTGGAAGAGTTATTTTTCAGATAAATGATGAGACTACATGGTCTACCAAACAGTACAATTTTAGATCTAAATACCAAATTTGTTGAGTATTTCTGATGTACATTGTGGAAGAAATTGAAGAGAGATTTGAAGTTTTATTCATCACATCGTCCATAGACTAATGGACAGAAAGAAGTTGTGAATAATAGTTTGGGAAACTTGTTGAGATGTTTGGTGGGAGATAAACAAAAAGGATGAGATTTGATTTTACCACAAGTAGAATTTGAGTGCAATAATTCTGTTAATAGGAATACTGGTAAATCACCATTCTAGATTATATATGGGAGCAATCCTAGAAATGCTTCAGAATTAAGGTAGTTGGATAAAGGAGAGATAAGTAGTGTCATGCCCAAACTTCGTGGACAAAAACACACAAATATTTTTTTTTACCATAATTAAAATTCACTAAGTTTGATAAGTTGATTCTCAGCTAAAGATATAGGCACACTGAAAGGCGGACACAAAATCCCTAACAAAACATTTAGATTACGTCTCAGCTTTAAAGACACCATGAAGGAAAAGATTGATAAGCTAAATCGTTCATTGTTAAATCGATTAATTAAATTAACAATTTAATTTGAATTAATTAAGATACCTAAAACTTGAAGATTTTAATAACTTTTAAAACATTGCATGTAAATTACAATAGTTGATCCTTATGAACAGTAAATTTAAGTTCCATTAACTTTGATCAATAATAAATTTACTAGGCAAGATATCAATTAACATTATAACTAATTGATTTGAATGCTCAGATAAGTAATATCAGATTAATGATTCAAAATGAAAAAAAAAAAAGGAGCACACTTACTAAAATAACATTTCCCATAAAATTCATCTATAATTCATAGACAACATTTCTACGAAAGATAATATATAACTAGAATAAAACAACTAAATATTTACACTTATTTTAAATAGTTAATTAACCTTAAATTAAAACTAATAAATGACACATTAAAATTGTTTTAATTAAAATATACTAATTTCACATTTAAAACTTTTTAAATTAAAATTTATTTAATATATTAACATCTAAGACACTATTTAATACTAATAAAATAAACTAATTTAAACTAAATTTAAACCAACATAAAAACAATATATCAAAATTTAATATTTAAAAGGATCATAATGATTAAATTATATATAAAAGATAAAGTTCCCAACTAACTAATATTAACTAATCATAAATTTAAAACTAAACTAATCTTCAATTTAATTCTATCTTAAACAAATAACAACTTAAAAACTTATCTAAAAAAAATTATTACTAAACTAAACTTAAAATGATCTAACTAACATTACTAAAACCTAACACCTAACATGACTAACTCTACCCTAACTCCCCCCCTACACTAACTCTATTCGCCACTAACCCTTGGGCAAGCGCTTCCCAAGCGTTGTCCTTGGGATAGCGCTTTGCCCGAGGGTATGCTGGCAGAGCCACCCCCCTCAAAACCTGTGGCCAAGAGATATAAGGTCAAGCATGTTTTGTTTAAAAACAAACTTAAATGCTCCCCCTCCCTCATTAAAACGTGCGATCTCAGTGGAGGGTAGTTGGGGAGAAAGGCAAGTGGAATTACTTGCTAACTTTGTTTTATAACCAAAACTTAATTGCATTCCCTCTCCAAGATGAATGCCCGGTTTTAAAATGATGATGGGGATGGGACATGGGGGCAGGGTGACGTCACCCCCCCATGATCATTGTTGACTAAGCACAAACATATATTATAAAACCCTTTAAAACATAGCATTTGAGATGTGATGCCCAAGGTAAAATGGGTAAGCATTTAAGACATAAAGTTATGTAGTTAACCTAGGATATTTTAAAAGTTTATTTTTGCATTGATATATAAATTTATTCATAAATTTGTTAATTTAAACATATTTTTCAACCACAATATAAGAAGGAATCTTTCAAAGATTCTTTGTTGCAAAGAGGTGGAATTAAATTGCCTCTTCATACAAAATCCAGAGAGTTTTCACTCTCTTGGAATACTTTTTTTTTTGAAATTTTCTAAGTATAGAATTACAAGGCAATGCCAATATATATATATATATATATATATATATTTTTGGTCTAAATTTTCTAAGTATAAAATTTTCAGTTGATTAATAACCAAGGGGGAATTAAATTTTTCTTTTCAAAGCAAATCTATAAGAACTTGTTACAACTTAATATACCAAAAATATGAATTATCCGTTTTAATCAATAATGCAAGAATAGTTTGATTCAAATAATCATGCAAACTGAATCTACATCCATGATCATAATTTTCATTTTCAACATAAAAGAAAACTTGAAATTTTACCAAATTGAACATCATCAATTCCATCCTATTCTTGATGTGCAACCATCTAAATTTAAATCAAAATCACATGATAACCAATTATACTCAATCACCACTTTTATTGGCAAACCTGATTCAAAGGCTCAGCTAGGAAAGAATCAGGAAGAAAACCTGACTTCATTGCTAATCGAACAAAGTTTTGAGATACCAATTACATAGGATTTCAATCCTGAATTACAACACTTAAATGAAATTTCCTTCATGACCCTCAACAAGGGTTCCATATCCAATTCTGCAACACATTTCTATGAACTGTGGAGGAAACAGAATCTGATCGGGTGACAACCAAGCATAACCAAGAGACAATCAAACATGCATATTCAAACATGGTTTTCACAATATGATTCACAATGAATCAACACTAGGGAAAGGTGGATTCTTCCAACCAGGAGAAGTCAAGCACAACACCAAACAGATGCCCAATCGGGGCTATAAACCAAGAACTTCCGTTCTTTCATTTCAACATACCATAATCATACAAGGTTTGTGCTGACAGGTAGGGGCCCATAACACCCTACCCTTTCTCCCTCTTCTCATCCTAAGAAGAGACTCTACACTGGTTGGAGTCCAACTAAACAAACCTTTCCCAAAATTGGTCACTTCTGCCCTATCCAAGGGTGAGTAATACCAAAACACCCATGCAAGAAAATCTCAAAATTTCAAACATAAACATGAAAAGAAATCATCCAAAATAACATGGTTTTCAAATCTTCCCAACATACCCACAAACATACAAACATTCAAACAACAACAAGGTAGCATAAGCATGAAACAAGAATGAAATCTAAACAAGGGAGATGAAAATTCCTACCTGCACAAAGAGGTAATGGCAAATGAACCAATTTGAGTAGAGTTTTCCCCTTCCTTGCTTCAATCTTCCAAGACTCCTCTCTGAATCTAGAGATTGGGTAACAACCTCAACTAGTCCAAGAAGGGCCTCTAAATAAGCCTCAAAATTAACCACCAAAGGGATCAATAACTTCTCCCACCCACCTACAAATCTAAAAGCTCCTAACTCAACCCACACTATGGTTAAACACTAAGTGGAGGTGGAGTGAGACAACTCATGGTAGCCATAGTCAATTTTCGCACAAAAGAAAAAAGAGACTTTTTGAGTGGCCTCAAAAGTCAATAAAAGGGGCTTAGGGGTTGGAAAAGACCCCCAACCCATACCCATATCCTTTGGGTATAAATATTTCAAGTTTTAAAACCTTAGGAATAGGTTTAGAGCCAAACAAATGCTAGGAAAACAATTAGGACCAACTAACAACTCTAAAATGCAGATTAAGCACTAATCCGAATTAGAGATGACTAACCTCGATTAAGAGCCAAAAAGAAAACTGACACTAACTTAAACCAACATAGGTTCAAAGGTTACACAACTAACCCTACTTAGCACATTGAAGAACATAAACAAATTTACGAGTGTCAAGCGACACTAAAAGAATATAGTTACGAACACTAACATTCACTTAACACAGAAAGATACATACATACATCTCACAATACAATACTTGAATTACGAACAACAAGGTTTCCAAAATTAGCACATAGGGATCAATTCTGTTTCCTCTGTGGGTTTCCTCGACTGAAATATCTGCACACTCATTGCACACATTAGTACTCCCGAAAATCACATGTACATATGTATATATATGTATCAGGAATCACATAAATTTAAAACAACCATCTATAACAAAATCAGGGTTCCTCACATCTTATTCAATTCTTAACCATTTAAAATATCTTAAAATCAAAGTATCGATGCTACATTTACTGATTTCATCAACATACATATACATAAAACATTAAATGACAAACATCAAATATCTGAAAATAACATCACACAACATGAAATAATATGATATGTTCAGGTATCTAATAATGTCTCGACATCTTGAGTCGTGAGTATCAAAATGATAAAGTAATAACTAAGGCTACGAAGGGTTGGGGCGAGGCCTCACAAGTAGTGCTGAAGCCAAAGATTTTGTTGAACATTTGAAAAATATCCATGAAGAGGTGATGAAGCATATTATAAAGATGAATACACAATACAAGGCTAGGGCAGATGTGAAAAGGAGGTATAAGGAATTTAAGATTGGAGATAAAGTCATGGTTCGTTTGAGGAAGGAGAGATTTTAGTGGGTACATATAATAAGCTAAAAATGAATAAGTTTGGACCATGCAAGGTAGTGAAAAGGCATGATTCGGGTCGATGCAAGCACCCATCCAACCCTGTAAATCAAGAGTTGAGGATTCCAAAAAGGGGTTATAATATAAATCAAAGCAATGCTTTAAAAGTTATGGCCTTCCAAAGTTGGGTCAACCGAAACTTCCAAAATAAATGGATTGTGTATTTTTTGGGTATGTCAACCCTAGGTATTAAGTTTGAGTGTCTAGGACCTTTCCGGGCAACATAAAATTGCCTATTTAAGAAATGCCCATAGATTGTCTAGGACAACTCTAGGTGATAGCTCATAGCTTTGTCTTGCAGATTTGTAATGAAGGCACCCAGGTTGGTTAGCATATTGTAATTCTAAATTCTATAATTTTGCATTTGCGGTGAGAATAAGACACCCATATTTTGTTCTCGCAAATTATTGTTATTTCTTTGTTTAAGTTATGTGTATAAGGTATTAAGGGGAGCACCCTTCATCACTTCCCATGCCCCTAATTCACATTGTTGAATATCTCTTTTTCCTGTGTAATGCTTCCATTGGCAAACCTCTATTTTCCTCACCACCCAGTGCTACCACATTAAGCAAAGGAGAATATTTGAACTTCAACATAAACTCAAATAGTGCTACAAAAAACTCACTAAAAATCCACGATACCATAGCAAATGTCAAAGATCGGTTGCTTGACCCTCCTTGATTGTTTATTGAAATGCGTCATTTTAACATTTGAAGCATATTTTTGCCCAAAAGGATTTGATTTTGTGTTTGGTTCATATACATTATGGCTTTGTCTATTATCTCTTGAAGGAGAGGATTCAATGTTTATACCATCCCCATGCTTTGATAGCTCACCCACCTTAAAAATTGAAATTGTATCTTTGTACTAGTCTCTCTTCAGAAAACCAATTTTGTGTATCAATAAATCTAGCTCACAGAGTGCCTTTCATCACATTCAAAACCTCCAAAGCTCGAGGATGAAAATATGGTTTCATAATTTTTCCTTTCCTATAACTGATTTGGGCAAAGGACATCCCATGCATATCCAAGATCGAAAAAGATAAGGTCGTGGAAATTATGAGAGTGAATATGAGCTAATTCGATGTGTTTATTAGAGGAAAGAATTTTTTTTGAGCAATAAAGATAGTATCAGATATTGAAGATATTAGCTGCCATAAAAAGAGGTTTTTGTATCTATATCTTTGCATTGAAGGAACTACATTGTATGTTGCATGTTTGGGCATTGACCTCATCTTGCATACATTTTGTATTTGCATATAACAATTCCTAACGTGGTTGAGGCTTCTAACAAGGCCTAATTCCTTTAACAAGGATTGAGACACTATACGATTGTAATATACTCCTAACAAGGTCAATATCTTTCACAAGATACTTTTGATTAGTGGATCATTTTGTCAGTTACATCCCCACTAGGATTTTTTCTTGGCCAAGGTTTCCCTAGTCAACAAAATATGGTGATATAAGTTCTCTTATTGCATGGTTATGTCTACTACTCAATATAGTTAGTTTACTTTCATATGTAAGTTATAAGATTGTTAACAATATCCAATTTTGGGCTAAAGTTTGTAAAATACTGATTCACCTCCCTGCGATCAATATTTCTCATTTCTAACAATTGGTATCAAAGCATAGTTACTTAGAAGAAGCTTAATAGCTCGAGTAAATTCCCTATGGATATGGAACAATTATAGAAGAACCTAGAAAAAGCTCTTGAGTAGATTGATATTCTTAGTGAAAAAAGAGACGCTTTGAAAGAAAGATATGAGGATGCAAAAGACTACATTGGAAAGGTGAACAACAAGATTGATCATATCAAGTCCAAGAAAGAGCCGAAAAGGTAAAAGACAAGATTGATCATCTCAATTCCAAGAAAGAGTCTAAGGATCAAATCAAGGACAATGATGAAGTTTCAAGACTGAAGAAAGAAAAAGAGATCTTGAAGCATGAACTGAAGATTATTGATTTGAAATTGAGCCTAAAGAAAGATGATAACAAAATTGAGTCAAATCTAAAATTTTAGAATTTAGATCTAAGATCCAACCTTACAAAAGTTGCATTTGAGCTTGAATCCATTAAGTTGTAGTATGCAAAACTTGAGAAATATAATACTATTGTGAAAGGAGAGTTAACCCAATCTAAGCAACAACTTGAGAGATCATATTTTAGTAGTGAAAGGATTGATGAACAAATGTCTTTTCAGAGACCTTCATATGATAAGACCGGTCTTGGATATTTCATTGGAGAAAAATCAACTAAGAAATCTAAAGCTAGAAAGGCACCTAATCTTGAAATTCATAAGCCTAAGCAAGAAAAGTAAGATCTAAACAAGATTGAGTCAAATCAATTTGTTAATGCACCTAAGGAGGTTGAGCAAGTCAAGCAACCCGAACAAGTTGATGAACCTAAGAAATATGAGCAAGTTGAATCACCTCAATAAGTGAGATATTAATTCAAAGGTAGATGTTATGCATGCAATGAAGTTGGTCATATGAAAAGAAACTACACATGTAAATCATTCAAACTAATTATGATCTTATTGTTATAATTTTCATGGTTTTGGTCATAGAGAAGTTAATTGTAAAAAACCTAAGTTTGATAACAATTATAGAAATAGTAGAATGTTTAGAGGTACTAACCCTACATGAAGGAGATCTAAAGAAGGAAACAATGAAGTGAGGAATAACATTGTGTGTTACAAGTGTAACAACTTTGGACATTTAGCCATAAATTGTAGAGCACCTGTAAACCAGCCTAGACCCAGCTTTGAAAATAATGCACCAGTATGTTGTGAAACATCTTTGGCCATATAGAAAGATTTTGCAGAATGCATATGAGGAACAACAACAAGAATCCAAACATCGGAAGGAATATAAATAGGAATGATAGAATAATAGATAGCAACAACGATACTAAAAAATACAACATAAAGGAACATTAGAAGAATTTAAGGAGGTATTTTTCAAAGCTAAAGATCCATCTAGTTCACATGTTGTGGTAGAAAAATAGTCAAACAAAGCATCTAGAAGCATATTGAAGTCAACAATTGTATTTGATTCATCCTATCTAAATTAAGTACTTTATATAAGATATTGAGCATTAGAGAGGTTGAAGTGATGATAGAAAACAAGTTGAGGTTTGGGCAGTTAGTAAGAGGTACAATGTGATGTGTTGAAGTTGTGGTTAAGAGAGCAGATGATATAGAAATTGTATGTGAGTGCACGAAAGAAATTAAGTTGCCTGGTAACTAGAAACAACTTTTTTTGATTATGCACTTATGCAATTAATGCAACGATGAATTGAAAGCAATTTTGAGGAAGGGTGCCCCCCTTAATACCATAAACATATAACAAAAATAAAGAAACAACAAAAAATGCGAGAACAAAATATGGACTTCTTATTTGCACCGCACATGTGGAATTATAGAATTCAGAAGTACAATATGCTAACCCACATGGGTGCCTTCATTACAATAATCAGCAAGACAAGCTGCGAACTATCACCAAGAGCTATTCTAGACAATGTTCGGGCCTTTCTTAAATAGGCAATTTTATGTTGCTCGGGAAGGTTCTAGACATCAAAACTTAATACCTAGGGCCAACAGACCCTAACAATACATATAGAGTCGACCAAACATATCTTTGACATTTATTTTAGGAATTTTAGGTAGCCCAACTTCGGAAGGCCATAACTCTTGAACTGTTGCTCTGATTGGCTATTATAGCCACTTTTTGGAAATGCCAGCTCATTATCTATAGGCTTAAAATTGTGCTAGTGCCCTTCCATCGAGTTTTCATACCTCATATGGGCACTGTAAGGCCTCCAACAGTGAGCCTACAGATTTTTTCTACAAATTTATCCACCAAAAATCTGCAAGAACTTCTCTGATACTTAAGTTGGAACAATGAGATTTTATGGTAGGCTTATAACTCTAAAATGAATCTTTCTGTAGAAAATGAGAACATTTCGAGCTCGTATGACAAACTTACTAAAAATTTTAATCTCCTAGAAATAGAAACCCCCCTATCTACTAGTCCTTATTAAAATAGATAAGATTGAAATAAAAATGTTTTTGGGTGATGCAAGATTGCTGTTACACCCAGGATGCTCCTACATCAGACACCGGGGTAATTTGAGAAGTGACTTTGTCATGTCTCAGGTGTTCGGAGGAAAACCAAGATGGTTAACCTCCTCCCTTACTAGCCATGATGAATCCTCTATTGGCCTCCCTTTCCATTTGACTAGGTATTCTTCATAAGTTCTATTCCTAGTACTTTTTCCAATACGACTATCTAGTATCTCCTCAATCTCCTTTGTAGCCAAACTAGCTACTGGAATACCCTACTACGATTATATAACTTCATCTCCATCACCTCCTTCATAATACTCTATCAAATCTAAAATATTAAATACTGGTGAAATATTGAATTCAAAGAGCAACTCCACTTCATAGGCATTTCCAAAATCATGCCTTTTCACTATCTTGCATGGTCCAAACTTTTTCATCTTTAGCTTATTATATATACCCACTGGAAAATGCTCATTTCTCAAATGAACCATGACTTCATCTCCAATATGAAATTCCTTATACCTCCTTTTCACATCTGCCTTAGCCTTGTACTATGTATTCATTTTTATGATGTGTTTCCTCACCTCCTCATGGATGTTCAACAAATTCTTCTACTTTAGCACTACTTATCTCTCCTTTATCCAACTACCTTAGTTCAAAAGCATTTCTGGGACTACTCCCATATACAATCTGAAATGGTGATTTACCAGTACTCCTATTGATAGAATTATTATATGCAAATTCTGCCTGTGGTAAAATCATATCTCATCATTTTGGCTTATCTCCAACCAAGCATTTGAACAAGTTTCCCAAATTGTGATTCATAACTTCTATCTATCCATCAGTCTATGGATGATGTGATGAACTGAACTTCAAATCTATCTTCAACTTCTTCCACAATGTATGCCAAAAATACCAAACAAATTTGGTATCTCGATCTAAAACTATACTCTTTGACAAACCATATAGTCTCACCACTTCTCTGAAGAACAACTCTGCCACATGAACAACATCACTTGTCTTCTTGCAAGGAATAAAATGTGCCATCTTTGAAAACTTATCAACCACCACAAAAATGGAATCATGCCCTCGCTATGTCCCTGATAATCCAAGAAAAAAAATTCATGCTAAAATCCTCCCATGACTTCTCTAGTACAGGTAATGACTGATACAAGCATGTATTCTACTTTACTCCTTTCACCATCTGACATACTCTACAACTCTATACAATCTTCTTCACATCTTGCTGCAACTATGACCATTGATAATTCTCAGCAACCAAAGCTATGGTTTTATCTCTACCAAAATGTCCAACCAATCCTCCACTATGCTTCTCTTTGATGAGATTCTCTCTCATTGAACTTCTAGGAACACACAACTGGTTTCCTTTGAACAACATACTATCCTAGATCATGAAATCCAATGACTTTGTCCTATCAAGTGTAATAGGTTCTATACAAGCCTTCCACACTTCACCAAAATTAGGATCATCTAAATACAAAGTACTAAGTTCCTTGAACCCAACCACCTCTATTTGCATTTCTATAAGCAAAATTTGTCTTCTACTAAGAGCATCTGCAACTTTGTTAGACTTCCCTCTCCTGTGTTTCAGAAAAAATGTATAACTCTACAAAAACTCAACCCACTTCAAATGCCTTTGGTTTAATTTTCCTTGATTATTCAAATATTGTGGAGCTTGATGATTAGCATACAAAAAAAACTCCTTAGGAAGAAGATAGTGTCTCCAATTCTTCAGTGCTTGAAGTATTTCCTGATTATAAACAAAATATTTTCTCTTTGCATCATTCAACTTCTCAGTAAAATAAGCAACAGGTCTACCTTCTTGGCTCAAAATGACTCCTATTGTAGTACAGCTAGTATCATAATCTACTTGAAACACCTTGTTAAAATTAGGAAGTGCTAAAATAGGCTTCTTAGTAACTTTTTGTTTCAACTGATTAAAAATCTTATCTACTCCCACAGTCCACTTAAATTCTTTTCTATCATCTCTCATTGTTTTAGTCAAGGGTCCACAAATACTGCTAAAACCTCTTATGAACTTTCTGTAAAAACTAGCTAGTCCATGAAAAGATCTTCACTTTGTCACACTCTTTGGAGTAATTCAGGGATAACCTTCACTTTCTTTGGTCCATTTTTAGACCTTCTAATGAGACTACAAATCCTAGGTACACCAACTCCTTTACAAAATTGTACTTCTTCAGGTTTATTGGCAAATTTTCTCCCCTCGAGTTATCAAACACCTTGCAAATATGGATCAAATTCTCCTCCAATGTCTTATGAAAGATCAAAATATCATCTAGGTAAACATTGACAAACTTACTCAAAAAATCCTTTAGTACCTCATTTATGAGTTGCATAAAAGTGCTTAGCACATTGGTTAGCCCAAAAGACATGACTAACCACTCGTCTAGTTCTTTTGTCTTGAAATAAATCTTCCACTAGTCACCTTCTCTGATATGAATATGATGGTACCCAATCTTCAAATCTATCTTTGTAAAATACTTAGCTCCACTCAAATAGTCCATAATATCATCCATCCTTGGCAATGAGAATATGTAATTGATTGTGATCTTGTTGATAGCACAAGAATTTATGCATATCCTCTGTTCTCCATTCTTTTTTGGTGCTAATACTTTTGGTACAACACATTTACTTAGACTCTCAAATCAATCCCTTTTGCAACAACTCATGAACTTGTTTATTTAACTCTTCACTTTCTACTAGTCATTTTGTGCACTACCTTGTTTGGAAAATTGGCTCTTCGAACCAAATCCATTTGATGACTAATCTCCTCATTGGGGGCAATCCATCAAGTATATTATCGGATACAATGTCAAAAAATTCTCCCAACATATCTGCAACTTCTATAGGTACCTCCTCTACTTCTTCTTTACTATCTTTTAGAATTATAGAAAAACATGTATACTCACACTTCATACCTTTGAGAAGCTCTTTTCTATCAACAAAACATATTCTGGTAGCACTACATACCTTTTCTTCTTTCTCCTTCAATGGCTTCAACTTATGTTTCACTTCATCCTTGCTCAGAGTGTAGGTATTTGCTCGCCCATCGTGTACAACATGCCTATCAAATTGCCATAGCTTACCCAACAACATATGACATATGTCCATAGGCATGATATCACAAAGTACCTCATCGTAGTAGCTTCCAATCTTAAACTTCACTGAGCACTGCTCATTGACCATGACCTTGTGGTCACTTGCACCCAAGAAATATGGTATGGATATGGGTGTTTCTATCTCTTCAGCTTCAACTTTGTGACCATCATTTCTAACACCAGATTGTCAATACTTCCACCAGATCAATGACTACATCATGACGCTTATCTTCACATCTGCACCTTGTGTGAAACAAGCTCCTTCTTTGATCAAGTTCATTCTCACCACTCAATAGGACTCTTTTGTTAACTAGGAATTCTCTTTCAACATCTTCATAATGTGAGGATTTGGCATCTTCATCAACATGTGCAACTCTGGCTTGGCCTTTTGTTCTTCAATCTGTCCTTCCTTGGTGCTTGGTACATTCAAATGCTCTATGCCATTCTTCTCTATAGTGAAAACATTTCCCACGAAAGCCTCCTCTTCTAGATCCTTGTCCTCTTCCTCTTCCTCTCTGAACTCTATTGTTTTGATCATGGAAATCATTACAATTGTTTTCCCTCTAGTTCTGACTACTGCTCGCAGCCTCGTCCTTGTTCTTCTAATCATCATTATAGTGTCCATAAAATCATCCACCAGATCTTCCACCACGACCTCTTCTATTATTCTTGTTGTCAAACTTCATGTTCAATTTTTCTTCAACTCTTAGGGAAAACTAGTACACCTCTTCAATAATGTTCATTTGAACCAGACTCATCTCATCCTGAATACTTGGCCTTAACCCATTAAGATAACGAGCCACTTTTTTCTTATCAACTTTTGCATGGCCGGTTCTTATGAGAACTTGGTAGAACTCTTCAGTATACTCTTGAATATATTTTCCCACTATGCTTCAACCCTTGCATTTTCTTTAATAGATCAAGCTCGTAATCCACAAGAATGAATTATCACTTCAGTTTAGCTACCATCCGATCCCATCTAGTGATTTTGTCCTTTCCCTTTCTATTTTACTTTGACTGAACCTCCTGCCACTAGATCTTTGCATGTCCCTTCAGTTTTGCCTTTGCAAACTTGACCCTATCAGGATCCTTAATATCTTCATACTCAAAGTACTCCTCTAATTCATTGATCCAATCGATCAGCTCCTCTAGGTTAAGATTTCTCAAAAATATGGGAACTTCAAACTTAGGTCTTTTTCCAATCTTGGAGATGGACCTAAAAATCCTCTCTTCCTCTGGGTTTAGAACTGCCTCAGGTTCAACATTTTATTCTACTTCGTCTTCATCCTCACTTTCATCTTTTATAGGAAGATTTATTCCTCTATGCATTTTTTATTCTAGTGCTTGCATTTGTCTTTGGAGGGTTGAGAAATCCTTAGGTGTAACACCTATAGCTCTTCTGCATGTTCTCTTCATGGAGGCATTTTTGTAATTTTTTTGAAACCTTAGTGCAAACTATGTCTCAATCGGTGACCTGTCTACACGCTCAACCCAAACCATGATCTTGGTGTGAACTACCTAAAAGTTGTTGATCTGTCCACACACTCAAGAACTCTAGCTCTGATACCACTTGATGAAGGGTGCTTCCCTTAATATCATAAATACATAATAGAAACATAGAAATAACATCAAATGAGAGAATAAAACATGGACTTCTTATTTGTATTGGAAATGCAAAATTATAGAATTCACAAGTACAATATGCTAACCCACATGGGCATCTTTATTACAATAATTTGCAAGACAAGTTGTGAACTATCACCCAGAGTTGTTCTAGACAATGTCTAGGCCTTTCTTAAATAGGCAATTTTATGCTACTCAGGAAGGTTCTAGACATTGAAAATTAATACATAGGGCCGATAAACCATAACAATACATATAGGCTTGGCCAAATACATCTTTGACATTCATTTTAGGAATTTTGTGTAGCCCAACTTTGTAAGGCCATAACTCTTGAACCATTGCTCTGATTGACTATTATAACCACTTTTCAAAAATGCCAACTCGTGATCTATAGGCTTGGAACTGCGATGACACCCTTTAGTCTAATTTTTGGACCTCATTCGGGCACTCTAAGGCCTCCAATGGTGAGCCTAAATATTTGTTTTGCAAATTTATCCACCGAAAATTTGCAATAACTTCTTTGATACTTAAGTTGGAACAATGAGATTTTTATGGTAGGCTTATAACTCTAAAATGAACCTTCATGTAGAAATGAGAATATTTTGAGCTTGTATGACAAACTTACTAAAAATAGCAAGCTCCCAGAAATAGCAACTCTCTGTCTACTAGTCCTTATTAAAATAGAAAAGACTGAAATAAAAATATTTTGGGTGATGCAAAATTGCTCTTATATCGAGGATGCTCCTGCATCAAATTTAAAGGTTGAAATCAAGTTATTAAGAACCATTCGATTGTGCAAGAGTTAAAGGAGAGATTTGGAGCAAATTTAAGGCAAATTTGAAGTGTTCTAAACGGCGAATTGAAGAAAGCCCTAGTTTTGTGAAATCAAGGTATTTATCACTTGTGTAGTCATAAATTGAGATTTTAATTTGAACAAACAATGAATCCTATTGTATGTGATGCAAGTGAGAGGCCTAGGTACAAGTTCAAGAAGCACCCATATATTTCTATGGAGGATGATCCCCTAGGAGCATTTTCACAAGTATCAAAAAATGTATTACACGTCAAGGATGTTAGGGAACATATTCATTTCAAATTTAAAAGTATTGGTGATAGTGATATCCACAAAGACCTAGATTTAGTTTGCAACAATGACATGTCACTGAAGCAAGGGTTTGAGCACTTAAATGAGATAAATATGTTGGAAATGATTGAAAATATCATGAATGAAGAATGGAACTAGTGAAGAATGTTTTCAATCATTGTTTTGTCATTGATGTCAAACTTGCTACTTGCAGGAATGACAATTGCTTATGTGATCAAAATACTATCAATTGGTTGATTGACAAGGAGGTGGCAATCAATAAGATGTAACTAGAGCATCTAGAGAAAGGTTGAAGTTATGATGAAGTAGAAGGATTAGCTAAGCCATTGATGAAATAGTGTATTGATGAAATACTCTAAGAGGATGGACACAGTGAGACACATCAAAGATGTAAGGTTTAACTAAGTCATTTGTAAAGCCTAACTAAGTTCATTGGAGAGAGCCGAGCAAGATCAACTTCAGTGTGTGTCGAGCAATCCTTCAGGTGCTGAGTATCAGAAAAGGTAATGGATGCCAAGTAAGTCTTCAAGTGCCGAGCAAAGCAGAAATGCTATAGGTGTCGAGTGCCACTAAACAAAAAATAGGAGCTGAGTAACACAGAAGGTGCTGAGCATCAGTAAACCAATAATCTTGAGTTGTTGCATTATTTGTTAAGTCAAAAGATTCGTCAGATTAGTAGCGATAAGTTTGTTACATCAAATTTTGTGAATTAGTTGGATGATAAGGATGATGAGTAGATGTCACAGAATTTCATGTGAACCATGCAAACCAATTCAAGGAGAATGTTGATGGATCTATCATGAACTTTCTAGAAGAAACAATTTGGAGAGAAAATAATATCATTTTCTCAAGATCAAACTAAGATTTGAGCGGGAAATGAAGAACAAAACTTCTTTATAAGGAGTTACAAGTCATAAATCAAGAGAGAGAGAGGGAGTTGGTTAGAAGAGTGGTCATATGAAGGAGCTAAGAGAAGACTAGTGTGAAGTGTCAAGAAGAGGACATAGTGAGGAGTAAGAACAGAGCATCGAGACTCTGAGTTGATGAAGTGACCATTAAGTGCATTGGCATTATGAGTGAAAGAACTCAAGAAGATAGATATTGAAGGGTGAACAAGCTGTCAGCACTGTAAGGAAGAAAAGCCAAGCAAAGAAAAGAACTAAAGAGTGATATGAAATCTGCAAGGATAGGGTTGCAGTCTTTATCAGGTCAAAACCCTTATAATACTTTCTTACCATTGTATTAGATATTGAAATCCTATATTGCTAGGTTAGCTTAACAGCTAGGTGGATAAGCCTCAGGAAAAGGATAGAAGATCCCTAGGAGAAGGATAAAGAGATCCTCAAGAGAAGGATAAGGAGATCCTTAGGAGAAGGATAGGAGATCCTTAGTAGGAGGATAGGAGATCCTTAGAGAGGGATGAAAGATTCTTTTGAGAAGGTGACTATAAATCCCACGGACTTGGGTGAGCCTAATAGCTCTATGTAAATCCTTTAACAGGGTGGCATTCTAAGTTGAATGTTCTTAAGTCCTCTAACAGGGCACACTCCTAACAGGGTGTAGAAATCCTTTAACAGGGTCACATTTAATAGTGTGTTGTAGCCTTTAACAAGGCAGGCCTTTAACAACGTAGACCATCAGAATTGGTTGAAATCATTTGCATAGTTATTTTGTGGTTATCATCCCCACCCCAATTTTACCTTCTTATTCTTGGAGGGTTTATGGGTCACCAAAATCCTTAGTGTTATGGTGTGATGCATGTTTACTTTTCATAATTGTTTAATGTTTAATTGCATGCATGACAAGAAAGTAAAAAGGATAGTACTTTTGATTCACCTCTATTTTATTAGAAAGTTTGAATTGGACATTATTGACCTTGAATAACTGATTCACCACCCCTCTCAATTATTCTAAAGAATTCTAACAAAATATTGTCAGATATATGTTTTACACCGAGTTTGAAAACCATGAATGGACCATAATTATATTGAGAAGAATACATGAAGGCATGTTTTGGGTAGGATATATCCCTTTCATGATTGATAATAATATGATTCACAAACTCACTAGTCTCAGCAATGAGGGTTGTAATCCTAGTAATGAGAAGAATGTGTAGAAGTTAGTGGAAGTAAATCTGAAAACCAAGTGTGATGGTAAAAACATGAGAATTGACTTGATAACTGAAACTAATGTAAGCATTATTAACAAGATTATTGAGTATAATATGAACTATAGTTCTAGAGTGAACTCTATGCCTATTGGATTTATCCATGCAGCTTACCTTATGACATCAAAGAAGGAAAAGTTTAACATGTGTGAAATTGCAGTTGCTAGATAACATTGAGAAGTTGAAGAAATCAAAGAATGTTGTATTTATATTTAAGTATTTACTGGCATGCCTATTCATTCAAGCTATTAGAAGTTTCCTTGGTATGCCTAACTAGAAATGGGACACTAACAAGTGCACAATGAGTATGATAACTCATTATTGCATAAAGAAATTAGAGGAAAGAATTACTAATGATATAACAAGAACGATGAAGAGTTTCCAAACCATAATGAAAAAAGGTATATTATCTCTCCATCTTTGGTAGAAAAGTATAAAGATGACATTTTTTTCATGGTTGAAATTGATGTGACATCATGGAAGTAGTAGAACCAAGTGTTAAATTCATTAACCTAATGGGTTATGAAATGACAAAAGAGCTGTTTGAAGGCTATGCACAGATTATTCTAGAATCTAATAGAGATATAGAGTGCCCTAGATGGGTATGTATGATGAAAAGGTTAAGGAAGTTCACAGTGAACTTCACAATGAAGATATCAAGAATAAATTTGGTAAGAAAATTGATGCAATGTTGAAGGAATTAGGAATGACAAGGGAAGAATATAAAGAACTAGTGGGAATAGCTATGGAAATTAGTGTTGATATGAGATTGTTTTGAAGTGAAGAACCTATAATAAAACAATCATTACTTTATCAATGATGTCAAACCTGCTACCTATTGGTGAGACAATTGCTTTTTGGTCTGAAATCTATCATTTAGTTGATTGATGAAGAGGATTTGAAAAAGAGGAGATAACAATAGCACCTAGAGAAAGGTTGAGTTATTTGGTATGTAAAAGAAGCACCAAGACCAAGTAAGACATTGATACTATAGTGTATTTTTTATCTACTTAATGTCTAAAATGAAAGATTACTCAAGTTAATATTGGAAGAAGATCAAGTCAGAAATGTGCCTGCCAAGCCTTGCTAAGAAGTTAGTGCAAGCCAAGCAAAAATTAGTGGAAGCCGAGTGAAAATCAAGAGGTGTCAAGCAAAGATGAAAAATAGTGCAAGCAGAATGATTGTTAGTATATGCTGAGTAAATTTTAGTTGGTGCCAAGAATAAGTAAACTTTAGTGTTCACAGAGTGAACTAGTGTTGGCCAAGTGACCGAACAATATACTTGCCGAGTGACAACAAACAATGTTAAATTGAAGGTTTGATGAATCTAAGCTCACTATTTTATTTTATTGAATTGAGTGCAGCATGTGGAAGATAACTATGATGAGCTGGTGGCATAAAATTCAAGGTAAACCATTTTTAGGTGAATTCAAGGAAGATTGTAGAAGAAGTTTCTAGAGGATTCAGGAACCAAATGGAAAAGTGGGTAGATTCATTGTATCCTACCTAACCCTAAGATGAGTGATTATGGTTAAGCTTCAAAAGATCTAAATTCTCTATTTATAGAGATAACTATTTAGAAGAAAAGGTTGTCATGTGCAAGAACTTAAGGAAGACAAAGAGTCTAGGTTATTGCTTCATTTAGTGGCCGAACAAAAGTGATTGTAGTTGGCATGCAAAGCAAGAAGGCTTAAGAGTATGAATGCTTGAAGGGTGAACAAGATATCAGAGCTAAAGTGTGTGAATGCCTAGTAGAATGGAGGATTGAAATATAGATCTATAATATGCAAGTGAGTTGTAATTTGTTATTAGATCAAGCCTTGGCATTACTTTCTAATCATTGTGTCGGTCTAGGGAAAATCCTTTGGACTAAGGTTGACCTAACATTCATTTGTAAATCTTTTAATAGAGTGAAACAATAGAATGGTCCAATGTCCTCTAACAAGGCTCGCTCCTAACAGGGTGATTGAAATCCTTTAACTAGGTTACATTTAACATTTTGTATTTTAACCTTTAACAGGGTTGACCTTTCACAAGGCATCGCTTCAAAAGAGTGAAAATTAATAGCATGTTACTAGTGGTTTTTCCCAAATTGGGTTTCCACGTTAAATCTTTGTGTCAAATTGTGTGAATGTTCTTGTGTTATTTCATGTTTACATTTCTGCAAAGTTGTTTTGACCTAGGATAGTAATCTACAAAGTTTATGTATTGTATGGTCTAATGGATGCATGCATGATAAGGTTTTATGGATATGGGTTTGCTAAGAATTGAAAATTTTTATTTGTACATCTGGACCTTGGATAACTGATTCACCTCCCCCCTCTTAGTTATTATAAAGAATTCCAAAAATTAGGGCTAGTGGTCAGACATAAGTGTTGATGGCTAAACCCTTAACAGTTGAAGTTGGGACTTCACAAGGAGTCACAGTAGTAGGACAATTAGTGAATGCACCATATGTTCTAGTATCCCGAGTTCAAACTATTGTCATGTGACCAGTATAGAAGGAAAATGATGAAGAGGAAATAAATATAACAAAAGTTCATATAGTAACCCCTTCCAGTACTAGGAGGTTTGATGCAGTGTAAGGCAGGAGAATCCCCAAAGGAGATATCCTGGCCCCTAGAAAATAACCACACAAAGGAAGATACACAATAACACAAATATTTAGATCCAAAATAATACCAATTCTCATTATATAACCATAAGATTTATATACATGAACATGCCCAGTTTTAAGGCCTTCTAGGTTATTACCAAATGCATAAGCAATTACAATAGTAATCCTACAAGATATCACAAGATCCAAACCCTAGCTAGTCCAGATCCACAATTTAGTAAAAAACCCCAAGAATAATATAAATTTGTGCTCACAAGCCACCAAGCAACCTTCTTGTTTCACAAGCCATAGCTACTATCTCTTCTCAAATTTCGCTCCTCTCAGCTACTCCTCTCTAGTTGATTTCCTTAATGCTGGATGATGAATAATGACAAGGCCCTCTACTTATACCAAACCAAGCCATAAGTCAGCCTAACAAGTTACATTAAATAAACCCTCAAGCCACAAGTTACATTTAATAATGCCACCTATTAAATGTCTTTTTTTGTATTTCCTCCATTTTAATTTATTTATTTATTATTTTTCTTCTAATTTTCACACTTTCTTTCTCCTCCACAATTTTTTTAAAAATTTCTTTATTTTTTAAAAATTATAATTATTTTTTTCTTTTTTAAATAAAATTTTCTTCCTTTTTAATTTTATTTTTAAAATTATGCCCCCCTTAATTTTCTGATGCAAGATGCTCTTGCATCAGACTCCCCAAGTAGATAGAAAATGTGTCCCACACTTTGATGCCAAAAAAATATTTGCAACCATCTTAATCTTCACCAAAGGCTTCCAATCCATAAAGGGCAAGAGAACAAATCTGTTCATCAACCATCTATGCTTAATCCACTCAAACATCAGAATCAAATGAATCTCAACAACCCAAGTAGCATGCTTGCTCCCAGGAACAAAATAAACATAATGCTTCACCAAGAATCCCTGTAACTGATCACAACCATGTTACCCAAATATTTTAGTGGGAGAGTTAGTTAAATTAATTTCAGAGATAGAGAGATGGAGAGAGAGATTAATTCCCCACAATTCAAAAACCTTCTCTCTCCACGTACTTTCTCTCTCCCTGTACTAAGAGTTTCTCTTCCCCATACCAAATCCATCTCTCTCTACATACTATCTCCGTCCACATTCTAGAAAGAAGTTTAGATTTAGATTCTTTTCACTATGTACTAAAGCTCTTTTATCTCTCCACTTACTCTAACTTACCTCTCACTATGTACTAAAACTTCTAGAAAGAAGTTAAAGTTTTGGTTGTGTCTTTGCTCTTACTAACCTCATATTTTAATTAATAAAGGATTGGGTATGTAGCCTCATGAGAAATAAGTTATTGGTAGAATATGAGGGAAAAGGTAGAGAAGATTGAGAAATCAATTATCAGGTTGTTTGCAGCAAATCATCATCCCATGCAAATAGAAATATTTTGAAAGTCGACACTGTGTGAAGAACATCACATGCAAACTACTTGAAGGTATGCCTAGCAAACTTGGAGTCATCATGCATAAGTCATATTTGTAGAGCATCCTTAAATGTGCTTCGATGATCTCGATCAAGTGGGAATTTATTCCGTGATACCTTTAGAAGCCCCAAAAGCTCAAACTTGAATTCATTAAAGTGATTAGACATCCCAAGTAAGGACTAGTGATACCAACTTGCAGCATATGGCAGTAATATGGAAAATGAGGTGACTTTCTTGAGCATCAAGTGAAAGGTATCTGATGACAATGTTTGGGGATTTAGATTCCACATAGGTAGAGAAGGTTGTGAATGTTGAAACCACAAGAAGAATATTGCCCATGAGCTATTTGAAAAATGCTTAATTAAATATTAACATTGCATGTGACTTGTTCATCCAATTGTCTCATAGAAATGATAGTCTATCTTATCCAAGGCACATGAACTACTTTATTGAATACCATTGAAAAACATTGAATTGAGGAATAGAGGCACGTGATATTACCTTGTTCTATAACCCATCTACTGGCTTCTCATCTAGCTCAACATCTACATGGATATGCATTTGGAATGTGAAATGATCAATAGAAAAATTTGGAATTTTAGTGCAATATGTATGTGCAAAGAATTTGAATGAAGCTATAGCACTTCACACAAGCTATTTGACATAATATCTCAACTGAACCACAACTTGATACTTCTCCATACATCAAGTGAAATGGGAGAACACTAAGTCAATTGCAAGAGCACCATAGTACGGAGGCATATATGTGGATGCCAACTCTCAGATTGCAACATGCCATTCATCCAAGACTTAAGAGTCCATGCATGAAAGGAGACTATCTTGATATAATGAGAATCAATGTGCATGATTTTTCTTATTCACACCATCCAAAATGCGATATACCATTTCCCTACAACTACTAACTAGTGAAGGGATGCTTATTTTGCTCACTCAATAAAAATAAAGAAATGGTGATGTATGATGTACTTCCTCTGATTCCTTTGCATGGATAGGGTCTTCAATAAATTCATGAAATTATGAATCTTTCCATAGCTACTTTGAGCCTGGCATTCTAGGCATATGATAATTGCTTTGAACATTGACAAAGCATTGACAAGGTTTATGAGCTGTTTGACAAAATGCCTCAAGGAATGTCACCATAGAAAGGAATTGGAGAGGTTATGCAATGTACACATAGTATGAGGAAGGATACAAATGATGAACACAAAGGCACAAAGTACTCTATTATTTGTTTGGACACATATTTCCACCTTGTCCACAGAGATATGTGTTGGTACCAACAAGGCACATGAGTTGGTAAGCCCATAATTTGAATCTCAAATCCTAAGAATGAAAGGCTACATATCAAGGAAGATTCATGGTCAAAGGCCTGCATATATATAAGAACTTTGAAAAGTATGAAGGAAAATTTTGACATGATACTTTAGGTGAATTTGTATGCTTTGAAGCCAACAGTCTTAAAATATGAAGAGGAAGGAACATTGATCAAGGAATTTGGTAAGAAATACTATGAGGTATAAATTACAAGGCAAAGAGCCTCCTATGATATTAACAAGCACACTTCCCAAGACATTAGATACAAAGACAACACATATGGAAACTGCAAACTTTTGGAAGATGATGAGCAAAGAAGGTAGATCACCTCTAGCACAAAAAACATTGGAAAGTGGTCTAGCTCATGCAAGAGAACATCCACTTACAGTTCAGTGTGGGGAACTAGTTTTGGAATGTGTCAAGGTGTATGATCAAAACTCTAGGGGCATCAAGACCTCAAGAGGTAATATCATGGCGAGGCTAGATTGGGTGTCTATTTCCATCACATTCAGATTGCTGGTAAGAGAAGAACTCATAGAAATCTCTAAAGAAGGTGCTCAAGGATACTTCAATCAAAATAAGAAAACATATTTAAATGTTATTACTAAGAGTTGGTTGGATCAAACTAGAAGAGGACAATCATAGTTACCAAAAGTGCTATGTAGAAATATCTTTAATGAAGACATTTTTGATATGATAATTCTCCTCAATAGGATAGTGGGAAATCAAACTACTGAGGACTTTCAGGATTGGATGTTTTTGTACATTAGTACCATCAGCATTGGAAAACAATTTATAGATTGGGGAGAAATGATTAGTAATGCCCTTCATCCTTAGTTAATCGAATTCAATGCAAATCATGGGTTTTACATGTCCTCATACCTAATGTATGTAATTACTAGTATGAAGTCATGGCCTGGTCTTAATCCTTATGGGGAGTATAACTTAACTATGCAAATTTATAATTATTACCCCCAGTTGCAATTAAAATAAAGCAACACACACTTCTACAAGGTGAACGATGCTTTTTCTATTCTCAGAGCCAAAGAGCTACAAGGAGATATAGGACTTCAAATTTCTCTTCAAGTAGCTAGTCTCATTAGTACTTATGGTAGCTTTTTCATACAGTACCCCCGATTCACTTACATCCGCATTGGAGGTTTTTGAGATTTTCCTCTTCTATTGCCTCACTTTGTAGATGACAAGTTGGTGCTTTCAAAAGTTTGCAGGAAAATTGGTCAGGTAAACAAAAGGTGTAGGAACAAAAGATCAATTCCTTTCCCAATCAGTATTGGGCACTACAGTTGTCTTTCTTCTTTACCTACTCAAAATATCAAGAGATCCATGGTGAACATGACTTTATACTCTTTAGTCATTTCCCATTTGATGGTAGCGGGCATGTTAAAAAAAACTTGGCATAGGTCATCAAATCATTTAGAGCATACAAGGCAAACCTGACTCAGCTACTCACAACATGTACAGATCAAAGAGCAAGCACAAAAAAATCAGTGATCATAGTTGAAAGTTAGAAGTGGAAATGTCTAAATTCGTCTCTATTTTGTTTATATATTTTTTGAAGAGATCAACTTTAGAATTAATTTTGGTTTTGGTCAATGTCTTAACTTTTTACAACTGAAGTTAAGCAATGAAAGTTAGACTTGGTTATGAACTATCTTCAGAATAGTCCAAACTCTAACTTTTTAAGTAGTTACAAACTCAAAAGGTTAGTTATTCTAGAATAGCTATAAATTCATGAATCTCAATGTAATAAGGGACTTTTTGGACTTGGACATAGGGAACACTTATGTTTTGATAACAAGGTAATTTTTGGAAAGTGTTTACAATTGTTGTTCTTGTAATTAGTCATTTCTTATGTTCTTGGTGCTAAGAAATAAAAGAAAAGAATATTTTGCATTCTCTTTCCTAATAAATCTGAATTGTTGAAGTGTTGATTCATCAGTATGAGTATTTTCATAGTATGGTGTAAATATTCATTAATCATTGAATTAGAATTGTGTTGATGATAGCTCTCTAGTGTAGTTCTTGTTTGTTTTCATTAGCAGTCTACATCAATTTTATGGAAATATTGAACTCGTGTGCTGTATTTGTCATCAATAGTTTCCTTTATACATTCTAAGTTGTAATCATCTTTATTGAAAAATCAAAATTTTATCTTATAAGGGAGCTGCCCCTCTAAACGTAGAGGAATGCCGAATATTAAGGGCTTATCCAACTATTGGAGAAATTGATTTGCCCCACACTTCTTTAGGATAAATCACATATTTTCTAAGTGAAAAATCTGTTTACCAACAAACCAACAATAGCAATATCCTCAAACATGCAATTCATGTTAGCAGCACCATGTAACCTCAAAATCAAGTCAACAACATGTAAACCCAAATCCACAATAAGAACAACATGTAGATCCTCTGGTATGTCAACCATCAGGAAATTAGGAACATATAGATCTATAAGATCATGTAGATCCTCAACCACATCAACAACCAATGAATTTCACCACCAAAATCCAACTCCACATACACACCAACTTGATTATCCATGACCAAGTGGTCTACAATTTCTATGTCAGACACAACCAACTAATCATGAAAATAAGTCTCCATCCTAGCATAAACAAGGTTAAGAATATCCTTAGTAACAACTATGAGTTTCTTTATAGGTTTCGCAACACACTCCTTCTTAAACTGATCAATAAAACCAACTTCTACCTCGACCTTGCCATGCCCTCTTTTCTCTCGAACAACTCTTTTAATCGGCTAGACAACTCTCTTTTGAATTGGTAGACTCCAACTCTAGTAGCATACTAATTTCTTCTTCGGTTCCTCAACTCTTCTAGAAAAAGAAATCTCCACAATAACATCCACCCAAGCAATCATCTCATTAATCCTTGTCTCCACTATAGTATAGATATTCACAACCAACCTAGGGTCCAATCTTCTCAAAAGCCTCTTCCAAGATCTTCATAAAACCTCTACAACAAATCTTTCCCACACAACTTGTGACAAACCTAAATTATATGCAAGTCAGATCACAACCTGCCACCTCACATGAACAACTAAAAAAAAATCACAAGTCCAAGAGTATAGATCGACAACATCACACAAACTCTTTGTGATCATACTCCAACAAGATCAACCTTCCATCTTTGCAACCATTGATCCATCTGATAAAGATCTTCTCAAGTCAACTTCTCCCAACCCAAGGTCCTAGTGTAAACTACTTTAACTTTGGTGATTTGTCTACACACTTAGGAACAATTGTGCTCTGATACCACTCGACATAGTGCAAGGAAGGGGAATCCCCAAAGGAGATGTCATAGCCTCCACCAAATAACCACATAGTGGAAGATAAAAAATAATAGAAATATTTAGATCCAAAATAATGCTAATTCTCATAATATAACCATAAGATTTATATCCAATGTGCTCGGCTATAAGGCCTTTTGGATTATGAAAAAATACATAAGTAATTGCAATAGTAATTCTGTAAGATCTCGCAAGATCCAAACCCTAGCTAGTCCAGATCCATAATATGGTAGAAAACCCCAAAAAATAATCTAAACTTGTGCTCACAAGCCACCAAGCAACCTTCTTGTTTCCAAAGCCACAACTACTAGCTCTTCTCTAATTTCTCTCCTCTCAGCTACTCCTCTCTAGCTGAATTCCACCATGCTGGATGATGAATAATGAAAAGACAAGACCCTCTACTTATGCCAAACCAAGACACAAGTTGGCCTAGCAAGTTACATTAAATAAACCCTCAAGCCACAAGTTTCATATAATAATGCCACCTATTAAATGTCTTTTTCCCTCTTTTCTCCATTATTTATTTATTATTTTCTTCTAATTTTCATCACTTTCTCTCTCCTCCACAATTTTTAATTTTTAATTTTTTTAAAATAATTTTTTTATTCCTTTTAATTTTTTTATTTAAAAAAAAATTATACCCACCTTTATTTTTGATGTAAGATGCTCCTGCATCAAGGTCTATAAGGTTGAGATAAGTAAAGCAAGAACAAGTTGAACCTCATCCCAAAAAAAAGAACAAAGAAAATGTCTAGTGGATTGGGTAAGAGAAGAAAAATATTGAAAATAGTTGAATCAAATGAGTATGATGAAGAGGAATCAAAGGATAAACCAGTTGAGAAAGAAAAAGAGAGGTAAAGAAAGTCTCTAGTAAGAAGCCATAGAAACAAAAAATTGAGAATTTGAATGTTCAAATTATTGATAAAAGTAATTTTGTATAGTTGAATAAATACAATGATTTGTACAATAATATGGATAGATTGTAGTTGGAGAATGTTGTATTTAGGCATATGATATTAGCAAATAAGAAATTTGAAGACATACAATATACAACAAGATTTGTACAATAGGTTAATTAATAGGAGAAGAAGAGTAGCAGATGAAGATAGAGAAATTAGAGAAAGTCATATAAGAAACATTGTGAGTTAAAAAATAATAATGAAATGGAGTGGATAATGAAGGGTATTGAGCCCTTGTTGAGGAATAAGAAGAGAGCAATTCTTTTGATGGGTGGAAATTATGAGGAAGTGAACAAGGAGACAAAAAATGAAAGTGTTACATTTATGACCCCTACATCCAGTGTTGTACAGACAAACAAAGATTTAGGGGGAGTAATCCCTATGGAAGAAGAAAAGAAGACACCAAATAAGTCTATAACAACAAAAAAGAAGTCTACAGAGACTTTACCAACAATTATATTAGTGGTTAAGACAATAAAGGATACATCAGCAATAGAGGATACTTTACATGTAACTATTGGAACTGATACAATGCAAGTGGACAGTACAAGGATCACCTTGGATATAATAGAGGATCCATTCAAGGATTATGGACCATTAGTTGCTGGCAATTTGGTGAGCTACATCAGATTTGAGAATGAGGAAAGTTGAAGAGGAGAAGAGAAAAGTAGAAGAAAGGAAGCTAGAAGATGAGAAGAAAAAGAAATTGGAAGAGGAGAAAAAGAGGAAAGAAGAAGAAGAAGATAAGAAAAGAGAAGAGGAGATGAAGAAGTAGGAAGAAAGAAAGAAGAAGAAGTAGATGACAAGAAAAGAAAAGAGGAAGAAGATAATAAGAGAAAAGATGAAGAAGAGAAGAAGAAAAAAGGAGGAAGAGAAGGAGGAAGAGAAGATGAAGGTGAGTGCACCTAGTTCTTCTAGGACACCCACTAGTACATTTTGGCAAATATGTGACTATGTGACTAAAATTTTTAGTCACACGACTAAAAAATTTAATCATGTGACTAAAACTGATCACATTCCACTATTTGTTGACAATTTACAGATATAAGCGACTAAATGAGTGACTAATTTGATCACCGAGTAAAATAACAAGATTAACCAAATATAAATGATGAATTAAATTACCAAATAGATGACTATATAAGTGATTGGATAAGTAGTCACCTATAACTAGCCACAGAAAAACAACTTACTAAATATACTACTGATTAAATGGCTAAAAAAATGACTCATAGTTAGTCACTAATAATTAGTCATATAGTTTTATATGTACAAAATATATAAGACATTGTACAATTATCTATATTGAAGAAAGGAAAATATAATCCATTAAAGACATTCAAAATATATCTTTACAACCTTGGAAGTGATCAAGTTCTAATAGGTGATAGCGATTCATTTGCAAGTACATAATCTTAATTTTAGAAACAAACATAGTCTTACAAATATACAAACGTAAAAGCTCTCTTTCATTAAATTATAAAATAAAGATACAATATAAAATAAGAACTTAAACTTGAATTTTTCAAAAATTGTCTCTATTGAAATACATTATAAAGATCAATACACTTGGAATAATTACATGTTGAACCTAACTTATGATCAAACTATTTGAATTATATTTAAACTTAAAAAAAAAGACAAAATAAATATAATTCCAATGTCTATATAATGTGCATCACCTAAATTATATTATTTATTATTGTAAATACTAATTAACTAAAAATTAAAATTACTTAATTATAAAAAAATAATTAATCAATGGTTATAATATAATGAACCCTATTAACTAACTAAAAATAATGGTCACCGAACAAAAATCACAAAGGGCACATTTGACATCGTTTCATTTTCACTTCCCGCGCGTGCGGGTATCAAAATTCTAACAACCATTCTCACCCAATCTAGAATGGATTACCTGATTGAGTTCAATGTTTCCCTGTCTAGGTTTATCTGAATGAAAGAGCTATACCTTTTCTTCAATCGATCACCTATGAGAAGAAATCATATCACCACTCCCAAATCAGAACCAACAAATTTATACATCCAGAGGAAGTCAAATTGTACAGAAGCGAGAAAGAAATATAGTTTTGGATTTAATGATAGCATTTTTTCCATTTTTTAGGGCAAGAAGGATAATTTCAAGTGGCAGAAAAATAGAAGGATTTATAGGCATTTCAGTCATCTCCATTGCTTCTTGGATTCAATCTTCAAGCGAGTGAGTTTTTTCCCTTCCTTTCCTCAATAATTGGTTGTTTTTTT
Organism: Cupressus sempervirens; assembly: GCA_028749045.1. Taxonomy (NCBI): domain Eukaryota; kingdom Viridiplantae; phylum Streptophyta; class Pinopsida; order Cupressales; family Cupressaceae; genus Cupressus; species Cupressus sempervirens. The sequence goes on from CM053789.1 coordinate 325,157,503, forward strand.
TATGATACTCATTGTCGTGATTAGCATGATATTTGTTTTTTGAATAATCCAAATTCTAAAGAACCAATGGATACGACAAAGAAATGGAAGCGCATGATTAATTTATGGCATAGTGAACATTCACAGGCAACATGCTACAATAGAATGCAGATACAAAATAATCAAAGATCATACAAAGCATTCTTCAAATTTTCCCAAATTATCCAAATTCTAAACCCTATTATATGACAAAGAAATGGAGGTGCATGATGAGGAAAACATGTAATTTTTCAATTCTCAAATGCTATCATCTACAAGTTTACATTATGCTGAATGATTCTATGCAAATTGAAGTAGAAACCCAATTTAGAGTTTTATGCAAACACAATGCAAAGTCCTTCCTAACTTCAATCTTCTTCATGAATGTGGAGTGTTGTCTAATCCCTCTCTTCCAATACATTTAATGACAAATTCCTTAAGGCTATTCATTTACCCACTACCTTTTCAGAATCTTTGACTTTATTTGGTTCTCATTGTACAATTGCTGATCATTATTTAAGCTAAGAGGAGTCTTCTTGTCAGTGGGATTTTCCTTTATGGATGTCATGCTAAATCAACTCATAGACATAGGAATCCTATTCTTCTTTGCACTTCTAATACTTTTTCAATTCATTGCTTTTATGAGAGGGGTAGCATAGGTTGATTTTGGTGCCAATCCTTGTAAATTGGTCTGCAATGATTGTAATCTGTCATTTAGAATTTTCAACCTATTTACAAGTTTGGGTATTATTGATTCTTCCTAAAAAATAGTATGTTCTTCAAAAAGTAGTCCTAATTCCATAGAATTATTTGGTAGCAAAGCCTTTTCATCTAAAGGTAAACCATTCCTTTCATCAGCATACACAGTTTTTGAAGGTACAATTCTTGATGCTGGTGACTCATAGAGTAAATCATGATCTCTTGTGTCCTTTCATTTTTTCAAGGATGTACCATCTTCATCTAGCTTATTAGGTTTATTGCATACCTTTGAAAATTTAGGCTTGCTCATTGGAGAATAGACTTTGGAAGGCTGACTATTGAAACCAGGGGATGCCCTGTAATAGCTTGTCACCTCTGTCAATTCTATTTTTACTGGTGCTTTTTGGGGGTGAATGTAGTTACTCCCTGTACTGAATTCTTTAGGCTTATCAAGATTTTTAGATCCCTCTACAATTTCATGTTTTGCCAATGCAATATTGACTTGTGACACATCGTTACTGTAGTGTAACTATGTCTTGCAAATTTCTTGACTCTTAACAATCCCATTTTATGATATTTTGTTTTCTGCTGCTAATGATACATGGAGAGAATCGTCCTCTACTGATGCAATATTGACTTTAGCAACATTGTTATTGCAATGTATATTTGTCTTGCAATCCTGCAGACTCTCACCAAACATAGTTTCTAAGATTATGGTTCATGCCACTATTGATCAATGGAGAGAATCACGATCATTTTCTACTGGTGATTTCTAATGGAATTCTTTAGGCTCATCAAGCTTTTTAGATACTTCTAGTTGGGGCTTGTTCAAAATTTTATTGACTTCTGTCATGACATTGTGTTGTAACTGTGTCTTGTAATCCTATTGACTTTCTTCTCCAAAAGTAGGGTGTTTCCTTATCACCTTTCCAGACTTCTTTCATTTCAGTTGTTTCTCCTTGTACAACCTCTGAAGATGCCTTAAACTAAGTTTGGTAAGGTCACTATCGACAGCTTTCCCATTGAAAGCTGAGATTATCATGACCCATTTATAAATGAGAATCTATTTGAAGGATCTCCAAGCCTTGTTCTGGAGCATAAATATCAACATCCACACACTGCAATAATCCATCAATGCCTGCAAGCTTCAACATTTTTGATGATGTACTGGAGCCTTGTCTCACTAGTTCCATTTGTATTTTGAATCTTCTGTTGTATGAGTCTCCAACATTTTGTGTAGATTAGAGTCAATGCCATTTGAACAAATAGATATATCAGTGCCATTTGTAGCTTTCGACATTTACAATATAGTAGTAGAGTCCATGTTTAAGTAGGGTGATAAGTTGTCATCCTTCATGAGCTCAGACAACTTCAAAGTATTATCAAATTTATTGCATTCTATCTTGCAAGCCTCCAGGTGGAAGAACAACCTAGTTCTCTACTAAGGTAGAATCCTTCATAGCTAAAGAACATTTTACATAAGTACTACTTGCAACACAATTACCAATGCCCTCTAGAAACACAATGTTTGAGCCAAGAGATCTGTCCTAGTCCTTTGTGACCTTGGACATCTTTGGTGAAGCATCTAAATGAGCAAGTTTTTGCCTAGAATCTTCTGTTGGAAGACCATCCACAGTTTGATTTGCAGTAGAATTATCTATGCTAGATTAAAGGGCTTGTCATCTACAAAAAAGGTTTCAAAGCAAGGAGATCTGTCATGACACTCTGTATTCTCTGTCATCTTTGAGGGGACATCCCCATTCTCATCTTTTGTAGAATCATCTATACCTCTCGTAAACATAGGTTTTTTCAATGAAATATCGGTTATGTCTTTAGATAACTCCTTAAGGAAAGGTAATGTATCATCATCTGTTGAAAGCTCAGACATTCCCAGTTTACATGCCTTTGCTGGAAGGACATCGGAATCATCTATACCACAAGGTGAAATTCCAACACTATGTGTGTGTTCAACTTCAGAATTCTTCAATGTAGAAACAATCTTGTTTACAAATAAAGTATTTCGAAAAGGAGACCTCTCACCACTATTTTCTACATAAGAATCATCTATTTGAGAAAGTTCTTTCTTAGAAGCCTCTATTAGAAGGATCTACTACACCTTGTGTGTAGCAGACTGAACTACACTTGAGCAAGCAGAAATGTCTCTAATTCTCTCAGCCTCCTTGTTCTTTAATGAGCTGCTAATGTCCTTCATAGACAAGATGTTCAAGCAAGGAGAAATATCTTGATCATTCATACACTTAGGCACATCTGAAGAAGATTGAAGGTCATTCATACTCAATTCTGTGTCAGATGACTGTCAACATATTTAATCTGGTAAATTTATTGGTTAATACTAGCTGACTTAAGGGATGGAAATTATTTTATTAAAAGAGTATTCAAGTTGACTTGACAAGGTGAATCATAAATATGAGAGGTCAAGTTGAGGATTGAAGTATGGAATTAAAGAAGATGAATTAAGGAAGAAAATTTGAAGGGTAGAATATCTGAGTTGACCAAGCTACAAAGAGCATTTTGATCAAGGAGGATCAAGTAATCAAGCTAGAATTAAGATCTAAATTTGCAAAGACATTTGAATCAATAATCAAGTCAAGTAATTGTTATTCTCTAATAATTGTAGTAGTGAATCAAATCTCTTAATAGAGTTAGCCTAACATCTATTCAGCAAATCCTCTAACAAGGTGGCATTTCTAGATTAAAGTGTCTGAAGACCTCTAACAAGGTCACTCCTAATAGGGTGAATTAAATCCTCTAATAGGGTCACACCTAGCAATGTGTTTTGTAACCTTTAATAGGGTTGGCTCCTAACAGGGCTCACTTCAGAAGAGTGAAAAACAATAACTAGTTGCAATTTCCCAAATTGGGTTTCCACATTATGTGTTCATGTTATTTTATTTATGTTTCTGCATCTAAGTTAATAAAGGCTAACCACATTAATATCTTAAGATCTCTGCGCTAACCGAGTGACAATAATATATTCAGTGTTAATCAAGTTACAATAGAATATTTAGTGTTAACCGAGTTACAACAAGTTTTGGTTTTATATTGTGTTGAAATCTTAAAGGGACTTGGATTTGTTTTTGTAGTAACTGATTCACCCCTCCCCTCTCAATTAATCCTTCCCACTTCCAACATGTGGATGCATTTGTACCATTATCATTTCTATTCCTATCTTGGAGACTTCTATTTAGTTGATGTATATATATTAAATGTATCTTGTATTTCAATAAACTTGTATCTATTCTAGCATACCCTGTAATATGTGTAGTGGATATTATTCATTAGATGTATTTCATCGTATCAGTTGTATTTACACTTGCTTATGAGATTATGTACCTATTTTTTGCTCTTGATTATGGACTTGTACTTAAGATTTAGACTAATTAATATAAACTTCTTCAAATGTGACTCCACACTAGTACATTTGGGTTCATTTTTTGACCTTTATTGGTCAAAATTTTGACCCAATTTTCGACCAACTTTCGACCAACTTCGACCAACCCATTGGTGGATATTTTTCTAGTCAAAATTTTGACCAACTCATTGGTTGGTCAAAATTTTGACCAATCTATTGGTCGAAAACCTACCTAAGCCATTGTATGGGTTCAAACAGGAATTGGTCAAAATTTCGACCAACAAAGGTAGAAAAAAATTTGCATGTTGGTGGAAATTTTGACAAGGTGGAAAAAAAATTTAGGCATTGGTGGAAATTTCGACCAATGAAGGTGGAAATTTTGACCAAGAAAGGTGGACAAAAAATTTAGACATTGGTGGAAATTTTGACCAATGAAGGTGGAAATTTTGACCAACAAAGGTGGAAAAAAAATTAGATGTTGGTGGAAATTTCGACCAACAAAGGTAGAAAAAAAAATCTGCACATTGGTGGAAATTTCAACCAATGAAGGTGGAAATTTCGACTAGCAAAGGTGGAAAAAAATTTTAGACGTTGGTGGAAATTTCAACCAATGAAGGTGGAAATTTTGACTAGCAAAGGTAGAAAAAAATTTAAGTGTTGGTGGAAATTTCCACCAACAAAGGTAGAAAATGCCCAGGAGTTGGTGGAAATTTCAACCAATGAAGGTGGAAATTTCCACCAACAGCTAGGTGTAAATTTTTTTCAGGCATTCTATAAAACAATTCACATGTCTTGCTTATGATATTAAATTTTACATGCATCCTACACTCTCTCATCCAGCTGATGATGGATTATGCAAAGTGATCTGAAACCATGATTCTAAAAAACACACAATCAAATCCAAAATGGACTTGCACTACAAATGGATTGTGGAAATCTGATATTGTTAATTTTGCATGCATGTCTACTAGGACAAATGTATGTTTAAGTTGTGATTGTCCTGGTAGACATGCATGCAAGTTTACCAATATCAGATTTCGACAATCCATTTGTAGTGCAAGTTTATTTTGGATTTGATTGTGTATTTTTTAGCATCATGGTTTCAGAGGACTCTGCGTAATCCATCATTAGCTGGATGAAAGAGAGTGCAGGATGCATGCAAAATATCATATCATACGCAAGGCATGTGAACTATTTTATAGAATGCCTGAAAAAAATCGACAATAACTAATATGAAGAATATATAATTAGTTATATGATTGAGACAAATCATGTGCCAGTGAGTTGGTCAAAATTTGAACCAAAAAAATTTTGACCAATGGGTTGGTTGAATTTGGTCAAAAATTGGGTTAGAAATTCGACCAATAAAGGTTGAAAAATGAACCCAAATGTACTAGTGCAAGTATGCTCGCCAAGTTGACTCTTTGAGTTTAGTCATCAAGTCACTCCACCAAAGTGCCTCATCAAGGTCAGTTGTTAGGTCCGCTCATCGAGCTTGCTCACCAAGTCGCGTCTCTAAGTGGCCTTGCTAAGTCGGCTCACCAACTTGCCCCACCAAGTTGCCACTTTAAGCCCACTCACCATGTTAGATCGCCAGGTCATCTCCCCAAGTCAGCTTGCCAAGTTGACAATTGAAGTACGCTCACCAAGTCGACTTTCTAAGTTCACTCACCAAGTCCGCCCCCTAAGCCAACTCTCCAGGTCAACTCACCAAGTCACCCCCACTTGCCCCACCAACTCACCACTTTAAGTTGACTCACCATGTTAGCTTGCCAGGCCGACTCCCCTAATTTAAACTCCTTATATAGAAATAAATTTTATAATCAAAATCTACAAATCACGTGTATTTGTTCATTAACATTTTTGCATTTTAAAGTTAATACTAGCACCACCTTTGACTGAAGATAACCACCAAATGTTTGTTGAATGAACATAGTCACATGTGCTATTGGATGAATGGCTTCCTCTCCACTAGCTTCATCAAGGCATATTGACTACATAGTATCAACTGAAAATCTAAAAGGAAAAAGAAAAACAAGATATCAATCTGTGTGTGTGCGCGCACATGCAAGCATGCATGCGTGTGCCATGTAAGTATGTTTAAGCACATCAATGGAGATTAATTTTTGTGTGCACATAATTTGTAGCATATCCTTAAATACTCCTTTCTATGAGCATTTCTATCTTGATATATGTCGGTATGATTTAAAAATTGAAAGACTCTAAGAACTTTGCAATTCATGTTACCTCAAAAACTCATGAGCATCTTCCTGTTTTCCATATCTAAGGTGATTGCCAATGTTTTTAATTCTAGAAAGTATTCTAATTGGTGATAAGGAACCATCTCCTCCTCTCACCCTCGAGACAAGAAACTCAAGCTTACACATGAAGCACCAGTCTTTCTTCTGACCTGAGCAGACCCAACAAATAGTATATGTTATTGTTTTTGCAAGCCACAACTAATATTGCAATGCTTGTGTCTAAGGATAAATCTACTGAGAAATGATAACATACATTTTTGAGAATGCGATCCATGGAGTAGATAGGCTACAAGAGGTTTTGTGTATATTAGACACTGAAGCACCACGTTAGCAAAGCAACTGCCAATAGACCAGTGGAAAGGCAAAGATCATGAATAACAATCTACCCATAAACTAATTCTTTATGTTTAAAAATTACAAGAATTCACAAACAAGATGTACCCTAACCCCTCCCCAAATTGAACCTACAATTTAACCTATTATACTTATATTACAATGTAAACGACACAAGATTATAAATCAACTCATGAAGATATTATCATTCTACCATTCTGAACTTTGAGATTGGTTTTTCTAACAGTCATTTGGATTGCCATAGACCATAAAACAAGAGGGAAAAGCATGTGCTCTCAAATAGAATAAAATTTTGGCACATACCTATCTTCCACATTCCAATTCCAATGGACAATGTCACCAACACAGATATTATGCCGAGTTATTGATAATAGATTCTAATGCATACATTCAAATGGAAAATATGAAAATAGACAAGTGGAACAGCCTCAGTTATTTACCTTTGGGAACACCCAGTTTAGGGAAAAATCTAGTGCATGTTCTTGCTCTGTTGTCTATGTACCTTTCTATGCAATAGTGTTCTCTCTCACATGTGGGGGTAAGGGAGACAAGGAGGCTCCTTTGTTGTCTCCTTGGCTATGCAATAGTTCTGCAACACCCTACCCCCCCCCCCCCCCCCCCTCTCTCTATGCAATAGTTCAAAGGTATAATCCACATTTGAAATGTGGAAAGTTACCAAATTTATTGTAGTTTACTCTCTTTTGTTCTTTTTCATGTAATAGGAGACCCTATAGTAATGGAGTTGTGTTTCCCTAGCACACGATCTAATTCATCATTCAATGCAAGACCCTGACCAAGAAGCTCCTCGTCCCTGCATTAAATTTGAAATAAAGGTGAACCAACTAGATAATGGGCTAATAAAACATGCTTTATTGCTAGTGAGAAACATTAAAAACTAGTCCACTTTGCATTTGTAACCTTGGGCAGGGTCTTAGCAACATCCTCACATTGAACCTTTGATGTAAAGGAGAAGTACACAAGCTCACAACCCTCAGGAAGGCTTTCTTAGATCAGAAGTTTCTGAGTAGACACAAATCCTCACTAATAATGCTGCTGCAATTTTCTTATTTAAATCCAAACAAAGTTGTATTATCTTGGGCAGAGGAGACTACTGTTGTTTGTGGTTAAGGATCCTTTAGGTCAGTAGAATCACATGCAAACTAGATGTGACATTGCAGTAAGAAAACTATAATAAGAGCTAGGAGCTTGCCTAGTGATCAAGGCTTGAGACTGGACATTGCATGAAGTATTTGTAGGCATTTGAGTCTCAAGCATCACCAAGTCAAAATCAAACTGAAAAGGAAACTTGGCAAATAAAACTAAATAAAAATAGTATTCTTGAGTAAGCATCAACATTGTATGAACAATTCCATTACAATGCACTATACTTGGTACAAATATATTGTTGGCTGAGTATAAAGAACATTGGTGGTGAGTTCAAGTCCAACCTGCAAAAGAAAAGACATTTACATAAGAACTAAGCAATCGTGTCTGGCAAGAAAAGATAAATAGAGATTTTCGACTGAAATTACGAATTGATGCTAAAAAACATAAACCATAAGAATTGTTCTATAGAATAATAAAGAAGAAAGATGAACAATCAAACACCTGAAGGATACAATGTTGATGCAGCTTCAGAAAGATCATCTGAAAGACATCATATGCTCAAGCTGAAGGAGCTTTGAGATTCATTACTATACTCAGAATGGGCTCATCTTTAATTTTCTAAAGACTGAAGATGAGCCCATTCCCGAGTGTAGTAATGAATCTCATATAATGCAAGAAAGAAATAACATCAACGAGAGTAACCATGCCATCTCTTAGCATTCTCAGTATTTCCATTGGCACATAAAGAAATAGGCTACACTTCACAATGCCAAAACCTTGAGCAGAATTCACTGTGGGAAGAAGCAAGTTATGTTTCCTTGGCAAGTGTTAGCTAGCAATCATTTCATATAACATCTTATAAAAGAATTCCTAAAGCTAACCACATTTTGAAATGAGGTAACAATTGATATATATCATTTCAAACTCAATTTATTCCTATTTGTGCATAACAAATTTGCATAAAATGCCAAGCAACCCCACTCCTTTAATATCAACATTTTCTCAGCAAAAACCTAGAAAAGCTTACCTCTGCATTCCTTATTTATGATTCTAATGATGCAAAATAGTGTTGTTGTTGGCAGATATAAACTAAAGTTTGAAGGATACAATGTTAGAGTAGCTTCAGAAAGATCATCTGAAGGTCATGATATGCTCACGCTGAAGGAGCTTTGAGGTTCATTACTACAGTTTGGAATGGGCTCATATTCAATCTTTTGAAGATTGAAGATGAGCCCATTCCTGAGTGTAGTAATGAATCTATAACCTTGAAACCCATCTCTTTGCAGACTTGCACATAGGCTTTAGAATACTAATGACACAATTCATTTGTCCATACTATTGGAGCAAAAATACTACTGTAGAATCCAAAAAAGTTAGGCCAAATAGGTAGATTACAGAATCATGAAATTGTGAACCATTACACACACACAAGAAGAATAGTACCTTGAAGCACTACTAATCAAATCTTCATTAACAGGTGGGCAACTTAAAAAAATCAAGCATGTCGACTCTAAGAGGTCCTGATTTGTTTACCCCAAACTCAAATTAGATAATTGTCATCATAAAAAATGAAATATCTGTATCTTTCAAATGAATTTGAAGAAATCTAAACACAGAATACTGATGAAAATTGTACTTGGAGATAGGTTGCCATTCTCTTAATGTTCTCAATGTATTTAGGAAGTGGTACATGAGGACCTAATCCTGAGGGGTGAGGATCCAAAGAATCATTTCCACCAAAATATACAATGATTAAAAAGGCCTATTGAACTGCATCCTGGGTGAGCCAAAGCAATAAATATATTAGATTGAGAATATCCAACATTTGCATATAGTGCAGCTGCAACACCAATCTCATAAAACCTATAAGGCAAGCATTTATCTCATAATCATAGGTACTGTTACTATTTATAGCCATTGAATAAATATGTTGACAACATACAATATTTATAAATATATCAAACTCCACGAAATACTATGCAGTAAAAAGAAATAATAAAATAACTGTGCTAGAGGTGCACAGTTACATGACAAATCCATTTTTACTTATGAACAAAAAGAAACAAATAATAAACAACCCAACACATGTAGTTTTTCTACAGCATGGTGTTAGTCCTTTCCCATTATCTTTTTTCCAACAGTTCCAACAAATGCGTGCAGTTGTTATTAATCCAGGAAAGACCTACTGTAAATTGCCTAATGGAGATGACACAAATCTGATATATAATTTGATAGCTATAACATATGATCCATGAGAGAAATTTAGCTTAAAAGATGCACTTTCTAAGACTTCTATAAACTCAAGTTTGAGGATCCATGTAGTATCCATTGAAATATGTTTGTAAAACTACTGTATTGCAACTGGAACAAATTCATCGTAAAAAATTTAGAAAGGAACTTGAAGAACATACTAACCACTCATCTTCATCATGTTGTCCAGATGAACAGCTTCAGTAGCCATATGTTGAGATAAATGACTTTAATTGGCTAAATAACTGAAGATTTGCACTTCAACAAGTACCCCACATTTTCCCTGCACTATCGGTCTGCTATGAAACATAGACGAACTTCCTATGGGGTGTATATAATTTACCCTGGCGTGAATTCTGTTTAAAAAAAGGGGCGAAGAACGGATATTCTTCTCCTGCCTGTTTGGACATCATGGTTGAGTCTTATGAAAAAGGGTTTTAGTCCTATCATTGGATTTGATTTGAATCCACAGTTGTTGCATACTTGCTATGGCAAGATGCTCATATGTTATGCATAGTGAGATAACGATCAACAAAAAATTACGTGTGATACTAAAAAGTGGAATCCGATGTCACAAAATGTGTTCACAAGATGTTCTTATGACCACATGATATGTCCCAGATCTGTTAGTTTCAAGAAGGAATGCATGTGGGAAAAAACTTGCAAGTGGTGTCATCGGAGTTCAAAATTATCCAACGATTCGCCAAGTCGCTAATGAAAAATACTCACAATTTTCCGGTGGCAATATAGCGAATGCCCGGATACTGGCTAAATAGCCATGAAAATGCACTACCTAAATAGCTTGAGCCGTTACCTCCCTTACTTCCATCAGCTCCTACAAAATGTACTGCCCTGCACGATTTTGGGCTGTGTCCTTTTAAATAAGCTTGGGGCAGCGTGAGGATGGGGAAAAATATTTATGGGGCCCTGAGCCCACGTGGGTGGAAGTTGGAAGTTTGTGGTCGTGGGCGGTTAGTGTTAGGGGTTTGGGGTTATAGTGTAAGTTTTAGTTTTAGTATAAGTTAGTTTATATATATATATATTTGTTAGTTTTGATTATGTTTTTATTTTTATATATATATATATATATATATATATATATATATATATATATATATATATATATATATATATAATTTAATTAATATTTGTCTTTTAAAAATTAGTTTATAATTAAGTTAGTTTGTTTTTATTTAAAATTATTTAAATTAATATTAAATTAAGATTAGTTTTAAATTTAAATTAGTATTAGATTAGTTTAATTTTAAGTTAGTATAAATTTAATTTAGTTTTTAGTTCTTAATTAAATTTATCGTTTGTGATAATTAATTTAGTTTTAGTTTAAAGATAGATTAGTTATTTAAAATAAGTTTAAAATTTAGATTTTAATTGTTAGGTAGTTTAATTTAAATGTTTTAAAACATTGAAAATTTATTGTTTGAAAGTTAAGTTAGTAGTGTTAATGTCTTAATTTTTATTTTAACTTTTTATTAATTTTAGTATTATGAGTTGTTAATGAGTAGTATCAGATTTTAGATAGTTTTAAAAAAATTTAGTTTTTTAGTATGTTTTTAAATTAGGATATTTGGCAATAGAGTTGTTTGTTTTGTATTAAATAAAGTGTTAGTTTAAATGATGTTAATTAGTATATATATTTTTTAGTGGAATCAAAAATAATTGCTTTAAAAGCATAGTTGTGTTAGTATTATTAAATAGTATCATTGTTAATTTATTTTTTAGGATTGTATCTTATAGACCAAATTCAACATATAATTATCTCTTCTTACACAATAATAAATTTACTTATCTATTTACCTTTATAATATATTTTGACAATTATATAAATATTATTAATTCTTATTTTCTATTAAATTTTATCAAAAAAAACTAATAATTAATATAGTGAAGTTGTGAACTTGTAATAAATTAAATTTTAAATAGGACATTTTAGAAATAAATTTTCTGAAATTTAATTGATATAAACTCTTGGAGAACTACTATGCTAAATCTATGTGAATAGTTTTTTAATAAAAAATGATATAATATTTAGCTGAAACTTTAATAAACTTATTTTATACTCTAATTATTAAATTTAATTATTTTAAATTGTTTTAAAAATAAATTTATATAATAAACTTCCCTATCTAAAATTTGATACTACTCATTAACAACTCATAATACTAAAATTATTGCCAAATATCCTAATTTCCTATTTTAAATTTTATTTATTACAAGTTTACTACTAATGTTTGCAAGAGCAAGACTGCAAATTAGAATCCTAAGCAGAAGTTCATGGGTCACTACCACAAATGCAACAAACAAGGACATCAGGCACATGAATGCAAAACCAAGACCTTGAGCACACAAAGATTTGAAGGATACTCCTATAACTATCAGAAGTATGGAGATAGAGCATATGAGTGCAGATCCAAGCCTAAGTGGTCATCAAACAAATAGACAAAGGTAAATCACAATGGAAAATCTTATAATTAGGATTACAATACTAGGTATAGTTGTCACTACTATCAAGAGTATGGACATGTTCCTAAGAATTGCATAAGAACACACTTTAGAAGTGACTACAAAAAATGGTTGAGTCAACTACATGTTTTAGTTGGTTGAAGATTGGTCACATATGTAAGAATTGCCCAACAAGGTCAAAAGTGCCAAGCAGTGATTCAACAAAGGCAAAGAAAAGGAAAATGTTGAGAATGTCAAAGATGAAATGAAAAATACATGGAAGAGAAAGGAAGATTGCAGCACATCAAGTTTTGATGGGATCTCTTCACCCAATGGGTCAGTTGATGACACCACCGCCAACTAAGAAATCAAGTGGTATGTGTGGGATTGATATTTAAATAATATATCATAATTATTTCCAAGGATTTAATTTTGAAAATATTTTATTTTCATGAAGAAAGATGCAAAGTTTTGTTTAGAATCTTGAAGAAATATTTTAGTTTTTCAATTTTCATGTTACTGTCAAGCATGAAAATTTTCACTTAAGTTGTCGAGTGAAATCTAGTTGATACTGAGCTATGATGAAAACCAAGAGTGCACAATGCAAGTTTGGATTAATACTTGTATGTATATTTTTCTATGTGTAGAACACATTTCCTTCCTTTGGAAAAGTTTCATGGAAGATAAACAAATCCATTGTAGTACAAATAGGAGAATTCATTGAGAAAATGGGAGAGAGCTTTGAGTCTATTATGACTATCTACTTTGAGGACTTTAAGTAGTCAATGAAACAAAGACACAAGATACTAGTGTCACTAGTTGAGAAACATTTCAATGAGGTTTGCTTTCTAGTTGATATTGATTTCACAAATGTACAAGTTGTAGCTCCAAGGGTTAATGGTTGAGATCACTAGGATATGAAGTCAATGTGGATGAGGCATCTATAGTAATTGCATCCTTTCTTGTAGAAGAAGAAGTAGATAATAAGGCTACTAACTTTGTAAATTGTGATGTTTCCAAATCAAAGATAACTATGGATCTAAAGACAACATTAGTGATAAGGAAGAAGAACAAGATTGTCAAGAAATTGAAAGAAAAATATGGTGAAGGGGCAAAGGAAGATAATGAAGATGATAATGATGATGAAGAAGAAGATGTACCAGCCTAAGCACCATTGGCCCTAACACAAGGTCAGGGAGAAGATCAAGGAGAAGAGGAAGTCAAGCTTGAAGAAGGTGTCAAAGGAGAAGAAGTTAGTGAAGAACCTATAGCCATAGAGAAGAAAAGAAAATATAAAGCCTTAGTAGTCAACAATTAAAGAAGGTTGTAAAACCTAAGCCTACAGTTCTAGCTACACAAGCTAGCACAAGACCTACTACTGAGAAAGCTCAAGAAGTAGCCAAGCAAAAACAAAACAAAGCTAGGAAAGCTATACAAGTTGATGTGTTTGAGAAGAGACAAAGGAGAAAGTACATTGCTCCAACTAAATCATATGAAGAGAGGATAGAATTTGATGTTAATAGCCAATTTAAAGTGGTAAGTCACAGTCCTTCTGATTTAGATTATCTATGTGAAAATATAAAGAATAATGTAGATTTGAGTGGATTTTCACATATTGGATTTGATAGACTTGGAAAGCTAGAAATGGATAAAGTAGAAGAGTCAGTATATGCCATGATGGTAACATTTAAGATGACTCTAATTGAGATTTCAAACTCTCTACTAAATACTTTATATGATAGAGTTGAGAAAAGATGGAAATATAGTCTTACAATAGAAAGGAATATTAGAGAGATTACACTTGTAAGAGTGATGCCAGATTTAGGTAAAGCTAAGATGACTAAAGCCATAAAAAAGTATGCAGGGAGATTTTCTCCTAAGTATCATGCATTTAATATTCTCCAAACTAAAATTGAAGATGTTGTTCAGAAAAGTACCCAAATTTGGAAGGTAATTTATGGGCTGACAACATCTAAGGTAATTGAGGAGAAACCTATTAAGGTAGGTGAAGATAAAGATGAGCAAGAATTAATTGAGGTTACTAAAGTTGATACTGAGAAGGATGAACATATGGAAGGCACTGAAGAATGGGAACAAAAATAGGCAATAACTGAAGATGAGTAGCAACTAGAATAGAGTATACCAGATATACAAATGTTGAGTGCCAATCCACTACATGTGACAAAAGTAGACACTAAAATCATATAGATCAAGGATGTTTCTGACACTATGACTTAATACATTAATTCACTAATAGAGGAGGACATGAAGAAGATACTACTAGACACCACCACCAAGGAAAACTTATGTAGTCACCCTATATTGGTGAGTGTAGATGAACTTAAGGAGGCAGAGAAGACATTTATAGAGGTGGAAACTTGAGACATCAAAAACCCCTTAATTTACTATGATGCAACCTACATTACCCATTGTAGTGTATCAAAGGAAAGAAACAACCACCATGGCTAACATCAACAAATTGGTTGAAAATTTGTTAGTACCAAAAGTTTCTACTCAAGCACAGGATGGAACACAAGCTCAAACAAGACAGGTAGATACTCATATACCTACAACACAAGTTCAAGATGCAATTGAAATTGAAAAGAAAGAAGATGAAAGATGGAAGATTCAAACTTGACTACATAGCCTTGTTGGAAGATTGGAGATATTTTTGGAATATTGGTTTGATGATAATATGTAACACTCATGACTGAGTTTGTCATTGATGTCAATATAGCATGTTTGATGTCTTATGTGGTATCTAACAAAAGAACAATGGAAAGATCAATTTGATATGCTTGACTAGTTGAACATAACAACCACTCATGGTTATGAGAGATACATTTGAGTATCTAGCATATTCAGTTAACATTGAAAGTAGAAAGGCTAAGTCTAGAAGAAGTTATGCAAGTTTTGGTAATGTTTGTTCTAAGATAGAGTTTATAGAGGCATGTTTGGGTAAATTTGTTATATCTCTTAGCAGATTTGATATATTGAGGATCAAGGTTGAGGACTTGGAGAAGACATGTTAAGGATGGCATGGCTAAGGTCACTTGTAATAATATTATGTGTACAAAAAGTTATTCAAGTTGCAAGGTAGAAGATTTGTGTTATTGCTAAGTGTAACATGCTCTTAATGCGGTCCTATAATAATTAATTGAGAAGGATTAACAACCAACTCAAGGAATTGTTTAATGGACTTGGTATAAAGGAAGGATATTTTCCTTTATCATGGCATGGATATATGTGAATTATGAATGTTTGGAAAGTAGCAGAGAGTATGGAATGTGAAGTTGAGCAAAGCAGTGCTGAAGTAAAGGAAACTTCATTGCCAAGGTTTTTCTGAGTGATCCAAGGTTTGGTATTTGGATTTGAGGTTTATGACTTGGTCTACAAGGTCTAATAGTAATTGGTCTTGTTGATAGGATAGAGTAAAGAAAAAATAGGGAAGATAAATAACAGTAAATTACTTGTTTGAGCAATGAGCTCTTTTGGTAGTTGAAATTGCATGTTTTGCCAATGGGATCTTCTTGCATACATTGTACCACAACTCCTAATAGGTTTAGCACAACTCCTAATAGGGTTGGAATCTCCTAACAAGGATTCAAAGTCTCCTTATAGGGACTAATTTTACGAAATGTTGTAACAGACCCCTAACAGGGTCTACACTCTAACAAGGAATATTTATATTAGTACATCATCTTGCAGGCATCATTCCCACTGGGGTTTTCCATCTGATCAAGGGTTTCCCTAGTCAACATATCTAGTGTATTTGTTTATGTGAATCTTTCTATTGTTGCTATTTACTTTGGTTGAATGTTTAAGTTTGTTTAAAGAAGATAAGTGTTTTAATTATTGGCTAACTGATTCACCCCCCCCACCCCCCTCAGTTATCTTGGTGGACTATTATTTCTAATAAGCCTGAGGAGAAATTGTCAATAAAAACATAGGTTACCTTACCAACAACTACTACTCTTCCAAGTCAAGCACTTCAAAGGTCGAGTATAGAAGTGACACCATTATAATCACCAAGGTCTAGTACATCCAAGGTAGGTGAGGTTACATCATTTATTGATGTCAACTTGGATGAAGTGATTTTCCTACCAAAGTTTGACCTTGCAACAATCAAAATTGAAAAAATGGGCATACTACAAGATGCGCTTGCAAGGAAAAAGCATCAAGAGCTACTCAGAAGAGAGCATAGGTAGAAGCAAGCATTGCAAGACATCAAGAATATATTTATTGATGCATTCAGCCTACCAGCACCTGAAGAAGACAAGCCTATCATAGAATAGTTGGTATTCATTATAGAACACATCAATGATGCAGACCTAGATTCAAATGTCAAACTACTTGAATGGCCTGAGAGAAAATTTCAAGGAAAGGTAAATGACAATGTGTCAAGTTCTATTACACTTTTAGTCTTGGTTGAGTTAGCAACCAAGACTAAAAGTATAAATAAAATCTTAGAGAATATTTTCTTACTTTACACCAATTTTTGTGATACAAATTTGTTCACACAAGAAGTATAGTGCCATATTGACAATTTGGAGGCAAAAATGAAGCTAACAGGTATTACTCTACCCAATTCTCTAGCTTAGAGTTAGAAGCACTTCAAGAATTTGATGAATTCCCAAGGTCAATTGGTTGACCTGCATGCTCAAGAAGAAAATATTTGGGCCACACTAATTAGCATCCAATCCATGTTAACCCCACACATGGAAATACTTCACAAGGAGCTAGCCTTTGTAGAGACACTAATGCAAAAAGATCCCCATCTTTTTATACTAGAAGGCTTAGTTTATCTTGTTACCAATTTGGCCATCCAAATCAAATCATTGGAGGTAGGTTGTGATAATTGGGATGTATCTTTGAAGCTAATACTTGAGATCCATAATTTTTTTTGGATAAACACACTATTCAGGTATAACCCTTTGACATAAGTGTCAAAAAGGGGGAGTAATAAGATAGGAGGAGAAATAAGAAAGGGGGAGCATAATAAGTTTTTAAGTGACATTGAATCCAAGTGATGAATAGATACAGTTTTGGGGGAGACAAAATAAAGGGGGATTCAAAGACATAAAAAAAGTATAGCATATGCATATTTACTTAGCAATAGTATTGATTCAAGATTCAAGATTTTGAGGTATGATAGTAAAGTCAAGTTTTGCAAAATTTTGAAATTTTGAAATTTTGTATTATACCGAGTAAAGATGGTGATTATCTAAGTTATGCTTATAAGTTAAAGATATTCATGCATGACAAAGTGTTTTTTCCACTCATGTCAAAGGGGGAGATTGTTAATCTCAAATTGGTTTTGACATATGAGTGTTTATACACTTAAGTCATTTACAAGATTAGTTCATGTCGAACAAATAATACATTTGGAGCATAACATGTCAGATAGTGCATATCAAGTGAGATTCTTAGTGTATGTTGAGTAAACAATTGGTGCCAATCCACTCAAGTGTCAAGTAGATATATGATGTCGAGTGATTCAAGAGCTGAGTAATCAAAGGATGTTGAGTTATTCAAATGGTGAGTTCTGCCATTGAAGTTGTAGTTGATGTTGAGCATCAGGGACTTCTAGTGTTGAGTTATATAGTTTTGACATAGTTGTTTGTAATGTCGCAAAATCCTATGTAAATTATTTTAGAACCAACTTAAGGATATATTTAGAGATCCTAGATGATAACAATGAATATTGATTGATTATCCCAATGCAACACACACAACCAATCAGAAAAAAGAGAAGGACTAAGCAATAGGTGAATCATAATCGTTGATTCATACCTAACCCTAAGTCACCAAGATCTTCATAAGGAGGGTAAACCCTACTATAGAATGTAAGTAAGGAGATGAGTAGAGAGAGAATTTTGTGCATGCAAAAAGAGAATCAAGGTGTGACTAAGGAATTGTGATCTAGAGACATGAATTATAGAATATGTTAGAGGAGAACATAGTAAAGGAGTTAGAGGATAGAAGAGATACATCTAATCAAAGAAGGATCAAGAATACATGCAAAGAGGTGATCTAACATCAAGTAGTAGAGTGCTAACAAAGGATCATTGTTGAGACATTTTAATAGGTGAATCATTTAAATCTCTTAACAGAGTAGTCCTAACATGCTGAGATAAATCCTTGAATAGGGTGCTTACTTCATTGTAAGTTGAAGTCCTCTTACTAGGAACACTTCTAATAGGGTCTTGAAATCCTTTAATAGGGTAATACACAATAGGCTTTGTAAGCCTTTAATAGGGCATACCTTTAACAGGGTAGATCATATTTCATGATCATACATTGTAACATTCGTTGGATATACTTTATAAATGTAGTAGTGAAGATGTATGGGTGTCATCCCCACCCTAGTTTTACCTTCTTATTAGAGGGTTTTTGGGTAATCATATCTTGTGTCATATGTGTGAATGTTTATTTACTTTCAAGCTATGAATAGTTATGCTTAATTTGATATTTTAGTTTACATGCATAGATTTTGAGATGGATGTGTAGTGAATGATTTTAAGGATGAAGTTTTCAAGTATTTTATGGGACTTAGTATTATCATATATTTATTGACAAACCTCCCTGCAGTAAGTCAATTTCATCAAACACAAAACAAAAAAAGTAATGATTCACTTGACCCCATGTCACATGAATTCTGGGAAGGTTGGCGCCAGGTTGGGATTATAGGGACATTAAGTGGATTAATGTTATTTGTATGGGGAGATGTATAAGTAAAGTAAAATGTAGTAAATAAAAGATTTGGCTTAAATATTGCTATTTTTTAAAGGATATGAGGGTTAATGGCTAGTGGATAGGGAATTAGTGGTAAAATTAGATAAGGGGTGGTAGGAAGTAAAGCAAGATGTAATGGCTAGTTATAGTATAGTTTAGGAATGATTAGTAGAAAATGTTAGGAGTAAGGAACCGTATATTAGATTACTAATAGAGATTATTTTAATTGATTTAATATTCAAATACTATAAGAAAATAAATTAAACTAAGATAATATATATGTTTATATATATAATTAATCAATTTACAAAAAAAATAAAACACACAAATTATAGCATTTATAACTATTCACATAATGAAAAATTGAGTAGCTCAAATTAATATAAAGATAAATTAAAAATCATTTTTATCATTACAATACTAATTATTGCATATTCTCATTATTTAATTGAATTAATTTTATCTTAGATGCTAAATATTTATTATAATTTATAAAAAAATTGAAACTAAAACATGCAACATTACAAAGAGAATGGACTAAATTAATACACAAATCTGCACACTTATTTTGATTCGTCGGAACTCGCCATATTGCTAGCAAGATTGTTGGTTTTTATGCCGGTAGTGATATAGCAACCCACTTGAAAGTCACAAACACGGGGAGGCCCAAGACATGTGATGTCATGTAGAGATTAGAAAATATATATATGTGCCAGCGTGTTGAGCCAGCTCAGCGATAGCGATATCATGGACCCACTTCTTGTGTACTAGGTACAAAGATTTTTGATCATGAGATTGAGCCGGGATTAAAGGGTGGCATTGACTCGCTATGAAGAAGTGCTTGGAAGTTAAGTATAGCGAGTTAGCGAGTGTGGCCCACCACTATTGAAGTAAAATTGCTGTCCACAAGATCAAGTTTTGATCGATGATGCTCGTTGACTCGCTATAGAAAGATGTGCAAAAATTAGGTATAGCGAGTTAATGAGCAATGGACCCACCATCATGTTCTTAAAGGTTGTTTCAATTGTCTACCACACGATTAAAGTAAGATCAGTGATCATCGCTAGCTCACTCTGGAAAGGTGCTCGAGAATTGTGCATAACGAGTTAGCGAGTTGATGACACATGTTCGTAGTCATCCATGGGCCCGATTTGAAGCGCCAGCCTTGAACGAAAGGTACAGGTGGATGCATTTTATTGGCTTGACTGCCAATTTGTTAAGAAGAAAGCTGAGTTAGCTTAGTTGTCATTCCCAGATCGTAGGATTTTTCAAGGATTAATGACACAAGTTTAAAAAAGAAAGTGCAATGCCACTCTATTTTTCTGTTTGGCACATTTATGATAAGCGAAAGCTTCATGTGTGGGAGAAACAGAGTATAACATAGAGATTTTCATTAATTCCAGTCCCATGTGAACTGAGATTGCAAATTTTTTGAGCACAAGAGCCTGATTGATTGTGTCGTGTTAAGCCTGGTAAAGATGTGAAACTATTCTTCTGTCATTCGAGAGAAATTTTAGAAGTTCAGAGAAGAACACGTTCAGCAAGTCAAGTAAGTACTCATATTATAACCTCTATGGTGTTCCAATTCTCTCAATACTATCAAAATGCCTCCTAAGAAACCATTCTCTGGGCAAATTAATTATATGGATAGGAATGTCCATGATGATTTATTAGAATTACTCCCAGAATCTACTGTACAACCTGCACAAGTTAAAAAGTTAATTTCCTTAAACCCTAGGCTTGAAATTGGTGATGACCTATATGACAAGGGGAACTGGGTTAGGGATGCAACAACTACTCAAACTGGCCTTATCTTGTTTAAAAAGTGGTTTTTGGAAAGAAAGTTGTTTGTCCCGCATGCTAATGTATGGAATTTTTATTTGGGAAAGTTAGTAGTCCCAAGTGTTTTCATGGATTATGATTTGCTTGAAACCATTGCTAAGAATTATGACCAAGCTATTAGGGTTGTCAGAAGAAAGGATGGTGTGCCTCTGGTCTCGATTACTCCTGAAGAAATTAGAGAGGTTTTTCACCTGGAACCATTATCAGACTACCATGTGCAAATCAATCTGCTAGAATTAGAGAATGAATATAAAGAAAAGAAGGATGTAATTAGGGGAGGTTCACTAAGGGCACATGTTGGTACAATAGGAACTTTTCCAATAATTATTGTAGCCTCTAGAGAGCCTTTTAAGAAGAGTCTTTTCACTTTTTGGGCTGTAGAGATATACAGGACCTTATGCCGAGTTTTTGGTGAAGATGAGCAAGAATTTATGCCCATTAGTTTCATGTACATGATGGTTCAGATTGCTTCCTTCAGTGTAGATGTTATTTTTGAGTTTGCTTCCTTTTTGGCTGAAGAAATTCACATTGGTTTAGTTGGGATTGCGAAGGGCAAGGTGGAAAAAAGTTTTGATCACTACTCTCTATTAATGCATATGTTTTTTTTCAAAGGAGTGACATATTTTGGTAATGAGATGGAACTAAACAGAGAGGAGAATGGGGAAATACTGCCAGTCCAGTTGTGGAGTGCAGATATGACCTGGGATGCAAGTAATGCTAGTTTTGTCAAATTTGATAGATATTTTGCTACTAAATTGAGATGCCTCAAATTGAGTGACAATCCCAGAATCCCTAAGGTACTAATGAGTCTCATCAGGCCTATGGATAACCCCCATGACTTGAAAGTTTCACATAATTGGGGAGATATCATCCCCTACCCTGTTTCTACTATTTTTAGAATCTATGGTTTCAAGGGGAACCCTCATGTTTTGCCTTACCAAGTTGAAGTTTTATGGCAGTTAGGGGGAGTGGAAGAAATGTTTTTGTTGAAAAGGAAATTAGGGTCAATTTTCCCTACCTGCACAGTGGCCCATCAATTTGTGATTGCAAAAGGGGGATGGATCTTTTTGCATAAAATTTTGGAGCAGTATATGATGGCTATCTCTCATCCCCATTTTTGTGATTCTGAGGAATTTTTCAATAAGATGTTGAGGCATAGAATCAAGTTGGGACCGGTCAAGCACGATTCTTATTATCCAGAGGATATTATAAGGAATGAATTCTCATTGCAGGAGTAGGAAACTAAAAAGGAAAAATGGAGAGTTTATTCTTGGGTCTTAGAATTCATTCATTGTTTTGATAATAAATATGATCCTTTCGATAATGCTATTACAAAGGCTGACAAAATAAGTAAGCTCATGAATACCTTCCTTGAAATAATGGAGGTCATGAATGAAAAGAAATTTTCTTTTATTGATTCATATCCTGATAAGGCCAGAGAGGTCATGAGGAGGTTGGCTTTCACTCCAAATGTGAGAACTGATAAAATAATTGTACAAAAGAGGCCCGGATATACTATAATTCATAATAAAAGGGTTCCTATAGACAAGGGCAAGCAAATAATAGGTTTTACTAGTATAGCCCAAAA
Source organism: Cupressus sempervirens (assembly GCA_028749045.1). Taxonomy (NCBI): domain Eukaryota; kingdom Viridiplantae; phylum Streptophyta; class Pinopsida; order Cupressales; family Cupressaceae; genus Cupressus; species Cupressus sempervirens. The sequence goes on from CM053789.1 coordinate 325,180,190, forward strand.
GGAGAGAGCTGAAGAGCCCAGTCCTAAGAAGCAGAAGGTAATAACAGAAGAAAGGCCTCAATATGAGGAATATTCACCCACCCAGTCCTGTTTGACGATTGGAGAAGAGTAGTTCACTGGTGAACAGGTTGAACAAATGGGATCATAGGGAGATATTTTTATTACTCAAGCAGAATTAGATGAGGGTAACCCTCTAGAGCTTCCTCTCCCAAGTTTGGATCTAACAATAGTTGATTATAGAGGCAGGGAGTTGGAACTTGTATTAGAGTAGGCAAGTCATCAATTTTTGACTAATGACAGTTTTGTGAAACCAAGGGCTTTTCAACAGTTTTCATGGAGGACAAACATGAACGTTTTCAAGGAGAAATGTAAAAAGATGAAAATAGAGCATCCAGAAATGGATGAAACTTCCATGCAAAACCAAATTAAAGAAGAAATGATGAAGGAATTATAGAATATAAGCCTTGAGGAGGGGAGGAAAATGATAAAGGCATCTAACATTTTATTGTTGCCCAATTGGGATATTGCAGATGCATTAATTTTCAATTCTGTTTCAAGTAGATTGGAGTTGCAAGACCCAAATAGAAGAGACTTCCAAGGCACTTCATTCATTGAAGATCAAGCTACATTGGTTAGTTGGTCATTGAGAAAGGGATCTAGAGCCACACCATCACAATCAAATGAGTCTAGGTTGATGGGAAATATACTTGTAAGAAGGGTTGCTGATACTTCACATGTATAGGCAGCATATTGGAATGTGGATTCTTCTAAGTTTGTGTTGGCCACTACTAAGAAGGAGGAATAGGTTATGTCCAAGTTATAGAATAAATAGGAAACACTTCTTGAGGCCTATAATAGGGAGGTAAAAAGGAGAATTGAACTTGAAAACAAGGCAATGGGGAATTCCACAAGGCCAAGAATAACATACCCCCGTCCTCTAGTAGAACCTTTTAAATCCAACCGCTTTGTAGAGATACCAGACACACCTCAAAGGCCTGAATATTATACAGCTAAGGAATTTGAAGAAGAGAAGAGAAAACTATGGGCCTCACATGTAGAGTTAAATACGCAGTATGAGGATAAGCTTAGAAAGGCTCTAATGTATTTAGTGGACAAAATTGAGTGGCCCTTATTCTTTGATCAGTTGGTAAAAGTAATAGATATATGGGAGGAATTGAAAACTCATGATGATGCCTTGAAGCCTATTGTTAATAAATGGGAAAGAAGGGAAAATGAAATCACCCTTTTATGTTATTCAGTTATAAAGTCTTGCAATGACCATGTTGAAAAATTGTATGATATTGCTAATGACATGTCAGATTTTGATAACAGGAGAGTTGCTCTGCAATTGGAAATTGTTTCTTATTTGAATAAGTACAAGAATAAAAAATTTGATCTATTTCCTTATACCTTGGATAGAAAGAAGAAATTGAAAAATAAGGAAGAGTGGAGTAAAGAATTGGATGACCTTTTCTGCACAAGGATAAATAAAGTTATTAATGAAAAGGGGCATGCTTGGTGGGCCACCACGACAGAGGAATTGGTTAAAGTCCAATTATTTTTTGATTCTTTGAAGCAAGAATTTGTTGACTTTGAAAAGAAGGCTGGTTATATTTTAAAAAAGAAAAATGATATCCTACAGTTCAGCTGGCCAGATGATATACAATTTGACACTTGGATGGTAGATCTTCTGTTGGACAAGCAGTTAGAGGAGGACAGTTCAGATGATGATGAGAAACAAGAAGGTGAGGTGCAGGTTATTGACACCTCTGCACTAGAACTAAAAAAAGAAGAAGGGGAAAAGGTAATAATGCCTGCTCAGGGTGAAAGCAGTGAGAACCCACAAGAGAAAACCGATTTGAAGGTATCACAAGATCATCATTCTTTGGCCAGCTTGGTAGCCACATATTCTGAGGAGCCGAAATAATGAGAGGCAAATCAAAAGTTGATGATTCACAAGAGAAACTAAAATGGGCCTACTTGAAGGAATATTTGATATGCCTGACATTCTGTTGTGATTGTTTTTGTCTTTTGTATGATGCTTTGTTCCTTGGACACTTGTAAGATCACAATTTCCCTTTGCTTGTTGCAACTCATGCTATATAAATGAGTTTTCAAGGCATTGTGATGGTCCGAGACTTGTGCATTGTGATTGTCATAGGAACTCATTGTTCCATGGGACAGATACTGAATTGCAGAGAACAGGATTATTTTATTGATTAAATTTTTTTCACAATGCCTTGTCTCACCACACCAACTCTACTTCTCCCCCAAACACTCAAAAAATCCCTTCTAAATAACCAAACAATAGTAAACAACCACTACTGTCTAACTATTTGATTGTTACCAATTAGTTATAAACTGAAATTTGTTGTCTAAGTTGACACAAAGTGTCAACTTCAACAACTTACAATCATATATGCCTTTAATATATTTCACTAACCTTTTCAAAGGTTTTATAACTTCACTAACCCTTCCAAAGACACCTAAAACCCTTACAAGCTGTACTAGGCCTAAAGACACCTAAAACCCTTACAAGCTTTTCTTTGCATTTTTTCTACATCTGATACTTTTCTTATAGGTGGACATGTCTATCACAAACATCCAACATGTCTATCCTTAGACTTCATGCCAAAAACCCTACAAACAACACAAAAAAAATAAGGAAATGAACCATCCAAACATCTCTAATAGCTTGTGGATATCCCAAAGATGCATAAGTGCATGACTTGTGAAAACCAAAAATATAAGACTAACTTGTATAACAAGCAAATAACCAAAATAATTTTGTCTATGTTATGTTTTACAATGATAATGATATTTGGATTCAAGTATGAGGAAATTTGTATCAATCAATTCATTAAATATCATTTGAATACAAAGAAGATTTTAAGAGATTCAAGAGCATAATTATAAGCCAAATTTGTGGAAGACCTAAATCAGACATGAGTGATCAGACATGTGAAGGCTTATTTTGAATATGATGAGCAGATCTAAGGCATAATTTTTATGGAGGTATATTGCAAGTTTAGAGCATTTATTGAAAAATACTATTTCAAATCTTGGTGGATTATTCATAAGTACAAGGTAGATTTGTTGAAGACCTCGAAGGAGATCTAAGGAAAATCTACCTACATTATAAACACTTTGCATTTCAAAGGTTAGTTCCTTCTGCATTGCAAGATATGAGGTTGGTGTCTCTTGCTAATTGAGTCTACACATTTGTGTGAAGTTATATACATACATACATATATGTGTGTGTGTGTACATACACACACAATTCACCTACAAGGATTTCCATGCTAAATAGTATATGCATCTCGTCTTCTTTTGTTAGACATCAACTATGTGAATGCTTTCTACATTGCTTTCAGTTGACTAAATATATATAATAAAATATGCAGGTTTCTATGCCAAACTAACTCCAATGTGGACAAATATCTAATAATTGGGATTTAAACTAAGCAAGAACTATATGTTCAAGGAACCAAAAGATGACTGCAATGAGACTATTACAAGCGAAAAAACTTTAGTCTCATTAAAGAGAATTGGGATGTGTTTTTGAAGACTTAACAAATTTGAGCTTCACTTGGTCTCAAGAATACTATAATATTCTCTACTTAACAAGGCCAACCACGTGAAGGTGGAAGCTCATCTGGCCTCACCCCCATTCCCCTAACAACAATCTAAAGTACCCATTATCATTTAATTACATACTTCATTCATTCATTCATCCATTTATGAACTATAACATTCAATCAATACAATCACATAACATTCATTAATATGATATAAAATTCATTAATACACAATACTAATCAAAACTTCATTAACACATAACAATATTCATTAACATTAACTAAAAATCGCTATTAATATGCATCATTCATACAAAATTATTTAAAACAAAGTTCTTTCATTATCCAACAAGGTTTATCAAAGAAGATTTTTAAAACATCATTTCTTTTTTTTGTTTTTCTGATCTCTCTTAAGAAAAACACTCATAGGAGCATCCATATCTACTTCATTCTCCTCCTCTTGGAGGAGCAGGAGGTTGTTGCACTAAAGGGGGCTCTGTTGCAAGAACAAGTGAATGCGATAAATTGGCATACTCTTTTTCTTTTTCTAACTATTACAAATTTGTAATTAAGTACGAGTACAACATAAAATGCATTTTTCTTACCTGACAATGCCACATCATCTACATTAACATTTTGATCTACCACCGCGTCAACATGTTGATGATGGGGACACAACCCAAGTGCAGAATAGACACAACAGGAAAGAGAAAATTTTGTTAACTATGAAAATATGCTAGTACACTTAGTGCCGAGAAACAGACTCCAAAACAAGCCCTATGGGCTTACAATACCATAAATCTAGAGATAAATTCTTCTCCTAGTACCTTCTCTCAAACTCCACTCCGAACTGCCTTTTACAATGCCAGAAATGTTCTTAAATAGACCTCGAAGGGTTAAGGATTAGGAATACATTCTAGAAAGTGCTAGTTGGCATCCATCGACCAAATAGAAGGCTCTAGAAGTCGCATTAGAAGTTGGCACAAAATTAGAAGAATCTAGAAATAGTAACCGAACTTTCGAGAGGCATAACTTTTGAACTGTAGCTCCGATTGACGAACCGTTTACATTTATGGAAAGCTCTCAAAGTGCTCTATAGCCTTATGGACCAGCTTCACTCGTCCCCCATTTTTTAGTGTTGTTCAAGGTCATTTAATGCCCCTAACCTAACTTTGAAGCATTCTTAAGAGGTCTCCAAAAATCAAAAAACTGTGATAACTTTCAAACCGTAGGGCCTTTTGACCTGATTCTTTTTTTGGAATGCTCTAAATTACAATTACAATCATTTGACCAATTTACACCTTCTAATTCACCAAAATGATGGCTCAATTACATACTCTTTTTTTTGGCATTTACACGTATCCCAAGGTGCTCAAATACTCTATCCTAGAACACTAATAGTACAACTGTGAGAGTTGGAACCTTTATTTGACCCAAATGTGTATCCAGAAATGAAAATACATGAAACAAAAACTAAGTCTAATTACATTTTTTGGACGACATAGGATTGCCCTTATGCCTCTGGATGCTCCTGCATCAGTTGAACACTTGGAACATGGTCCACTGCTTCAGCATGATGTTCAACATGCTCTGAAATATTCAAAAAAAGGATACATGTCAAATTCCAATTGAAGATGTTAAATTGTATTCATAATTGCATAATTAATTTCCAATAGCAAATTAATACCTCCACCACTATAATGCACATCATGGCCTTCGTTAGGAGTAGGTTCTGTGGTAGGATATGAAGGCTGCAGTAAAATGTTATGCACATTGTTATGTAGTCAATTTATGTTTAAAACTAATACCAAAAAAGAATCTTCTCAACTATTTAATTTCATTTACTTTTCATTTGACCAATTTACTTATGAGATATCATTTGGTGTACTGGATTGTTGGGCAAGGCTTACAAATTCTTCACGTAGGTGTGCAACCACAACTTTATAGCCTTCCTTCAAGGCAATTTTTCTATCTTCATCTGTAACCTCCACATTGAAATCTGTGCCCTATTTTTTTGCTTGATAACGTCAGTTTTCCATGTATGGTTTCATTAAACAAAACTGTTTGCAACATTATATTAAAAAAAAAAAACAAAATTCATTGCTCTACTTACAACTCGAGACTGCAAATTGATATAGCCACCAGAGCCAAGTTTGTGTTGGCCAACCTTTTCTATTCTCGCTTTTGTAGCCACGGATGTGTCCTGCAATCTATGAACAATTTCAAACATCTTAGATTATATATTTACAAATATCAATAATTAGTGCATGATTACAATGTACTTAATACTATAATGACATACCTGTTTTTGCCTTGTGCGGCTTCATTATCTCTATCTTCACATAGCCTTTTCTCCTTTGTATCTTCTATTATTTCATTCCACTCCATCGGTGGAATCATAGGAGGATGGTCATACTTTGGGTTATTCTTAAGAGCCCTTCTATATTGATCCCTCACAGTCTTTATATGCTTTGCTGCTCTTTTTAGAAGTAAGCCAGTGTCAAAAATGTTTTTCCCAAATTTCTCGTCAATGGATGCAATCAGTTGATTTTTTAATTCCACAGCTTGTAAATTCCACCTTTTAAAAAAAAAATAGATTGTTAGATTAATAACTTTAATATATTATAATAAATAGAAGAAAACAAAAATTATGTAGCAATGATATGAAACTACGTACCTTTTACATATGGTGAGTCCAAATAGTCTCAATGTCGTATGAAAAAGATGTTCAAAGAAAGCATTATTACCTACAAAAACATAAAGGATTTATTAGTCCAAAATGAGTAATGTAAAAGTAAACTAAATTTACGCTTTAAATAATATCAATTTTAAAGCACCTGGAAGCTTTCGATCTCTTAATGGAAACATAGTTTTCTTATTCAGCAACAATGTCTCTCCATATGAACCAGTACTAAGCACACAAACTGCTCCAGAAAATGGATCAGCTTCAGTAGTACTGCTCTCTGTTGCTCCATCAACTGAAACATCATACAATTAAATGAAAATTTTAGTACTGCTCTCTTTTTGTCTACCTCCCTGCCTATGTCCATGTCTCTCTACCTATGGCTATATATATATGTATGTATGTATGTATGCATGGTGTGTGTATGCATGTGTTTGTGTGTATGCAAGCTTCTGTAGACATCATTTAAGCACTAATATGCTACTTCATTGTTCATCAACTTGTAGAAAGACATTACAAAATATAACACATTACAAAATATAGTAAAACAAGGTTTAACCAGTTCTAGTGGGCATAGACGATGATGTTTGCATGGTCCTTGTTGCTGACAATGCAACAGATAATAGTGGGCCACCAACTGAAGGAGGAGTCCACACTTCATCATGAGCTGAAGAATAGAATATTGTTAGCAAAGACATTTGCAATGGATAAATATTAAATGGGATACTAGTGAGAAACATCAACAAAAAAAAGGTAAGTGTTATAATGTTGATCAAAACAAACAAAGTGTTACTTACATGAAGGTATTGCACAACAATCCTGACCATGTTCACCATGTGACCTTGCAACTGGCACATATGTCTATACAAGAACACATAAAATTAGAGATCATGATCCATAAGATACTATAAAAGATTAATATCTATTGAACTTCTATTACTGCTTACTTTCAAAGATTGGATTCTGCGGTCCAATTCTATTCTCAGTGCCTCTTTCTGCTCACTTCTGTCACCATTGATGATAATTCTAACAAGCTCATCAGTGTATCTTTGCGTAATTTTTTGGGTGATGAAAATAGGGTTAGTACTAAGGCCAATGTCATGTAGATATGATGCCCATATTTCAGATTGCATTTGATCAGTGATCATTGTAGCTTTTTCCTATCATTTGTGACATCAAATATTCATATACTTTCATCAAAATAACTGCAAAGCCATAAAGAAAAGAACATAATAATAGGACATTTGTTTCTATATTAACATTAAAATTTACAATAATTAATTTTTACCTCTATTGAAGGTGTCCGAGATGGTGCATCCATATCGCCCTGTGAAAAAAATTAGTAAGTCTTAGAAATTAGCAGCAAAATTAAAGTAATAGATTTACCAAAAAAAATATTAATAATAAAGTAGATTGTATAGTAAATAATTTGTCTTAACTTAAAAATTTAGCGTAACTAATGTTTATATCTAAAAACATATTTGACATGTTCTACTTAATGTTTATATGTGCACATATGGTTTGGAAAGAAATATTTGGTCATACAAGACGCTATCATAGTTGACATTGATTGTATTTGAAGATTTCATTGATCATCATGATCTTCATCCATGTCATCATCATCATCATCATCAAACTTGTCACTTTGATCATCATCTTCACCACCACCATTTTCATCACCATCATCATCCTCTTGATCACTATCATCATCATGACCACCATCGCCATGATCATCACCATCTTCATCACCATGATCATGATCGTCATTAGCATCATCATCATCATTATCGCCATTATCGTTAGTATGACCAAAATCATCACCATCTTCTTCTTCTTCATCACTGGGTAACTATCATTCCTGATAATCATTTACTTCCTCTTGTGCTTCTTCAATATCTTCTAATTCGATCACATTATACTTTACTGGCCTTCCTCTTGGGTCATGTCTAACAACAAATGACCAACTTGGTTTGTCTAGAAAACCAAAGTCAAACACTTGCTCGCATTGACTTGGAAGAACATAGGACTCATCTCCGACTAGCTAAAATGACCTTGTATTAATCATAGTAAATCCACTATCGCATTCAATAACAGTCCTATCAGGATCATTTCAATTTAGTCGTAACCTAAACCATTTGATGACAAATAGAACTATTTTGAATGAATCAAAGTCGCACTCAAGTATATCATCCAAAATGCCATAGTATCAATTTTTAGATTGTTGAGGATTGTAAGAATTTGGCTTAGGTCAGAATTCACCCAAGAACTAAAGAACTCAACACAAGCATAGAGTAGACCAAAATAGACAGAGTATGATTAGAATCACAATATTCATTCAATAACTAGATACCAGAGTACACTAGGAGTGCTTGAATATAAAGGCCTCAGGAGAGCTTCTAGAATGCATAGAAGTTAGCATCATGATATGTCATACAACCAGGCACATGTCCACTAGATATGGATTATCCTCCATTAAACACGAGATTAAGTGCGATGATGTGGGGATAAGCCTACAATGGTCTAGCACGCAAATCAATGGAGTAGACAACATGTGCTAAATGAGGAGTGCGGAAAATTGTGTTGTCATCATGACAACTCAGTGAATGATGCACACTCCTGTGTTGTAGACACCATGTGCAAAAATAGAATTGTGTAACTCAATAAGAGTACACAAACTCCTAAGTGTCTCACCTAAAATAATAAGAAAATAATGCAAAATAATTAAATAATGCATTAACATAATTAAAACTTAAGTAAGTGTAATAAGTAAATACTTATTTACACCAACACCCCCCCTTAAGTGCAAGTTAGGGGAATGCCCTTAAGCTTACGCAATCTAGGATGAAATGCAATATGGGTCCCAGCTACTAGGCCATGTAAGGTATCCATGTACATAATATTATGCTATCTCCCATAAAGCGAGGAAAGAGGGAAAACCTCATGGGAAAAACCCTCCCCCAAAAAGAGAGATAAAGAAGGATGCATTGATGGATGGAGTAATCAGGACCCCCCCATTATGACATACATCCAATATATACATAAGAGAATGATGAGAAGAGGTAGAGAGATAGGATGGGATCCCCCCTCCTAAAGAAGAATGCCAAATAGTGACTGCTCCGATGAAGAAGCTGATCCAAGACTGCAGAATGGTGTTCCTCCCCTTAGGAAGAAACAATGCCAATGGTACAAATGAGAGGCTTTTGCTATGTGTGGAAAGAATCCCATGGATAAGTGATGTCTCTAAAACCTGCTCAACAGGCTGAAGAACTTGTCACAAAGAGCTATCTGTCTCTGCAACTAATGAAGAACCCTACTGCAACTGCTGATCATAAGTATCCACAATCACTTCAACCTGTGAGGATTGATCATGTAGAGAATGAAAAAGAGAGTCTGATGGAACCATCATGACAACTAAAGAAGGAACTTCTGCATCAAGAAGAAGAGGTAGATCATCAATATTGTCCCCCAAATCTATCACTAAACCTGTATCTGGAAGACTAGATGTACTCTGCTATTCTGGACCTATCACTATGGTGATGTATGCATGCGAACTGAACTGATGAAGTGACCTCTCACTATAACTGTCGACAAAACTCCACGTGTCTGAATCTATTGAAGCACTATTGCTGGTGTCACTATCAGTTTCCACACTATATAATGTGCGAGAAGGAGTAGAGGACAAGCTTGGTGAACTTTCCTCAAAATGTACATCCTTCTCCACAAAAATTTGATGTGTCTCAGGATCTAGAAGTCTATATGCCTTCACACTGTCTTCATAACCAATGAAGGTACAAGGCTGAGGTGACTATGCCTTACATCCCTTGGAATATCTCTTTGCCCATGCAAGACAACTGAAGACTTTAAAGTGTGCCATAATAGGTTTTCTGCCACACCATGCCTCAAAAAGAGTTTTTCCATCTAAGGCTGGATGAGGAGAATGATTAAGAATGTGAGTGGCACTGGAGATTGCTTTGACTTCTAATGATGGATCTAGAGACTTGGCATGAATCATGCAACTTGCCATAGACTTAAGAGTTCTAATCCTCAATGCTACAACATCTGTGTTATGCAGACTGAATGCTGAAGGAATCTAAAGACCAATGCCCTAATGTCTGCAAAAAACCTTAAATCTTTTGTTCACATCCATGTTTCCATTATCCATTCAGATTACTTTGATGGCCTTTCTGGATTTTTGTTCTACATGAGCCTTGAAGTCTAGAAATGCATCCAAAACTTCACCCTTACTATGTAGAAATTAGACCCAAGTAAACTTTGAAAAGTCATCAACTAAGGTAAGTATGTAGCGACCCTGGCTAAATGCAAAAGGACCTACTAATACCATGTGAACCATTTGTAGAACGCCTGTTGCTCTAGAAGACTTCCCTCTTTGTAACTTCCACTCTAGATGCATATCCACTAAATCTGTTGAACATTTACCCTTAGAAAAGTTGATTTGAGGTAGACCTTTCACCATTTGGTATGTGCAAAGTTGTCGAAGATAGCGGTAGTCAAGATGACCATACCGCTCATGCCATAATTGCATGTTTGAATTGGATTGTGATAACAAGGCCTTTGAAGAAGACTTGGGCACAAAATGAGAGAAAGAGTACAACCTCTTGTGATCATTCACTTTCCCCACTGCAACCAAGGAATTGTCTTTAAGACTGTGCACTTTTACTGAGTTAGGAAGGAACTCAACTCTATGTCCATCTCCAAAGTGAGTGACTTGGTAGATTGAAAGGAGATTTGAACTTAGGTTTGGAACATAGAGAACCTCTTGAAACTCTCCATTTTCCATCTCCACATTTCCTTTTCCTTCAACTTCCATTTTGTTATCATTCCCCATGAAGATGTGCGGTACCTTTGAGTGATTCATTGAAGAAAAATCCTCCTTTGAAGAACCCATATGATATGAGGCACTTGAGTCAAATATCCATTCCTTTGAAGAGTTTGCATTAGCCATGAGTGCTTGCCCTATGCCCTTTGAATCTGAAGAAGATCCCTTCTCCTTGTAAGCATTAGGCAATGAAACATTATGTTTCTTCATGATGTTGCTTAATTCATAAATCTTTTTGAGATAACACTCATGCTCTTCATGACCCATTTTCTTGCAATAAGCACACTTCTTCTTCTCCTTATTGTTTTCCCCTTTCTTGTTGGAATTCAAGGACTTGCCTTGTTGATTAGATTGACGTGTTGTCTTTTCTGCATCCTCAGATTTACTCTTCCATTTCTTTTTACCCTTTCCTTTGTTTGAAGATTGTCCAGCTGAATGTTGAGAACCCTCATTGGTCACCAATGCTTTGGACTGAGGTGATTTGAGAATCCAAATTATTTTCAACTTTTTTTCTTCTTCATCCAACAGTTTAGCATATTCATCAAAAGTGACTTTCTTGTAGGCAGACCCTAAGGTAGTCTTCGAGGTGTTAAAAGAAGATACAAATGTGGAATATTCAGATGGCAGCTTATTATGTATGAGATAGATTAGTCTATCATCTTTGATAGAATTCCCACAATCAGTAAGCTTTGTCCTTAATTCATTCACCTTGATGATGAAGTCTTGTACTAAGTCATACGACTTAGGATCTAAGGAAACTAGCTCATCTTCAATTTTAAACACATCTTCTTTAGACACTTTACCATATAGGCTTTCGAGCGTATCCCAAGCTTCCTTGGATGTAGTACATTTCTTAATTTGATACATGATCTTATAATCTACCCCCAAACATATATCACCTAGTGCTTTCCTATCCATGGCTACCTAATCTAAAATTTTACTTGTTGATACATTATCACCTACTGGTTTAGGAAGAGTACCATCTACATATTGTGAAACTCCATTATGCATTAAGTGATACAACATTTTGATTGACCACGAAGCATAGTTATGAGGAGTTAATTTAGGAAACTTAAAGTTTCTCATAATGCAAAAAATGAAAGAAAAGTGCAGAAAAGAGAGAACACAACACCAAGAACACCCACCCTTTTCACTAAATCAAGAAACCCCCCCAAAATAGATGCTTTGGGCACTTTATCAGTAGTGTGATTACAATGGGCCACTTCCCAATTTTGGCCTTTGTGGACTTCTAATTTTTCTTGTTACAACCTCTTAATGGAGTACAAATCTGAAACTTTACAAAGTGCTACAATTCTGAAGCATTACAATGCAAAGAAAGGCCCTATTACTGAAAGTGACAATTTTGTCCACACAACACTACAATCTAATGCCAGATCTGGAAAGTAGATGAAAAAATACACACTATCAAAAAAAACATAACCTATTTTCGACACCAGATGTGCTCATACGGAGCATTTGAAGTTGCAAAATATAGGATTATCTAGGTATAGTTGCCAAAAAATTCAAATTCTGAACAATGCATGCACCAAAACAAAAAAATAGCTACACCACTAAAAAAATTAGAAAATTTTACCCAATTTCAAAAAACATTGTACCTAATTTGGAGTTGGGATGTGCGAGTTATGGCCTCTTGAAGTCGGACTGCCAAAACTAAAATCAATTTGGTGAGGGGTTACACCGGCAAAAAGAAAGGTTAAATTTGATGGTCATACGACCATCACATCAATTCAAATTTGGCTTATGATGATGTCCAGGCAGGCATTAGTTTTAGGCTCATAAAATGATGACGTTAGCAAAAATTTTGACTCACTGATGATGTGGCAGTAGACGTGGAGATCCGTACGGTACAGAATCATACAGACGGTACAGAAAAAACTTGCATGTCAGGTGACTAGGATACTGACGTGTCTGTGACTAGGTAGAATGTACTGCTGACCAGGCAGAGGCATGGAAGCCGACGTCAAAGTAGACTATGTAGTGGCAACAAATTATAATGCATCGCGTGTTAGGGTCTGTGGGGACCTCTGCGCTGGTGTTAGCAATATCATTGTCATCAGACTGAATGTCTGCACTCATTGAGATTTGCAAAAATGATGACGGTTTTCAAGCAGCGATCTCCGGAGTTTTGCTCAGCGCCGAAGACCCTCAACTAATATCCCACATTAGTGGGAATGTGCATTATGCACTTGTTTAAATAGTAGAGTCTGAAGTGATACTGCAAAAGTAAGCATCACCGGGTGTTGGTTGTCGGTGGCTTAGTGATATGCCAAAAAATTGCTGCCGCGGTTGGTAATGTGTGCAGTATTATATGTACAGGTCTGTACGGTCGAGTGAGCTGGCTTGAAAATTTATACAATAAATCTTGTAATTAAATAATATATCCATCCAAATATGTAGACTGGAGGTTGATAGCCTGGCTCTACCAAAAATTTTCTCTACCAATAATGTATAAAAAATTTCAAAAAATGCCAAATTTGGAAAGTATAGAGATAGATCTGAAAATAAAATAAAATAATCAGATCAAATTGGTTCATACCCAATTGCAAATCGGTGCCTTTGGGTGCCGGTTTGCAAAATTTTTTTGCCTCACGATAAAATTTCACCCAATATAGGCAAATTTATTGTCAATCTTCATCGAATCGATGCTTCAAACGCAACGGAGAGGTTAGATCTGGCTCTAGACACTCAATTTTTTTGGATCCTCTGGATTGATGTCGAAGCATGAATGGTCTCAAACGGCTACGCGATGAGAATCCTCGTTGGCTCTAATACCATGTAAGAATTTGGCTTAGGCTAGAATTCAACCAAGAACTAAAGAACTCAACACAAGCACACATTAGACCAAAATAGACAGAGTATGATCAGAATGACGATATTCATTCAATAACTGAATACCAAAGTACACTAGGAGTGCCTGAATATAAAGGCCTTAGGAGAGCTTCTAGAATGCATAGAAGTTAGCATCATGATATGTCATACAAATAGGCACATGTCCACTAGATATGGATTATCCTTCATTAAGCATGGGTTTAAGTGCAATGATGTGGGGATAAGCCTACAATGGTGTAGCACACAAATTAGTGGAGTAGACAACATGTGCTAAATGAGGAGTGCGAAAAACTGTGTTATGATCATGACAACTCAGTGAATGATGCACACTCCTGTATTGTAGACACCATGTGCATAATTAGAGTTGTGTAACTCAATGAGAGTACACAAACTCCTAAGTGTCTCACCTAAAATATTAATAAAACAATGCAAAATAATTAAATAATGTATTAACCTAAGTAAAACTTAAGTAAGTGTAATAAGTAAATACTTATTTACACCAACAAGGATGTATGTCAGTTCTAAATGAAATATTGGTGACCGTGAAGACAACACTTATCCCAGAATCACACGTTTTCTTCATTTCATCTATCTTTTTTGTGCAGATTTTATAGCCATGGTAGTACATAGTTTTGTGGTGTTTGACCTAAAATTATTCAAACATGTCAAGAATCTTCTTATTGATCTATGAGTTGATATTAAACTTATGTCTCATGATTACTAATCTTATGCATACCTTTGTATCTCTTAAGCCATATATTAGATCAAGTACCATTGGCATAACATTGGGATCTCCATTACAATGAGCTTCTTTAACCAATGATGCAACACCATCCCATCTTAATTAGTGACCATTTTCTTGAGACTGTTCAATCCACATTGCCATCCAATCAAGATTGTTCGCAATGTACAAGTGCAGTGCATCCCACTCATGACCAACTATAAAGAAGACAATTACACCAGTTAGAAACAACTTATATATATTGATGATGGATAAGAATTGTTAAATTACAAAAAAAAAGCTTATAATTACCTGTCACCCTCCTCAATCTACCTTTCCCCGTCAAGTACTCCCCTTTGAATTTGTCATTATAGTTGGGATCCCAAATGCGATCTACATGTATACTTGCTGCAAACTTTGGAAGATATTCACTGATTCAATGAAAAATTTTAGTGCATGATTAGATTCATGAATGCAAGTACAAATTTTTTCAATTTATTCTCTATTACGCCTTCCATTCAACATTTTCCATAGTGTCTCTGTTACATTCTTTCTAATATGCATAACATCAAACAAATGCGCGATTGGGAGATCCTTGTAGTATGGTAACCTACTAAATTGAGTAGGATAACTTTTCATTCCTCTAGGAAGTTGGTCATTGATGCCTTGATGACCTTCACAAGCATCAGTTACAACATTAGTAAATATAAGACAATATCAAAATACAAATTGTAAACTTCGGACAACCAATTGGACATTACCTCGACGATTTAGTCGATCGTATTTCAACTTCCATAAATGAGGTGTCATTCTTCATGGCCTTGATGATGTCTCTTCTTTCCCATTGAAAATATATTTTTTGACAATTTGATACTTATGATTATGGTTGCGAAAGTGTCTAAACTCATCAAACACCTGCTTTCCTAAACTTCTCAAATGACGACATTTCATCTTTGGACCACAAACTAGACATGCAAATTTTTTTTTGTCTAAAGACCTAAAAGATCATGTATAATTGGATCATGTACAATGATCACACACAACTTAAGCATTTGATAGTAATGTGTAACCACTATAACATACCAAAAATATGTAATCTTAATAATATAACACACCACAAAAATGAGCTAGCCCAGGGGCATCATGTATTGTCCATACAAGCATTGCATGGAATTGAAATTATCAATGTCCTATCCGTCTAGAGATGTCATACATAGTGATGCCATTCCATAACTTCAACAACTCGTCAATTAGGGGCTCAATATACACGTTCATATCTTTAACTTGGTATTTTCCTAGCAATTGAATGAATATAAACATTACATAATTATTATAACCATTTTCATGCACTATTTATAAATTAATTTAGATAACTATAAAATAAAAAATACCTAGCACAATCATTGACAACATTATGTGCTCCCTCTTTATGGACATCCAAGGAGGAATGTTATTGTTAATAACAAAAATAGGCCATATTGAGTAAACAGATCTCATATCTCCATATGGATTGACACCGTCCACTGCCAATGAAAGTTTCAGATTATGAGGTTCTTCTTTAAAGTGTGACCATGTTTCTTCTATCTCTTTAAATGCAGAACTATCGACAGGCATTCACATAATGTCATCTTGACTTCTATAGTGTGCATGGTAATCCATAAATTGTGCCAAGCTAGTGCACCTAAATAACCATTCAAGACGTGGAATAATGAGAATGTATTGAAGAACCTTGTGAGACACTTTTTTTGTTATTTGATCTGACCGATATCTATTAACATGACAATCAGGGCATTCTATTGCAAATTCATGTTGTTTATGATATAGAATGTGATCATTGGGACATGCATGTATTGTCTGATATTTCATTCCAATCTGATCCATAATGTTAGATAATTTTTGGTATGAATGAGGCAAACTGTTTGATGGTGGTAACAAAAACTCACTAATCAACCTACAACAACAAATATACATTGTTAATATAATGAATAGTAATTGTATGCTAACATTGAAGATGACAAAAATGATATACCTTAGCATACGTGACATTGCTACATTGGATATACTATTCATAACCTTTAAGTTCATGAACAACACTATAGCCGATAGTAGAGTTTTTTGGGAGCCTTTGTATAAGGGCTCATGTGCCTTCTCAAGTAAAGGTATATCAAGACCATCTTCATCATTATTATCAGAATCACTAGTACCATCATTGTAAGCCTCTTCATCACTTGCCTCAATACCATCTTCTTCAATCATGTCCTCTGGCACATTATCATCTTCTTCCATGGGAGTGTTATCTTTAGCTTGGATATTCACACCTCCATGTTCCTCCAGTAGGAAATCCACATTCAACAATGGAAAAAAATTGTGGCCCCCTTCAACATGACCATATTGCCTACAATGACTCTGGGCTGTTGTGATTAGAATTCTTTGATTCTTTAAGCCCTTACACTTTTTGCAAGGACAATAACATTTATTACATTTTCTTCGGAACTGAGTCCACAATGCAGCCATTGTCTCATTATTTTATTCTGGGTTCATATTGTCAGGCATGGTCTTTCTTCATAGGAAAATATACCTACAAATAAATTGGACATGTTGTGATTAATGTTTATATCTGCACATATGGTTTTTGTTAATTAATGTTTTCAAATGTAACTAAAATGATTACAAACATATCAAAAAGGACTTTCACAGGGTCTTATTACATCAACTATTCTAACATGGTCATGTTGGTTATCTTGAGACCTTAATGTCTTCTCATGCCTTCAACCTTGACCTTGATGCTCCTGAATCATTCTCCCAAGGATCAAGGAAAGTTGGATCATCATGGAATTGAGTAGGCAGACTTTCTAGGAAGTTGCAATACTTCAACCTTATAAGTGTCACGTCAATGCAATGGGTACTAAACAAATAATTTAAGTTGATGAGAAATAGTTGTTATGAATTCAAATTGTAAGCATCACCTCAATGCATTGGGTATTAAACAAACAATTCAAGCTGATGAGTATGGGTTTTTATGAACCACAACTCATGAGATATGCATTAAGTCCATACCTGTTGTTTACAATGAGTATGGGTTTTTTTTCTAAGAACATACTTGTTGTTTACAGTCAGTAAGTTTCTATATCCTCTAATAAATTTATTATGTCAAATCAATGTACCCAACATCTAGCAGATAAATGTGCAATACAATTTGTGTCCTATTCACATTAAATTGTACAAAAATGATCTCTCAATTGAGGACAAAGTATCTTTTAATGAGTACATCAGATATGTTGGTCTGATTTTTTGCGAATCAAATTTTTTTAGGATCATAAAAAAATCAGATGAGAAGTTTCTGATAAGTCATAGGGCTTTAGGTTTTGGCATAGTATATTTTGATACCTTTTAAAAATCTGTAAAAAGCCTTAGGTTTGTCCTTTTAAGTTTTTCTTGGCGCGAATTTTTAAAAAAGAAAAGAAAAAACAAACAACAAGGACCGAATATTCTTTTCCCGCCTGCTTGATCGTCGTCGTTTTTTTTTTTAAAGAGGGGTAAACGCTTTGAACTGGAGCTATGAACTAGTGAGGCCACAAATGGGGGACCTCATCCCCATGAGATTTGAACCTTGATGGCAAAGATAACAACTCAACAACTTAATCATCACAACATGCCACTATTGGCAAAAGGGTTTGTGGTAAACCTAGTGTGACTCGAACCGGAGTTGATGCGTAGCACCGGGATCATTAGCCTAACACTACGCCTCATGACTCGCCTTCACACCAACTCGGCTACTCACTCACCCTTAAAGGGTTTGTGGTAAACCTAGTGTGACTCGAACCGGAGTTGATGCGTAGCACCGGGATCATTAACCTAACACTACGCCTCACGAATTGCCTTCACACCAACTCAGCTACTCACTCACCCTTTTGATCGCCGTTGTTAAGTCTTTTGAAAAAGGGGTTTTAATCTCACTGTCTGATCTGATTTGAATCTATAGTTGTCACATGTTCACTATGGCAAGATGCTTGTATGTTACGCATAGCAAGGTAGCGACCATCAAAGAATTATGTGTGATACTGAAAAGTGGAGTTCGGTGCCGCGAAATGTGTTGGCAAGAAGATCTATTGACCATGTACTATGTCCCAGACCAGTCAGTTTCAAGAAGAAAGGCACATGGAAATATTTGCAAGTGGTGTCACTAGAGTTTAATTTTATCTAGCAATTCACCAAGTCGCTAACTGAAAAAACTTGCGACTTTCTAGCGGCAATATAGATCATGCTCAAATTTTCCAAAGACGGCGTCTTTTTGAGATCAGAAGTAATTTTGAGGATCTTGAGGAAGATATGCTACACATTTCACTTTTGTCCCTCTATAGGTTATTTTATTTTGTAGTTTCTTTTTCTGGGCGTTGTTTTTAAAGTGATTAATAGAACTCACCATATCGCTAGCCAGATTTGTGGTTTTTATGTTGGTAGCGATGTAGTGATTGCTCGAAAAATGGTAATGTAACTAAAAAATCCTCAAAGGTGGGCCCCAAATGAGTGACGTGAAAAGGCTGAGCTGTGCAAATCAAATTACATGGTGGCATCCTATTGAAATATCTTTGAGCCAAAAAAATTTGATTCGTCGGAGCTTGCCATGTCACTAGCCGGATTGTTTTTTTTGCCGATAGTGACATAGTGACCCACCTGAAAGTCATAAACACGACGAGGCCCAAGACATGTGATGTCATAAAGAGATTAAAAAATATATATGTGCCAGTGTGTTGAGCTAGCTTAGTGACAACGGTATCATGGACCCACTTCTCGTGTATAAAGTACAAAGATTTTTGATCATGAGATCGAGCTAGGATCAAAGGCGAGTTAGCGAGTTGATGACATGTGTCTGTGGTCATCCGTGGGCCCAGTTTGAAGCGCCAGACTTGAAGGAAAGGTATAGATGGAGGTATTTCATTGGTTTGACTACCAATGTGTTAAGAAGAAAGCTGAGTCAGCCTAGTTGTCATTCCCAGGTCGTGGGATTTTTCATGGATCAACGACACAAGTTTAAAAAAGGAAATGCGATGCCACTCTATTTTTTTGTCCCATGCATTTATGATAAATGAAAGCTTCGCATGTGGAAAAAATAGAGTATAATATAGGAGATTTTCATTAATTCCAATCCCATGCGAACAAATATTGTAGATTTTTTGAGCAAAAGAGCCTATTGATTTTGTCATGTTAAGCTTGGTAAGAATGTGAAAACTATTCCTTAGTTGTTTGAGATCAATTACAGAGGTTTTAGAGAAGAACAAGTTCAACAAGTCAAGTAAGTACTCATACTATAACCTCTGTGGCATTCTAGTTCTCTCAATACTTTCAAAATGCCTCCTAAGAAGCCATTTTTTGGGCAAACTAACTATATGGATAGGAATGTCCATGATGATTTATTAGAATTACTCCCAGAGTCTACTGTAGAGCCTGCACAAGATAAAAAATTGATTTCTTAAACCCTAGGCTTAAAATTGCGGATGGCCTATATGATAAGGGGAATTGGGTAAGGGATGCAACAACTACTCAATCTGGTCTTATCTTGTTTAAAAAGTGGTTTTCAGAAAGGAAGTTATTTGCCCCGCATGCTAATGTCTAGAATTTTGATTTGGGAAAGTTAGTAGTCCCAAGTGTTTTCATGGATTATGATTTTCTTGAAGCCATTGCTAAGAATTATGACCAAGCCATTAGGGTTGTAAGAAGAAAGGGAGGTGTGCCTCTGGTCTCAATTACTCCTGAAGAAATTAGAGAGGTTTTTCACCTGGAACCATTATCAGATTACCATGTGCAAATCAATCTGCTAGAATTAGAGAATGAATATAAAGAAAAGAAGGCTATAATCAGGGGAGGTGCACTAAGGGCACATATTGGTACAATAGGAACTTTTCCAGTAATTATTGTAGCCTCTAGAGAGCCTTTTAAGAAGAGTCTTTTTACTTCTCGGGCTATAGAGATAAATAGGACCTTATGCCGAGTTTTTGGTGAAGATGAGCAAGAACTTATGCCCATTGGTTTCATGTACATGATGGTTTAGATTGCTTCCTTTGGTGTAGATGTTATTTTTGAGTTTTCTTCCTTTTTGGCTGAAGAAATTCACATTGGTTTAGTTGGGATTGTGAAGGGCAAGGTGGAAAAAACTTTTGGTCATTACTCTCTATTAATGCATATGTTTTTGTTCAAAGGAGTGACATATTTTGGTAAAGAGATGGAACTAAACAGAGAGGAGAATGGGGAAATACTACCAGTCCAGTTGTGGAGTGCAGATATGACCTGGGATGCAAGTAATGCTAGTTTTGTCAGATTTGATAGATATTTTGCTTCTAAGCTAAGGTGCCTTATATTGAGTGACAATCCCAGAATCCATAAAGCACTAATGAGTCTCATTAGGCCTATGGATAACCCCCATGACTTGAAAGTTTCACATAATTGGGGAGATATCATCCCTTACTCTGTTTCTACTATTTTTAGAATATATGGTTTTAAAGGGAGTCCTCATGTTTTGCCTTACCAAGTACCTTTGAAGGTAGGAGTGGCTGAAGTTTTGTGGAAGTTAGGGGGAGTTGAAGAAATGTTTTTGTTGAAAAGGCAATTAGGGTCAATTTTCCCTAACTGCACAGTGGCCCATCAGTTTGTGATTACAAAAGGGGGATGACTCTTTTTGCATAAAATTTTGGAGTAGTATATGATGGCTGTCTCTTATCCCTATTTTTGTGATTCTAAGGGATTTTTCAATTAGATGTTGAGGCATAGAATCAAGTTGGGACCGATCAAGAACGATTCTTATTATCCAAAGGACATTATAAGGAATGAATTCTCATTATAGGAGTAGGAAACTAAAAAGGAAAATTGGAGAGTTTATTCTCGAGTCTTAGAATTCATTCATTGTTTTGATAATAAATATGATCCTTTAGATAATGTTGTTACAGTGGCTGACAAAATAAGTAAACTCATGAATACCTTCCCTGAAATAATGGAAGTCATGAATGAAAAGAAACAAATTTTTATTGATTCCTATCCTGATAAGGCCAGAGAGGTCATAAGGAGATTGGCTTTCACCCCAAATGTGGGAGTTGGTAAAATAATTGTACAAAAGAGGCCTGGGTATACTATAATTCAGAATAAAAGGGTTCCTATAGATAAGGGCAAACAAATAAAAGGATCCACTAGGATAGCCCAAGAGGAGAGACCTAATGAGCCTAGTCCTAAGAGGCAGAAGGTAATAATAGAAGAAAGGCCTCAAGTTGAAGAATATTCACCCACTCAATCCCCTCTGAGGATTGGAGAAGAAAATCTCACTGGTGAACAGATCGAATAGATGGGATCACAGGGAGGTATTTTTATTACTCAAGAAGAATTACATGAGGGTAACCCTCCAGAACCTTCCCTCCCAAGTTTGGATCTAACTGTAGTAGATTATAGTGGTAGGGAATTGGACCCTGTGTTAGAGCAGGGAAGTCATAAATTTTTGATTGATAATAGTTTTGTTAAATCTAGGGCTTTTTAGCAGTTTTCATGGAGGGAAAACATGAACATTTTTGACGAGAAATGTAAAAAGATGAAAACAGAGCATCTAAAAATGGAAGAAACTTCCATTTAGAACCAAACTAAAGAAGAAATGATAAAATAATTGTAGAATATAAGCCCTGAGGAAGGGAGGAAAATGGTCAAGGCATCTAACATTTTATTGTTGCCAAATTGGGATATTGCTGATGCTTTAGTTTTTAGTTCTATTTCAAATAAATTATCTTTGCAAGACTAGAATAAAGAGAACTTTCAAGCTGCATTGGTTAGTTGATCACTGAGAAGAGGATCTAGAGCCACATCATCACAGTCAGATGACTCTGGCTTGATGGGAAGCTTGATTGTGAGAAGAGTTGTTGATACCTCACATGTGCAGGCAACATCTTGGAATGTGGAATCTTCCAAGTTTCTTTTGGATACTGCAAAGAAGGAGGAACAGGCCATGTTTGAGTTACAGGGTAAATATGAAACACTTCTTGAGGCCTATAAAAAGGAGGTAAAAAGGAGAATTGAACTTGAAAACAAGGTAATGGGGAAGTCCACAAGGCCAAGAATAACATACCCCCGTCCTCCAGTGGAACCTTTTAAATCCACCCCCCTTGTAGAACTACTAGACACACCTCAAAGGCCAAAATATTATACAACTGAGGATTTTGAAGACGAAAAAAATAAGCTATGGGCTTTAGATGTAGAGTTAAATACTCAATATGAGGATAAACTTAGAAAGGCCCTAATGTATTTGGTAGATAAGATTGAATGGCCCTTGTTTTTTGATCAGTTGGCAAGAGTAATAAGTGTATGGGAGCAACTGAAAACCCATGCTAAAATCCTCAAGTCTATTGTTAACATGTGGGGAAAAAGGGAAAAAGAAATCACCCTTTTATGTTATTTAGTTATAAGGTCTTCAAATGACCATATTGAAAAATTATATGATATTGCTAATGACTTGACAGATTTTGATAACAGGAGAGTTGCTTTGCAACTGAAAATTGTTTCTTATTTGAATAAATACAAGAATAAAAAATTTGATCTATTTCCTTGTGCTTTGGATAGAAAGAACCAATTGAAAAATAAGGATGAATGGAGTAAAGAACTGGATGACCTTTTCTGCATAAGGATAAATAAAGTTGTTAATGAAAAGGGGCATGCCTGGTGGGCCACCACGATAGAGGAATTGGTTAAAGTAAAATTATTTTTTGATTCTTTGAGGCAAGAATTTGTTGGTTTTGAAAAGGAGGCTAATTATATATTAAAGAAACAAGATGATATCTCGTGGTTCAGTTGGCCGGATGACATATAGTTTAACACATGGATGGTAGATATTCCTTCGGACCAACAGTTGGAAGAAGGTAGTTTAGATAATGATAGGAAACATGAAGATGAGGTGTAGGTCATTGACACATCAGCACCAGAATTGAAGGAAGAAGTAAGTGAAAAGGAAATAGTGCCTGCTCAAGGTGAAAGCAGTGAAAACCCACAAGAACAAACTAATCTAAAGGCATCAAAAGATCACCCCTCATTGGCTAGCCTAGCAGCCATGTATTCTGAGGATCAAAAATAATGAGAGACAAATCAAAAGTTGATAAGTACAGTAGTAATAGGAATGGGCCTACCTAAAAGAATATTTGATACACCTGGCATTCTGTTGTGACCATTTTGTCTTTTGTGTAATTTTTTGTTCCTTGGACACCTCTCAATCACATTTTCCCTTTGCTTGTTGCAACTCATATCTATATAAATGAGTTTTCAAGGCATTGTGATGGTCTGAGACTTGTGTAATTTTTTGTTTTCTTTCAAGAATAGTACATATACAATCGGTCGAATAGTATGCAAGGGTTTTGAGTTTGCTTCCATTGTACTTTCTGATAAGCAAATTGAAATGAAATAAATGGAAATATATTCTAGGAATTCAATTGGTTTTCTATTGCTTATTGTATTAGTCATATGAAAAGGATAATACAATAGGGTATTTACACTATATCTGTTTGCTAAAAGGAAGTATAATGTGTATGATCAAGAGTTGTATGCTATTGTTAAAGCCTTGAAGAAGTGGAGACATTATTTGATTCCTAAGGAGTTTATGCGGTATATTGATCATAAAGCTTTATAGTATTTGGGAAGTCAATATAAGTTGAATCAAAGACATCTGAAGTGGGTTGAATACTTGTAGATTTTTACATTTGTGATCAAGCATAGGAGTGGAGTTACTAATCGAGTTGCTAATGCATTGAGCATAAGATGTTCTTTGATGATCAAGATGAAGGTTGAAGTTATTGGTTTTGATGAAATGAAGGAATTTTTTGATACTACCCCTATTTTTCTAAGGGGTGGAGAGAGTGTGGAGCACCAAATCTATTAGATCAAATAAGTAAGTATGATGAGTATTTCATTCAAGAAAGTATATTGTTCAAAGATAACTAGTTGTGTATACCAAGAAGTCCTATGAGAGTTAATTTGATAACAAAAAACATTGTGGTGGTTTGGATGGACATTTTGGAATTGATAAGACACTGAGTTTTCTTTTTCTTAAGGATAAGTTATATCAACAAAATATGTATAATGATGTTTAGAATTTTGTAAGGATTTGTGGAATTTGTCAAATTGCAAAAGGAGTAAGTTAGAATACTAGTTTTTATATACCTATTTTTCTTCTTGAGAAAGCTTGGAGTGACATTAGTATGAATTTTGTTCTTATATTACCTAAGATAGCAAGAGCGTATGATTCCATATTCATTTTTTTGGATAGATTTTCTAAGATGGAAAATTTCATACCATGTAAGAAGACATGAGATGTTGTGCATATTGCTAAGATTTTCTTCAAAGATATTGTTAGATTGCATGGATTCCCAAAAAATGTTATTTCTAACAAAGACTGTAAGTTTTTTGGTTACTTTTGGAGGACTTTGTGGAAGAAGATAGGTACTGAGTTGAGATTTAGTTCTACATTCCATCTACAGATAGATGGAAAGACAAAGGTTGTAAATAGAAGCTTGGGCAATTTTTTGAGATGTTTATTTGGAGATAAGCCAATCGATTGGGATACTGTATTGGCACAAGATGAGTTTGCATATAATAATTTTGTGAATAGGAGTACAGAAAAAACATGTTTTGAGATTGTTATTAGAATGTAACCTAGAGGTGTTGAGATAATGAGTGTTGCACACATTGCATAATATTGTTATTTTATTATTTTATTTTATTATGTAATGTTGTACCTAGATGGACGTGCAACATGTAAAGATTCCCATAGAATATTCTTGATTAGTTGTATTGTAACATTGTGAAAATATTTCATGTAATTATTTAATATTGGGGAAAAAAGAATTAAATGCCCAATATTAAATGTGGGGTCAGTAGGTTAGGTAGCACATGGTTTATGTAATACCACTTGGTGGTTTTGTGGGACTTGCTACTATATAAGCAGCCACAAGGGTAGTTGTTGTAGAGAGAGAGAGTAAGAGTGACAAGGAGAAGACAAAAGGCAAGAGTCGAGCGGGACAAGGCTTGACAGGTTAGCCAAGGGAGCATTTGTGAAGGTTGAAAGCATGGCATGGGATGTGTGGATTCATGCTTGTTCACATAGTTTGCTCGGTTGTGGCTATGGCCATGAAGGCTTCCATGGTTGTATGGAAATGGTATTTTTGCTGATTAATACATGATGATAGATGCTTTTGGAGGCTGGTTTTTTCCCTCAATGAGGGTTTCCCAAGGTATATCTTGTGTCACATTTTGTGGGTATGTTTTGTATTCTCTTGCATGTGGATTTTAATTCCGTGTTTGTTCTAGATCTATTATGGGTTATGTGGAAATGGTTATATTCTTTATTGCCAAGTTTCCTTACAAGTGGTATCAGAGCTATGGTTTTATTATTGTAACCCTAGATTGAATCCATGGGAATGCATGAGAGGATAAAAGAAAAGGGCAAGATATATGAATGATTTATTGCAGATCTGAGGGTTTTGGGTTTGCTGTTATGATGGGATGTTAAAAGATTTGGGCATGTGAAATTGTTGGACAAAAGTTTTTTTCGGATGTTTCATTTAAATGAGGGTTTTGGGGGGTAGCTTGCAAAAATGACCTCCTGGGTAAAAACAGACCTCACCATTGGATCCGGGTCGACATTTCCATAAATTTTGATATATAATATGCCCTAGTTTGGCCATGTTCAGAGGAAATGAAAGAGTTTTTTGGTTTCAGCCCATGATGGCCGTCAAATTTAATCCCGTCAGAATTTTCGTCACTGAAAAAATAAAAAATTGTACTGAAAATGGTAAAAAGACTGTCTTAGTAAAATGGCCATAACTTTCTCTCAGACTATCGGATTTCAGAGTTCTTATAGGCGTTGGAAAGCTAATTCAGAGCACTACAAGATGGTGTAGGTTTGGTTCTATGATTTTGAAATTTTGTCAAGTTTTAAAAGCCCTAAAGGCAGATGTTATTTATTTTGAGCATGAATTGGGGCATAACTTGGGCATACGGAATTGGATTTTGGACTTCGAGTAGTCAACGGAAAGCTCTTGGAGAGCTCTACACATTGGTTCAAATTTGGTGCAGGTTTGGCATGATTTATTTGTTGATATATTGATCTAAACAGTTTATAGGTATATATTTTGACTATGGTAAAATTGTGAGTTTATGGCATTGGAGATTTAAAATTTGATGTCATTGTATACTCAGTTCATATTTCAGATTGGTCTCATGATGATATGGTTATCAGTGTTTGGTTTGGATATGCATGATGACTTGTTAGGTCTACAAGTTGTGCAGTGTTGTAAGCGGTCTATACTTACAGGTTGCATTTATAGCTTGGTTATGGGTTGTCTTTTCCCATTGATCTTTCATTATTGATGCATATTCAGATTGGTGGCTTGGATTTGGGTTGTTTATGCCCTAAGTCACATGATTTACTTTTATCTTCATGTAGAAGGGATGAGATGTTGTTACCAGGTACAGTCATGGTGGAGGATTGTGGTTGACTATTTTATGCTGACAGGTTGGACACTTTGAGAGCCAGATGCTCGGTTCATGGATGTGATCATGGTGTCATGGATTTTGGCATGACATGATTGGATATACAGGTACATCCTTGATGTTCATTAGCTTGGATTTCTGATTCAGTTATGGTGGTATATCTTCTTGGTTGAGGATCATGGTTATTTGGTTTTCTTTTGAGGAGCTCATGATGTGCACTTTGAGTTCTTTGATAGTTTGATGCCTTGGTTGATTCTCATGGTTAGAGGATGGGTTTTCATCATGATGTCATGGATAGCTTGGATACACAGTTTAGTGGGAGCTTGTGACAGTGATGGGGTGACAGTGCAGGATTAGTTCCTGGTTTGGTTTATATCTTCTTGGTTTGGAGAGGATGCATTTTATGATGCCATAGGTGACTTGGTACCACGGTTGAGTGGGAGTTGCTGGCATTGATATATTTATTGAGTGTTTACAGATGTTGCAGGTTTGTCTTAGATCCTGTTGCTGCAGAAGCGTCTTTGACATTTGCATGGTGCACTTGTTATCTTCATGGTGTGTGAAGATGGTTAGATCTTGAGGACTCATGGAGTTCTTGGTTATCTTCATGGTGTATGGAGATGGTTCTTCCTGGTATGTGGAGATGGTTTTTCTTCATGGAGTGTGGAGATGGTTGCATCTTGAGGACTCACAAGGTTCTTGGCAAAGGTGTGGTTTATGCTTTTATTTGGCATGTTATCCTTGGTATGAGGATGGTTTCATTATTATGTCATGGTATACTCTTGATACGCGTTTAGAGTTGTGACATGTTATGGTATGTTCATATGGAGCATGTTATCTCTTTCCTTGAGATGGTAAGATCATGTTGTCATGTTTATGTTCCTGAGGCCATGGTTGGAACTTTGACATTGATCTTGGTTTAGTTTTTTAGTATTGAGTACACTGATCATAAGCTGGATACTTCATGATATTGCTATGTTGCATTTGGAGTTGGCATGGATTGATTGGTTACAAGTGCTCATGGATACTTAGAGATGGTGGTGATGCTGATTTCTCTTGGATTAGAGAAGTATTTGTTGGGACAGTTGATGGTTTCAGCAAGAAGTCCGAGGGGCAGTCACCTAATATGGACTTGAGAGGAGATTGTTCTTAGATGAGTCTTGGTTGGAGACTTGGGTATCTTGATAAGCATTCTCATTCCCCACTCTTGGTCTACTCGGTGGTTTGCTACTTGAGAGGTATAGCCCATTATTTTTCTCGAGTGCATTATATTTATGCTTATCTTTCATGGATATGGATCTTGAGCTATGGTATATGAGTTAGTTCTAGAGGGTTCATTTGAGAGATGGTTTAGCATTGGTTATTGTTGAGATAATGGGTGTTGCACACATTGCATAATATTGTTATATTTTATTTTGTTATGTAATGTTGTACCTAGATGGACGTGCAACATGTAAAGATTCCCATGGAATATTCTTGATGAGTTGTATTGTAACATTGTAAAAATATTTCATGTAATTATTTAATATTGGGGAAAAGAATTAAATGCCCAATATTAAATGTGGGGTCAGTGGGTTAGGTAGCACATGGTTTTAGCACATGGTTTATGTAATACCACTTGGTGGTTTTGTGGGACTTGCTACTATATAAGCAGCCACAAGGGTAGTTGTTGTAGTGAGAGAGAAAGAGTGACAAGGAGAAAACAAAAGGCAAGAGTCGAGCGGGACAAGGCTTGACAGGTTAGCCAAGGGAGCATTTGTGAAGGTTGAAAGCATGGCATGGGATGTGTGGATTCATGCTTGTTCACATAGTTTGCTCGGTTGTGGCTATGGCCATGAAGGCTTCCATGGTTGTATGGCAATGGTATTTTTTGCTGAATAATACATGGTGATGGATGCTTTTGGAGGCTGGGTTTTTCCCTCAATGAGGGTTTCCCAGGGTATATCTTGTGTCACAATTTTGTGGGTATGTTGTCTATTCTCTTGCATGTGGATTTTAATTCCGTGTTTATTTTAGATCTATTATGGGTTATGTGGAAACGGTTATATTCTTTATTGCCAAGTTTCCTTACAAGTGGTATTAGAGCCTAGTTTTGGCTTGGTCATGGGTTCAAATCTCTCTGGTGCCTTCCTGACCTGCATAAGCACCTGGTATGCGCGTCGAGGGGGAGATTGTTGGGTGATGCGATGCGCTCCCCTGCCCACAGGTGGTTAATTATGTGGTGTTCCATGTTCACTAACAGTCATGGCTTTTGGTGCAACGACAAATGGGCCCAACAGTTATCTCCATGTGCATATGTTGTTATGTTGGTTGAGTTTGGGAGATGGTTTTATATTGGACATATTCCTTGGATTAGGAATGGTTATTCCTTGGTTTAGGAATGGTTTTATTGAGTTTGATCTTCTTGTGAGAGGCTTACATCCATGATGAGTTATATGGTATGGTTTGAGTGTTGTTGAGGCTTCTTGTTGGGGTTTTATGGAGGAGATCATACTTGCACAGTTTACATCTAGAGGTGTGTGTAGAAGGACATGATACAGGTTTAATTTGCATGGTTTCTCTGGTCTTGGTTATCTTCTGGATGTTCAATTTTGCCTACATTGGATTTGAGATTGGTTGGAGATTGTGATCACTGGTTTGTGCTCATGTTTGTCATGTGAGAGATGACATGGTTATTTCGTTATCTCTTTCCTCTGTTGGTTGTGGTGAACTTGGGAGAGCATTGGAGACTTGTTATGAGAGTTGTTCTTGTAGGATATCAGTTTATGTATTGTGGATGTCCTTGATACTACATGGATTCAATTTTTTGAGATGTTGTGAGTGGATTGGTTATAGATTTGACATTATCTTTTGCAGTGGGAGCTTCTTGATATATATGTGGTAGGTATTGCTCTTGAGGCTTGTGATTGCAGGTTATAGATTGGATATGTCGGTGATATAAGATTCACTCGTTATACCTTTGAGGTATGGATAGTTGGATGGGTTTGGCACTTGCTG
Source organism: Cupressus sempervirens (assembly GCA_028749045.1). Taxonomy (NCBI): domain Eukaryota; kingdom Viridiplantae; phylum Streptophyta; class Pinopsida; order Cupressales; family Cupressaceae; genus Cupressus; species Cupressus sempervirens. Next base: position 325,210,363 of record CM053789.1, read on the forward strand.
TGGGTGCTATTTCAGCTATGGATATTTTGACAACTACGGATACATGTGATTACCTTTGGATCAGGTTATTTGTGCTTGGAATTTTAGTTGGTACAGGATTTTATGATCTTCTAATGTGACAGGTTGGGTGGCTTTCTCTTTGGATGGCTTCTATGTATGTCCGATGGGAGTGGCATAATAGGAGGTGAGATCATTCATGTTCGAGATGCTGGATACTTTGATTTTGTTGCGGGTACCAGGATGGAGAACTTGGTGTATTTTGATCCATGATGGTGGATGTGCTAAGAGGGATTGTTCCCTTGTTCATTTTGTGTGGCTACAGATTGACCCTATGCAATGTATACAACAAGTGGGAGATTGTTGAGATAATGAGTGTTGCACACATTGCATAATATTGTTATTTTATTATTTTATTTTATTATGTAATGTTGTACCTAGATGGACGTGCAACATGTAAAGATTCCCATAGAATATTCTTGATTAGTTGTATTGTAACATTGTGAAAATATTTCATGTAATTATTTAATATTGGGGAAAAAAGAATTAAATGCCCAATATTAAATGTGGGGTCAGTAGGTTAGGTAGCACATGGTTTATGTAATACCACTTGGTGGTTTTGTGGGACTTGCTACTATATAAGCATCCACAAGGGTAGTTGTTGTAGAGAGAGAGAGTAAGAGTGACAAGGAGAAGACAAAAGGCAAGAGTCAAGCAGGACAAGGCTTGACAGGTTAGCCAAGGGAGCATTTGTGAAGGTTGAAAGCATGGCATGGGATGTGTGGATTCATGCTTGTTCACATAGTTTGCTCGGTTGTGGCTATGGCCATGAAGGCTTCCATGGTTGTATGGAAATGGTGTTTTTGCTGAATAATACATGATGATGGATGCTTTTGGAGGCTGGTTTTTTCCCTCAATGAGGGTTTCCCAAGGTATATCTTGTGTCACATTTTGTGGGTATGTTTTCTATTCTCTTGCATGTGGATTTTAATTCCGTGTTTATTTTAGATGTATTATGGGTTATGTGGAAACGGTTATATTCTTTATTGCCAAGTTTCCTTACAAGAGGTATATCAGATTTGAGGGATGTTGCTAGTGAATAGAAGAGAAAAGGGGAAGAATTTTTTGATTTTATTAAGTCTTTTCATGAAGAAGTGAAGTTGACCTTGGAAAAAAGTAATCAAAAGTATACAGTGAATGTTGATAAGTCTAAGAGACATCATGTTTTTGAAGTTGGTGATGAGGTGATGATTCATTTTGTTAAAGTTATAGCTTTTGTCAGATTGATTTGATGGTAAAACATCTTTAAGATAAATTTTCTATATATTTTATATGTAATGTAATATATTTTTTATATAATATACATTATATATTATTATATAATAATATAATAACATATTACATATATTCTTAAAGATGAGTTATACATATAGTTATTAATATTATTAATATAATGATGATTAACTATAGAGACATGTATCCTCCTCTCATATTTATATGAGATCCAAATCTGCATTTTGAAATCATTAATAACATTGGCAATGTTATTACATTTATAGAAAATGAACCATGCTACTGAACATGGTATCAAAGCCTAACTATAAATACAAAAAAATAAAAGAATACCTTGAATATTCTAAGCATCCTTTCTAGACTTCCCATCCAACTCACAAGTGTGTGAACTCAAGGATGCTTAGGAGTGCTTCACTACAAACTACCTTAAAGGATGTTCAGTGCAATATTCTATATGAAGAACAAACCCATTTTTTTCAATACAGAGCTCTAGTAAATGGATGGACAATGAACCACTTTCTTGTTCCTCTAAGAAGAGGGTTCCTTCAATATATTTTTTAATGAATGATATTGGATCTCTACTATTGAGGTCCACAAAGGTCTATCTCCAACATTTACAAAGAGTATTGTGGTAGCGTTGGTGTGTTGCAACTTGACATTATGCATCATAATGTGGGTTAGAAACAAATGAATACTCATACCAAATGAATCCTAGTGGAAGATTGACACCAAATGGATTGTAGTGAAAGACTCTCACCTAATGATCGTGATGGGGTGTGAAATGAATAAGGGATTAACATACATACATACATACATATATATATATATATAATGGTTCTCTGCTAATCACACACACTAGTAGCAGATGTAGGTTAATAATATGTAGAGTGGAAAGCAATAAGAATCACTTTAAAAACTCTACAAATTTTCTCTATTCTATATAAACCAAGATGATGCCTCTACATAAAGATTATCATGCTCTCTGATTGAATACGATGTAGAAAATCTTTATTTCATGCACTCCTATCACTCATTTAGATGATGTATTAGTTCCTCCTATATTATGAGAGACACGTAAGGATGAATCATTTTACTCTCTGGCTAGTTATAAAATAAGTGACGTGTCATCATTAATATTTTTAGTAAAGACAAGGGGAGGCCTTCTAACTATAATAATAGATATTGATGGTGAAAATCAAGGAACATTAAGGCACTTGGATTGGACCCATTTAAGGGTTTGGTGTTATATTCACATCATGTACATCATTCAAGTTTGTATGTTTGACTGGTCCTTATCACCTAGAATATAAGCATTCGGGCATATAAATTAAAAAAAGGTAGACCATTCTGAAAGTGACCTAAGTGTATATATGTTAGTAGAAAAGTACACTAGGTGTTTAACCAGGTGGTGTGTCCATACATGAGAAGGAAACAAGTTAGACACATTAAAGGTAGGTAGGTATACATACATAATTTATTGCTAATGATCATTCCCATTCCTTATTTCTATTTAAATTTTTGCTAATGTCATGTGCGGGAGTATATATATTAACATATATATCTTGTGTTTAATATATTCTATATATTAATGAAAATGGAATATATGCATATATATTCTTATTTATGTTTTTGGAAATATCTTTATTACGCTAGAAATAGATAATACTGAGAGGGGGGTGGTGAATCAATATTCTACAAACTTTTGTGCACAACGGGATATTGTTAATTACTTTCTAACTTGCATATGGAAGTAAACCATAATTGTTGAATAGTAAATATAAACATACACATAGAGAACTCATAACACCATTATTTGTTAACTAGGGAAACCCTAGCCAAGGGAAAACCCTGGTGGGGACGGTACCCACTAGATGATTCACTAAACAATAGGATCCTATTAAGGGTATTGACCCTATTAGGAGTCTATGAAGTACATATATTATTTCAAGTCCTTGATAGAGGACTAGGCCTTGTTAGAAGCCTCAACCCTATTAGGAGTTGCTACAAACTTGTTAGGAGTTGGTATAACTATTACACATAAGAATATCTCACTGCCCTAACATGCAATTATACAATTCAATTCCTTCACAAAATAGGTATACATACAATACTTTCTTGGCTACTATAACTCAAAATTGTTCCGATCTTGCATCAGATTTCACATCACATAAAACTTGCAGATATTTCTCATAATAGTTTACATGTCACATCTAATCACACAAGTTCCTCCTTCTCTGCATAAGATAAGATCTTTACTTATACCTTTCACATTAACAAAACTCTGCATTGGCAACCTTCATGTCTTCACATTCTTGACGTAATATAAAATAACTTATGGAATAATGTCCACATAGTCAGCTCAACATAACTTAGTAATTATTTTGTAACCAAAATAATTCCTTAAGTCATACAACTTTGTTTACTGCTATGCTATGTTTTGTACTATTAAATACCCACACTTTTAATCTTACTATAACTTGTGTCGTACTATTCATACACATCTATGCAATGGAACACATCATCATGATAGTTTCATGAAGCTTTCCTCAACTACACATAAGATAACTCTCAATGCATCATCCATACTCTTAAGATCTATTCTCTGAATTGCTGCAAACTATTTAATACTTAAACAATTTCTATCTTTAAATGCATAAATGAAATGTTGAATGTATGTTTCCATAAATGAAAACCATCAAGACATATAGTTGACAATATTTCCAATAATCTCCTCCTTTGGCATCGATGGAAACATTTGGGAAAAATTTTCTAAGTCCCAAAATGATATCATACATAACAAAAACAAATAAAAGTAACTATACAAAAATTGCCTTCAGAATATAACAATTTTAGCTCTCTCTCTCTCTCTCTCTCTCTCTCTCTCTCTCTCTCTCTCTCCCTCCCCTATAATACAAAAAATTGGTTAGATAGTCCCGTGGCTACTTATTTGGCTTTCTCTTCCTATTCAGTTTATAAATCTAGCAATCGTATTCATCCTATGTCTATGGATAAATGTTAGAAAACCTTAGGACCTTTGGATTAAAGGTATATCCTATCATTAAATTCATTGCAAATATATAAATGATGGAGCTATAACTCTTAATTTAGAGGATAGTTATCAATCAATGATAACTGATCCAACTATTAGTGTAATTTGTCTTTCGTAGTTGGGCATGTTGAGTTCTCTTTTATTTTTCTATCCAAAGGACAAATCTGTTTACTAACAGGATGCAAGCATGAAGCTCAAAGAATGATAAATGTAAGTGGATGCTATGAAAAGGTGAATCTAAGTCATGCCAAGCACTCCTAAGGTTACAAGTCTCCATATTTTCAAGGTTTCAAGTGTTTTGGACCAAAGTTTACACTGTCTTGACAATGTTGAAATTTTTTGACAAGAGTTCGAATAGTATCCAAGGTGTAAATTTGCAAGTTTTTCTTTATCTTGGTTAATGTTTTACACACACACAAGGCACAATAAGACAAGAATAGTTTTACATCACAACCTAGGATTTAAGACTGTATATTCCATTGAATTCCCACTTGAATCAAAGTTCATCCATGCTTATCTAGAGTGGAAAACTTAGAATCTTGGCACCATAGGCTCTCCCTTATAGTGAACCCACTTCTTGGGGCTACCAAGATTTGGTTCCCAAGGGGCATTACTTCCCTAGGGACTATTGTCTCTACTAAGGATGTGAGAATATGGGATGTCTTCATGGGCATTAGTGACCCCTTGAGATAGTGGGTAGAAAGGATTTTGGTCTCTAAAATAAGGTATTTAGTGTGGTCATTTCATTTGGAAAGTGAATGATAAACTTCCTCAGAAGGTCTCCGAGCCCTAAGAACTAGGGTTTGATACACCACACTGATACTGGAGGAGAGCTATCACACAACAATACCATTGACATGACATTAATTGTATCAAGTCTATTATAGTGGTTGGAATGTTGAAACCTAGTTTTGGCCCATCACCACTTCAGGGTCACTCCCTGGGGCTCACCAAGTGATGAGTCTTGTGTCCAAGATAGGCCTCTCTATAAAAATTGCACAAATTTCTCTTGCACCCAATATCTATGAATAACGAGGGAAGATGATATGTCCATGCAACTCCTAGGGTTCTAAACAATGCATAAACACCAAGTAGTATAGAAAGTTAATTTTGGTGAACCAAATAAAGTGTTATCTAATCTACAAAAACCATGCATAGAGTTTGAACAAGCACACAAGTCTTCAACAACATCCTGCAAACAAGCATTAGTAGTTTTTCAATGAATGTGTTCTCCCAATGATTGCCACATATTGTAAATAGACCATCAGTAACAAAAGTCATCTACTCCAGGTCCTAACATGAAGTTGAAACCCTAGATGTGAATTTTGGTCAAAATAGGTTCTTTTTGTAAACCAAATGACCTCTGATAGAGCAAATTACACCCCAAAAGACCAAAATGACTCAAGATGCTCCCAATTGTGCTTAGACAATGAATATTACATCCATGGTGTAGTTGGGGTCCTAAAGGGTGTAGTTGGTAGTTTTTAGGTGCAATTGGGAGAGTGGAAGTAGGATATAGGGAAATGGTGTCAAAAAAATACCTAGAAACTTAAATCTTGAAGCCTACCTAATTCATCAATTTTTGTCTCCAGTTTATGGGTTCTTTTAATTTAAATTCATTTAGATATTGTTTATTTGGCTGAATGCAGTCTGGATGGGTTGTATGCTTGTTTTATTGTTGCTTTTAATTCAAGCAATTATATAAATGCTTCAGTAAATTAGTAGGGTTTATGAGTTCATAAAAGGGATATTGCATAAGAATGGAGATGGGTGATTGTAGTTGATTAATTCTTATACAAGTTATTTGAATTAGATCTCCTGCCAATAGTCAATTTCTTGCCCAATGGATAAAGTACTGGTCCTATAAATCAGAAGTAAACAAGGATGAATTCTGCTACTGCATATCAAGTCATCTTATAAAATCAAAATTATTTCAATCCTGTTCAAGAATTATAAATTCTGGTCTCAACTCATTTATATCTAATTCATTAGTCTTAGGTAGCTATTATTTCTAGGAATATTTGTAAATTTTAGGAGAATTATGACCAGATCTGCTGATAAGGGATGTGTATAAGTTTGAGAGCATTGAAGAATTGAAGTGAGCTGTGTATGTATGAGAAGGTAACAGATAAGAATAATAATGAAACTAAGATAATTTCATACACAGTTGCATTAGAATTATCCCTAGGTATACCCGCCTTGGTTTAGCAGAGCCAGAAGAGTAGGAAACCATCGTTTGGTTTTGTTGAAGTTGGGTTATAGTGATTCATTCATATAGTTGATATTGGGAATTTGCTAATCCCTAGATTGTGAGTCATTTTACTATGATATTAAGCATTTTGTTGCTTGATAGTTTTAGTAGTTTGAAACACCAACAAGATACACGCTACTCCTAATCATTCAAAGCACAAGGAGGGAAAAAATGAATAATTATTTATAGTAGGACTATCTATGAGAGAATATAACACAGCTTCAAGAGTATGAGTTGCATCTTTAGCCAGAGATGATAAAGAAAATTGCTTCTTTTCTTCTTCTTTTTTCTCCCACACAAGCATACCCATCTGCACGTCATCTGCTAGAATCACTACAATACATTTTCTATTTTGGAGAAATAGTTCCTTAAAATGGTACTTCTAGATTGCACCAGGAAAGCTTGTATAACTTATAACAATGCATCTTGTATAGTTTCCTCATAGTATTTACATCGATGGGGCTCCAAACTCTACAATGAAGTTCTTTTGAAAACTTGCAAGCGAAGCTTCCTTTCTTCTTTAAATAAAGTAGTAAAAAGGACTCCTAGCTCAACAAGGTCATGTTGTGGATGCAAGCCATACAAAAAGATGAAAATAAACTACTGGAATGAAGAGGAAAGGAATGCAGATGCAGATGTTCTACAATATATCAATCCTCCCAAAGATTGAGTTCTTGTTTATGTCTTGCAAAGCAATCTACAGTAAAATGGCTACAAACCTGTGTAAATGGGTCTGGATCAAATTCTGTCAGAGGTAATGCTGCTAATTTGAGTGAAAAAGAAAATGGGAATAGATATGGCATATTACATTCTTTGTTTCTGATCTAGAGTTTTCCAACACCAAGACATCTCAAGATTCCCTGCATGTAGAAGAAATACAAAAAATGAATAGTGCATTATATCAAAAATATAAATTTTCCACAACTTTATCCTTGCACTTAAATATATGCTAACCCTGAGCCTAAACATCATCTATAAAACAACTTTGTGACCTGAAATAATTAACAGTGGCTCTATTTTTTAAATTGCGATGAGTAGAGGAGAAAGATAAAATGTAAAAGCATTGAATAGCTTTGGAATCTGCCTCTGCAACTTTCTGATAGATAACAAACTTGGAATGATATCTAATGACTAGATTCTTACCTCCTTTCTCCTCTCAAGTTGACCCTACACCAAACTCCCACCCATTGCAATCACGGTGCGCCCCAAAACAAAATTAACACTGCGATGACCTTTTTTCTTATGTTCTGAAGGTCAAAATTTAAACAATTTTACCATAGTCAAAATTTGGTCAAAATTTTGACCATATCAGGCCCATTTTTTCAAAAAAAATGATTTTAACAACCCAAATAGGCCTTTGGTCAAATTTTTTGGTCAAAAATGGGGGCCTAATGTACTAGTGCCACGTGAAGGAACCCTTGAGAAATGAAATCTGTATTATAATTGCATTTATGTAAATTGATTCAAAATTTTTACTTTGATGTTGTTTTTTTTTTAGTTTTAGTTCAGTAGACATTGCAACATATTAGATTTATTTCCTTTGGGTTCTTGAGTAGGGCATTACAACATCAGATATTGACAACAATGGAAAGAGGTTTTTGTATCTATCTCTTTGTATTGAAGGAACTACATTGTATATTGCATGTTTGGGCAATGAGATCATCTTGCATACATCTTGTATTTGTATGTAACAACTCCTAATAGGGTTAAGGTAGCAAGGATGGATGCACTATACTAATGTAATAGACTCCTAATAGGGTCAATATCTTTCACGATATTATGTACCTGTTGTTCATTGTTGATTATGGACTTGTACTTAAGACTTAACTAATTAATATAAACTTATTAAAACATGACTCAATGCTAAGGAACCCTTGAGGAATGAAATTTGTATTGTAATTGTGTTTGTGTATATTGCTTCCCAAAATCTACCTCCAAAAATTCATGCTTAGATATTAGACCTCTCTCATAAAGTTATATTAATTGCTCCAATTGAAATGGACATGGTTATGTCAATAGTCAAATTAGAAATTAGAAACTTTAAGTAGTTATGAAACTTACACAACTTTCTCAAGATGTGACATAGGAAAATTTATGACCACCCAAATTTGGAATTAAAAAGGGCAATGTCAACATGAATAATCATGGAAAGAAAGTTTCTAAAGGGTAAGTTTAATATGAACAATCATGCAAAGAAAGTTTCTTTACTCAAAACATATGTATTGTAGATGCACAACTTTTGTTCATGTTCCAACTTGAACAAAATTAAAACTTAAGACTTTTAGGGCCCGTCTATTTGCAGGAATTTAACTAGAATAGGAATTTGTTTTCAGTTTTCAGTTTGGTGCACCAAATATAAATTGGGAATTGGAATTTTTCTTCCCATTTTTGCCTCAAAATAAGAATATGTCAATTCTTTAAAACAATTGTTATTGGAATTGTAATTCCTATTCCCATTTTGAGTTTTTCTTATTCGATAATGTTTTCAAGTCCACTTCATTTTGAAGCATCTTGGAGGTATCATGATCCACTCTTCCTGCCATCACAAAGGAAATCCATTCTATTAGCTTTGTGGCACCAAATTTTCCAAGCTAATTTTTTTTTTCTCAAGAAATAAATTGATAGAAACGACATTTTGCAAGTCTCTAGAGGTAGATGTAAAGGGTTTTCCTCTGCTTGGTTTTGCTACTAAAATTTGTAACATAGCATTCCAATACACTTGCAAATTCAGCCTAAAAAGTGCATAAGGGTTTTTTTGGCTAATAAAGTTTACACTACATAATCACTTTTCAATTGAGGGGTTTTTAGTTTACATTTCTAAACATACAAGATGACTACAAAATAAAACAATAGGTGAGTGGTGACTTTTAAAATTGACTAAGAAATGTGGTAATGAAACAAATGATTCAAACATTTAATTGCTAATGGTGATTTAAATGAATGATGGTTTAAAATGTTGGATATTATATTAAATTTCACATAATAATGATCGTTGCTTAGGCTAGTTGGGGCCTCATATTTAGTCCATGTAGTCAAAATATCTACTTACGGAGCTATGAAATCGAGTTTTAGGATGTCCGAGTTCACAATATTGGGTCCTCAAGATGAAAAAGTTGCCACAACAAGGGATGGCTTGATGCCCAATATGGTTCCCTTGAAGAGGATCATTTTGGTGGGTTTTGGGGTCAATTTTATGTACTTTTTTATTGCCTTTCCCTCTTTTTTCTCGATTGTAGAGGTCGATAACATGTGACAGTTTGCTACAAGTTCTGTCACCATGTTCTTCTGTGTTGCAGCTCCCAGCTTCTCTCACAAAACCCCTTTCAAATCAGATGATTAATTTGATTTTATAGAACCAAACGAGGTGTAGAATAACAAATCCTATTCCTATTCCTACTCCTATTCCTAATTCTTATTTCCAATTATTATTCTCAATTCTTATTCTTATTTCTACTCCAATTTCCTATTCCTGTAGCCAAACCTACCCTTAGTTTCTTTCACATAGCTTCTTGGAGTTAGGATGGTACTAACGATATCATATTTTCCCAATGCTTAGGGAGGATAGGGTTTAAAGTGGAATTATTCTCATGAGTGGTTGTCAAAGGATGAGCTAAGAATTGAAAAGAGTTTATTTGATGAAGAGTAATATCCTAGCTTGGATCCATGACCCAAAAGGTTCTATTTGGTGGCTTAAGTTGTATTTCCTTGTTTGAACTGCTAAAATAAAATAAGGTGATTTGAATAAATGAGTAATTAATATTAGGTGCATGTAAATGAATGATTTTTTTTCATAACCACCACGAGGCTAAACAACTTATGGGACCCACTAATAGCCAACAACAAAAGAACAAGTGAAATCCAAATGCACGAGATCCCACCTACTAGATCTCTTTCTACAGCTTAAGTATTTTCTACAACTTAAATATTTTGGTGTATATCTTGTTTAATAAATCTACTACCCATGTGATAATTTGTTTTCACACAAATTACTCAATACATTCACTTTTAATAAAGACACTAATATAGTCCTTTAGGTTGAGCACTACCCCTTAAGTGCAATAAAAATATCTTCTATCTATCTTTTTTCTATCCACTCTTCTCTAGTATATCTCATCTTCCACTATCTACTCTTCTTTTGATATCACCTATCTTCCAATTTCACTCTAAATTGTGTTAGAATGGGATTGTCATTACACCAAAAGCCTGATATGTCAATTCTTGATACAACCACTCAACTTATAGTACATAGGAGTTGGTTAAACCATTGTCACAAATCCTAATGGGAGTGCTGAAAAAATTTCTAACAATCTCCTCCTCAGCATTACCCGAGGGTCTAAGGATTCAAACCTATGACCAAGCTTTGATACCACTTGTTAGAATGGGGTTTTCATTGCACCAAAAGGCTAATCTATCAATGCGTGATACAACTACTCAACTTATAGTACATAGGAGGTGGTTAAATGCTGGTCAAAAATCTTAGGGGGAGCGTCGAACAAATTTCTAACAAATTGAATTCTAAATTAATTCTGAATTAACAAATTAACATTTTTACTATCCACTTTATTCCAATTCCATTTCTATGTATTCTTCTAACTATAATTCCATTTCTATATATTCAATATATTCTTCTAACTATAGTCATTATTCCCATTTCTATGTACTCATATAACTATGGGAATATTCTCCTAACTATATGAATAGGGTAAAAATGGATCTCTAAAAATGCGTAGGACATTCACCACTATTCATATATTATTTTAGAGTTGATATGGAATAAGTAATAGAAATTCTTGAAATTAGACAAGATAAGATACATGTCTTGAATTAATTCCAATCTGGAAATACCTGTTTTCTGATGCCTGTGTATAGTTTATGGAAAATCTACAACCTATTTTGCACTAGGAATGTCATGACAAAAAACCTAGAAATTTTTTACCCTTTTGAAGGTAGGTCAACCTTGATCTAGTTGATAGGGCATAATCTTACCCTAGGCCACAATTGTGCCCCAAAAAGTTGACCCCAACCTATGCTGCTCCAATGAAAAATTTATTCATGGATCTTAGAAGTTTGCCAAAAAGGGTATCCGAATTTGTACTCAGATCTTCTAAAAAAACATGCATATATCTAAAAATGGGGTTTTTGGGATGGCTATATAGGGTTTTGCCTTAGTCAAACACCCGTTTTGGTGATTTCCACCTCCAAAAATAATCAAATATAATATAATGTGTGTATATTGAAAGTGTAATGCCAAGATCTAATCTACTAGATTGAAACCCTAGCATGAATATGTATGAGAAATAAATGCATAGACTTGAATAAGATAAGAAAGCATACCAAGCCCCCAAGGCTAAAAGTACTCCTACCAAACTCATAATCCATAATTGCTACCCCATGACTGTATCTTTGAATGCTTGAATATTGATAATGGTGGATCAAAGAAGATTTCATCTCTCTAGCTCCAAATAGATGTTCACAATAGTGTATTCATGAAATGTTTGATAGCCACAATACCTTGATCTTCTAAATCATTCTCTTGCAATCTTGCATCTTCATGGTGTCATCTCTTGATTCTAGTTGTCCTTCTAGTTATAGATAGATCCAAAGGAGTATCTTTATAGAAAGGCTTCAAGGTGAGCCACCTCCTAAAGTAATGTGGGGACCCATTATTCAAATTTCACCTTGAATTATGGTCTAATCACAATAACCAAATAAGGAGGGAAAATAAATAAATGAATCTTGAATTAAACCCCTTTCGCATTTGATTCTGAAAGCCCGACATTGATTTCAGGATGCTCTAGGACCAAAATATGAAAAAGGGGGATCAAATATTGAAGAATGTCAAAGATGACCTTAACCTTGACCTAGGTCAGGGATGACCTTGACCCTACCCTAGGTCAAGGTTGACCTAGGGGTCAAAACCCAACTAGAGTAGAAAATAGAAAGTCTGAGGATACCCAAAATCTTAGAAATGATATCAAAATAGGACTGAATGCCAAGAATAGGTACAAAATACTATAATTAATATGATGAAGTATAGGAGAACCTATTCCTAAGTCCTACCTAGAAAATATATCCATATAGGAGGGAAATTAAGGAGAATCTTTGAGATCCTAACCCTAATTTCACCTAGAATGAAGGAATCAAGTGCAGAAAGCATCCTAAATGTAAATATATCATGATAAATGTACTAAAAGAGGATTCTAAACCTACCAATATTGAAGTGCTTCCATTTTAATATGATACATTTAGCCCCCACTTTAGCTCATATATGACACTATGTGAATATGAAAGCTAAAGTAAGAAAAAAATTCATAGTAAATAAAAATGATATAACCAAGTCCTCGATGTAAAGATCCTGCAAAAAACTATTAGAACTTGCAATGCACAAGGTTAATGAAAATTAATAAATCACATAAATCTTACTAAATGACACTTGAGAAGTTTTTAAAGCTCCTTATGCCCCCTGTTTTGGCTTTCTATTTTCGAAGGGTGAAACATGGTGATAAAGATAACTCTAGACACTGGATATGTAGTTTTTTGAAAAGATATTTCATAAACTAATTAGAATTATTTGTACCTTTCCTAAATTGATTCAAGGAGTTAGGTATTTGAATCATGATTCCAACACTACTAATGATACTGAAAATGGGGTTATCAAACTCAAGTTATGATGAAAAGAGTGAATGCCTATCTAAATACATGAGAAAAGAGGAATCTGAGTCTACCATGAGTAAACCCTAAAAGAAACCCTAATTATGGTCTAATCACAATAACCAAATAAGGAGGAAAAATAAATAAATGACTCTTGAATTAAACCCAACCCCCCCCCCCCCCCCCCCCTTTTTGCAATTTCTCCCCCTTTTTTGACACTTATGCCAAAATGTCTATACACTGACTGACTATTTTGCCAAGAAGGTCTTGTTTACTTCCATCACAATTTTCAGAGCAACATCCCGGTTGTCTATTACAACATCTAGGGACTTGATTTGGATTGCTATCTCAGTTGCAAGGTGAACTAAGCCATGTCATGTTGACAGATTAGGATATTTCTTCAATACATTTTCTACATATGCTAGTTCTTTCTGTAATATCTCCATGTGAGGGGTTAGAGAGGCTTAAATTTGAACTAATTTGGCTCTAGTATTAGTCTTTTCTACTATTAATACAACTAGTTCCTTGTGTGTGTGAAGCATTGTATGAAAGTGCTTCTCACTTTGAGCTAGATCTTTTGGCAATTGCATGCTTGATACTTTCAGATTTCTTTCCAAGCTCATTATTCTTTGGCTAGTATCTTGTGTGAAGATTGAAGGATCACACAATTTTTTGTACAATGAGAATATATTCTCAAGTACCTTCTTCACCTTCTCAATTTTCTTTGCCAGCTCTACCTGTGATAGGGCTATTTCACTAGATATCCTTTCATTTACTTTTTCTTGAAATTTCTTCTCATACCATTCCATGAGTTCTACATTTGTCTATTGGTCTTCATTGGTCGCCTATTCAACAATTTCTAACAGTTGTTCCAACATTGTCTTGCTTTCATTAGGTGCCTACAAGCTGAATGCATCTAGAAAGATGTCTTTTATCTCAATTAGTAATTGCTTTTGCTTGTACTCTTTTCTAAGTATCTCTTAGTTTTTCTTTCTTTCTTTCCTCCTGCACCTTATTGATCTGGTCTATGTTCATGGTTGCATAGTCATACTTTGGAATGACTATTTCTTCATCTAATGTAGGGTCTCCATAGTGAAGTACCCTTGCAACCTTTGTGGAGCTCAAGATTGGGGCTGAAATTTGGAGTGGCATTACTTTAGTGCTTAACTTCTAAGGCATTCTTGTAGGAGTCCCAGTAGTTGGTAGATTTACCAAAGTTTGAATTGATTCTTGCTCCTTTTCCTTTAGAATCTCCTTCTCCTCCTGTGTTCTTCCTCGATCAATCATTATTATTTGTAGTGGTGCACCTTGTACTTGTGTAGTAGGAACAAAAGTATCCATCTATCTTATTTGTTCCTTTGTTGGCTCCTTGATAGTTGTAGCAACTTTAACTATGGTATCAACCTTAGCTGATGTATGTTATGGTGCTTTCTTTTGAGGTTGTCCACTTGTACCTATAGGGATGGTAGGGGGTATTTCTTGTGTGGTCACTTTATCCCTAGTTAGGTTAGCTACTACTTTTTGCAACACATCTACACTGACCAATACTGGGTTGTCACACAACTTTTCTTGCAAAGTTGATTGGTCAAGGGTCTTCTGTAGATCCTCTATAGTGAGTGGGTTGATGTTCTAAACTATGCTATTAGGAACATCCTTCACTTTTATTGTTTCTGCAGGTGTGTTGTTGTCATGTGGAGGGCTTGGTGGTGGCAATTGTGTGTCTTGCACACTCTAATCTATTTGCTACTCCTCAATAGTTGCCATATTATCTTCTTTTTGTGTTCCCTCCTCCACTATGTCATCTGCCTTTTCCTTGTCACCTTCTCCTTCCCTATCATTGTCTTCCTCTTCTCTATTGTTTCTTCCCTCAAAGGGATCTTCTTCTCCTTCCTTAATAGTAGTTAGGCCATATATTAGCTTCCACATTTGAGTGGACTTCCTGACAACATCTTCAATCTTATTTTGAAGAATTTTGAAGGCTCTATATTTAGGTGCACATTTGCTACCATGCTTTTTATTTGCCTTTGTTATTTGGTTTTTAGACAAGTTTGGCATCACTTGTGCCAATGTACCCTTATTTCCTTTTCCATGTTTAGGAAATAATGCCATTTATTCTCAACAATGGAATATAAATCCTTAGGCATAGTAGAGTCAAATTCAAGTGGGGTATTCTTTAATTTTGTCATCATGGCATACATTGACTCCTCAATTTTAGTCTGATCTTCCCTACTTAATTTATTTAAATAAAAAATTTTCAAGTTAGTCAAGTTTGCATTATTCCTAATATTTTAACAAATGTTATCAATATTGGACTTGGGTGCATGACTTACCACTCTGAATTGGTTGTTGTCATTTGATTCGGTCCTTTCCTCATCAGATTCAGGTGGTGAAACATATTTCCTTCTTATCTTCTTTTGCACTAGACTTGGTTGCTCAGTAGCCTTCTTCTTCTCTTTTGTTTGCTCTTGTTCCTTTTGGGTGGTAGCCCTTGTAGTTTCTCTTTTGGTTGGCTTGGCTGGGCTTGGCTTTAGAGTCTTTTTTCCCTTGGGCTAAGCTGCAGGCTATTTTTGAGCTTTTCTCTTCTTAGGCTTTAGCTTAGTTGGTGCTTCCTCAACTTATTCCTCCTTAGCACCTTCTTCTTCTTCAACATCTTCTCCCATTCCTTGTGTTAAGGCAAGTGGTTCTTAACCCTATTCTTCTTCTTCTTCATCTTCATCTTCTTCTTCTCCTTCTACTGTACCTTCTCCAAATTTGGCCTTAAGCTTCTTAACCAATTTATCCTTTTTCTTTAGAGTTGAGGTAGTTTTCAACTCCATTTCCACCTTAGACTTCACAACATCATAAGTACCAAAAGGTTTTGCACTTTTATCAAATTCTTCTGCAAGCTACGCTGTGATGGTTGCTGATGCATCATCAATATTAATTTCATACCCCAATGACCTTAGCCATCTCACTTTGGATACTACACTTTGGATAAATGTGTAGTCAATAACTACTAGGAAGAAAATGTCATTGTAATACCTTTCCACTAGGAAAACTGGGATTCTCAACCTTTCTTTCAAGGTTTTCTTGAAATCCTCAAAATAACTAGTCATTATAGACTCAAAATTGTCTCCCATTTGCTCAATGTACTCATTAAATTGTATTACCATAGACCTATTGGTCTTCCAACATACCTTACCAAAAGAAGGAAACTCATTCTAAACATAGAAAAATATACATATCAAAATTGAACCAGATTTGCATTGAGCACCTTTTGTTCTCCTTATTGCTCCTAGGTTCTCCATGATTTTTTGTAACTGTAGCTCGGCTAGATCATAGGTGTGATCTTTCTTCACAATCTTATACCCTACTTTGACTGCAATTCATGGTACACTATTTAGTCATCTTGACTAATAAAATTTGTGGGATATGACCCTCACAGAAAATTCTAGAAGTGGATCTTTGATGGTATCAATGGTCATGCCCCTTTTGTTCCACTTAGCCCTTGTATTCTTCTCAATAGCTTCTTTTGAGTCTCTTCTTAGGGTTTTGGGCCATTCTAGGGTTGAAAACCCTGTAACCCTGTGCACAATCCTTTTTGACAATTTGATGGGTCCTCCTTCTAACCATAAACATCCATCATGGATCCTGCTTAACACAATTCTAATCCATTCAGTCTTGAAGACGGTGGGAAAATATAGTGCACGAGTTAAGCCCTTCCTCTGAAAAATTTCAAATTCTTACTTTAGCATTCCATTCTCACACATTTTTTCATATGCCTATCAAATTTCCATATCTCCTATTGCTCCAACCTTGTAGTTATAACACTTTATGACGTCCTAGACCATTACGACTTTAGGTGGAATAGTGGATAACATAACAGCATGGTTGTTCTTGTATGCGACTTCAAGTATTGGCCTAAAATTTTGTTGCTTGACTTCATTACTAACCAAGTGAACTTCAAAGGGTTCCTTGTCCTTGGGATTACTAGAGCTAGAGGCCATTTTTGCAAGCTAGGGTTTCAAAATATAAAATTGCGTAACTGCATAGCTTAGCTCATGAGAAATACCTTTAAATTGATGAAATGATGTTTGTTTTCTGTTGAAATCTATGCAAAAGCTTCAATCTCTAGTTGCTAATAGCTTTTGTGCTTTGCTCGCTCTTGCTCTATGTTTGTAATGATGAAAAATGATAAAAAAATTGACCTTATATCCTTCAATACATAACATTTGATGCTTAGTGCATATACAACTATACACTTGGCTCCTTATGCTACTTCTACTTAACTTGACATTGATGCAAATTTCACTTCACTTGGTAGCTATAGGAATTACCTTTACTTAGCTTCAATAGGAAATTTCTTTTTACTTGATAGCAACTACACACTTGACTCCAACTAGCTTTGGCTAGTAGCTTGACACTTACTAACATTCACTTAGCATCCAAAGGAAACTTTCCTTACTTAGCAACAATGTGAAAAACTTTGAAGATATAACCTTGCATCTTTATTCATGCCAATCTATCATTTTCAATACTAACTTATTCTAGGAATTGATGTATAATAATGCATTTAAATATTAGTCCCACATACCTTCTCTTACTTAGTTGGATGAAGTATGACCACTTGACCTTTCAGGTGAAGTGATCCCTTCATTTGATGTGCTACTTCCATCTTTTTTCTTCCATGTCTTATTCATTTCTCCTCTGATGTGCCCAACATCTACCTTGCCTTTTCCTTTTGTTTGACTCTGAGTTGGGTGCCTTTATCCTTGTTGGACAGTGCTTGCTAATATGACCAGTCTTCAAACATCTAAAGCATGTAGTTTGGCTCAACCATCTATTGTAGCTTCCACTAAAATGTTTTTTTATGTAGTTCTCAAGGATGTGTCCATATTCTTGACAATATTGACAACTATGTCTTGTATTGTAGTCCCAATTATAGAAATTTTCATGGCTTCTTCCCTTGTTTGATGACCATGTGCTCTTGGATATGCATTCAAAGGCTTTGTGTCCAAACTTCTAAAAATTGTAGAAGCATCCTTCAAATATTGGTGCATGCATGGTCCTTGTTCTGCATTCATGTGCTCGATGACCTTGTTTGTTGCATTTGTAACAATGGATCATGTTTCTTGACTTGGCATTCTGACTAGCATTCTTGCTCCTGCAAACATTAGTTGTATGTCCTTCGTTCCACAATGATGACAAGTAGGTTTAGAGTTCTTACTTTTATCATTCCTTTGTTCAGCAATCTTGGATGACTCTCCTTCTTCAGTGCTTGTATAGCCCAATCCTAATGTGTCTTTGCTAGATCCAGGGGATTTTAGTAATTGTTTAAAGTACTTGATAGCTTCATTTGGCTTGTTGAAACTTTTTGCAAACTCCTTCTCTCTTTTTAGGTCATTCTGCAGTTGCTCATTTTGTAACTTCAATGTAGTTATCTCAATGTCCTTGACATTCAACTCATGATGGGCATTCATCATTTGGCTTAGGGTATCCAACTGCATGTTTGAGATCCTAGACAACTCTGCTGATTTTTCTTCCAATCTATTTGACAAGATTCTTTTGTCTTCAATTATGGCCTTGTCCTCTATGGCTTTCTTCTTTTGTTCAATCACTTCACATAGCAATATTGCTTGTGATTCTTGCTCCAACTTGAGATTTTTGATCTCCTTAGCTTGTGCTCTGTTCTTGTCCATGAAATCTACAATTGCTGCATCAAAATTCAAAAAAATTACCATCTACAAATAACTTTATGGTGTCAATCTCCTTGTATTGAGTGTCATTTTCAGCTATGGAAATCTCTTTCCTTCTCTTTAGTGAAATTCTCAAGGAATCTTTGGCTTCATCCAACTATTGTAGTAAGAGATTTATCTCAATCTCCTAATTCTCAATGGCCTTTCCCAACTTGTAGACTTCCATCTTAAGATCTTTTTTCCAAGCTATAAGGCTTCTCCTAACGAGAACTCAGCTCTAATACCAATTGTTGGAATTAAGAAGTAGGAAGTATACTTCTGAGGTGGGGGGGGGGGGGGTGTGAATCAGAAGTACTAAACTTTAACCTTTGAAACTTTCAACTTTAAAACATTGAATGCATAAACATATAGAAATAACATGTAAATAAAATGCATCCACAAAAAAAAATTGACACTAGATGTGATTACCCAGAAACCCTCCAATGAGAAGGTAAAACTGGGGTGGGGATGACACCCACAACTCTTCACTACTGCAACAATAAAGTTCACCTATTAAGATTGCATGCTTTGACCATTCTCATGATCTACCCTATGAAAGGCCTACCCTTTTAAAGGCTTACAAAGGATTGTTAGATCCTAACAATCTGATATTGCTGATTTTAGATCCTAATTTAGCCCTTCTTGCTTCTTGATCCTTCTAATTTGGTATGAAATTGTTGTTACCTCGATCCTCTATACTGCTAACTGATTCTACAATGCTATCCTTCTTCTAAGTCACCTTCAACCTGATCAATTCACCCCTTTCACTTCCTTCAAAAATTTTCTAGCATCTCTTCCTCACATGCATTCTCTCACACTCTCTAAATTATGGGGCTTCATCTCTCTTTAAAAATATTTTGTGACTTAGGGTTAGGTATGACTCTATGATGGAGATTCATCCAATTTTCCTACTCAATTCCTTCCATTTTTCTCATTGGTTGCATGTAGATTGCATAGGGAATCCAAATAGATTTAATCTTATCTTTAAAGCATTGAGATCTATCCATATGTTGGCTCAAAAAGGTTTACATCTTAGTTTGTGAAGGCACAAACTCTTATGTTGATTTTGTGTTTCTTGGCACTTTCTTATTACTGATGCTCAAAACTTACTAAAAGTCTTTTTGGCTCGACACTTGAACTTGTTTGACATCTATTGTTCACTCAACTCTTGAAACTTGCTCAACTTTGTCTATCAGCTTGACACCTATTATTTAGTTAGCGCATGAGTGACTCGGTATTCATTGCAACTCGACATGAACTTAGAAAAATTCTTAAGTGTGTTGACACTCAATTGTCAAAACCAATCTGAGATCAATAGAAATGGCTTATAAAATTTAGTTGGTTGCAAGATAGGAGGATTTTCAAGGTACTCCTTAAATTTCTCAAAAGTTTTCTTACATTCATGATTCCAAGAGAAAGCAATATCCTTTCTAAGCAAGGAAGTAAAAGGAATTGTTCAATAAGCTAACTTAGAAACAAAGCAACGAATAGCTTGCATCTTTCCTTGTAAACTACATAGCTGAGAAATATTCCTAGGAGGAGGCATATTACTAAAAAAATCAATCTTTTCAATATCAACTTCTATGCCTTGCTTAGAGATTAAAAATCCTAACAATTTACCAGAGTCTACATCGAAAACACACTTCTTAGGATTCAATCTCATGTTGTAACTTCTAATCCTTTCAAATCTTTGTTGTAAAATAGTAACACATGTGATCTTCTCTTTGTATAGACTTTACTAAGATATCATTCACATAATCTTCAAGGATCTTATGGATGTAATCATGAAAAATCAAAGTCATGGCGTGTTGATAAGTTGCTCCTACTTTCTTTAATCCAAAAGGTATCATGACCCAACAAAATGTTCCCCAAGGTGTTGTAAATGCACTTTTAAATTGATCTTTAGGAGGAAAAAAAATTTGATTAAATCTAGAAAAACCATCCATAAAAGATAACAAAGCATGACCCGCCGTTGAATCCACAATCATAGTGATATTGGGTGATGAGAAATCATCCTTTAAGGATGCAAAATTTAAATCTCTCAAATTAGTACACATCTTTATCTTAATTTCTCCTTTTGAAATAATCAAATTTTTTGAAATCCAATATGAGTAACCAATAGAATAGATAAATCTAGAATCCAATAATTTTTCAATTTCACTTTTGACTAATAAAGCAATTTGTATATTCAACTTTCAAATTTTATTCTTCATAGGTTTCATATTTGGTTTTAAAACAAAATTATGAGTAACAATCTTAGAATCAATACCTCACATATCCAAATATGTCCAAGCAAAAAATCCTTAAATTCAAGTAAAAGGGAACTTAACTGATCACATTCATCCTGATTCAAACATTTCCCAATATTTATTATCTTCTTAGGATAATTCTCATCCATTTGAATATCAATAGTCTCAGTTATTAAGAAATCACTTCATATCGAAGAATCCATTAGTAGAGGAACAATATCGTGATTATCATGTTCTCCAAAATAAGCATCCGCATTTAAACAATAAGGCTTCTGACATTTGTGATGGAACTAATGTAAATCATCATAAATCCCAAAAAT
Source organism: Cupressus sempervirens (assembly GCA_028749045.1). Taxonomy (NCBI): domain Eukaryota; kingdom Viridiplantae; phylum Streptophyta; class Pinopsida; order Cupressales; family Cupressaceae; genus Cupressus; species Cupressus sempervirens. The sequence continues at coordinate 325,231,887 of CM053789.1, forward strand.
TTCCATTAAAGTTTCAACTTCAAGAAAAATATCAAAATTAGGTGCTTGATTCATGTCAATAAGTAGTGGGTTAACCAATTTCAACTGTCCAACACATATATGATTAACATTTAGAGGAAAATTCGATGGCTTTTTATATATATTAAAGCCTAAACCATATGTATGATCATAAATTTCATTATCCAAAGGTACTTGTATACCTTGCTCATATTTACCACATCCTTTCCCATTAAAACCTAATTTCTTAAGAAAATGATAACCAGAACGATACTAATCAGCCATTTCAGATGGTGTCCAAGGAGTGGCATACGTCACATATTAGAACAATCAAGTTTTATTGTTTCATTATTTCTTTTATTGAAGCAGAAACAAAATTACTTTTTAGTTCCTCAAAAAGTGGAGAAGGAATAAAAATTCATTTCTCAAATTCAATTTTTTGCTCCATGAATTCCAAATTAGAGATCTTATAATCTCTAATAAAAGTAGGATTAAAATCCAACGTCCCCTAATCATCCTTAGTCAAAGAAGAAGATGGAGCTTTTGATTGTTGAATCTTAGGTTGTTTGATCTTAGATTGTATTCCAATCTCTTTACTTGGTTGGAGAGGCTCAAAGATTTTAGCATATTTTGCATTTGGTCAAGGATTCAACACATCATCCACATGTAATATATACATTAAGTTGTTTAAAATAAATTGAACCTTGCAATGAAGAGTAGAAGGAACTGCATGCATAGTATGTAACCAAGGTCTTCTTAAAAGAAGGTTATAATTGAGAGGTCCAGGCATAACATGAATAGGTATATTCAAAATTACTGGACCAACTTTAATAGGTAAGGTAATAATGCCCAAAGTTCTCTTCCTAATATTATCAAATCCACATATAGGAACATTATCAGGTTGAATAGTAGTAAGATTAGCCTTAATCACTTTAAGCATTTCTGTGCTACAAACATTAAGTCCATATCCATTATCAATTAATGTTCTTTGAATGATACTTTGATTAATAGAAACAACAACCATAAGAGTATCATATTGATTTCACACCTCAAGAGAAGGTAAATCATTATCAAAAAACCAATAGGAGGTACATAAAGCATAGAATGCATGCAATCCAAAATAGAATGAATGTTGTCTTGATTAGGAGGCAAAGTAGGAAGAGTAGATAAAGCTTTTTGTAATACCTCATAGTATGTCAAAGAAATTTGAAGCAATTTTTGGAAATACAAGAGAAGTAATTGAGAGGGGAGAGGTGAATTAGTTACCACTAAAATAAATCCCAGATCCTTTTGATGTCAAATACAAAGCAAAACTGAAGTCTATTGTAACTCAGTAAGAACACAATAAATGTTATAACTCAGTAAACACTGAAATAGCTCGACAAATTCTTAACATGAAAATCTTCAAGATATTATCTGTGGTTAATCTTACTTAATTTAAATGCAAACACATAAGAGAAATAGAATGAACATAATTGACACCAAGATTTAACGTGGAAACCCAATTTGGAAAAAAAACCAATTGCAACTAGTTACTAATTTTCATTCTTCTAAAGTGAGCCCTGTTACGAGGCAACCCTGTTAAAGGTTACAAAACACACTGTTAGCTGTGACCTTGTTAGAGGATTTAATCACCCCATTAGGAGTGGCCTTGTTAGAGGTCTTTAGACAATTCAATAGAAGTGCAACCTTGTTAGAGGATTTACAAATAGCTATTAAGCACTCTGTGTTAAGAGATTTAGATTGCTGCTACAATGGTTAGAGAGTAACAATGAGATGACCTAATTTTTGATGCAACTAAATTGCTGATTAAAGATCTCAATTTTGGCTTGTATACTTGATCCTTCTTGATTAAATGTATCTTTGAATCTCAACAAGGATATTTTGCTTATCATTCTCATTCACTTCCTCTTAGCATCATCAAATCTTCAATTATGTTCCACCACATTCAATCCTCAACTTGAACTTATATTTATATCATACATATTGTCAAGTTAGCTTGAATACAACTTAGAATAATAATAATAATCTTCTTAGTTGGCTAGAACCAATAGACAATTCAATTGAACTCAATATGCCAAAACAAGAAAATCCTTCATTAGCTAAACCTACACGATAGATAATAATTCAAAGCAATTTTCCTATGTTAACCAAGTGAGCTTGGTTAACACTGCATATTCAAAAAGTTCCTTTGGTAACCAAGTGAGCTCGGTTAACACTAGTTCCATCAAACATTTCCTTCATTAATCAAGTGAGCTTGGTTAACACTCAGCTTCTGCAAACTTTTCTTGTCGCCCGAGTGAACTTGGTAGACACTGTCTTTTGAACTAGGAAAACTTTGGAATGCTTGACGGACACAAAAAATTGTCTTTAATGCTCGAGTGAGCTTGGCATACAGTGAAAAGGAATTTATGTTATGAAATTTTGTGTAACATCAAAGACAATACACAATTAATCAATTGTTTCCAACAATCTCCCTCTTTAACATTCATAGCAACACAACATGTCATAATGCAATGAAATTTTAGAGCAAGAATAAAGTAAGGAACATATCCTTAGTTTCATTGTTGATTCTCATCCATGAGAATCCCCTCTATCAGTGTGAACTTCCTCTACCCTTAGTTTCTCTCTTTGTTAGCAAACTTCTACCTTTGATACCTCCCTCTTGTCATCTCTTGTAGTGATAAAATTTCTCTGAGATATGACAAAAAATTTCTCCCTCTTTGACATCTCATGCCAAAGACAATATTCAGTATATATCAATGTATCTCATGTACTGACTCATTTTCAATGTGCCTTTGTCAATACTACATCAACTGATTGATCCTCAACATGCTCTAGTTGATGCATCACTAAACTTCATTTAGTGAGTTTTGGATAAGGGAATGACCCCTAGCTTACCTTTTAGATACATAAATGCATATGTCTACAATTTTTTCTTTAGTATTTACATATTCCAAGCTTACCTCTTTATCTTGTACCAATTCCCTCAAAAAATGATATTTTACAGCAATGTGTTTTGTTTTGGTATGCATCACTGGATTCTTTGATATATTAATTGCACTAGTGTTATCACATTATATAACTGCTAGATCCTTGATCTCTATCTTTATACCTACCAACAATTGTTTGAATGAAACAACATTAGAACAATTAACTGTTGTTGCCACATATTTTTCCTTTGCTTTGGATTGAGAAAAATAATTATGTTTCTTGCTTGTCCAAGACACTAGTCTTTTATCAAGAAAGAATGCTCCACCACTAAAGCTCTTTCTATCATCAATATTTCCTGCCCAATCAACATCTGTGAATACTTTTGAATCAAAATTGCCTCCTATTTTGTACCATAAACCATATTCTTTAGTACCTTTCAGATATCTCATTATTCTTTTGATTTCCATCATGTAGTTTTCTTTGGGATTTGTTGAGAATCTTTCCACCATATCGACTGCTAATGCAACCTTGTATGCACTACATACCACCATTTTCTAGTCATTGATCTATATGTGGTCTGATCTACCTCCTTGGAATCATCATTTTTGGAAAGATTATATCTAGTAGACATAGGATTTCCAACTAGTCTTGAGTCTTCCATTTCAAATTTCTTTGGCATCTCCTTGATATAGTTAGATCAAGTAATGTAGATACCATCTTTCTTTTGCGAGATCGACAATCCAACAAAGAATTTTATCTCTCCAAACATAGAAGTCTCAAATTCTTTACTCATTTCATCCAAAATGCCTTGCACAAGTCATCATTTCCTATAAATAAAGTGTCATCAGCAAATATTTCTACCAACACAATCTTCTTGTCTGGTCCTTCTTTGATATACACACTATTGTTATCATTTATCCTTTGAAAGTCAATATGTATCAAATAGTTATGAAGTCTTCCATATCAAGCTTTGGGAGCTTGCTCGAGACCATATAATGCTTTGTGTAATTTGCAAACCATATCTCTTTTGCTAAGATCTACAAAACCTTCAGGTTGTTCTATGTGGACTTCCTCGTCAAGAATTCATTCAAGAATGCAATTTTTACATCCATTTGATAAAATTTGAATCCTTTGTGAACTACTTATGCTAGTAAAGTTCTAACACCTTCTAATCTTTCAAAAGTTTCAAAATTTTCACCGCAATCAATATCTTCTTCTTGAGATTAACCTTTACGTACTAACCTTGCTTTGTTTCTAGAAAATTCTCCATCTTCATTTAGCTTATTACTAAATCTATGCGTGAATATGCGGCCTCTGCTAACACACACACTTCAACACAGTCTTTATTTGCGAATTCATCCCAGAATGAACATTGGATTGTTTATCTGAAAATCAGCCGGCAAGGCGACCTGGTACCTTCTATCTAAAGGGATTTTGCTTGTTAGATATCTTCAAATTTGAGGTGTTAAGCAACCAGACCCTCTAAGAATGAAGGATTTAAGAAATGAAATTAATCTATATGATTATGCAGATTAATCTAGAATGAGAAATGCATTCTAATCTAAGAACAAGTAAAGGAAACTAGATTAATCATATGCATATTATGCTAAATGAAATTAAGCTAAGGATGCAAATGTATGTAAAATATGAGCAAATGTGAGCAAATGTGCGTATGAATTCCAGCAGCAATTTGATGCAAATTCCAAATTCATCCTCTCTCAAAATGAAGAGATGAGGGTCTCTTAAATAGACTTTCCTAGAATCCATCAACGGTTGAGATCGATTTCAATCAACGGTCAGGATTAAAGGTGAAGTTTAGTCATAAAGAAAGATTCCCAAATTAAAGGGAGCTAACTGATTTAATTTGAGTAGAATAATGAGTTAACTGATTTAATTCCTTTTTGATCAACAGTGAATTGGTAATTTCCCTTTTTGAACCAAAGAAGAATTTTGGAGAGATATTTAATTTAATAAAATGAGATATTCTCTCATAAATATATTTCCTATTTAATTAAAATATTTTCATTTAATTAATTAGAGACACTTCCTTCTTTAATAAATAACTATATTTAATTAATTAGGAATTACTCCTATTTAATTAAATAACTTTGTTTAATTAATTAGGAATTACTCCTATTTAATTAAATAACTTTGTTTAATTAATTAAAGAATAGCCTTCCATTTAATTAAATAATTTTCTTTAATTAATTAGAAATACCTTTCCCATTTAATTAAATAATTACATTTAATTAATCAAGATAGGCGTATTTATTAAATTAAATAAATTTAATTCTATAGTACATTAGCCTTAGGAGATAATTTAATTTAATAAAGTATAAATACTTTTAAATTAAATTATAATTAAATCAAGTAGGTTTAATGTGACTAATATGAGTACGTACTATAGGAATTAAATAAGAAATGTGATGAATGCAGATTAGGATCTTTTGCATCTGACAAATTAGTCAAGTAGCGAGTTAGATCAAGAATGTGTCTAATGAAATAGGACTTTAGAAATGATCAAAATATACCATAATTGTATCATGGCAATGAGCCAATTTTAGGGTATTACATTTTTCCCCTCTTTGAATGAATGTGCAAGTAGAATGTTCAATTCAAAGAAAATCAGAAAGTATGATGCGCAGATAAAAAAAAAAGAGATTGGTTCTGAAATTGATTCTACGGAGACCAATTGATCAGCTTTTAAGGACTATCTCTAGAACAAAGCTTAATCCCAAGAAATCCAAGAAGAATACCTAGATACCTGAATTGAAATAGATAAGCTTTTAAGGATCATCTCTAGCACAAAGCTTAATCCTAAGGAATCCAAGTAGAAAACCTAGATACCTAAGTTGAAACAGATAAGCTTTTAAGGATCATCTCCAGCATGAAGCTTAATCCTAAGGGATCCAAGTAGAACACCTAGATACCTAAGTTGATAAGATCTAATTATGAGTCACAAAATCATCCCCAGAATGAGGTTTGATCCTTAGGAGTCAGGGTTTAGACTGTCCTGATACTTGTCCATCAGACTCAGATCAGAAATGTTATAAGATGTGATCAAATCATGAAAAGATGAAGTAGATGACAAGGATGTTAGAAAGAGTGGGACAAGATGCCCCGAGTAATGAGATGCCCCAAGTGAGAAGGACATAAAATGGGAACCAGATGCCCGAAGCAATGAGACTCAAAATCAGTTGAAATTTAGTTCAATGATGTAATCATCCTGCCCCCTCAGGAGTGAAATCAAAAGATGACACACCAGAAGTATGATGTAAAGAGAGTGATGAAAGATACAAAAGAAATCCAAGGTTTAGTAGAATATAGAAGAGATTAGAATGATCAAAAGAAATATAAAGAGATTAGAATGAGCAGAAGAAATATAAAGAGATCAAAATGATCTTGAAGAAATATGAAGAGATTAGAACGATCTGAAGAAATTTGGAGAGACTAGAATGATCTAAAGAAATATGAAGAGATCAGAACGATCTGAAGAAATATAAAGAGATTAGAATGATTTGAAGAAATATAAAGAGATCAGAACAATCTTAAGAAATATGAAGAGATCAGAATGATCAAAAGAAATTTGGAGGTTGATCCGAAGTGATTTCAAGATCCAAAAGACCAGGTTTGAGTTGAAAAGATTCCAAGAATTGCAAAGTATCAAAAAGATTTAGATTTCACAAAAAAATTTAAAATGCATTTTGAGCCACTTAAGTGTGTCAGATTTTGAATTCGATCTCGAAAAATGGGTTTAGAGCAACCAAAGTAGCCAAGAGGGTGATTAATCAATCATTTGTGTAGTTCGTGAAAGAACATGATACTTTGAAGAGATCAGAAATCCCTCACCAGAGAAGGTGAAAGTAGATTTTCAATTGAATTGCATGCTTATGCAAGTGAAGTATGTAATGCAAGACTATGTTAAATGCAACCCTAGGTCTGGTTACCAAGCTTCGATATTTAATCATCACTGGATATAAAATAAAGCTCGTATGTTATACAATTCCCACTAACATTGCAATCATGGAAATATGAATATAACATACGTTATTGGTTTGTCGGGATTAAATGTAAGCATTCGAGGCACAAGAAGCCAGAATGATTAGAACATTTGTCCCTTTTAACATAGCAAGTTAACATAAGCATCAGAGCATAAATGCTAGGATGACTTGAATGTTGCTTACATGAAAAGCACACCAAACACATGGGAGATCCCTCTTATGTTAAGTATTCAATATTCATTCTGTCCACAATGACCCTTGCATTCATAACCTGAGACAGAAGTGCGCTAGATATACTCGCAATGACTCGTACATTCACTTAGCAGGATGAGTATCAGTATTTACTGTAGCATGAAGAGTTTACTCCAAGAAACAAGGAGAAGAACCAATGTTATTGGCGTATTTGTATAAAAGGAGTTGAGGTACACACAACCATCCAATACGAGATGGAGGCTCTTATAGTGGACACCCCTCTTATAAGAATAAATCAACTTATTGGAACTAAACCACAAATAGAAAGAAAAGAAAAGATCATGCCCTCAGTCATTACTTCTCTAGTTGAAGATGACATCATCGAGTTGCTTGAGGAGATATGATAAAGCAAAAAAAAAAGCAAACACAGAAAAGCCCAGCATATCCAAACAAGTATATCATTTTTGAGTCCATTTTTTTGGATTGATGTCAAGTGTTAGTGTCTAGAACATGTTTGAAAGAAATCTCTTCAGTAGGGTGACAACAGTAGGCAGATGCAGCCAGAACGACTAGTGACTGAGGTCAAAGAGGAATCTTCATGATGAAGAACCTAAGAAGGACTGAGTGACAATAGATAGGCACATCTAGAATGACTAGTGACTAACGCAAAAGAGATCTTCCATAAAGGAATCTGGAGACATGAACTTAGCAACAGTAGGCAGACACAGTTGAAACAATTGGTGACTGTTGCGAAGAGATTCTATGAGGAGAATCTTGAAGAGAGTGTCACTGGTGACAGTAGGCAGATGTAGTGAGGACCACTGGTGACTGTCAAGAAGGAGATTCTCTGAGGAGAATCTCAAAAATAGTGACACTAGCGATAGTAGGTAGACATAGTGAAAACCACTGGTGACTATCGTGAAGGAGATTCTATGAGGAGAATCTCAAAAATAGTGACACTAGCGATAGTAGGCAGATGCAGTGAGAACCACTGGTGACTGTCGCGAAGGAGATTCTATGAGGAGAATCTAAAAAATAGTGACACTAGCGATAATAGGTAGATGCAGTGAGAACCACTGGTGACTGTCATGAAGGAGATTCTATGAGGAGAATCTCAAAAATAGTGACACCAAAGGGGGAATGCCCCCAAGCTATGACAAGACTCAATCCATGGATACATGAGCGGAAAGTATGAAAAGTGGGAAAGCAAAAGCATGAAAGTGACTGTATAGAGTAGCCAAAAGATGCGCTGCAAGATGGAGCATTGGAAACAAGAGGTTCCTATTTACCAAGTTTTTACCTTCTTGGCAAGATTCTCTTTTTTCCCTACCATGATGCCTATTTCTAGGTTTTCACCAATGGCACTTTTTTTTGTTTTTCAATTTTTTTTTGTATTTTTCTCTTTTTGATTTTTTTTGGTGTTACCAAGGTGCCTATTGCTAGGTTTTCACCAAGGTAACAATTTTTTTCAGGACTTTTTTTGATTTTTAGATTTTTTTCAGATTACTAGCTCTCAAGAAGGATCACCTTGATTTTGTTCTAGTGTCTAGCAAGGTGTAGGAAGAGATGTAGTAACAAGCTAGTGGATAAGTAGAGATGGATAGGCAAGGAGTATGAAGCGGTGAATGTTACCCTCAAGGAAAGCCTTCACAAGATTAACCAAGCTAGGGAAAAGGATATAACAACATAAGCTCATAGTGTAATGAAGGGTATCATGTAAGTAATCGAAGAAAATGACCATGTCAAGAGATTGGTAGGAATTGAGTATTCTTCTTTCTTTCGTTGATCAAGACCAAAGAGTTAACTAAATAGGATAACAAAGTTTGTTATGGGAGTTATGAGTGAATGACTTTAGGTATGAGGACATTTGAAGGATAAGCAAGATCATGATAGGATGTCATGGATGGAATAATTACAGATGATGCATGTTTACTAGGTTTTCATCATGGTACTTGTCCAAGGTGCCACAAGAAGTGGTTTTCACCATAGGATAGATTTATTTATCTTTACTTTTGCTACCAAGGTGCCTGTTTCCAAGTTTTCACCAAGGCACTTTTTTTTTTCAATTTTTCTTTTTTTTTTTAGAGTTTTTGGAAAGAATTCAAGCCTTCTTCAATTTGAATAGTGCTCCTATTGGAAGGATAAATTATGATAAGCCAAGACCATAGAAAGGTATGTTCAAAGATGCTGATAGGGTAATGGAAGGGAGATAGTAGAAAAGATAAATGGAGGATAAAGTTTTAGGCTATGGATGAGATAAATGGGATCGAAGGATAAAAGGTGGAGGATAGAAGGTGGAGTGGATAGGGTATTGAAAGGGATGTGCAAGGGTAGAAGAAAAAGTGGGCAAGATCAACATTGACACACACCTTGAAGGGTGATGGAATAATGGAGGAAATATGGATGAAATAGTATGAGGTTTAGATGTATGAGGTGGTGGAATAATTTTGGAGGAAGGTGGAGTAGAAGGCTTTGAAACCTTTTTAGGAAGATGTTGGGAAGAAGCTAGAGTGAAAGCCTTTGGAAGCTTGAATGTCAACTTTGATTTGTTTTCAATATTCAAGTCCTTCAAAAGAGACTTGGGAATCCATATAGCTTTTGATTTTTCATTAGATGCTTTGGAACACATTTCTTCAATAACAGATTTAAGAACCCATACTTTCTTTGGTTGAGCTCTCTTTGAATAGTGGACCTTTGCAGTCTCTTTTGCATATTTTCCTTCTTGAAATTCACATGTTGATTAAGGGAGACATAGTGAACTTTTGAGGATAGATTCATGCACTTGTGTTTGAGTTGATCATCCAAATTTCTTCCAAAGGACTTGGGATTTATGGATGAATGAGGCCAATATGACTGGTTTAGATGGAAAGGTGGATGTGAAGAGTTCAAGTATGTGTATCTTTTTTGATCTTGGGGTAGGGTAGGAGGAATGTGTAATGAGCTAGTAGTGGCAATAGGAGATAAAGGAACATAAGGTCCCAATATGGATGGAAGACTTGAAGGTTTTAGCTTAGATGGGTAGGGACCAAGGATAGATTTAGAAGATGTGAATGAACCATGAGTATGGATATCAGCATCTTTAGAGTGAGCAATATGACCAAAGTCATCAATAGATTTATGAGTAACTATTATAGGAGCAATACCTTTGACATGAGTATTTAAAGCTTGAGCATAGTTTGGAAGTGAATGTAGTGAGGTAGAATAAGAGAGCGAGGGAACACTTTTCTCTTCAAAAGGAATTTTGGGTAACATAGGAAAAGTATCCTTCTCTTGGTCTTTTGTAATCTCCTTAAGGATGGTGGAAGGAATATCTTGATCTTGCTCAGTAGAGGTGCATGACATGGGAGATGGAGGACTATGTGGCTCTTGAGATGGAGGCATGAGATCTTGGAAGACTTGAAAGGGGATGAAGGAATCTTGGTCTTGATCAACACTTGTTTCTTCATCATTTAAGTGGTCCTCTTGACATGAAACCAAATCCAAAGATGAGGGAGCATTTGAATCTATATTCAAATATATTTTTAGAGTCTCCATAACAGGCTCTTGAAGGGACAATGGAGGAATAGTTGGATTGGGGATAATAGAAGGAGCAACACATGGAGGTTTTGGATCTTTGCTTTGTGTAGTATGGGAGAGGTTTGCAGCTAAGTCAAGATTAGCTTGAGTTTCCTTTAAAGGTAGTCCTTGAGGGTACACATAGTCAACTGGGGGAGTAGTGAGTTCTTTTGGTGAATATGTGTTGGAAAGATTGGACAATTTAGAAGGTGGATGTATGTTGGAGGAAGTAGGAGTTGTGTTTGAACCATTACTAGACATGGTTTCATGAGGTTGATCCTTCTTGAGAGTAGAATATTTAGTAGTTGAGAGCTTAGATTTTTGAATTATACCATTGTCAAAGAGATCTTGGATCTTGTTTTTCAGCTCCTTACAATGGGAAGTTTTATGTAAATTATGTCTATGATAGACACAATAGTTACTCATAAAGGAAACTCCCGCCAAAGTGAGCTTAGGTAAAGTAATGAGTTTTTATTCAAGAAGTTCTTCCAAAGTTGATTCATAAGATCTTCCCAAAGGGGTGAAATCACACTTTGGTTTAGGTTCCCAAGGTTTGTTTTCAAATATATTCCTAGATTTCTTAGGCGTATGTGAGGTGTTCTCAGATGTCTTGGATTTAAGATCAAAAGAATGTGATTTTTGGTTGTCATAGCAGGAAGGGAAGTTATCTCTCAAGGAGAATTTGTTCGATGATGTTTCATCTTCCTCCTTCAGTCTTTGAAGTTGAGTGCTCATTGATTAGATTTGTTGCTTCATGTTTGCAATAAGTAGCTCTTCTTCCTCACTAGGAATATTGGATTTAGCACATTTGTTGTTAGCCATTTTGATGTACTATGTTTCATGTAGTGACAGCCAAGTTTTAGAACATAAGTCAAGTTGCCACAGTCATAGACAATGACAAAAAGTAAAAGCTTAGACAAGGACCACACTAGAACGTAGTCTTAGAAAAGCAAGATAAAAATGCAGTATACTAAGGTATGAATAGTCTAATTTGAAGACTAGAACAACCAAAGATTATGACTATCATGAAACAGAGTACAACAAGCACTAAAGGACAAGAGCAAGATAACTGAGAGACAAGACTAGTTAAAGTATGGATCACAAGTCATTAGCTAAGCGGGATGCCACTGTTTGAGACTATTTAAAAATAGAGAACAATAAATGGATGTAGAAAAAGACACCGTTCAAGATGCAAACAGCTAAAATAGACCAAATGTGATAATGCTGACACAAGATTTTGCGCAAAAAATCTTTACAGGCTGCATGAAGAAGTACAGGGAATGACCAATTTTAGCAAGTTTTTGGCAATGTTTTAGCAGAGTTTCATGTGAGAATCTACAATGGTCGCGCAAGATAGGATCTCAGATTTGGTGAGAAAATAGAACATCAAGTCCCTAAAGTTAATCATCGTGCGACTGTAGTGAAAATTTGAATTGTTTTGATAGTTTCAGTTTAACAGGCAGAATGTTTTGACAAATTTTGATCATTTCAGTAACTAGGTAGATAAAAAGGCATGTAGAACAGCAAGTAGGTGATTTCAAGCATGTCTAAAAACAATGAGCAAGGGCAAAAGAAACCTTGTGTATGAACAATCAAGTGACTTAGTACGCGCTGATTCCTAAGAGAGCTAATTGTGTATGTTTTCAAAAAGTTTTGCAATCATGCATACATCCCTAGAAAATAAAAGTTGGCCTCTCTAAGGTTTTTAATAATATTTTGACTCTGTAACTTTTATGACTCATAGGGGTGACCTCCAATCTCGGCGCACTGAGGTTTCAACATAGTCCGAGAACTTAATCTTCAAGAGCTGCTGGGGAGATTTGACAACCCACAATGAACCACAACCGTGGAGATTTCTTCCACAAGGACATTTATATAGCAGTTGTCACTACCATGTCAAAAATGGCTATTATCGCTCGAGGTTTCGTCAACGCAGTTTTCCCTATAGAGGGATTGTCTGCTATGGTTAACCCTCTCTAAAGGTGACCAAATCACAATAGTTTACCACAAGGGGACTTAACTTCTAGATTTAAGGTTTTGACACCTTTTCACTTTTAGCCCAATCAAAGTAGATAGATTAATCCGACACACTAAACTAAGAGTATCTCTTAAAGATCTATGATATCAACTCCCAGTGATCTATCAACTACTCTGGAGAAAGGATCCCTCAATCAACAAGTTGAAGATTCATCTATCTGGGAGATGCTCAAAGTATCCTCCCCACCTACAAGGAATCTGTCATAGAAAGGAGTTTCACTAGGAACCCACTCTCTCAAGATCCACAAATAGTGTTCATGGGGCCTAATTACTATGTGTGTATAGATGTTAATTCCCGAAAGAAAATCTATCCAAAAGTAGTCAAAGAGCACAAGGTGGTACACTTAACACTTTAACTAATGCAAGGTGAGTCCAAAGATGTGGAACATTTAACCCATCACACAAGCCAAAACGAGTCCACAACTTAGAAACTAGTGACTTCTAGAAAGCACAAAAGGGTTGCCTAGTGGAGCATTTAACACTTCTTTCTTGGAGACCCCTCCCCTTTAATGTGGTGCTGATCTTGCAACCACACGATGAAATGAGGGGCCAGTGGATTTAGTGAGTCCAATAACCCAAAATAGCTATCTAAATCTATCACTAGTACCTAAGCCTGCTAAATGAATACTAACAAAGATCACACCCTAGTATCAAATTATGCATGTGTTGTAAAATGAAAACATGGAAGGAAACACACACAAGCTTGACATGAGAGATGTTTGTTTTAGATCCAAATGAATTGTTAGCAGCTGAAGAAGGTTACCTGGTGATCCTCGCAACGTGCTTAGTAGATTTTACCTAATTTTTAACAATTCTTGTGCTGTTTTCAAAGCTAGCAAAAGAGAGATGCATTTTTATTTTTATTTTTTTGCTTTCTTTTGTCATATTTGGATGGCCTTTCTTTCTTCCTTGTTGTTTTCCAAAAAAACCTGTAATAAAAATTATTGGTTAAAATTCCAAGATTTGCATCATGAGTTAATAATTTTTTTTATGAAAACACATAATTTTTTTATTAAAAATAGAATTATGATCCAAAAAATCTAAAATTTTTACTGTAGTCTACAAAAAGTGTCCCAAATTGGTAATAAAATTTTTAGATCAAAATGTTTTTGATTAGGAAAACAGGTTTTACAAGGATCCTGAAACCAAAAGTTTTACAACAGAAGACAACTTAAAACTGAAAAGACAAAAAAAGCTGCCTCAAAAGGCCAGAAACAAAAAGGCCCGAAGCTTGAGAAATAAAGGCTAGGAACAGAGCCTAGCAGGCAGACTAGTGTCCCTTCTTTTCCATTACCTGCAGGGTTTCTGCAGCGTCACTTTCCTTCTGGTTGGCCTCTTCCTCCTGGATCCGGGGGGGGAAATGCTTCTGGTCCCCCTGACTTTCCTAGTTTCCAGTCTCTTTCTGAGGATCTTCCTGGCTAGTTTCGTGCTCTGTACTCTGCTCCACGTTCCCCAGAAGATTGGCATTGGTTAGATAGTCCCCCAGATTAATAATGTTTTCGTTCAAGGCATGGAGGGTATCCACAATCTGTTTAGTCACAATCTGGTGGACGGAATCCAGCCTTTGGATCTTCTGCTCGAGTCGGGTGATTCTGTCCTCCTGATTGTCTCTGGGGTCCTGGCTTCTATCTTTTTCTTGGCTGCCCTCCTGGTCTTTACTACCTCTGGCCTCATGATCCTTGACATCACCCCTGTTGTTGGTCTGGTTGGACCTGTCTTTCAGAGTCTCAATTTCCTGAAAAAGCCACTTAATGGAGCAAAAATTGTCAATCAGGCTATTCTTTGCATTGTTGAGAAAGTTGAAACCCATTTCACGAACATTGTCAGAGAGAACCAGAAGAGTCGAGTCAAGGAGCTTGTCATAATGGGTGCTACTGTCGAGATCCCCCAACACCTGGATTTTAGCAGGTTCTCTGACAATGCCCATATTGGCCCTATCCACATTGAGATTGCTCCAGGCTCTTCTCTTATTTTCCCTGTTGGCCTCCCTGCCCTTTTCAACCATGATTTCTATCATCTCTTCTAGGTGCAAAACGGGGACCTCTAAGGGGGAGGTGGGCGCAGTAGGGATGGGGGGCAAATCGGCGAGGTCACTGAGATGATCATGGGTAGGAGTCTGGTCCAATTTTCTTTTCTTGGGGTTATCCTAGGTTACGAAGGGGGTCACCTCCTTCTTGTCATTATCTTTCTCCTTGTCATCTTCCAACTCACTTTCCTTCTCTGCCACCGAATCTGCCTTTTCCGAATTTCAGATCAAAATGTTGAGATTTATCTGATAGATTATTTTTTTTTATGGAAAATCATAAAAGAATTAATAAAAATATATGTTAATCTTAAAAATTTGAATTTTTTATTATGATATCTGGACATCATTTTAAACTTTCAATAAAAATTTTAAATTCTAATTCGATGATTTTCTATGTAAATTAATTTTTCAATGAAAAAACCATTAACGAATTACTAAAAATCCAATTTTGATCCAAAAATTCTGAAATTTTTACTATACATGTCAGACATTGTGAATTTTTTTTTTAGATCAAAATGTGTTATTTTACTAGATCAAATAATTCACATATGACAAAATCATTAAAAAATATATAAAATAAAGCTTTAATCAAAAAAATCTGAAATTTTGCATGTGATTTTTCCCTATTGTCTAGAACCTTCAGTAAAAATTTCAGACCAAAATTCATCAAGTTGGTCTACTTTTTATGATTTTTATGAAAAATCATAAAAAGAATAAAAAAAAAGAATTTTGATCAAATTTTTTTTTAAAAATTTTTTTAAAAAAAAACTTTAGAACATGAGAAGGAAGAAAAAGAAGAAGAAGAAGAGAAATAGAAGAAGATTAAGAGGAGAAGAGGAAGAGGTTTCTCAAATGCTCATTTTCTCATCATTGTTGGACGCCTTCTCGAAGTGTCTTCAAACCTGCAACAAGACAAACCTGCAAAATAAGATATAAATAAAAAACTAAAATGCAAAACAAAAAGAATGAGGCCAGAAAATTGATTTCTTAGCCCCACGGTGGGCGCCAGAGATGTATGTGTGAATATGTGGCCTCTGTTAACACACACACTTCAACACAGTCTTTATTTGCGGATTCATCCTAGAATGAACATTGGATTGTTCATCCGAAAATAAGCCGACAAGGCGACCTGTTGCCTTCTATCTAAAGGGATTTTGCTTGTTAGATATCCTTAGATTTGAGGTGTTAAGCAACTAGACCCTCTAAGAATGAAAGATTTAAGAAATGAAATTAATCTATATGATTATGCAGATTAATCTAGAATGAGAAATGCATTCTAATCTAAGAACAAGTAAAGGAAATTAGATTAATCATATGCATATTATGCTAAATGAAATTAAGTTAAGGATGCAAATGTATGTAAAATATGAACAAATGTGAGCAAATGTGAGTATGAATTCCAACAGCAATTTGATGCAAATTCCAAATTCATCTCTCTCAAAATGAAGAGATGAGGGTCTCTTAAATAGACTTTCCTAGAATCCATCAACGGTTGAGATCAATTTCAATCAACGGTCAGGATTAAAGATGAAGTTCAGTCATAAAGGAAAATTCCCAAATTAAAGGGAGTTAACTGATTTAATTTGACTTAATTTGAGTAGAATAAGGAGTTAACTGATTTAATTCCTTTTTGATCAACAGTGAACTGGGAATTTCCCTTTTTGAATTGAAGAAGGATTTTGGAGAGATATTTAATTTAATAAAATGAGATATGCTCTCATAAATATATTTCCTATTTTATTAAATAATTTCATTTAATTAATTAGAGACACTTTATTCTTTAATTAAATAACTATATTTAATTAATTAGGAATTACTCCTATTTAATTAAATAACTGTTTAATTAATTAAAGAATAGTCTTCCATTTAATTAAATAATTTTCTTTAATTAATTAGAAATACCTTTCCCATTTAATTAAATAATTACATTTAATTAATCAAGATAGGCGTATTTATTAAATTAAATAAATTTAATTCCACAGTACATTAGCCTTAGGAGATAATTTAATTTAATAAAGTATAAATACTTTTAAATTACATTATAATTAAATCAAGTAGGTTTAATGTGACTAATATGAGTACGTACTATAGGAATTAAATAAGAAATGTGATGAATGCAGATTAGGGTCTTCTGCATCTGACAATTAAGTCAAGTAGCGAGTTAGATCAAGAATGTGTCTAACGAAATAGGACTTTAGAAATGATCAAAATAGACCAGAATTGGTATCATGGCAATGAGCCAATTTTGGGGTATTACACTAAATACCCACTTTGTGCCAATTACATTTTTATCCTTGGCTCTAGGAATAATATTCCAAGTTTTTCTCTTCTCTATCTATTCTATTTTCTCATCGATTGCTTCAATCCAACTTTCATTATGCAAAGTAGCTT
Source organism: Cupressus sempervirens (assembly GCA_028749045.1). Taxonomy (NCBI): domain Eukaryota; kingdom Viridiplantae; phylum Streptophyta; class Pinopsida; order Cupressales; family Cupressaceae; genus Cupressus; species Cupressus sempervirens. The sequence goes on from CM053789.1 coordinate 325,249,020, forward strand.
TAACATTTCTAGGTTTAAATTCAACAAGTAAACATGGACCTTTCAATTTATTTCTTGTCATTGTTCAATCTGACTTGTCTCCAATGATCTAATCAGGTGCGTGATGCTTTTTGACATATATTGCTAATATAGGTACTTTGGATTTGGAGTTTGTTTCACTGATTCCTTCATGATCTTCTATATTAAGCTTGGCTCCCACTGTCTGTGACTCAGGTCCATCAAACTTGGTTTGCTCTAGTAACAACTTGGTAGCTTCTGACTATGACTCAGGTCCTTCAGATTGTGACTCAGGTTGTACCGATTGCAACTCTGTAGCTTTTGGAGATTTTGGGGACTTGGGAGGTGAGGCCCCCTGATTTCTAGATAGATTTGGAAAAGTATCAGGTTCATAGTAAACAAATCTTATGTAATCCTCAAGCTCTTTCTTGCTTTCTTCTTCACTCTTTTTTGCAAACTCATCAATTCTCACATGTGCACTTTCTATGATTTATTAAGTAGACAAAATTCAAACATTGTATGCTTTACTTCTATAGGAGTATCCTATGAATATGCCTTCATCACCTTTGACATCAAATTTATCTTTCCTAGATTCTTTCAAGCTATAACATTTGCTGCCAAATATTTTCAAGTAACTTACATTAGGTTTGTAGCAATACCATAGTTCATAAGGAGTTTGATTTGAGTCTTTCTTCAACTGTACTCTGTTCAAGGTATCCATTGTAGTACTAATTGCTTCCTTCTAGTATTTTATTGCAACATTCTTTTCTATCATCAATGTTCTTGCACAATCCATGATGGATCAGTTCATTCTTTCAGCTATACCATCCTGCTGAGGTGTACTAGGGGCTGATACTTGTCTCTTAATTCCTTTTTCATTGTAGAATTTAATGAATTGATTGGAAATGAATTCACTACCCACTAGTACATTTGGGCTCATTTTTTGACCGTTATTGGTCAAAATTTTGACCCAATTTTTGACCAAACTTTGACCAAATTCAACCATCACATTGGTCAAAAATTTTGTGGTCAAAATTTTGACCAATACATTGGTCAAAAACTTTTGAAATTGCTAACACATTTTTTGCTAAGAATTGGTCAAAATTTCAACCAATGCTTGGTAGAAAACTGCAGGGCATTGGTCAAAATTTTGACCAATGCTTGGCAGAAAACTACAGGGCATTGGTCAAAATTTTGACGAATGCTTGGTAGAAAACTGCTGGGCATTGGTCAAAATTTTGACCAATGCTTGGTAGAAAAATGCTGGGCATTGGTCAAAATTTTGACCAATGCTTGGTAGCAAATTGCTGGGCATTGGTCAAAATTTCAACCAATGCTTGGTCAATTTTTTTTGAGGCTCACAGTTATTGAGGTCCACTTCAGCAATGGCCCTTCCTATGAAATTTCCGTGTAAAACATTTCTAATGAGATAGTGTGTTATGAGCTCTTCATCAGTGGGATGGAATGTGAATCCAAGAGGCTGTTGTGCATCACCCATATCATGGTTCATGTTTGATGGAGAAACCCTTCCTGAGAAAGGGGAGAGATTTTTTGTTGACCACTCAGTTGTTGTTCTCCTAAAGCTACATGCCAAAATTAGAAAAAAATAGACTCATCTTTGGAGTTGAATCTACTTCCAGTTATAATGAGCAAGCTTCTATCAGATAATGGAAGCCAAGAATTGGGGACTTCAAGGCAACCATTCTGGGACTGTTAGGAACATATGGATATGAGCAAACAATTTTGGTATTGAACTGAAATCTTTTCCTCAAAATTTTCTTTATATCATTGTTGCACTATATTGCAATGGTCTAACCAATAGGCAGCATTAGAGAATGATAATTTGGCTTGTACTGATTATTAATGGTAGTGGTAGAAGTAAAGACATGTCAGTTGCAAATTATAAGACTTTTTATGAGTTCCATATGATGGATGGTTGGTCAAAATACACACAGTTCTCTTCTTTAAATAGTTAGAATGGGGTTTAAAAAAGAATAAATTTAAGAAAGAATTTATTAACTACAAACTAATGCATGCATCAAAATGACAAACTTTCTGATAATGAAATCTGATTTTGCAGCTTTGACATGTCAGCTCGCCAAGTTGCCTCACCAAGTCGGCTCACCCACATGTCCCACCAAGTCCCCAAGTCCACTTGCCAAGCCAACAATTCAAGTGTGCTCACCAAGTCGACTCTTTAAGTTTGCTCACCAAGCCCATCCCCTAGGTCAACTCTCTAGGTCAGCTTGCCAAGTCACTCCCACCTAGTCACCTCAATGAGTTGACTCTTTCAGTCAGCTCACCAAGTCATGTCACCAAGTCGACTATCCGAGTATGCTCACAAAGTTGACTCTTTAAGTTCGTTCATCAAGTCACCCCACCAAAGTGCCTCATCAAGGTCAGTCTTTAAGTTTTCTCACCAAGTCAGCTCGCCAAGTCACCGCACCAAGTTGACTCACCATCTTGCCTCACCAAGTGGACTCGCTTAGTTGGCTCGCCAACTTGCCCCACCAAGTCGACTGTTCAAGTATGCTCACCAAGTTGACTCTTTGAGTTTAGTCATCAAGTCACCCCACCAAAGTGCCTCATCAAGGTCAATCTTTAAGTCCACTCATCGAGCTTGATCACCAAGTCAGCTCACCATGTCACATCTCTAAGTGGCCTTGCTAAGTCGGCTTGCCAACTTGCCCCACCAAGTTGCCACTTTAAGCCCACTCACCATGTTAGATCGTCAAGCCAACTCCCCAAGTCAGCTCGCCAAGTTGACAATTAAAGTACGCTCATCGAGTCAACTCTCTAAGTTTGCTCACCAAGTCCACCCCCTAGGCCAACTCTCTAGGTCAGCTCACCAGGTCACCCCCACTTGCCCCACCAACTTGCCACTTTAAGTTGACTCAGAATGTTAGCTCGCCAAGCCGACTCCCCTAGTCAGCTCGCCAAGCTGACAATTCAAGTACACTCACCAAGTCAACTCTTTATGTTCGCTCACCAAGTTTGCCCCCTAAGTTAGCTCACCAAGTCACCCCCACATAGTCACATCAACAAGTTGACTCTTTAAGTTAGCTCACCAAGTCAGCTCACCCAGTGGTTTTACCACCTTGCCTCGGCAATTTGGCTCATTATGTGTGCTTGCCAAGTTGCCCAACTAAGTTGCTTCTCTAAGCCCACTCACCATGTCAGCTCACTTGTTCAGCTCACCAAGTCAACTATTCAAGTATGCTCGCCAGGTGGGCTCACCAAGTCTCCCCACCAAGTCATGTCAACAAGTCAATTGTTCAAGTATGCTCGCCAAGTTGACTCTAAGTTTGCTCATCAATTCACCTCACTGAGTCACCTCAATGAGTTGACTCCTTAAGTCTACTCACCAAGTTAGCTCTCCAAGTCATCTCACCAAGTCGACTCACCATCTCGTCTCACCAAGTGGGGCTCTCTATGTAGGATCACCAATCTGCCCCACCAAGTTGCCTCTTTAAGGCCGCTGACAATGTTGGCTTGCTAGGTCTATTCCCAAAGTTGACTCAGTGAGTCAACTATTCAAGTATGCTCACCAAGTCGCCTCACCAAGTTGACTCTTTAAGTTTGCTCACCAAGTTCACTCACCATGTTAGCTCACCGAGTTAGCTCACCAAGTCACCCCTCTAAGTCGCTTGAAGCAAAGAAAAATTTGGTGTATTGTGCAAGTCTAAATAATGCTATCATTTTATATTTATAAAAACACTTGGAAAAATAACGAAGTGTTCTCCCCTTAGATTACTTCCCATTTAACAAACCAAGGAAAATGTAATAGATATATTTATCAACAAAGAAATAACATCAACGAGAGTAACCATGCCATCTCTTAGCATTCTCAGTATTGCCATTGGCACATAAAGAATTGGGCTACACTTCACAATTCCAAAACCTTGAGCATAATTCACTGTGGGTTATTCCTATTTGTGCATAACATTAGCAGGTTAGTGTTATGCCAAGAGTATGGAATTTATGTATCCTCTTGACTCTAACAAAGACAAAGGGCCATTCTTGTCACTCTTTAGAGGTAAACCATAAACTCTAAAGAGACATTAAGCCAAAATTATTGGGCACACAAAGGTCAAAAAAAATGGCAAATGTATAGGACAAATAGAGTCAACTTTTATGAAAATGATAAATATCTCCTAGCAACAATTGAGAAAGGTTCAAAGAACATGCCTCCTCATACAACTTTAACAGCATTTTTGGACGAGATGTTATCACAGTAGACAAACACTTAGTTGCTACCCTCTGAACCTTCTAGATTTTCTACTTTGACAAACAAATGCTAGCTGGAAGTCAAATTTTCTTTTCAGACTTTAATAGGTCATAACTTGGGCATACAGGATCAGAATTTGGACATCTTATAGTTGTGGAAATGCTTATTGTTAGAAATACACAATGGATCAGCTTTGGACATGTATTGGTGTGATTTACTTGTTGGTATTAACTTTTGATTTGTTTATGGAATTTTGTGACTAGTAGTTTGTATGTGGTACTCCTAGACAACCTTCAAATATGAGCTATAGAAATAAAAAGATATGGCTACCAAATTTTTTCAGAGAAGATGCAACAATTTTGAATAGATGCCAAGCTTAACCCAACTAAATAAGCCTAGAAGGAGCAATTTTTACGTGAATATAGGAAGAGGTTGAAACCATTAGAGAAAATAAAGAGGCTTTACATTTGAACCTAGATATCTACTTCAACATTTGATTAGATTTCCAAGATTAAATAGTGACAAAAAAAATAAAGTGGACACTTCAATATAATATAAGTATTTGATTGTCTATCAGAGGTTTGTTTATACTTTGTTAAGGTCCCTGTAGGTTGAGAGTTTGTGCTTTGCAAGTATTCTAGCAAACTAGAGCCATTTTAAATATCAACAACAACACCATAAAAAACTAAGCAGATATTCTTCTATAACGTACAGCAAGATATATCTACAATAGTGGAAGATCAACTATTTACACATTTCAGAAAATCAACTGTAATATCTATAACCACTTTGATTATCAGAAGTAGGATATTGGAATGTAGAGATTCAAAAAAAACCCTAGACTTGGCTCTTAATTCTAAGACACATGTAAGTAGCAATTTGGCCAATGGTCTAGCTTATGGCAAAGGTTATACCATCCAATGTACAATAAATATTAATGATGTTACTAGTGATCAAATTATGTAATTGCAAAAGGAAGATCTCTGATACCTTGTATGCCCAATAACAATATGAATTCGGGTTATTTATTTCTTTACCCAAATGAGCAATAACCTTTGATGGTGTCCAAATCACACCCTAAAACCATAAATATGACACATTTACATTAGTGTATAGTTGTCTTGCTCTGCATTTGCAATAAAACCCAGAAACTTGACATTAGCTGATCCTAAACAAGAAAAAACGTTAGCATGTAGAGATTATATAAAGGTGGCCTTTATGCAATACACAGATCCTTAAATATCACATGGAAATCATATAAGATGATCTCAAAAAGAATACAAGAAACTACAAGGTTATGGATGCATAATATAAAATAACTATCCTATCTATAAAAGTTATCTTTAATCAAGCTCGTACTTTTTTTCTCCACTCAAAACTCCATGAAAACTAGATGCTTCCAAAAAATATGATTATTATCTTATGTAGAGTTCCTCTCCAAATTCTCATTGATAAATTGCTTATGATGTCCTTTTTGATTTTTCTTGCATATATCCTATGCAAAGATCTACTTCATTCATACAAGGGATTATTAAGAAAGAGAGAGATTTGTTTAATACGTATTGTGAATCAGCATGAATTCATTAACATTCTTTTTAGTTTCAAGGCCAATTAGTTCCTCTGCTAAGGAAAGCAGTTGTCAATATACCTTGGTAACAGGTAGTTGTAGACAAATATAATGAATGCACTAGAAATTGTCATATGTATATATCTGTTCATAACAATTAAAGAAGTATTTGAAAGGAAATGTTGGCATTATATATTTAAAATTCATCTTCTCTATTTTAGCATAAAGGATACATTTATGAATACGCTTCCAGTGTAACCTTTCCTCCCTCACAATGTATGAATATGACTTGTGTACACCACTAGTATAAACTTTAGTGGCTATGATTGTTGTGCCCATATCATTTCAATAGCCTCATACAAAGATGCAAAGCTGCCAAATGGATGTTCAAAAGAAAATGGTAATGTATGTATATATGGTACACCTGACTGACTAACAATTGTTTTAGTTACAAAATAGATCAGTAATTCAACTTGCAAAGGAAACAAACTAACAATTTCAGCAAGTAGTTAAAATCCAACCTTAGTTGAATCAAGAATATATAAAGTGGGAAATGAATTGAGAGAATTTAACATGGAATGCATTGACCTAAATTCATGAGAAAATATTCCATTTGACAAGGAATGAGATGACTAAAAATGATGATTTCTTACAAGCCTCAAAAAAATTACAAATAGGTAACTGAGGAGGTATTTATTTATAGGAACATATGTAATGATAAGGGAGTAGAATTATGAACCCCCCTCTAAACATTATGTATGTTAGGAAACAAGTAATGACCAATGAACCTAGGGAGAATTTTAATATTACAAATTTCAATGCCTTTAAACCTTCAGAATTCCTCCCCTTGTAAAAGCATTGATACTCCACGGAATCAAGGACTTCACCCATAGGCACCTACTTCACTGAAGCTAGGAGAACTGAACTTGCTTTAATTTGAAATTTAGATAAAAGAAAAGAAATAATTGTTGCCATATAAATTTATGATGATGCTTGAAAGGACAAAAGTAAATTTAGGTAAACAAAGAGGGGAAGCAGAAGATGTATCAAATGTTGGACTCCTGATGGAATTGTTGCTGGTTACTTCAGATTATGAATTGGCATTAATATTTTGTTATTGATGTCAACATATGTGTTATACAACAGTGTTCCTAAGTTGATTTTTGTATTTGATTGTTTCGATGAAGACACAGTTTTGAAGATAAGGTCATGTACAACTACGATTAGGTTATTGGATGTGCTGAGATGATATATATGTCATCACAAGTATTGATGTTCTCATTTGTAGGAGTTACAATGAAATTCTTAGAGACTGGTTGTAGACAGTTTATCTGTAAATTATCATGGACAGTTGATGCAAGAGCATCTCGGGTCTTTGAGCAATCTTGCATAAACCAAAAATATATCTTGTTTTCTGTACCATTATATTGTTCATGAAGTAATCATTGCTGCTTTTGATGCCATGTTATGTGTAGTTAACATGTTGAAGAGGACCTATCCTTGATCCTCCTCCTAAGAGCACAAGCTTCAATCGTTTGTACTTCTCGAGTTGTGAACTGTTCTTTGTGGTCTTTGTTTTGGCATGTTTCCTTCTAGTGAGGCATGCTATTTCATTTGGCATAGTTTCTTATGTTAACATGACATGTTGCAAAGTTAGGAGCCAACTCCTAGGATACGTGTGGATCTGCCTTTGAGTGCGCAATGCCTTATGTTTTATTTAGTGCCATTTTTGGTTTATTCTTCCTAGGTTGGACCTATAATGCAATTAAATGCTATATTTACTAGTCCCAACGTGGTCTACAGAAGCCTACAATAGCTAGCTAACATCTAGATGTGATACATGTTGATTATATGGCATTAAAACCTATGGATTGAATTGTTACAGTTTAATTTGTGACTGATAATAGGTCTGTAATCTCTCTTTTCAATCTTAGCAGTAAACAATAAACTCATATTTTGCCATATCATTTAGTTGTACATGTTTTGATTCATTGCATAGTGATTCCCTTTAATCAATTGTAATGTGTTATCATAAACAAGCATCAAAGTGAACTCAGCCAAAGTCAAATCAGAATTGCTGAACTCAGAAACATCACCATTCCTAGGAGTCCAAAACATACATCAAACCAAAAAAAATGGAAAAATTGGATCGGGTTTGGGTGATGATCTTTCACAATTACTTATTGATGCTTAATCTATTTTGTGGTCTTGAGGATTTGCAAAACCTCGTGGAAATTAAACTATCATGTTTGAATTAGAAAAGAATCAGTGTATAAAATAACATCAATAAAGAATATAATAGAAAGTAACTAGTATGCAAGTATTATTCTATTAATCTCCATATAAATTTGTTAAGAAGATGCAGCAATAATGGTCTTCCCTCGTCAAGTATGCCAATCGTGAGATGGATGGACTAAGGGTTCTGCTCAAAGGCTCATTCCATGCCCTTGGCCTTGGTTGAGGAAGAATATCTCTGATCCTCTTAACAAGGAACATAAGATTAATAATTATTTATCTGATTTCCATTAGACATCATATTTGGGATCAATTTGAAAATGTTTCAAATGTATTCAAATTGACAATTCTAATTATATTTATATGTTACAAGAAAACTTGATTAATATTGAATTTGGCTGATAGGGAATCCAATGTTCGTAAAATTTGGTAGATATAACCCATCAAAAAGTACTATAATGTAGAAGCTAAACATGATTGTAGTCTATCCCCTACCATTTTTGAGTTCTTAGAAGAATACCATTTTCATATTCAAGATGTGTAGAAAGGTAGCTCCAAATGCATTCACACCTATACAGAAGACCAATAAAATATTGAAAGCCCTTAATATCCATACACAAAAAAGAAAAAGAAAAAAAAAGTGACTATGCTTTTAGAGACCCAACATATAAACTAATTACCAAACATCTCTCATCAACAACTATTAGGTTATCTTTAACTTGCTTCTAGATTTTGATTGCATGAGGAGATTCTACATTTTGGATCACATTTATGTATCTCCTTCCTCTCTCAAACATATCAATAATATATCAATTGATTCAATGGGAATGTCAAAAAAATAGATATAAAAACAAAAGTGAACCCATTTAGTTGTTGGCATTAGCAAATGTTGCATTTTTCTTATACCCAGAATTTGCTAGATGTTGGATATGAAAATTCAGAATTAGATTTTGTTGAGCAAGAAAAATGAAAATGAAAATTTGATTCAATTCCAATTCCAATTGACAATTTCAATTCCACCTCTTGAATGGGACTAACATATCCTCATTTTGAACCAAAATAAAAATTCAAAACTTATTCCATTTTCAGTATGACAAATCTAAATTGAGCACTAATTTTTTTCAAATTTGTTCCTACCAATTAGATTAATTTGATTTAAACCTCATTATCAACAGAATTAGAACCAAGCATATTTTATCATGCTTACCTTGACATTGATGATATCCCCTGTAGCAAAAAAATTAGTTTGCCCCTCCACACACATAGAGCTATCCACCTTGAAAAATCCATGTTCGTCTATAGCGCCCGCAAATGTTGAATCCTTGAACCAAGATGTACCCATTCTCTTGCCTATACATACAAAGTGGGAATTTACATTGATGATCTTCCTGCTGCTTGTAGTAAAGCTTGTTGTGGTCTCAGAAATGCTGTTCAAATCAATGCGTTCGTTGAGGTACACTTCCAGTCTCTTAGACTTGAGCCATGAGAGAGCCTTTCTTGATGCCTTTTCCCCCTCAAATTCAAGAAGCCTAGAGCCAACATGGATGAGGACCACTTTCTTCTCTGAAAAATCTACTGCTATCTCTCCTACTAGTTCCACTCTAGTTGGCCCCCCTCCAATTATCAGGACTATTTTTGAATCCTTAATCTTCTTATTGTCTGCAAGAAAGATATATTCAAATTAGGCAATTGCTGCTTTTCTTTGTAACAACAAGATCTTAATGAAAATTTAAATAAAGTTAATATAAAAAAACCACATTCAAATCCACAATTCTCATTTTCCATGATTTCTCATGAAAGAAAACCCCCAATTTATAAATTCTAAACCCCAAATCCAGATCATATTTGTCCATGAGATGTTTTGATTTAGAATGAGTACAAAATAGAATTCAAGAAAAGATACAATGACTATAGGATGAGCCATTCAAGCTCAAGACAGATGGTTTTAGAGTCATAAATAAGGAAGATATTTTATGTAAACATAAGCGACTGGAAAAGACAAGAAAGAGGTAGGTTGGATGATCAACTGCTAATTATTTTTTCACAGTATAAAAAGAGATCAATAAAACCATCCATTTCATGCCTTCATCTGTACACAATATCTTTCTAGTTTCTTTCTACTCGCATACCCATTTTATTTCATATGACCATCTAAAAATTGTGTCACTCTAAGCTCTCAACTGTTTCCTCTTGATTGATCATCTCATAATTGTTGAATGAGAGCTTTGGGATAAGCTATAGGCATCCATCAAAGCATAAAGGATATTGTCAAATGGTGTAAATGAAGTAGTAGCATTTTCCTTGGGAGACATGCTTGCAAAATGGAAGCATAGATAAGTCATGCAAACTATTTGACAAGATGCCTGAATGTAATGTGGTCATCAAAAACCATGGTTGCTAGATTTGCACAAAATAGATATATTGAGAGAATGTATTTGTTTAAGTTGCAACTGCCCTAGTAGACATGCATGCAAAATGTGGAATCATAGGTAAGGCATTTGAACTATTTTATTGATTGCCTCCATGAAATGTCATCTAATGGCAAGCCAATATTGTAGGATATGCATATTGATTTGTTGAATATATCTAGATGATATAGTGACATTCTTGTTATTGCAACCAATGCCACATATGTATAAAATTGGGGTTCCAACTCTTGTTGAGGTTGTAAATTATGTTGAACATAGTCTCAAGCCATAATAATTTTCTATTTGCCAAAATTAGAAAGAGAATCATACAAACTTGTGCAAGCTCTTTGTATTTTCTTTGATATGATATTCAGGAAAAGGATGAGAAACAAAACTCTAAATAAGCAGGCAAGATCTCCATGTGCTCTACACCCTATAGGTAAATCTACTCTAATAAAAGAGGCAAGCTATATTTGGTGTTTTGCGTTATCTGTTCTTTATATTATGCCATTTCTGCTATAAAATCAACATTAGATAGCATGTCTTTTGTGGATATGTCTGAATGAAAATTAAAACTATATGTCTTTTAATCTATTTAGTTTTCAACAACTTAATCTTAATCCCTTAATTATATTAAAAGGGAACATTAGAGAATCTATTTTTTTGAATATTAAATGGAAATTTATTCTCTCTAAATGTGAATAGGCATTGGAACTTGGGAGAGGGGCAAACCCATCAAGTTATATGTGGAAGAAATCTGGTAGGAACTTGCAAAAGAAAAATACTTAGAATGGGAGTCTGCTTCATCCATTCATTTGAAGAAGTAGCAAGAGTTGAGGTAGATGTGAAATAGTTTGATTTGGTTCCCCATAACATGTTTTTAGTTAAGTTCAGGCATTTGAAAAATGTGCAAACACATTCTTCTTAGCTAATGAGATCTCTCCCTCTTATAGGCTATGTACACTAAGGAACCTTGATGATATTTAATTGATATTCTACATATAGGTGTAATGATTACTAACTTTTAGCTTGTATACAACTTATCTATGATATAAATTGACTTTGCAATTGCAGGGTAATTTGTGAAAGAGCATTGCAGCAAGAACATGAGAGCACCATTATATGTAGCAGTCAATCTAGATTTAGCAAAAGTTTACAAGGAACATTATGAAATCCTTTCTGATGTATTTAACAAAGCAATAGAGGCAGACATCCCTTTGGGAAAAGGATGAGAAACAAAACTCTAAATAAGCAGGCAAGCTCTCCATGTGCTCTACACCCCACAGGTAAATCTACTCTAACAAATTGAGAAGACTAGGAATTGACTTGGGGATTCACCTTATCATGCATACTAATAAGTGAAAGCATATGATAATGATTCAATTCATAAGTACTGAAGAAAATTGCATTTCCAATAGACTCCCGAAAAAATGTCATTAGACCACCACAAAACAAACCTTGTACCTGGGAAATTATGCACCAATGAAACAATCAAATAGTATCTTGTATAATGAAGGATACCATGTGAAGCATTTATATTGCATGTCTACAACTACATACCAAATAGTAACAACAATTTAACACCTTACCCTTTCATTTCTAAGAGTTTGCAGTGCACAGTCTAGAGGCCCAGCATATCTCTGTTGATGCTTTTTCAGTTGCTTGTTGTCATTCTCCTAAACTTGCAATCTACACTACAAAACAACAAATAGTCAATGGTATGGAGTCTAGAGTTCAATTTATATACATACAATAGATACAAAGTCTAGTTCTTGTTACCTTTATCAACTCTGCTGAGCATAGTACACAACTTATTAATGCTCCACCAAAAGCCATAAAAGGAACAACAATTTGAAGTTTGGGCTTGTCACTACTAGGATCTCCTCCCTTTCCAAAGAACTACCATGCCAAATATGATCACATCAGGACTGCAGACATAAAATATGCACTACAAAGAGGAAAAAGTACATCAAATAGTTGCCAATATGCTTATGAATATGCCTATGAAGATATATCAATATGCCTACTTATCTAGGTATATCATTTTCTTACAGATAAAGGAAAATCTACTGAAAAAAGAAAAGACCACTTTTTAAAAATTCACACAAGTATAAACCCATTCATTGTGGGAAAGCAGAAAGAAAATCTAAAGTACTAGTGATGCAAACAAAAGTATCTAGCCTCCAATCAAGAAATTCACCTCGAACATCTATCCAAGTTGCTCAACACACTCCATAACAAGTTGTTGGTGTGCTAAAACTTTTCTACTCTTCATAATTCTTACAATTGATGCATCAATTGCATAACATCTATCTTTATCCACATCCTCAATCACCTTTTTTCCCTCATCCACTGGTGGGAGTGGAATCTACAATAAGGTAGAAACCAATTCCCATGTGATCTCCACATGCATTAGTTTTTGTTAAAAATAGACACATTCTTCTTAGCTAAAGAATTTCCACTGGTGTAGTAAGTTATATAGATCTATTGACATAAAATATGAATAACATGTGCAAATTGCATTCGTCTCAAAGATTGTACATTCAGACCTGGTCCTCTACAAAAAGGCATGGTGGAGTGCACCAAGACCCATGGTGTAATGCACTCATAGAACTTGAATGACTCAATCTTGACACTGAACTTGTCATTGACATTTGTGGCCTTTGTGCTCCTCCCATATTTTTTTGCTCTTGCTCCCTCATTGTAACAATGTAATCATATGTGCTGACACCCTATTATTGACATTTCCACCAAAGGAAATAAGCATAAAATACATTGATCATATAATAGAAGGAATACCAAAAAGTTGAATACAAAAAATATCAATATTTCAAATCAAACTTTTGACAAGATTATCAACCTTTCTTATGAGTAAAACATGGAAGAAGAAAAGTTTTCCAAGAGGAAGCATTGCAATCATAGACAAAATAGTGCATGAACCCTAAAAAATGACCCAATTGAAAAGCTAAACACTACGTGAGAAAAGGATTGTTTTACATAACTCATTATCACTTCAATGGGAAATATTATAGTTCTTATTTGAGCATAAATTTGAAAATGAGAGGAAAAATATGCAAAGATTGTTGCACAACTCACCAAGACAACAACAAATCGTCCCAATGAGAAACTACTACCCAGCTTAGATACAATCTCCACATCAAAGTGACTCTGATTAAGGAAACATCACACTATTACAAAGAGTCCAATTGACCACTAAAGTATAAGCTGCAATCCAAGCCCAAGATGTACAACCCATGTACCTGTCAATAATAAGTGAGAGCCAAATGGGCTAAATGATTGCTTTTTATAAGCTAGAACAAAATTTTAGACCTTAAGGTAGGTTTGAACCAAGTAGAAGGAAGGCTCAATCAAAATGCTCTTGGATCTGGAGCATGATGGTTTAAGCACCATGCTGTAATCAGCTAAAAATTAATGCATATATGTTGGCCACCTATTCTTAGCTTAGGTGCAATGTATAAGGATCAACCGTGTTAGTGTTTTATTGATACGACTACTTATAGGACTGATATTATAATCATCAAATCTTATAATGTATAACAAAAAATGTAAGACATTGTCATCCACAATGCCCATGGACATTCAGGGTATTTGTTTCAGTACCACCTATTAAGTGCAAAAACTTTTAGAGCTTGACATTCAAACACGAACAACCAAAATAAAATTGTATAGTTCTCTGAAGACTGGTTTCTTTTGATTGAATATATGATAATCAATTGCTACAAACTATAAGAAATGAACTATTTGATAAAAATAGCCTCTCATAATGCCATCCAGCTTTTATTAACACAAGACACTCCAAGATAGCCAAGATACTATCTCTACATCTTTTGAGTCAGTAGGCAATATTGAACTCAATTTGGCACATTGTAAAATCAGAAAAGACTCATATGAAGCCAAAACCTAAATTGGTAACAAAATTATATTGTAGTATTTACCCATAATGGTCATTTAAGTCACCTAATGCATAGTTCAGAATGTCATTATTGATAACTATTGCTGAGGGCAAAAAAAAAGGGTAAATATATAAAGGGAACAAAATGATCAAATATCAAACATTGTAAGTAGCAACACATAAATCCCATATCACATTTGCATTGTATGTTATGGGAAACAGTAGGTTTGGATCATTTTAGACCTACGACATGCAAAGTGTCCATTTTGTGTTAGTTTAAGCTTCACTTTGTTTCAAGACTACTATAATATTCTATACTTAACAAGGCCAACCATGTGGAGGTGGAAGCTCATCTGGCCTCACCCCCCTCCCCCTAACATCAATCTAAAGTACCCATTATCATCTAATTACATACTTCATTCATTCATTCATCCATTTATGAACTCTAACATTCAATCAATACAATCACATAACATTCATTAATATGATATAAAATTCATTAATACACAATACTAATCAAAAATTCATTAACACATAACAATATTCATCAACATAAAATAAAAATCTGTATTAATACGCATCATTCATACATAATTACTTAAAACAAAGTTCTTTCATTATCCAACAAGGTTTATCAAAGAATATTTTTAAAATATCATTTCTTTTTTTTGTTTTTCTGAACTCTCTTAAGAAAAGCACTCATAGGAGCATCCATATCTGCATCATTCTCCTCCTCTTTTGGCACATGTAATGTCAAATTATGATGGCTCCTTCTCTTTGGAGGAACAGGAGGTTGC
This sequence comes from Cupressus sempervirens, assembly GCA_028749045.1. Classification (NCBI taxonomy): domain Eukaryota; kingdom Viridiplantae; phylum Streptophyta; class Pinopsida; order Cupressales; family Cupressaceae; genus Cupressus; species Cupressus sempervirens. The sequence continues at coordinate 325,264,165 of CM053789.1, forward strand.
TGCACTAAAGGGGGCTCTGTTGCAAGAACAAGTGAATGGGATAAATTGGTATACTCTTTTTCTTTTTTCTAACTGTTACAAGTTTTTAATTAAGTACGAGTGCAACATAAAATGCATTTTTCTTACCTGACAATGCCACATCATATACATTAACATTTTGATCTACCACCATGTCAACATGTTGAACACTTCCCCCTAACATCAATCTAAAGTACCCATTATCATCTAATTACATACTTCATTCATTCATTCATCCATTTATGAACTCTAACATTCAATCAATACAATCACATAACATTCATTAATATGATATAAAATTTATTAATACACAATACTAATCAAAAATTCATTAACACATAACAATATTCATTAACATAAAATAAAAATCTGTATTAATACGCATCATTCATACATAATTACTTAAAACAAAGTTCTTTCATTATCCAACAAGGTTTATCAAAGAATATTTTTAAAACATCATTTCTTTTTTTTGTTTTTCTGAACTCTCTTAAGAAAAGCACTCATAGGAGCATCCATATCTGCATCATTCTCCTCCTCTTTTGGCACATGTAATGTCAAATTATGATGGCTCCTTCTCTTTGGAGGAACAGGAGGTTGCTGCACTAAAGGGGGCTCTGTTGCAAGAACAAGTGAATGGGATAAATTGGCATACTCTTTTTCTTTTTTCTAACTGTTACAAGTTTTTAATTAAGTACGAGTGCAACATAAAATGCATTTTTCTTACCTGACAATGCCACATCATATACATTAACATTTTGATCTACCACCATGTCAACATGTTGAACACTTGGAACATGGTCCACTCCTTTAGCATAATGTTGAACATGCTCTAAAATATTCAAAAAAATGATACACGTCAAATTCCAATTGAAGATGTTAAATTGTATTCATAATTGCATAATTAATTTCCAATAGCAAATTAATACCTCCACCACTATAATGGAGATCATGGCGTTCGTCATGAACAGGTTTTGTGGTAGGATATGAAGGCTGCAGTAAAATGTTATGCACATTGTTATCTAGTCAATTTACGTTTAAAACTAATACCAAAAAAGAATCTTCTCAATTATTTAATTTCATTTACTTTTCATCTAACCAATTTACCTATGAGATATCATTTGGTGCACTGGATTCTTGGGCAAAGCTTACAGATTCTTCACATAGGTGTGCAACCACAACTTTATAGCCTTCCTTCAAGGCAATTTTTCTATCTTCATCTGTGACCTCCACTTTGAAATCTGTGCCCTGTGTTTTTTGCTTGATAACGTCAGTTTTCCATGTATGGTTTCATTAAAAAAAACTATTTGCAACATTATATTAAAAAAAATTAAAAAAATTCATTGCTCTACTTACAAGTCGAGACTGGAGATTCATATAACTACCAGAGCCAAGTTTGTGTTGGCCAACCTTTTCTACTCTCGCTTTTGTAGCCACAGATGTGTCTTGCAATCTATGAACAATTTCAAACATCTTAGATTATATATTTACAAATATCAATAATTAGTGCATGATTACAATGTACTTAATACTATAATGACATACCTCTTTTTGCCCTGTGTTGCTTCATTATCTGTATCTTCACATAGCCTTTTCTCCTTTGCATCTTCTATTATTTCATTCCACTCCATCGGTGGAATCATAGGAGGATGGTCGTACTTTGGGTTATCCTTAAGAGCCCTTCTATATTGATCCCTCATAGTCTTTATATGCTTTGCTGCTCTTTTCGAAAGTAGGCCAGTGTCAAAAATGTTTTTCCCAAATTTCTCCTCAATAGATGCAATCAGCTGATTTTTTAATTCCATAGTTTGTAAATTCCACCTTTTAAAAACAAATAGATTTTTAGATCAATAATTTTAATATATTACAATAAATAGAAGAAAAGAAAAATTATGTAGCAATGATATGAAACTGCATACCTTTTACGTATGGTGGGTCCAAATAGTCTCAATGTCATATGAAAAAGATGTTCAAAGAAAGCATTATTACCTACAAAAACATAAAGGATTTATCAGTCCAAAATGAGTAATGTAAAAGTAAATTAAATTTACACTTTAAATAATATCAATTTTAAAGCACTTGGAAGCTTTCATTCTTTTGATGGAAACCTAGTTTTCTTATTCAGCAACAATGTCCCTTCATACAAACTAGTACTAATCACATGAACTGCTCCAAGAAATGGATCAGCTTCAGTAATACTGCTCTCTGTTGGTCTACCTCCCTGTCTATGTCTATGTCTCTCTATGTGTGGGTATATATATATATATATATATATATGTATGTATGTATGTATGTATGTATGTATGTATGTATGTATGTATGTATGTATGTATGTATGTATGTATGTATGTATGCATTGTGTGTGTATGCAAGCTTCTGTAGACATCATTTAAGCACTGATATGCTACTTCATTGTTCATCAACTTGTAGAAAGACATTACAAAATATAGAAAAACAAGGTTTTACCAGTTCTAGTGGGCATAGACAATGATGTTTGCATGGTCCTTGTTGCCGACAATGCAGCAGACAATAGTGGACCACCAATCGAAGGAGGAGTCTACACTTCATCATGAGCTGAAGAATAGAATATTTTTAGCAAAGAAATTTGCAATGGATAAAGATCAAATGGGATACTAGCGAGAAATGTCCACAAAAAAAAAGGTAAGTGTTATAATGTTGATCAAAACAAACAAAGTGTTACTTACACAAAGGTACTGCATAACAACCCTAACCATATTCACCACGTGATGTCGCAACTAGCACATATGTCTATACAAGAACACATAAAATTAGAGATCATGATCCATAAGATACTATAAAATATTAATATCTATTGAACTTCTATTACTGCTTTAGTCGAATTACTGCTTACCTTCAAAGATTGGATTCTACAGTCCAATTCTATTCTTAGTGCCTCTTTCTCCTCACTTCTGTCACCCTTGATGATAATGTTAACAAGTTCATCAGTGTATCTTTGCGTAATTTTTTGGGTGATGAATAAAGGGTCAGTACTAAGGCCAATGTCATGTAGATATAACACTCGTATTTTAGATTGCATTTGATCAGCGATCATTGTAGCTTTTTCCTATCATTTGTGACATCAAATATTCATATACTTTCATCAAAATAACTCCAAAGCCATAAAGAAAGGAACATAATAATATGACATTTGTTTCTATATTAACATGAAAATTTACAATAATTAATGTTTACCTCTATTGAAGGTGTCTAAGATGGTGCATCCATATTGCCCTGTGAAAAAAATTAGTAAGTCTTAGAAATTAGTAGCAAAATTAAAGTAATAGACTTACCAAAAAAAATATTAATAATAAAGTAGATTGTATATGTAAATCGTTTGTCTTAAGTTAAAAATTTAGCGTAACTAATGTTTATATCTAAAAAAATATTTGACATGTTCTACTTAATGTTTATACGTGCACATATGGTTTGGAAAGAAATATTTAGTCATACAAGACCCCATCATAGTTGAAATTGATCCTACTTGGACATTTCATTGATCATCATGATCTTCATCCATGTCATCATCATCATCACATCACCATCATCGTACTTGTCACTTTGATCATCATCGTCACCACCACCACCATCTTCATCACCATCATCATCCTCTTGATCACTATCATCATCATGACCATCATTTGCATGATCATCACCATCTTCATCACCATGATCATGATCGTCATCAGCATCATCATCATCATTATCACCATTATCATTAGCATGACCAAAATCATCACCATCTTCTTCTTCTTCATCACTAGGTAACTGCCATTCCTGATAATCATTTACTTCCTCTTGTGCTTCTTCAACATCTTCTTCTTCGATCACATTATACTTTACCGGCCTTCCTCTTGGGTCATGTCTAACAAAAAATGACCAACCTAGTTTGTGTGGAACACCAAAGTAAAACACTTGGTCGCATTGGCTTGGAAGATCATAGGGCTCATCTTCGACTAGCTCAAGTGACCTTGTATTAATCATAGTAAATCCACTATCGTGTTCAATAAAAGTCCTATTGGGATCATTTTGATTTAGTCATAACATAAACCATTTGACAACAAATAGAACTATTTTGAATGAATTAAATTTTCACTCAAGTATATCATCCAAAATGCCATAGTATCAATTTTTAGATTGTTGAGGATGTATGTCAGTTCTAGATGAAATATCGGTGACCATGAAGACAACACTTATCTTGAAATCACATGTTTTCTTCGTTTCATCTAACTTTTTTGTGCAAAATTTATAGCCATGGTAGTACATAGCTTTGTGGTGTTTGACCTGCAATTATTCAAACATGTCAAGAATCTTCTCATTGATCTATGAGTTGATGTTAAACTTATGTCTCATGATTAGTAATCTTATGCATACCTTTCTATCTCTTAAGCTATATATTAGATCAAGTACCATTGGCGTAACATTGGGATCTCCATTACGATGAGCTTCTTTAACCAATGATGGAACACCATCCCATGTTAATGAGCGACCATTTTCTTGAGACTGTTCAATCCATACTGTCATCCAATCAAGATTGTTTGCAATATACAAGTGTAGTGCATCCCACTCATGACCAACTATAAAGAAGACAATTACACCAGTTAGAAAAAACTTATATATATTGATGATGGATAAGAATTGTTAAATTACAAAAAAAAACTTATAATTACCTCTCACCCTCCTCAATCTACCTTCCCTGTCAGGTACTCCCCTTTGAATTTGTCATTACAGTTGGGATCTCAAATGCAATCTATATGGATACCTATTGCAAACTTTGAAAGATATTCACTGACATACACCATGGTATGGTATATCATATATCCTTCTATCTTACAACCCTTAGGACGTGCTCTTTGTCGAACCAAGCCCTTCATAAATTTCAAGTGCCTCTCAACCATCCACATTGATCTAGCTTGTACAAGTCCACACAATTCAATCTCCTCAACTTGATGTATGAGGTAGTGTTCTTGAGCATTAAAAAATGTTGGAGGTAAAAACTTTTGCATTTCACACATAAGCTGTGGAATTTTTCTCTTCTAATATTTTATATCTTTTTTATCAATTTCTTTAGATGATAACCACCTAAAAGAGATTCAACACACCAAAACACATAAAGGAGATTTCAAATAAAATTATACAATAGATTTTAGATAAAAAGCTACAAATCTACGAAAAAATATTTTTCTAACCTCATGTATTTTTCAAGATCATATATAACTTATTTAATACTATTGTCAAACTGTTGTGGAAGGGATAGAGGTAGGACGAATTGTAATCATTAAAAAATGATCATTTATATTATTAAATAATACAATTGGTACTACATTAAATCTTACAAATATACTGTAAATAGAAAACATGACTTGCCTTGAGGAAGGTATGCCAATCATGTGTTTTCAACCCTGGCCCAAAATCACCTTTCTTTTATAGAAAAGTGCTTATATTTGCAGCAAATCCTATTGAAAATTTTGTTTTTATTATGATTTCTTTTAATGCATCACTTTGTTGCTCCATTAATAACCAAGGAAGGGCACTTGTATTTATGCAGTCTCCATTCCTATTTGATTCAATGAAAACTTTTAGTGCATGATTGGACTCATGAATGTCAATACAAATTTTAGCAATTTGTTCTCTATCACGCCTTCCATCCAACATTTTTCATAGTGTCTCTGTTACATTCTTTCCAATATGCATAGCATCAAACAAATGTGCAATTGGAAAATTCTTGTAGTATGGCAACCTACTAAATTGAGTAGGATAACTTTTCATTCCTCTAGGAAGTTGGTCATTGATGCCTTGACAACCTTCATGAGCATCAATTATAGAATTAGTAAATATAAGACAATATCAAAATAAAAATTGTAAACTTTGGATGACAAATTGGACATTACCTCAACGATTTAGTCGATTGTATTCCAATTTTCATAAATGAGGTGTCATTCTTCGTGGCCTTGATGATGTCTCTTCTTTCCCATTGAAAAGATGTTTTTTGACAATTTGATACCTATGATTATTGTGGAAAAAGTGTCTAAACTCATCAAACACTTGTTTTCCTAAACTTCTTGAATGATGACATTTCATCTTCAGACCACAAACTGGATATGCAAATTTTCTCTTTGTTTGAAGACCTAAAAGATCATGTATAATTGGATCATGTACAATTATCATGCACAACTTAAGCATTCAATAGTAATATATAAGCACTATAACCAACAAAAAATATGTGATCTTAACAAGATAACATACTACAAAAATGAGTTAGCCTAGGGGCATCATGTATTGTCCATACAAGCATTGCATGGGGTAAAAGCACAGATCTATGTCACCGTTTGTGATACCAAAACCTGTTTTGGTCAAATCTCATTTCTCTATCAAAACTCAATTTTTTTCAAAAACTAAAAATACCCTTTTATAGATCTTAGATTCAATATCATCATTATATAAATTTTTGAGTGTTTGATTAGTTATAATATATTATAATCTCAAAGTATTATAAGTCAATATTTCAACATTTCAGAAGATGCTCCCTCAAAAAAGGAATAAAAATAGTAAATCATATCAAAAAAAATTAAAAATTATATTTATCTCTAGAGGAGAGAATCCTCTTCATGAATATGTAATTTTTTTTCAACAAGGTATAGATTTGATAGGAAAGTTTTGACGGGAGGAAAAAATTGTTGGATTTTGATAAGGTCAAACTTGAGTACTTATAACAAAGAAAATATACATTAAAAATAATTATTTCTTTTTTTGTGCAATAGCTATACATGTCATCTATAAGATATTTTCAAATCAGAACAAAAAAAGATGATTTGCATATACTTGTTTGACAGGAACTACACCCTATATTTTTTACAGTTAAAAAAGGTACTTCAAAATAAAATAAAATGAATAAATTCCTACTCAAAAAAATTATTAAAATTATAGACATAAAATTCATCCAATTCTACACATTTCATCAGTTTACATCATCTTCATATTTTAAACACAAATATCATTTTTTTTTGTCACTAATGTTGAATTGTCACATTCTGATATCACGTTTCTTTATAAAAGGTGACACAGGTTTGTGCTTTTACCCCATGGAATTAAAATTGTCGATGTCCTATCAGTCTAGAGATGTCATACATAGTGATGCCATTCCATAACTTCAACAACTCATCAATTAGGGGCTCAATATACATGTTCATATCTTTAACTTGGTATTTACCTAGCAATTTAATGAGCATAAACATTACATAATTATTATAACCATTTTCATGCACTATTTATAAATTAATATAGATAACTATAAAATAAAAAAATTCCTGGCACAATCATTGACAACATTATGTGCTCCCTCTTTATGGACATCCAAGGAGGAATGTTATTGTTAATAACAAAAATAGGCCATATTGAGTAAACAGATCTCATATCTCCATATGGATTGACACCGTCCACTGCCAATGAAAGTTTTAGATTATGAGGTTCTACTTTAAAAGTATGACCATGTTTCTTCTATCTCTTTAAATGCAGAACCATCGGCAGACATTCACATAATTTCATCCTGACTTCTATTGCGTGCATGGTAATCCATAAATTGTGCCAAGCTAGTGCACCTAAATAACCGTTCAAGACATGGAATAATGGGAATGTACCGAAGAACCTTGTGAGGCAGTTTTTTTGTTATTTGATCTTACCGATATCTACTAACATGACAATCAGGGCATTCTATTACAAATTCATGTTGTTTATGATATAGAATGTGATCATTGGGACATGCATGTATTGTCTACTACTTCATTCCAATTTGATCCATAATGTTAGATAATTCTCGGTACGAACGAGGCAAAATGTTTGATGGTGGTAAGAAAAACTCATTAATCAACCTACAACAACAAATATGCATTGTTAATATAATGAATAGTAATTGTATGCTAACATTGAAGATGACAAAAATGAGATACCTTAGCATATGTGACATTGCTACATTGGATATACTATTCATAACCTTTAAGTCCACCAACAACACTATAGTCGGCAGTAGAGTTGTTTGGGAGCCTTTGTATAAGAGCTCGTGTGCCTTCTCAAGTAAACGTATATCAAGACCATCTTTATCATTATTATCATATTTTCTAGTACCATCATTGTGAGCCTCTTCATCACCTTCCCCAATACCATCTTCTTCAATCATATCCTCTGGCACATTATCATCTTCTTCCATGGGAGTGTTATCCTTAGCTTGGATATTCACACCTCCATGTTCCTCGAGTAGGAAATCCACATTCAACAATGGACGAAAATCATGGCCCCCTTCAACATGACCATATTGCCTACAATGACTCTGGGCTATTGTGATTAGAATTCTTGAATTCTTTAAGCCCTTACACTTTTTGCAAGGACAATAACATTTATCAGGTTTTCTTCGAAACTAAGCCCACAATGCAGCCATTGTCTCATTATTATTTTTTGGGTTCATATTTTCAAGTGTGGTCTTTCTGCACAGGAAAATATACATGCAAATAAATTGGACCGAACATAAATTATGCCTTATAGTTGTCATTAATGTTGTTTGGTAACATCAAAATCATTCTACTTCCTTCTAGAGATACATACAACTATCTGAATTTAAAAATAACCACAATTAAAAACCTACTAATTAAAACTAACTTGATAAATTTAAGACTCAACTTTTCAACTTATCTACAGTTCATATGAATATTAGGATTTAACTTTGTAATTTTAGATGTAGTCAAAAAGTCCCTAGATCTGGAATCTTTAGAGCCAAGGAACAAATTCATTTTTGGAGCACCTCGTTTGAATCAATACAATGTTAATTTTAAAAAGAAGTGTAGAATTTAATGCTATAATAAAAGGGTATGTGAATTTCACTGTTGAATTGATAAGTAAGTCTATTGTGCTTTGATTTCTAGGAGTTATGGGAACCCAATTATTAAATCCATATTATATTGAGGCTACCTATGATGATGAGGCTGAGACAGAAGAGCTAAAGCTCATAAAGAAGAATAGGAACTTGAAATAGTGAGAGGAGGAACTAACTACAACATCTTGACTATACTTTGAAGACCACCCAAGCGACAAGTTCCATACCCTCTCAAAGTTCATGAAGTTTTGCTGGGATAGGGCATCACTGTTCATATAGACAATGGAGCCACACATAGCTTTCTTTATTAAGGATTGGTGTCTAAGAGAGGCCTTGCATATTTTATAATCCCACAATAATTATGTTTCAATACTAAGCTTTTTTCAGAATATGGTGGTAGCTGTCAGTTTTTACATATATGAAATGTGTAACTTTGATTTTATAGATATTACTATCTGAGGGCATCAGGTTGGGGATGTCCTAATCATTTTACAAGCTAGGCACAATGCGAAGGGGACTTTTCATTCTCATCTCCATTAGTAAAATAATATTGCAATTTTAGTTATAAATTTATAATGGTCAACTAAGTTATTACGATAGACTTCAAGAATATTCTTTATTCTTTTAGTTGTCATCTTTTCTTAGTTTTCAATCTTATCCTTATTGGAGAACACAGAGTTGATAGAAATGGTTTTATTACAATTTCCTTCCACAAGCATTTTCTAGTAATTTTTAAATTTTCAAATCCTCCATACAATATACTACTGTAGTTATGCATCTCTTGCTTGTCTATTGCTTTATGGAGAGAGATTTAATTCTAAGTGACCATGAACAGTAAAGTGATAACACTTTTATAGAAAATAGAAATAATATCCAAGCCACTTACCTTGGGATTATACTTAGCATTCCTAGCCTGAAGAGCTATACCTTTGAGATCCAATTTGCAATCCAAATTTATAGTTGACACAATGTTTCTGTGTATTTGTCCATTGAAGGCATGTGCATCCAGCAAGAAAGATACAATTAAATTTTGAAAGAAACACAAGGAAGGGTATCTTTGAAATTAGAGCATTCCATTGAGGTAGAAGCAAGAAGTAATGCAGCATCCACATCTCTTCAGGAAAATTCAAAAGCATTATCTGATTTGCAAGAAGCCAGAAACTAAGTTGAGTTTGAGGCTAAAGTTCTTCAAACTAAACTTGAGATGTTAGAAAGTGAGAATGTTGGCCTCAAATATAAACTTCATGCACTTAACAAAGAACTGGGTATAATAATTGATGAAAGGGATATTAGTAAGAGATTTGCCCAGGTTGCAAGCAAGCAACAAATAGAAACAGTTAAGAAAGTTACCAAGTTAGAGGTCGAGTGTCAGAGGCTAAGAGGTCTGCTTAAAAAATGATTACTAGGGCCTACTACACTATCTCAAATGAAACTTGAAGTAGATACCACATTCTTTAGTAGAGACATTAAATGATAGACAAAAAGAACATTCTCAAAAAGCAACTCAATACCATATAGGAAAAGTGCCAGCAATAGAAGAAGAGAACAAGATGCTAAAAGATGATCTCTCAAAGCAAAACGGTGAGCTTAAGGCTTCTAGGGTAATGTGTGCTAGAATAGATGCCAAAATATCCATTATTAAACAATAGTTGGAATCTTTGAGTCGAAGGCAAGGAAAACTTGCACTTGAGTTGCATTTGGAAGGATCAAGAAATGAAAGTACAAGCAATCCACCAAGCTTGTCTTCCATTTCTGAGGATAGGAATGATGGTGACCCTAGTGTAGAGTCATGGGCCTTAGCACTAATTACAAAGCTGGGTCATATCAAAATAGAAAAGGTCATTGGCAAAGCTAAGAAGCTCAGTGATGTGTCTACGGTAGATTTGATGGATGATTTCCTTGAGATGGAGAGATTGGCTTCCATGGATTCAACTAGATTGGATCAGGCAGAAGTAGAAAATTTAGATGAAATAACTAACAAGAATGTTTTAGGAAGTTTTGATGTTTCATCTAATCAAGAAGATAGAGCTTTCTTAGAAGAAGCTCTTGCACAAAAAGAATCAAAGCTTCAAATTGTCAATCAGGAATGCTTTGAATTGTTAAAAAAAATGAACCATTTAAGAGAAAATCTAATTGTTTTGCAAGCTAGAAACACTTGGAATGAATTTTCCCTAGTTAGTCTCAAAGAAAAGCATGATATGATCCTTGCTATTGATGTTGAGGGTGCAGACCTACACAAAATACTAGATGAGGTCAAATATGCCATCGCAATAGATGCTGAAAGTACTAGAGATTCTCAGACACATATCTGGTCTTCTGTGAAAGCTAACTTCACTTCTCATTCTGATACTAGGATTATAATTAGTTCTATTGATGTAGAGTTTGTAACTTCTATTGTCAATGTCGCTAATTTCTTACAATCTATAGCCCAAGACCCTGAAAAGACTCAAAATTTTAAATCATCAGATACTGATAAATTGGGTTTTAGAATTCAAGAGTTTTCTCAGTTAGTGGATTACTTTTTGTAGTGCAAAGAAAACATTACAGAGTTAATTGTTGAACTGATATCTTTGTTATCTCAATTTAGGAAAATGTTTGCTCTTGGTTTTAGTGAAATCTTCCAAAATGAAGCCATAGATTTTGGCAACCAATTGCCCAACTTGATGCAGTCTAGTTTTCTTTGTAATTTGATTAGTACAGATAATTTTACAAGACAAGAAAGTGCTTAGGATCTTTTAGGAGAATAAAAGGCCAATAACCTATGCTTTCAACTAGCTGGTGGCAATTTATACATAATTAGGAAGCTTAACAGCATTAAAGTAGAAAATATATCTTTGGAATCTGAGTTGAAGGCCCAGGTAAGCAGAATTGGAGAGTTAGAAGAGGAGCTTATGTGCTTCAAGAGTGAGAATGTAAATCTAGAAATAGTCTTGGCTGTAACCAAAGAGGATCTTGGACACACATAGTATCAAATTATTGGGTTAAAAGAGGAGCTCATACGTCTCAAGAGTGAGGATGCTAATCTGGAAGGAGTCTTCAATGCAACAAAAGAGAAGCTTGATCACACCCAACATCAAGTTACAGAGTTGGAGGAATAGCTTACGCATTTGAAGAGTGACAATGCTAATCTAAAAGGTAGTCCTAGCTGTAACTAAAGAGAAACTTGAACACATAGAAAGTCAACTTACTAAATCAGAACAAATGTTGGCAAACTTGCAAATGCGGCTTGAATCTGCTAAGGAATCAAAGCAGTTATTAGAGAATGAACTAGCAGCCATGATTTCACATAAATCAAATATTAAATCTCAATTCAAGGCAACAAAAAATGAGATGAAAGGGTTGTCTGAAAAAGTGGATGCTTTGGAGCTAGAGCTTCAAGAGGAGTGCATGCAATGCAAAGATGCCATTACCAAGTGTGAGGTTTTAGAGGAGCAGTTACAAAGGCTTGTGAAATGCTTCAATCCTATTTCAAATATACCAAATTGATGTATATTTTAATTTCCTAAGATATGCTGAGTTCTATCTAATTTTTTTTATAACTTCTTCAGCATGCATGTATTCAATTTCAGACCTAGGGTTTCTAAACTAATGTGAAGATGTTTAATTGGATACCAGAAAGGAACAATTTTTTGAGTAATCTTAAAGTTTTGTATCAGAGGAATAAATTAGAAAGAGACTGGTATTAACCAGCCTGCTTGGAACTCCTCATATTTAATCTATGTTCTTTTCTTATTTGCTAAATATACAAATCAAAAGTATGCATATATTACTAATTTGTGCTTACTTTCTATTTATTCTCCATGCTAACCAAAGTAAAGTTTATGGTTGAAGTACACTGACGTTTTCTATTTTATCATCACAATGAGATTTAAACTATAAGATTTAGCATGAAGATCTGCTTGGCATGAAGCCATGTTTTCCTATCTTGTTTACGTAGAAGCAGATTCCACGATAATAAATGTCCAAGAATGTATCATGAATAATTGACATGACTTAAATATAGGTAAGTCTACTAGATCTTTACAATCCATGTTAAATACTAATTTTTTTCTAGGATAAATTGTGTGATAGTTTTTAGCATCAATGTTTCAGATCATACTACATGATCCATCATTAGGATACAGGAGAGTAACGTTGATATATCATGTAGGATGATCCAAAACATTGATGCTAAAAACTGTCACAAAATTGATCCAAGAAACAAATTAACATTTGAGTATAGTTTCCTCGAAATGAGGCAGAACTATAAAAAATGGACTATATACACTGAGAAAAATATGGTAGTTTTGTGATATGGATATCTAATACAAATAGCTTTCTCTCCTTTTAATATAGAGAGATAGATCTATAAGGGAAACCACATGCTTCAATTGAGCATGAAGGATTCCACACTCTTAAATTAACCTGAAGGATTTGGATGTTGGTGATTTCATTTAGTTCATGGTTATCTTGGAAATTAAAAATTAAATATCATTTATAGACTAGTGAAGAAATGAGCATGAATATGCATACTGATTTGAATAGAGACCTTTTTGGCTCATGAAGAGGTTCCTGAACCTTCATCCTTTTTTTCTGCTTAAGAATTTTTTTGGTTAGAGTAAATTAGATGTGCAAATGCATTTTTAATTATAGCTTTTTCGTATCACTTATTCTACCAAATGTTTCCTTGGAATAGTATTTTTTGATGAGCCGCAAAAAATTTTGAGGTGCCATATAGCCATTACAAATCAAATTCTTAGGATACAATAAATTCATCCCATATTTGTGGCTTAAACAAGAATTTTTGAAATGAGTTGTATTAGAATATATGGTAATTCCTAAAACAACTACATTTGGAGAGTTTCTGAAAATGCAGGCAACTGCACATAAGTTGAAACCCTAGTAAAAGGAGAATGGAGAAATACAATTTTGGCACTAGCCGAGCAATGTCGCAAATTTAGACCTCTTCTCCAATCCATTGTTGTCTACTTCTTGTGCCATTTGTAGCCAACAATGCAAGCATTATCAGAAAGGGCATTGCGGTGCATGACTCAAGCAAACAAAATAGAAAGCAATGACTCGTGGCTTGCTGCCTGGCTACGAACCAACTTACACTTCACCTAGTGCTCACTCATGTGATAAACAGATCTGTGGCAAGCCCTTGCCAATGGAAAAGCTTAAGGAATCTCGACAGTTGGCATAAATAGGTGCATGTGGAAATGCATTACCCGTGAATGAATGAATTTTTTTCTTTTTAACCCGTGAATGAATGAAACTTTTATTTTTTTTGTTATAACATTGAGTTGGTTGAAATTCAACTTAAGAATACATAGGTTGGTCAAAATTTTTACCAAATCGGCCACAAATTTTTTATTTTTGACCAATGTGGGAATGAAAAGAAAAAAGAAGAAGGAATTATAGCCTTGGTCAAAAATTTTGGTAGAAAAACAAGTGCAAATGTACTAGTGAATATATATGGTAAGGCCCTAGTTCACTCATAGTTTAGTTGGTTAGACAAACTGATCCCTTATAATGCAACTATTATGCCAAGAATGATTTCCCTTGTAATTATGTAAATATCATCTCAATCTATTTTAGATTGGTAATTAAGCTAGAATTTGAGCATTCAGTAAAACTTATTATAGATATTATTGAAAATCTACTTTGTAGCTTTGTTTCCAGCATACTAATTCATGTAAAGCCAGATTACTGATGTTTCAGCAGTTGAAAGTTATGCAGCTGTCTAGAATCCAAATATGTTATGTGCAACATCACTTTTCAGAATTGCAATGAGGATAAAATAAAAGAGAAAAATGGAACTTCCTCAGTAGATTTATTAAGATATATTTGATCTATAGAATTGAGTTCAGCATCTTATAATTATGACAATATTCATGTTAAGCCATGACATTGTGATTCTGTATGCTACTGAAAGCTCTCTTGATTTATCCTTCCCTTGGTCAACAAATGAACATATCAATTGGAAAAATAGCTAAAATGTAATAAGTGTTTCATTTTCAATGTTGAAATTCAGATCATTTCTAATTCAAAGTGACCCAAGAAACTTCTTATTGAACCAAACACATTGATACTGTTTTATGTTTAAAATGCTCTTCTATCAATTCAAAAATGAAAAATGGATTTTAGCATTTATTAGATCTCTATGATTGAATCTATAGTTATCTAGAATGTGGCCAATTAGCCATAGCTCATGACAAACATTTATTTCATTGTACTACTTGGTGTTGCTAGTTTGTAATCCTATCCAAGGTGTTGGTTATAACCTGAAGATATTTCGGGCATAAACATAGTAAGCTGCTTAATTTTAAGGATTCAATTTTTTATGAGTTCCATGATGCTGAGAATGATAGGAGCTTGTTAATAACTTGGTTGATATCTACAATTCAAAAGTAGCTTCTTGTGTGGAAGGAGCAAATTTTTAAAGAAATGATTCATCTTTTTTCCATAGGATTTTAAATATATCCAAGGATCGCTACAAAGCTTCTGTGCTGGAAAGTAGTGATTGTCAAGAGAAGTTTCATGCCTGTCTAACAAAAACAAAGGTCATGATAGATTAACAAAGGAAGGCGACCATATATAGTGGTAGAACCACTACACTTTAAAAAAATTGAGATTTTAATAAGGAATACTCCAGTGCTACACTTAAAACTGGATCTTAGGTTGTCTGAAATGGTAGTTTGAAGGAAAAATACGTCATAGATTAGGTTTGTACATAAAAAAAAGTAGGTTACTTTTAAAAGTAAAAGATAAAATAGAGGTGAGTTAAATAACACAGATTTACATTGCATCCTGAGTAATCCAGATTCAAAAAGGATGAAGAGGAAATATGTGCCTAAATAAAAAAGAAGTCCTAAAAGATCATCAAGAAGGAGTTGAGGATGCTACTAAGAAAAATAGTGCGAACACCCACAATTTTTCCAATTTGCACTAGAATTCTTCATCTCAAGACCACTTGATTCTGGAAAACAACTATTAGCTACTCCCTACCAAAGATCATGTTCACCAATTACTACCAAATTAAAAAAAAGTTTTGATTTTATTAATGAGGGGCCAAAATAATGCAAGTTTTTCTTTCTAAACTAGCATTGTTTTATGAAGTTGAATGGCTAGTTACTAATTTATAGAAACAAGATTAGCGCCCTAATTAGAATCATTCTAAGGTGCCATCATGCAGATCCATGTTTCCTAGAAGGAAAAGGAAGGCATCAATGGTGCATCCAATTTGTGTTGAGCTAGATTTGTAATTCACCTAAAAATGAAAGAATGGCACAACCTTGATTGGGAGAAATTTTGTTACTTGTTAGCTAAAAATAAAATCATTTCAGCAGGCAAGGGTGCAAGGCTTGTTAAATTTTTATGTTTCTCAAATATATTATGTGGGTTGTCAAGCAAAAGCATCATAGATGAGGTCTAAACATGATACAAACTATGCCACTTTTCAAAGAAAATATTTAAATCACACAGATCAATATTATATGCAAAGCAATCCAGATCCAGAAAAGATGTAGACAAAAGATATGTCTAATTAATTAACATGGACCTAAAAGATACTAATAGAGGATTTCAAGATGATTTTCAAAAAAATGGTGCAAATGCACATGATTTTTCTAGTGCACACAATAAATCTTATAGTCAGGTCTGTTTGAAGTCAGAAAACAACTATCAGCTACTAATTATTGAAGATAATGTTCACCAATTACTACCACATTGAATCATAGGATTTTCTTTTATTAATGAAAAAAACACTATTTTTCCTCTCTAAATTAGTATCCTTTCCTAAATTTGGATATCCTATAATTTTTTGTGAAGATAGAGTTAGTGCCCTTATAGGAACCAATGTGAGTTGCCATCATGCAACCCACTTTGTCTAGAATAAAAGAAAAAGCATTTATGCTGTATCCAATTTGTGCTTGACTAGTGAAATACACCTCTACCATGGATATAAAGAAAAATGAGAATGCGAGAAATTTTGTTACTTGTTACTTGAAAATAAAACTAGCTGAGGAGACAAGGGTGCATGAGTTGTCAAAACTTCATGTGCTTCTCAAACAGTTTCTATGGATAACAGGCAAAGTCTTCACATACCCTCATACATTTTAATATTGAAACACAATCAATATTTTGTTGATAGGGAATGTTTAGTAAAATGAAGTAGAGAAAAAGAAACACAGTTGAAGTAGCACCCTTCTACCAAAAAAACACACCTAGTATACAATAATGGATAAGATCAAGACAACAATAATAATTACTCATTGCTAAAGAATGAGGTATCAAACAGCTGCCAAGACAATTGGGTTCAAGGTGTACTAACATCTCCTAGTAGCTATATATAAGTGTAATTTATTGGTGACATCATTCTTTCCCAAGATATAGAAAAATTAATTAAAAAGACACTAAAGAGTATGATATGGTTCAGGCCAAGTGTTACATCAAAATGTTGCCTAATTAGGTGCCACAAATCCTATTGTTGTTTACTTAGAGTTATGACTTTTAGGTGTCACAAGGATGGATTGATTCCTCTTCTAGTTACGTGTAACTTGGTATTTGGGAAAAAATGCTTGGAGATGCAGAATTCCTCCAATGAAGAATTGCAAATTCAAGCATAAGAATAAAAGGCATGCTCCAAAAGTTATAGCAAATCAAAATATAAAAGTTGAAGAAATCCACAATTAAATTTTTTGACATAAACATGCTTCATGCTTGACCTTCCCTCATTGCCACTCTCTTAAATTGCAAATTATTTCTAAGAAAAATAAAAAGAACTAAAGCTTTGATTACATATCCAATTGTCAAAAGCATTTTCCTCATCTTCAAATATCAAAGGGTTTAGAAATTAATTCCCCTAGAGTTGAAAGTAGAACTTAATGAATTCTTCCTAGACACTTTATTGTATTCACTTCTATACCATAAATCAATGCTATTGGTGCTACCTCATCCCAGTCCAAGTTTTTTTTCTAGCAATAGAACCACCAGAATCTATAAAATTTTCTATGTAGCACAATAGTCTGAGTTGCACTCATGCAATGATTCTGATTTCAAAATAAGCTTCAACAGAGAAATTGGATACATAAGTTTTAAGTAGACTCTACTCTAGCTTCAGCATAAGAATTATTAAGTGGGATGCTTGATAATTTTTTAGAGGGTTCAACAACATTAACTAATCATAAATTGACTCAATCAATTTGTCAAGAGATATATGCACCATGAAGGCCTTGGATACAATACTCATCATATCTGTTAGTATACTTCACACTTTGCTTTTGCTATGTAATTTTGATAGGTAATCAATCTATTGGTATTCTGTTTCTATTTGTTCTCTATATGTAAGCTTAAGGGCAATAATGACAATTACCATATCTAGATAAATATTCAAATACATAAAGAGCTGTATTATAAAACAAGTTTCTAAAAAAATCTAAACAAAAATTTGAGGATAGAAGCCACCTATTACTTTAGAATTTCTAGAGCAATTGTATCAGAATGAGTGATATGGATCACAAATTTTGACTCTTGTGCTGTTTTTTTTGCAACAACCTGTTTGTTTTACAATATATGTATTGTTGTATTAACAAAATTTTTATTACCTTAAGCTTGGTTGGAGGGAAATTCATGAATGTTGATCTAGCTTGAATTCTTAACCCATCTGAGCATCCTCAAATAATAGGCATTTATAATTTCCAGTCCTACCAACACAGTGACTAGCATAATGAATCTGTAACTCTTTTTTGGAGGAGCTTTTGAAACCTTGAAAAATGCCTGAATATGCTTCTAGAATTCCATTACGCAGCTGATTTGTATACTTAATCAGTTCATCCTCTTGATTAGCAGAATGCATAGACAACTCTGCTGCCCTCTGAAGCATAAGCATCGCATAACCTAAATATTTTTCAAAATGTTCCCCAATGGCCAGTGCTATATCTCCAAAGCATGAAAATATTGAGGGTTTTATTGAACGATGCAACCTATCACTTTAAAAAACAACATATATGCTACCAGAGGTAATGACATGGACTTACCTCACCTCAAAGAGCTCCTGTGCATGGTGCACATGTAGACAAACCCTCTTTCGGCTGGCGGCAAAATGACAACTTCTTTTTTCTTTTTTTGTTATGTGAACCCGAGTTGGTCAAAATTTTGACCAACTCAGGCATAAAAATGAAAAAAAAAAAAATTCATCAAGCATTTTAAGAGCTAGGTCAAAAATAAAGGTCGAAATTTGATCTAAAATGTACTAGTGACCTCTGTCTGATCTCAAACATTTTAGCTTCTTTCCAGTTTCTTTTTCTACTCTTGCTAGATACCACTTAAATTTTTGAAAAGCTTCAGATTTTTCTTTTAGATACATTACAATCATCATTCTAGAATAATCATCAACAAAAAGAATGAAAAACTTATCTCTCCTATAACTCTCTATTCCAATAAGTCCACATAAGTCTATATGTACAAGCTCTAAAACTTCTTCAGAGTGATAGTTCTGCTTTTGAAACTAGTTTTTTCCATCTTATCGATTTGACAATTTTTGCATAAACCCATATTAGGTTTCCTCAAGCTAGGAATACCTCTTACTCCTCTATTTTTTCTTATCTTGACTAGGTTATCAAAGTTCGCATGACAAAATCTTTTGTGCCATAACCAATTTTCTTCTACTTGATCAATAAAACATGAACTTTCACTAAGATCTAGATAGAATAGATCTTACCTTTTGTTTGTTTTCTAGATCCAACAAAATATCCTTTTATATCTAGTAGCTTGGCCTTCCCATTCATAAATTCTACATTGAATCCAATATTATTCAACTGTGCCACACTCAGTAGATTATGCCTTAGTCCTTCAACCCAATAAGCATTGTCACTTCTAAGTTCATTGGTTAGATACACTCTTTTCCCTTTATGCAACAAGGTTCATTGTTTCCAAATCTCACACTACCACCATCATAATGTTCTATGTGCTCAAACTTTATTTTGTCTCTAGTCATATGATGTGAGTAACCACTATCAATAATCCATGTATCATTTTTGCTAACATGAGAGATAAGTGTCATTTTATCTCCTTCATCACCAGATTCATCTTTTACAACAATATATACTATTTCATATTCATTTTTATCAGAATCTTTAGCCACAAAAAAAGATATCTTACCTTTGTCTTTGTAGTTTTTGAATTCCTTCTTGCCTTTGTACTTATTTCTTTTATTTTCATCCTTGACTTCTCTGTTTTGGCACCTTGTAGTAATTTGACCAACTTCTTCACAAGAAAAATAGATTAGAGGAATCTTACCTTTGTACTTTTCTCTTCCTCTGGAATATTTCCTTGCAAGTAGGGCTTCAACAACTTCAAGATCACTTTTTGATTGACTGGCTTTTGATTTCTTACCCCTTTTCTTGAGTGGAAGCTTGGAATTAAATGCAGACTCAGTACCTTTGGAACTAGGGACATAGTTATCATAGTTATCCAACTCAAAAGCTTTCAATCTTCCAATTAGAGCATCCAAAGTTATTTTGCTATTTAGATCACATATCATCTCTTGAATAGTAGACACTCTAATTTCATAGATAGGAAGAAGGGTTTTGAGTACCTTGCTTACAACTATTTTTTCACCAATGTCTCCTTTAGATGCTTTGATTGTGCTCACACTTGCTTTAATTCTCTCAACATATTTTGCAATGTTTTCATCTTCTCTCATCTTCATTTGATCAAACTTTCCTCTAAGACTTTAAACTTTAGCTCTTCTTACATTATCATCTCCTCCATACATGGCTTTTAGTTTGATCCACATATCAAAAGTTGTAGTGCAACTTTTGACTTCATAAAGTTTAGCATAATTAAGAGCAAAAGCAATGTCAATTATCATGACATGAATTTTCTTTTCAGCAATATCTTCAATTGATAATGTTCTAGTAGCAGTCTTGTATTCACTGTCAAGATATTTACAACTCGAATCATTGATAGTTGCCAAATGTAACCTCATAAGTCCTTTCCATGTTGCAAAGTTGCCTTGATTTAACTTGGGAATCTTAATTCTATAAGACATCCTGATCTTTAGCTTTGGTCCTTAAAACCTTCTCTACAAGCACCAAAAGCTTTGATAACAATTTTGGAAATATAAGAGAAGCAAATGAGAGGGAAGGGGTGAATCAGTTACCACTAAAATAAATCCTAGATCCCTTTGATTTCAATACAAATCAAAGCTAAACCCTATTATAACTCGGTAAACACATGAGAAAAAATTGTGTAACTTGGTAAACACTAAAATAGCTCAGCAAATGCTTAACATGAAAATATTTAAGATATTATACATTGTTAATTTTACTTAACTTAGTTTAAAACACATAAGAGAAATAACATGAGCACAATTGACAACAAGATTTAACGTGGAAACCCAATTTGGAAAAAATCACCAATTACAACTAGTTACTAATTTTCACTCTTCTAAAGTGAGCCCTGTTAGGAGCCAACCCTATTAAAAGTTGCAAAATACACTGTTAGGTGTGACCCTATTAGAGGATTTAATCACCCTATTAGGAGTGGCCTTGTTAGAGATCCTTAGAAAATTCAATAGAAGTGTCACCTTGCTAGAGGATTTACAAAAAGCTGTTAAGCCAACTCTGTTAAGAGATTTAGATAGCTGCTACAATGGTTAGAGAGTAACAATGAGATGACCTAATTTCTAATGCAACCAAATTATTGATTACAAATCTCAATTCTAGCTTGTATACTTGATCCTTCTTGATTGAATATATCTTTTCATCTCAACAAGGATATTCTGCTTATCCTTCCCATTTGCTTCCTCTTAGCATCATCAAATGTTCAATTATGTTTCACCACATTCAATCCTCAACTTGACCTTATATTTATATCATATATATTGTCAAGTTAGCTTGAATACAACTGTTGTCACTTAGGTTTGCACCCTTGTCCAAGGCCTATGTGCGAGGACAACCTAGTGAAACATGGAAACAACCTCCAAGCTGTGGGACTTGAACTACGAGGTTGAGTCTCCAGAGAAGGCCAGCTTCCTCTTACTGTCAGGGCGCACCTATCTATTCTCAGAAGGGAAAGGGAGAAAGAGAGCATCAAAGCAAATCTACCTAGTCTAATCTAAGGCGGTGATGCACCAAAACAGAGTGTTCAGACTCATTCCTGCCCATATATATACTACAAAACCAGAATAACATACAAAAGTCATACACATCTAGACTTATATCGATCAATAATCACATACAGATCAGAAAAAACCAACCGAATGACACTAGGAAAAGGAGATTTCACTTATGTATTATCCAATAGGCCAAAGATAGATACAGTATGCAGATCATTGATCTCAAAAATACACCAATGGGAGGCAAAGTGATGCACATTCACACTGATGGCTGAAAGGGATGATATATGCTATTACATGGCTCAGAGACAAAGGGGTTTTACACTGCAAGTCTGCAAGCAGTAGCAGAGAAAATAAGAAAGAATCGACCTTGAGAACAAATCACGAAATTGCCTTTATAGATCAGGTACAAGTGAAGATTTTTGCATTACATTCACTTCTTACCTACTGGCATTAACTTCCCATCTTGAGAATCCAATCGAGGATCTGGATTGAAATCCTGGCCTGCATACCGAGAAATCTCATTTCTTTCTGAGAAAAGCCTGGAGAAGATAGAAACGGTGCCACAACATTCCCTGACATGGTAGATGGATCGACCAGATGGGTGGAGTGTCCTTATGTCCTGCATTCATTCCTGGTAGGTCATAAATGATCGCAAAGATCAGATCACAAGATACGTCGATCGCCTCTACATCTTGGTTCATGAATCAAACTGGCCTATTAGCCGACCTGATTTCTTATATGCCGACTAGGCCACGCGGGCCAATCGTAATCCTTTGTCTTTCCACCTGGAGAGTCCCTCCGCGGTTGACCGCCTGCGAACTAACCATGCCAACCTTATCATCTAACCGCTGGCCGTTAGCTAATCGCCACGTCAAAAACCGAACTGCAAGGACACGTGTCTTCGGTGCGCTAACTCACTATTGTAAAATTTGGGTAGTTCCTCCATGGCGAGATAGCACCGACCCTAGATTTATGCAAATCTGATGGTGGATAATCCACCCCTTAATGCACTAGTCGTATCAAGAAATTTGGCCCCTCGACATATCTGTGTTCTGACTTAGCACATGTGGTTGTTTCTGATTTGCCGTGGACTCTCTTTCCTGTGACTGGGCCCCATCCGAATCGGCGCCACCTCAATGATGCATCCAGCGAGACCTGACCCCACTGACACGTGTCAATTAGGCATGATGTTGCCATGGTAAAAATCTTGCAGCTTCACTAAGGCGACATGGCGCCTACCGTTGATCTTTTCTCATCCGTCGATCATGAACTTGACCTCCCATAACCCTCTATTCCTATTGATTCACCGGGCTCGCTAATACATGGCGTCCTCCTGTTGGTTTGTCAGTCACCCCACCCTAACTGCTTCTGACGGCATGAAATGCAGCCCCGCCAGGACACATGGCGCACGGGCACTATGTCGCTGATGCTAAAGTCTGGGCAGTTCCCGATGGCGAGATAGCGCCAGCCGTAGATCTTTGCAGATCTGACGATCAGAGTGACATTGTACTTCACTCGCCATCCCTCCTGAAAACTACTGGGTCCGTGGTTTCCGTGTCCTGACATATACACATGGCATCATCTGATTGGTGAACCCGAGACTTGATCCATAGAATGGCCACGCGGCGGATGGGCGCTATGTCGCCATGATAATATCTGCATATCTCCGCCATAGTGAGATGGTGCCATCCGTTGATGCAATCAAATCTGACGGCGGAGATCGCAAACCTTGACTGTGCCAACCGTACTGATAGAGACTCCAGCTTGGTTACATGTGGCGGTTCCTTACTGGCCCAGCGGAACACCACCAGGCAATCTTGCGACTTGGCCTCACAGGGTGACCATGTGTCGACCAGGCGCCATGTCGCTATGGGAAAATTGAGGCTAAATTCCCATAGTGCTATAGTGCCCAACCGATGACATGTCCTTATCTGTGTGTGGTTCCTTTTGATTCGCTACCGTGGCACTGGGCTCCGCCAACTGGGCAGATGAGGTACATAATGGGGCCCAATATTTTGTCTAAAGCTCTCGCTATTTATTTTCTCCGGCCCGCCAAACTTTACCCGACCATCGCAACATTTTTTTGGCAACGTGACCCGCCCGCCGATGTGAGCATCTCTGCCAGGTGCTATGTCACCATGGAGATTTTTCGGTTGGCATGCGATAGCGCCATAGCGCCTGCTGCGTCGAAAAACTTTCTCGACCTGCCCTCCATTGTAGCCCACCCACCAGGCCCACCAAACACGTGTCAATCGGGCACGATGTCGCTGATACTATCTCCCGTGCAACTTCTGATGACAAGATCGAGCCGACCGTCGATCCATCTAAAATTTGACGGAAGTGAAACTTTGGCGAGTCAGGGCATTAAAATAACAATTTTTTAGGCTAACCATTGAACAGGCCGCGGGTTTGAATTTAAATCTTTTGGCGGTAAAACCAGAGGTAACACTTTTGGCGACTCGCAGGGGGCATGAGCCTGCTCAATGCATGACCAGTGCCTAAGAATGATCCATTGGGCTATGGAGTCGGAAAGAGGAGTAGGAGGCACAAAGCTGAGAGCTGCAAGAACCCTAACCCTTAAATAGGAAATCAAAACATTAAAAACCCTTAAGGTTCTAACTCTGCTTCTATGATTGGAAACAAAAAAAAAATAGGACCTCCTCAGTAGCGTGAGACATGTCAAAAATGACTCACGAAGAGAGCCATGTGCTCGTGCACTTATTGCAAAACAAAAACAAGCAGGAAGCAACTGGATTAACTATGTATCCCATTGATAGGGCTTCAGATAGATCCCACTGACTAGAATGGGTAGAATTTCACCACTTGGCCTGCTTAGTTGGAATGCGTTGGCCTATTTGCAACTGGAAATCAGATAAGGGCCATTCCATAATGGGTCAAATTTGGAGTGCCTTCCTGGTTTTGCTCTATTTGAGTCCCACTTGAGAACTAAATCTACCTCTCTGAAGATTCTGGCCCTTGCCTTCTTGTCAAAATTCCTCTTCATCTATTGCTGGTGAATCTCTAGAGTTTTCATGGCTTTGTTTCTCTTTTCTTCCAACTCAATTAGTTCTACCATTCTTACTGACATGGCATCATCTTCAACCAGTTCCAACTGATGAGCCAACTCCAAGGATGGGAACTCCAATGAGATTGGGAGTCTAGCTTCCCTACCATATACTAGCACAAAAGGTGAATTCCCAATAGATCTCTTGGGTGTTATCCTATCAGCCCATAGAGCAGTCCTTAATTTCTTGTGCCAGGTCCTCTGATTTTCTTCTATTGTCCTCTTCATAATTCTGATCAGATTCTTGTTGGAAGATTCAGCCAAACCATTACCCTGAGGATAGTAGTTCGATGATGTGCTTAGGTAGATATTGTGATTCATGGCCCATGCACAAATTTGGGTTCCAACAAAAGACTTGGCATTATCTGAGATGATAGTAGAAGGAGCACCAAATCTAGATACAATTCCATCAAGGAATTCAACAACTGATGGCTCTGTGGCATCCTTCAAGGCAACTGCCTCTGTCCACCTAGTGAAATAATTAGTAGCAGCCAAGATCCATTTATGACTTGCACTAGATGGAGGATTAATGGGGCCTATAAAATCCAACCCCCATTGAGTGAAGGGTTGATCCACCTGAATAGGATGAAGAGGAAGAGCTGCAAGTCTCTGTTTGCCTGAGAAAAAAGCACATTTCTCACATTTCCTCACATACCTATAACAATCATGGAACAGAGATGGCCAATAATATCCAGCCCTCATGATCTTCATAGCGGTTGTTCTTGCAGAGAAGTGGCCGCCATCAGGGCCATCATGGAGTTCTCTAATCACCCTTTCAGCCTGATTCTCTTCAACACACCTCAACAGGGTCCCATTAAAATCCCTCCTGAATAGGATATCGTCAATCGCAACATAGGGAATGGATTGTAGTCTATATTGTCCTCTTTTAGTTCTGTCCAATCCTTGAGGGTATCCATTCCCTAATAAGAAATTCTTCATGTCATTTATCCAACTCCTTGGACCGTCAGCGTACCTTTCCTCCTGCTGCTCTGCTATCACCATGGCAACTTCTTCATCTGAGTTCTGATCTAATAACATTTCTTTACATAATCCTCTTCCTCTTACCAATTTGGTAATCTGAATGTCAACATCATATTCCATTACCCTAGTGATCCATCCAGCTCTCTTCTCACTGACATCTTTGTTTAACAGGAAATCTTTTACACTTGCATGGGGTACCAACAAATGGATCTTATTATGGGATAAGAGGTGTCTGAACTTCTTCAAGGCTCTAATGACTGCAAGGGCTTGCTTCTTAACAAAGCTATACTTATGTTCATATTCCTTAAGCCCTTCACTAAAGAAGGCTATGGGCTGCTCCTCATTCTTGTCATTTGTTTGGGTCAAGACAGAAGAGATACTTGACTCACCACCTAAAGTGTAGAGGATGAAATCTTTCTCAAATTTTGGGTTCATGAGGGTAGGGGCCAATGCTATGGCTGCCTTGATCTTTTCAAAACTCTCCTTCCCCTCCTTGGTCCATGAGAAGACCATATCTTTCTTGAGCATGGCTGTAAGGGGTTTCATCATGGTGGCAAGATTAGGAATAAACCTTCTTACCAAATTTATCCTACCAAGGAAACTTTGTAGCCCTTTCTTGTGTTTAGGGAGAGGAAGGGCAAGTATTGCTTTTGTCCTTTTTGGATCAACGGTCAATCCATCCTTAGATACAATGTGTCCCAATAGTTTTCCCTGGTTTGTAGCAAAGACACATTTGGCTGGGTTGAGAGATACCCAAAACTCTCTACATCTTAGAAATACTTGTCTCAAATGATCGCGATGATCCTCCACATTCTTGGAATACACAGTTATATCATCGAGGTATACCAAGACAAACTTGCCAATTAATCTTCTGAAAGCTACCTCCATTGCCTTTTGGAATGTGGCACCTGCATTTGTTAATCCAAATGGCATTTTGCAATAAGCATAGGTGCCCCATTTAGTAGTAAATGTTGTCTTGTATCTATCAGAATCTTTAACCAGCACTTGGTTATAACCAGAAAACCCATCAAGAAAAGAGAATCTCCCTGACCCACTGACCTTGGACAGAATTTGCTCCATAGAAGGGAGAGGATGGTGATCTTTAAGGGAAGCCTGATTGAGATCCCTAAAGTCCACACACAATCTGATTTCTCCATTCTTCTTCCTCACAGGGACAAGGTTAGCTACCCATGATGAGTGTTTGATGGGAAAAATTATGTTAGCCTCAATCAGTTTGGATAGTTCTTTCCTCATTAAAGGTTCAATCTTGGGATTCACTGGCCTCTATTTTTGCCTTACTGGTTTGACCCTATTAACTAAATCTATGGTATGCTGAAACAAACTAGGGTCAAACCCTTTTAAATCATCATATGTCCAAGCAAATACATCACTAAATTCTTGACATAGATGAATGAAATCTTCTTGCTCAGCTTTAGAACATACCTTCCCCATGTTAAGAGATTTTCCATCAGCAATAGTAACTGGGGCATGGTCATCCTTTTCTGCAGCTAGATTCATCCCTTTGCCTCTTGTTTGATCATCAAGATTAAAGACGCCCTCCAAAGTAATGAGACCCTTGGGTAGCTTGTTGCAACTGAGATGAATGATCTAATCACCATATTGATCTTGTAGTCTTAGCTGATTTCTCTCTGAAAATTTTGCTTCATTCTGCAAGAAGCTCACAATTTTCTCATCAGACTTGAACACTTGCCAATGAGTATTATTATCAAGAACAATAGGCCTCACCACTACCCTTATTTGTTGTTTCTTTTCTTCCTCAAGATTCCCTGGCACATCATAAGATGCACCCACTGCTGCAAGTCTGTCAGCATGTTTATTTCCTTTCCTAGGAATGCTCTGAATGTTAAATGCATTGAAACCCTCAAGAAAATCCCAGACTCTATGTTTATAAGACTTGAGCAGGCCATTTTTGGTGATATTCTGATTTCTCACTTGGTTCACTACCAACTCACTGTCCCCTTATACTTTTAGGGCTTGAATTCCCCTCTTTTGGGCAAGTAGGAGACCTTGGATCAAGGATTCATACTCGGCCACATTATTGGTACAACTAAATTGGAACCTAAAAGAGAAGTAGTATCTTATTTGTGTAGGAGAGATCAACATAACACTGGCCCCTGATCCATTTCTATTCCTTCAGCCATCAAAGTACATACTCCATACTCCATTTATGTCGTCATTAGTCCTAACAAGGTCATGAACTTGAACCTCCTTCTCTATTATGCAATATGTACTAAGGCCTGTCTCAAGGGTTTCCGACATAGGTTAAAACTAACATGTATTTGACCACTCATCCAAGAAGAAATCAGGAATCTCTGCTATGGAAGTGACAGGCTCGTTTACTATGTTATTTTCATTCACCTCTAGGATAGAGCAATTCATATTGATGAAGTTGGGAGTGTAGGGTTCAGTGTGGTGAAGGGCTTGAGGTTCTGCTCTTATTGAAGCATTGGCCCCATATCTGGTCTTAAATGACATGTAAGACCAATCAGCAGATATGAATCCACCAATTTGAGCAGTGAAGTCTCTCGAAAGACAGATGGAAAAATAGGGCTTAACCTCAGCAACAGATATGTCTTGAATCACAGTACAACCAGGGCATGCATGTAGGGCCATTTCCACACTTCTAAGGATGCCTACAGTTTTGACAGTACTCCCATCTAGTTGTAACACATCCCTAACAATGGGCTCATATCTCATCCCTAAAGCATCAGCAACACACCTAGGCATTACTGAGCTGCTAGCCCCCGAATCTATCATGCAATTATGGACTAATTTTCCCCCTATAATCAGAGAAAACTAAAATGGAGGAGGTCTAACCTTTTTATTTGCCTCCACATCTCCTGCTGGTTGTACTAAACTAGTGGCACTCTCCATGGTAGATGACTGATCCTTGGGCTCAATCCTTTCCAATTCTTGCTGCAGCATCTTCCTCTGCATTGGTATGGTAGCAACAACATCCCACATGGAAATGTTTACATTGGTCTTCTTCATTTTCTCTACCACACTTAATGGGGCACTAGGAATTTTGGTAGAAACTTTGGGGGCTGCACTTACAAGAGGCTAAGATGGGGCAACAAAAGGATCACTTGCGTCCTCATTTCTCGAACCTTGCTTTTGCTGTTGTGAAGTGTTTGTCTGCTCATTTGCTGTTTGTATGTTAGGTATAACACTTGAAGTTGAGGCCTGCTTAGGAGAAGGAGGAGCAACATGTTCCATAGCTCTCTTCTTTCTTCTTGTGTTATGAGCAACAGAGTCCTAGTTTACATTACAATGTTCCTCCATCTGGTGATTCATAAAAGAGCAATCACCCTGCCTCTGAACATATGAGGCTTCCTTGGGATGATCTTCTTTGTGTAATTGCTTTAATGTGGACTCCTGGACAGTTAGGGCCAAATAAGATTCTGCTTTCTGACACAGGCAGTAGGTATAAGAATAGTTACATGAGGGACAAAAATCTTGGTCTTGGGCCAAGTTATTTTGAGGGACCATAGCTCTGTTCTGATTTGAGCTTGAAGCAGAAGCATGACTATTCTGCCTATTCTAATCAAAAGAGCTATTCCACTGATTAGGAGGCCTACCACTGTTTGGAGCCTGATATTGCAATTGGGGAGGCTTGCCACCTTGGGCCTTCTGCCTTTCTAAGGCCACCACCTTGTTACTCATCTTTTGTATTAGAGAAAAACTATCCTCTAGTCTCTTCCCTTGGTCCTTCAACTCCCTCCCCTGCTCTTCTAATTTTTTATCTAGGGTCTTTTCTCTTTTATCTGCATTCAGTACTAGACCTTGGAGCATTTCCTTGAGTTCATCTATTCCATTTGAGGATGTGGAAGCTTGGGGAACTGGAGTAAGGGCTTGTGATGTAGAAATTGTAGGGGGAGGGGCTATTGCTGGTTGGTGGTTGGGAACATCAGGAAAGAAAGGCATAGGAGGCCTTGGAGCCAACTTTCCCCCTTGTATTAGAATGTTCTCAGCTTTTATGGCTGTCTCATAAGCATTAGGTAATGTATCTCCTCCCATAGTTTGGATTGTGGTGGCAATATCACTGTTAAAAGCTCTAAGGTAATGCAAGAAGGCATTACCAAGGGTAAGTTTCACTATAGTAGGTATTCTATCCCATGTCTTTTGGAATCTGTAATTAAAATCAGTCATACATTCATGGGGGGCTCTTTTTATTGTAGTCAGCTACTCTAATAGTGACAAATGGTCACTCTTATCCTCAAAATGTTTGCATAATCCTGCTCCTAGTCCATCCCAATCAGTTATGGAACCATGAGCTAAGCCTCTATACCACTGTAATGCTTTTCCTTTTAAAGATGAGGCTAGAAGTCTGACGGCAACATCATCTTCTGTAATACCATGAATATTGCAGACATTCGCTACCTCTTGGATATGCTCTAGGGGGGAAATAGAAGTTTCACCAGTAAAATCAGGTATGCTTTTTAGTGCAGCTACTGGTATATCATGTCTTTGGGCTAACAATAGAGGACTTCCACCATTAAAGGTGGCAAAAGGATGAACTCTTGGCTGTGCCATATAAACAAGTGTTCTATTGATGAGTGCTGATGGCAATCTAGGCTGAGTTCGGACAGTAGGAGGAGTAGAGACAGATCTCACAGGTATATTGATTGTTACTCCACCTCTAATTGGTGATAATGAAGCTCTAGCCCTCCTTCTTCTAGGACTTGAAAGTGAGAGTTCTTGATATTGAAAATTACCTCTAGAAGACGCCCTTGCTTCAGCTCTAGGCATGAATTTTTGCAACTTTGGCCTGAAACCAGATTTGTTGATGCTCAGAGTCACCAAGTACTTGATGAATCAGCCTCTTGAAGGCTTGAATACTAAAGCCAACACTACTTCTTCAGCATTAATCTCAGAAGCTCTTTCTTCTTTTGACACCAGTAGACATGAAATCTTCTGATATTTGTCCCACCGGGCGTGCCAAAAATTGTTGTCACTTAGGTTTGCACCCTTGTCCAAGGCCTATGCGCGAGGACAACCTAGTGAAACATGGAAACAACCTCCAAGCTGTGGGACTTGAACTATGAGGTTGAGTCTCCGGAGAAGGCCGACTTCCTCTTACTGTTAGGGCGCACCTATCTATTCTCAGAAGGGAAAGGGAGAAAGAGAGCGTCAAAGCAAATCTACCTAGTCTAATCTAAGGCGATGATGCACCAAAACAGAGTGTTCAAACTCATTCCTGCCCATATATATACTAAAAAACTATAATAACATACAAAAGTCATACACATCCAGACTTATATCGATCAATAATCACATACAGATCAGAAAAAACCAACCGAATGACACTAGGAAAAGGAGATTTCACTTATGTATTATCCAATAGGCCAAAGATAGATACAGTATGCAGATCATTGATCTCAATAATACACCAATGGGAGGCAAAGTGATGCACATTCACACTGATGGCTGAAAGGGATGATACAGGCTATTACATGGCTTAGAGACAAAGGGGTTTTACACTACAAGTCTGCAAGCAGTAGCAGAGAAAATCAGAAAGAATCGACCTTGAGAACAGATCATGAAATTGCCTTTATAGATCAGGCACAATTGAATATTTCCGCGTTACATTCACTTCTTACCTACTGGCATTAACTTCCCATCTTGAGAATCCAATCGGGGATCTGGATTGAAATCCTGGCCTGCATACTGAGAAATCTCATTTCTTTCTAAGAAGAGCCTAGAGAAGATAGAAATGACACCACAACATTCCCTGACATGGTAGATGGATCGACCGGATGGGTGGAGTGTCCTTATGTCTTGCATTCATTCTTGGTAGGTCAAAAATGATCGTGAAGATCAGATCGCAAGATACATCGATCACCTTTGCATCTTGGTTCATGAATCAAACTGGCCTATTAGCCGACCTGATTTCTTATATGCCGACTAGGCCACGCGGGCCAATCATAATCCTTTGTCTTGTCACCTGGAGAGTCCCTCCACGATTGACTGCCTGCGAACTAACCGTGCCAACCTTATCATCTAGCTGCTGGCCGTTAGCTATTTGCCACGTCGAAAATTGAACCACGAGGACACGTGTCTTCCGAGCGCTAACTCGCTATTGTAAAATCTGGGTAGTTCCTCCATGGCGAGATAGCGCTGACCCTAGATTTCTGCAGATCTGATGGTGGAGAATCCACCCCTTAATGCACTGGTCG
This sequence comes from Cupressus sempervirens, assembly GCA_028749045.1. Taxonomy (NCBI): domain Eukaryota; kingdom Viridiplantae; phylum Streptophyta; class Pinopsida; order Cupressales; family Cupressaceae; genus Cupressus; species Cupressus sempervirens. The sequence continues at coordinate 325,296,408 of CM053789.1, forward strand.
TATCAAGAAATTTGGCCCCTCGACATATCTGTGTTCTGACTCGGCACACGTGGTTGTTTCTGATTCGCCATGGACTCTCTTTCTTATGACTGGGCCCCATCCGAATCGGCGCCACCTCAATGATGCATCCGACGAGACCTGACCCCACCGACACATGTCAATTGGGTGCGATGTCGCCATGGTAAAAATCTTGCAGCTTCACTAAGGCGACATGGTGCCTACCGTTGATCTTTTCTCATCCGTCGGTCACGAACTTGACCTCCCATAACCCTCTGTTCCTATTGATTTGCCGAGCCCGCTAATACGTGGCGTCCTCCTATTGGTTTTTCAGTCACCCCACCCTAACTGCTTCTGACGGCATGAAATGCAGCCCCGCCAGGACACGTGGCGCACGGGCGCTATGTTGTTGATGCTAAAGTCTGGGCAGTTCCTGATGGCGAGATAGCGCCAGCCGTAGATCTTTGTAGATCTGATGATTAGAGCGACATCGTACTTCACTCGCCATCCCTCCTGAAAACTACTGGGCCCGTGGTTGCCGTGTCATGACATATACACATGGCATCATCTGATTGGTGAACCTGAGACTTGATCCATAGAATGGCCACGCGGCGGATGGGCGCTATGTCGCCATGATAATATCTACGCCGACCATCGATCCATCTAAAATCTGACGGAAGAGAAACTTTGGCAAGTCGGGGCATTAAAATAATAATTTTTTAGGCTAACCGTTGAACAGGCCGTAGGTTTGAATTTAAATCTTTTCGCGGTAAAACCAAAGGTAACAACAACTTAGAATAATTAATATTCATCTTCTCAGTTTGCTAGAACCAACAGACAATTCAATTGAACTCAATATGCCAAAACAAGAAAATCCTTCATTAGCCAACCCTGCTTGGTAGATACTAACTCAAAATGATTTTCCTGTGTTAACCCAGTGAACTTGGTTAACACTGCATATTCAAAATGTTCCTTTAGTAACTAAGTGAGCTTGGTTAACACTAGTTCCATCCAACATTTCCTTCATTAACTGAGTGAGCTTAGTTAACACTCAACTTTTGCAACTTTCCTTATCACCTGAGTGAACTCGTAGGCATTGTCCTCTAAACTAGGCAAACTCTGGAATGCTCAGTAGGCACAAAAAACTATGTTCAATGCTCGAGTGAGTTGGGCATACATTGACTAGAAATGATATGACATTTTGTGTAACATCAAATACAGTACACAATTAATCAATTATTTCCAACCGTAACTCCCATAAAGATATCTTACAAAATAATTTTTTTTGACAATTTAGTGAACCCATAAAAAGTTCATACCCATGCATGCATTCATTATGTATTTACTAAAACTTATATATTACTATCAAGTCAACTTGCAGAAATGTAAAGCATGAAACACAACACATTCATCAGCATACTTGACATAATGATTTATGTGGAAACCCAACCTGGGAAAAATTACTAGTAACATGCTAACCCTTTTCATTCTTCTGAAGTGATGCCCTATGAAAGGCCAACCCTATTAAAGGTTACAATACACACTATTAAATGTGACCCGATTAAGGGATTTCAATCACCCTATTAAAAGTGAGCTTTGTTAGAGGACTTTAGGCCATTCACTTGGAATGCCACCTTGTTAAAGGATTATCTAATGACTGTAAGGTCAACCTTAATCCAAAGGATTTACCCTAGACTGATACAATTGTTAGAGAGTAACAGTAGAGCTTTGATTTGATACAACTTACAACTTTACTTGCAGATTAAAGATCTCTATTTAGTCCTTAATTCTTCTTAACTTTCATACTTTGCAACTCTGATAGCTTGTTCGCCCTTCAAGCATTCATCTCCCTAAGCCTTCTTGCTTGGTATGCCATTGCAAACTCTTCTCTTGGGTCACTTGATGAAGCAAAACCCTTAATTCCTTCTCCTCCTTAGGTTCTTGCACATGACACCAACCTCTCTAACTCATTTTCTTCATGACTAGACATTCCTATATAAAGGAAATTAGAATATTTTTCCACTCATTATCCATCATCTAAATTAGGGTTTTGGGAGGATTAGGTAGTATACAATGTATTTACCTCATATCTTGTCTATTCTAGAAACTTCTCCTAGAATCCATTTGAATTTTCCTTAAAATGATTTATATCAAATTCTGTGCCACCAACTCATCAATCTTGTCTTCCTCCTACTTCACAAGTTCCAAGAAAACAAACTTGTCAAATTAGATTTGGTGAAATTTCAATCTTTATCATAATGTAGCAGCTCGACATTATCAATCTTCTAATGCTCGTCACACACTATGTTACTCGTCATCAACTATAAAATTACTTAGCATCAACTAGATTTTATCGGTGCTTGACATCAATTAAATTTTACTCAGCATCTACTAGATATTACTGTGCTTAGCATCAACTAAATTTTACTCAGCATCTACTAGAATTTTCTTGAATTTTTTCTTAGCTCCAACTAACTTTTTGCTCGGCTTGCACTAACTTTTCTCGGCACCTACTATCCACTCTATGAAGCTTGGTAGACAAACATTATTCAACTTATTCTTCTAAAAATTTTAAGTGTAGCCAACCAGTTTGTAACCTTAAGTAGATCATCAATACATCATGTCATCACTATCTTAACTGATCCTTGTACTTCATTACATAATCATAACTCAACCTTTCCTCTACGTGCTTTTGTTACATCTTATTGACCAAATCCTCCTCATCAATCAACTAAGTGATAGTACTTGAATCTTGTAAGGAATTGTCTTACCAACAAATAGTAGGTTTGATATTGGCAATAAAAAAATGATTGAAACACATAATCTTCTTGAACAATCTCCTTCTTAACAATCTCTTTTCAAATGATCTTTTTAATCAGATATCAACACACAATTGACCAACTAGGTTATACTCCTTAAGGTAGAAGAAAATTTAGGAGCTTAAGGAAAAATAGGTTGAGAAGGTGGTAAAGAAATCAGAATAGTAGGCTAAGGGTTATTCTGTGTCAGATAAGAATGTGAAACATAATTAGTGTTATCAAAGAAATCTAAATGATCTCTAGGTTTACCCTTTATTGTTAGTCACAGACATCCTTTTACCATCATCAAAGGTGTAGGATATATCATCTTAGGTTTATCAATGTTGCATATAGTGGAACATGAAGGTAACCATGTACACACCCTATGGTAAAGGTCAATTGGAGAGGTTGTCGAGAGTGAAATAAGAATAGGATCAATGGAGATCTTATCTAGACCATTTTTAGTCTCACTTCCATGTACCTCATTAGGGTATCTATCCTCTTTTACAATAAAAAAATCATCAAAGTATTCCAAACAAGAATCATACATATTGAAAAATGAAAAGCATGAAAATGTAAATGCTTTTATATTTTTAAAGAAATTTTGATTTTTTTTTTTGTTATTTTTGAAACATATAAATGAAATAAATCTAATTAACATGCAAGATCTAACACAAGATGCAAATCTAACACCAAAAAGAAAGAGTTGTCTATCACGGGTTCACCAAAATGAATAGGGTAAAAATGGATCTCTAAAAATGTGTAGGACATTCACCACTATTCATATATTATTTTAGAGTTGATATGAATAAGTAATAGAAATGCTTGAAATTAGACAATATAAGATACTTACCTTGAAATAGCACCAATTTGGAAATACCTATTTTCTGATGCCTACGTACATTTTTTGGAAAATTTGCAATCCGTTCTAGACTAGAAGTGTTGAGATGGAGAAAACCTAGAAATTTTTTATCCTTCTGAAGGCAGGTCAACTTTGACCTAGTTGGTAGGGCACAATCTTATACTGGGCACAATTGTGCCCCGAAAAGTTGACCCTAACTTGTGCTGCTATGATGAAAATTTCATTTGCAAATCTCGAATGTTTACCAAAAAGGGTATCCAAATCTATACTCCAATATTCAAAAAAACACCTACATATATACAAAAATGGGATTTTGGTGGTGACTATATAGGTTTTTTCCTTAGTCAAACCCCTATTTTGGAGATTTCTACCTCCACGAATAGTTGAATATAATAGAATGTGTGTGTGTATTGAACATGTAATACCAAGATCTAATCTACTAGATTGAATCCCTAGCATGAATATGTATGAGAAAGAAATGCATAGACTTGAATAAGATAAGAAAGCATACCAAGCCCCCAAGGCTAAAGTATTCCTACCAAACTCATAATCCATAAGTTCTACACCATGAATGTATCTTTGAATGCTTGAGTATTGATATTGGCAGATCAAGGAAGATTGCATCTCTCTTGCTCTAAATAGATGTTCACAATAATAGTGTGTTCATTAAATACTTGATATCTACAATAGCTTTATCTTCTACATCATTCTCTTGTAATATTGCATCTTCATAGCGTCATCTCTTGATTCTAGTTGTCTTTCTAGTTGTAGATAGATGCAAATGAGATTCTTTATATGGAGGCTTCAAGGTGAAGCTCCTAGAGTAACGTGAGGACCCATAATTCAAAATTTTCCTCAAATTATGGTCCAAACAAAATAAACCAAGGAGGGAAGATAAATAAATGAATCTTGAATTAAACCCCTTCCACATTCGAATCTGAAAGCCCAACATTGATTTCAGGACCCTCCGGGACCAAAATCTGAAAAAGGGGGATCAAATCCCAAAGAAGGTCAAGGATGATCTTGACCTTGACCTAGGTTAGGGATGACCTTGACCCTACCCTAGGTTGGGGTCAACCTAATTGACCTTTCCCTAGTTCAAGATCGATTTAGGGGTGAAAACCCAACCAGAGCAGAAAATTAAAAGTCCCTAGGATACTCGAAAACCTAGAAATGATATTAGAATAGGATTGAATGCCAAGAATAGGCGCAAAATCCTATAATGAATATGATGAAGGCTAGGATGACCTATTCCTAAGTCATACCTAGAAAATAAAGCCATAGAGGAGGGAAATTAAGGAGAATCTTTGAGATCCTGACCCTAATTTCACCTAGAATGAAGGAATCAAGTGCATAATGCATCCTAAATGTAAATATATCATGATAAATATACTAAAAGAGGGTGCTAAACCTACCAAGATGGAAGTGCTTCCATTTTAAGATGATACACTATAATCATGTATAAAATTAAAATATTTAATGTAGCACTCCTTTTGGACATTCACTTATTAAAATACCACATTTTGTTATTTTATTAAAATACCACATTTTGTTATTTTACTTCATCTCTCATTCTTTTCTTTCATTATTTTTCCTTGTTTCTTTAAAATTTATTCTCCTTAGGTATTGTCCCTTTAAAATTAAAATTTAGGACCCATTTGTTTGCTGGCATAGGAATTGAAGATTAGAATTTGTGGGTCCCCTACCCCTTATCCCTAACCCTAAATTGTAATGGGTATGGGAATGGGCAATGGAAATGGTAAATATGTATCCCGGTCCTATTTGGTTCACTTGGAATTTGCTTGGGAATATGTTAATTCCTTGTTTGGTTGTACAAAATTGGAATTGGAATAAGGTTAAGTTTATATTTTAAAATTTTTTTCTTTAATTTTATTTGTTTTAATTTATTATTATTTTGGTTAATTTTTTAAACAATTATTAAAAAAATTAATATATTTTTATGATTTTTTTATTCATTGAAGTAAATGAGGAATTTTGAATTTTCAACTTTTTAAAAATATATCGATAAACATCATGAATATGTTGTACACAATAAATAATCGTCAAACTAATAAAATATATTTATTAGATATATATAAAATTATTAAAAACAAAGTGTCCATGATCATAATTAAGTTCAAAACAACAATACAGATGTGCCATTACTAAAATTTGTCCACCATCAAGTATCGAAAATCATAATAAAATTTGCATCCCCAATATTTGTCTTATAACTATATTTACACATTTGGTCCCAAACCACCATAACCAATACTACACTTACAATAATTAGAACATAAATAACACATCGTCCAAACATGATATCAACTTTTTCCATGGAAGCAATCTCCTTGGAAACAATCTCTCAAACATTGCATAACTGGCAACCATTCCTTTTAGCTTCTATATAGTTAGATGTGGTTGACATAGATGGGTCATCATTAGCCCACTGAAAGTAATTGCAACCATTGATCCCATGCATTCCAAAACTACATAACTGTTTGCTACAATAATTTATTACTGAAAAATAAACATAAAAAAATAGTAACAACCTTTCGAATATTTAGACAACATAAAAATTTATGCCCAGGATTACACTCTATGTGCAAGCTCTTTATTAATATAGTGCCAACGCGACAGTCACACAATGACAAACTATCTAAATCCATCAACCCTATATAAATAAATAACAAATATAAGTAGAGAAAATGAACCAAGAGCTAATAAGTTCTAACATTCATTATCAAACTTGCATAAGAAATACATACTTTACATAATGCAACTACACTTCCAAAGGTTTGTGTAATTTATCTAGGACTACATAAATAATCAACAAGTTCCAAAAGGGGAGGTAATGAATAATTACAAATTATAAAAAAAAAATTCCTACTGCTCAATGTAAACAAATAATAACATAACTATAATAAAGGATATCTATAGGTCATTTATGCCATCACAAAATATTAATTATCCTCTATTTTTCATTATCTTACATACCACAAATAAACAAGCATTGTTACTATCTGCAATATATAATAGTTTCTAATCTGATTAATCTATATGCTTTGATAGTTGTTGACTCAATCTGATCTCCTTTTGTGAGTATTGATATGCTTTTATTGTGAAATTCCTCGATGCCTCCTCAAACGGAAACCCACCTTATATACATCCATTTGCAAAATTCACTACCTTGCCAAAGGAGACATCTCTTCCAATGCCTACTTCCTTTTCATAATTCATGATTTCTTGAAACCAACTTATTAGAATACTGTCTCACTACAACAATTCATCCTCAAATAAATGCTTTCATGGAGGGATTTATGGTTCCAAGAAACTTGATTTCCATCTTCAATGACAAGGAGTTTGAATTATTAATTAGTGGTCTTCCAGAGATTGATTGTGAGTTTTATTTCCACTCTTTTCTTTCTTACATATTCATAAATTATAATAGAATTTAGGCTAATATATTTTATTGTTGATCTACTCTACAAGCATGGGTGGTTACTCTTTCATGAAAGGAGAAAAAATATCCAAGTATGACGAAAAATTCTCTCTAAGGGTGTTTGTTACTAGCCACATTAGTTTTTACTGAGTAGGTAGACATAGCAATGTGTGGACAACATATTTGGTGTTTAACATTTAGCTATAATTAGTGATAATTCCTTCTCCTACAATTGTAGCTTTGAACATCCTCAAATATGAAAAGAACTAAAGTGTTCATGCACTCCTCCATTTGATTTTATGGATGTGTTGCACCGGCTTTGAAATGTGGAGTCTAAATGATGACACTTTTGAATGTTTGAAGCTTTTACTTTGACAAGCCCATTCTTTATTTAATCTATGAGATGGTCTTACATAAAGGGAAGTAGGTTTATTCTTGAATTTAGTTCCTTATACAAATATTTTTAATTCATCAAATGAATTGAAGTGAAGGAAGAAATTAGGAAGGATAAAATATCATGAAAAATTATCAAAGTATTGGTCTCAGTCATCATACATTATAGATGATTTATTGAATGAACTTGTTTATTTACAGTGGGAAGCGATCTGAAAGCATCTATACTTAAGGTTGTGTTAGAGATGAAGTTTCATTGCGAACTATAGAGTAAGAATTTTTTATCAAGTGGTATGTGTATGTGGATCAAAGCATAAAAGTTGAACTCATCTCAGTAGTTATACTTTCAAAACATCAAGCTATGCATAGAAATCTAGCAAATGGTGAACTTATAAAATCATCTTATTAGAGTCCAATACATTAGAATCTACATTTTTCTTATGCCTATCTTCTACTGTGAGATGAGTTTTCTTGATCCCAAACTTGATTAGATATTACAAGTCATTGTTGCAGTCCCATTGATATAAAGTTTCAATCATTGACACTGAAATAATTATTTATTTATTTATAGATTCTAGGTTCTTCCACATTATAATATATTTTAAAAATTGAGTTTTCTTGATCCTTTGCTTAGATTCCTCATCTTGAATTTCAGTCCTAGTTTTTCTTTTATTCGGGTGAGTTCTATTGACTTGCTTTAGTCAACCATTAACATTGATATCATATATTTCTGCATAGGTCCTAGTCATAGTGGTTCTTCTTGGTATGGATTATGATGTTGGCCAAGAATGATTTTAAATGTGATTGTAAAACATAACTATAATGCTAGATGTAGGTCACTTATCAACTACTAGGAATTAGAAACCAATATTGAATCCCACTTCATAAAGTCATACTTCATAGATATAATTGGAAAAAACCAATACAATGTTTTGGAAAAAAAGATTACAAATAGTAGCCATAGAAAAAATAAAACATAACCTAAGCCAAAAAATACAGCTACAACAAAAAATAGTAGCTACGGAAAAAAATACTACTTATATATGCCTTTCAAAAATTCCAACTCCAAATAACAAAATATTAGGGCATATCATAAGTGTCTTTCTTACATCCTACTCCATAATTAATTGAAATGAAATTCTAGAGTTGGTTGACTGTCCAACTCCTTATGAGATACCTTGTTATCTGACATGGTACTCCTAGAGTTTGAATAAAAGACATTGTTAGTCCAATTAGTATAGAATCATGTGTTGATGTGTCATAATGGAATATAATTTTGGAGTAGCTTTAACTACAGATAATTTTCACAAGAATGGCTAAGGGATCAGTACTATCTACTATGTAAGAAGAATATCATAGCAAGATTGCCTTTATATGATATAAGTTTAATCTTATAATTTATAGCCACACACAATATAAATATGAGAGGAACAACATTTACAATAACGATATAAATGATACAGATGAAAATTTGATAATGCACATAACAATCGAAGCTTCCATATTTGCAAAAGTGTGATAAAGTCGAAATAGAAAAAAACAACTAAACATGGAATATAATGCTATGAAATCATTGAAATCCTCCAAACTTATATATGACATACTCTTCCTTCTCCTCTAGACTCATCTCTAAGAACTCCTAGGCTTTTGTAGGTTCTGAAGTAAAAGTGTCATAAGCCACAATCAGAGTCTAACAACTAAGCCCAGGTATATTGGCCTTGAGGGCTACAAATGCAACTAATATATCTTACTTAGTTTCCCCTTTATCAAATTTGTTAAGTTGAGACTCCCTAACACCCTCTTATATGTCTTGGATACTTTCACATATCACATCCAAAGAAGTAGCCATGCTTGCCTTCCTCTTCTTTGGCCTCCTCGATGATGGTGTGAAAGCATTTTTTCTAAAAAATGTACTAGAATCATTCATCCCAAGGAATCCTGCATCTAATCTGGGAGTGTTATCCATATGTGTATTGAAGCTCCCATCATCGTCAAGATCAACCACCTCATCAAAAAGGTGCCCATCTTCATTCTCTTGGGCCATTGCAGCTGCAGTTCCATCAATAGTATCATCCCAAAAATGACTGCTAAGTCATTTTAATAGAGGAATGGTTGCCTCTTGTAAACTTTGGTGTTCTTAAAATCCTTTTGCTACATGAAGTAAAAATTTAGGTATTAGATATTTATCTTTCATTACAATTGATTAAGAGATATTTAACTTACATACAAACAATATGTAGAGTACATTACCTTTAACAACTCTTCCCATTTAGTATCATTAGTGTCCACACACTGAGTACTCTCATTCCATGCAAAGCCACTCATATTTCTCAAGTCTTTCATCATTTGATTAGATTTCTTTCATGTTTTCAATTTATTCTTGAAGTTGTCTCTTACTAGATTCATCTTAATATCCAAATTGAACCTCCTTTCAATGATGGTCCAAGCTTCTTTCTGAAACCTCCCTTCACTTTTCTTCCTAATATGACTTTCTCAAGGAGTATATCTATCAATTTTTGCACCATCTCTCATGTCTAAACAACTTTCATATTTCTAGATGAGGAAGCAATAACAGTGACACAAACCCCCTCATGCTCGTCAAGAGATTGGTGAATGACATTTTCAGCAATTGGTAACTAGAAAACAATATTTTAGATGCATAAAAAAAGATGGAAAAAATAAGAAACATCAAACACAAAAAACTAAACAAGTATTGACTAGGGTTCACTTTAGTGGCAAATATTGACCATTTGGTGAATGTTGCCCATTGACCGACATCAATTTGGTGATTTTTGATGCATGTGTGGGTTGGTGCATTGCCCCAAGTTTACCAAATATAAGTCAAACCCCTAGGCACATTGCCAAAGGATTCATGCCATCAGATCTCCTTTTGAAATGAAATATCGAATCATATATATTTTTACACATGACAAGTTAAACACATTTGCCTATGATTTCCCAAGCAAAATGTTTTGGATGACTTCAATTCACCCTTGGCTTTAAAAAATGTTTTAAGAGAGGGATGACATTAACCCCCCAAATATATGGATGTGTGTCACACACAAATTCAATTTCACCAAATATATTATGTATGGCTATATAATGGATGAACCAAATTTGCCTTGGAAATTCTAGAATACGTGTTTTCCTTACATGGGCTTTGCCAAATATTTTTTATGTGCTACAATATACTCGTGAAATTCACCAAAAAAGAGTTGTATAAATACATTCATAGATCAATAAGTTGTCTCAATTCCAATCAATAGTGAAGTCTCAATTTCTCATAGTGTAAAGATCATTGTCGAGTGATTCATGAGTGTGACACCTACATTTTAGCCAAAGGTGAGTAACTCATAATCCTATCTATTTGTTCTCTAAAATTTTCATTTTTCCTTATATTTAGGATATACAATTTAGACTGTTAGTGGTTAGTTATCAACTAGGACGAGTGACCAGTACCATCGAGTCATGCAATAACTAGGGAGACTTAGGATATCTATATTTTATAGTGTAGGTGGTACAACCAATGAATACAATATTTAGATAAATATATGTAATAGACTATAGTTGACTATCACTTTTTGAAAAACTTGAATTTCATGGCAGCCTATATTTCTTGGGAGATACCCAACATGAACAAGGGTAAGAGTCCTACATGTGGTGGAAGTTAAGAAAGGCTAGCCAAGTGCACTCATAGAACCTTGTCATCATATTTTGGTGGCCAAAATCAGGAAGCTACATCATCACAAGTACATTTACAAGATTCTAGTCATTACTAGTTGAAGTTCTACTAACACATATTGAAGAATTTGGTGAAGATGATATCTCTTATCATGATGAACTTGAAGAAGATATGCAGGTAAATTCATAGAGTAGCCAAGATCTTCAAGTCAATACCCAAAGTAGCCACAATAGTATAATAGACTTGGATGATAATTCCAAAGATGGTGATGGTGCACAACCAAGGAAGGGAAAAAGGAAATACAATACAAAATTTGATGCGAAATTCAAAAAAGATCATCATTAGGATCTATCAATGAGGAATTTTTAGATAGAATAGGCCTCAAAGTATCCATTCAATGAACTTTTATGCAGTCCAAAAGAAGGTGAGCCTCTTGTAGAATGCAGATGTATGATATGCACAAGGAAAAATAAAAAGGAAAAGAGGTTGCAACTAAAAATTGGCATGATAGAAAAACATATGGGTACAGTTTATGAGAAGAAAATCATAGATGGAGTGGAAAAATCAGTGAAAAGATTGAAAGCTAAGGACTAATATCAACATGTTAAGAATTAAAAATCTTAGAATTTTAGGAGAAAATACAAACAAAACCTACTGAAGTAAAGGGCTCCATTGAATATCTTCTTGTAAAAGCAATGGAAGTTCCAAAAATGGTAAAATTTCTTTAGTTAAGTGTTATCTTCTATATTTTAAGCAAAGGGCATGTCATGATAGAATACCATCATTGAGTGGTTTATTACACTTTGAGAAAGTTCATTATTATCCGAGGAGTCAGTGGTGAGTAAAAAATGGATGGGAATGGGCAAGTTGTCTTGGTGAGTTTGAAAAGGAAAATATCAAAGAAAAAATTAAGGAGTCAAATTTAATTGCATTATCCTTAGATGAGGTGTTGAAAAAAATTATTCAATTGTATATTGTCATTGATGTTACACAAATGTCACACTCTAATTGAGCACAACTAGTGTTAGCCAAGCTTAGTTGGACACTAAAGAAAACTCTAGTTTCAACCAAGCAAAATTCAATATGAACCAAGTTCAATTGGTCATCAAATAATGTTACTGTTAATTGAGTTAGGTTTGTCAATTAAGGGAGTTAGTATTATCTGAGTCAGGTCAATTATCAAAGGAATTCAAAATTAACCGAGTGACTCATTTTAGTGTTAGCTGACTATTAGCATAATACTTTTGTTAATTAAATGGTTAATATAAGCTAACATAATGGATGTTAATTGATTGTTTGAAAGGGTATTCAAGTAGACTTGATGTTGGGTTTCATATATATGAAAGGTTAAGTTGTGGATTGAAATGTGGAAGATATAGAAGAATGAGAGAGATGCAAATTAAGAAGGATATCTGATTAAAGACAAAATATCCAAGGAGTTGCAAAGAATATTTTGATCAAGGAGGATCAAGAGGATAAACTAGAATAATTATTTGAATTTGGAAAGTCATTTGCTTCATCAATTAGGTCAATCATTGTTACTTTCTAACAACTGTAGCAGTGAAGAAATCTTTTAACATTGTTGACTTAAATGTCATTTTGTAAATCCTCTATAAAGGTGTCATTTCTAGATTGAAGTGCCTAAAGACCTATAACAGGGCCACTCCTAATAGGGTGATTCAAATAATCTAACAGGGTCACACTTAAATATGTATTTTGTAACCTTTAATATGGTTGGCTCTTAACATGGATCACTTTAACATCGTGAAAAGTTGTAACTAGTTGCATTGGTGGTTTTCCCAAATTGGGTTTCCATGTTAAATCTTGGTGTCTTATGCGCTTAATTATTTTCTTAATGCTTTATATTTTTTCAACTAAGTTACTAGAGGTTAATGCACTTTAATATTTTAAGACTGCTTTGTTAACCAAGTTACAGTGTATTTCTACTTCTAACTGAGTAGTGCAAGGATTTGGCTTAGTGAGAAGTTTGTATTGACATCTAAGTGATTTAGAATTATTTTTGTGGTAATTGATTCACCCCTCCCCTCTTAGTTACTCTTATATTTTCAACTATTGGTATCAGAGCTCTTGGTGCTCACGAGAAAGGTTTCAAAGACCTAAGCTAAAGATCAAGATGTCTTACAGAAGGGAGATCCCTATGCTTAACATATATAACTTTTCAGCATGGTAGGAACTAATGAAGCTACATCTGGGAGCCATTGGAGATATAGGTTTGCACATCTTAGAGGATCATCATGTGGCACCTCCAAAGCCTTTAACTATGGATCAGATGGTGGACATGAAGAATCGCAATATAGTGATGATTGATATTGCTTCCTCTCATTTTTTTTGAATTTGATGAAGTCAAATATTGTCCTATTGCCCATGACATGTGGAACAAACTAGCAAAAATATATGAAGGAGATGATAATATGAAAAGAGCCAAAGTAGAGAGTCTAAGAGGACAGTTTGATTAGATGAAGATGAAAGAAGATGAAAACATTGCAAAATATTGTGAAAGAATCAAAGCAAGCGTAGGTGCAATCAGAGCTACAAGAGGAAAATTAGATGATACAATAGTAGTTCATAAGGTATTAAGAACTATTCTTCCTATTTATGAATTTAGAGTTTTAGCTATTCAAGAGATGAGATGTGAACCTAAAAATGATTTAAATTTGGATGCACTAGCAGGAATGTTGATTGCTTTTGAGTTTGATAAATTTGATAACTATCTTCCTAACACTAACCATATGCTATGAAATCCTAATATGTAAAGAACATTAAAGTAAATCTAACATTCACAACTAAAGAGTACAACAATATGTATGACATGATGAAGGAGACATTATAAAGGAAGCAAACCATGTATGGTGAGCTCCCCAAGTGTGACCTTGATACTTCGATGTGTCAGATGATGGGGATGTATGCTAAAACATGCTTCAGAGCTTCAATTGATGGGTTATAATCTATCATGAGGGTGAGTGAAGGGTTTTAACAATGGGATCATGGAGGGATTTTGCCATTATAGATGGTATTTTGGTAGTTTTTAGGCTCTCAAAGTAACATTATAACATTAGCATAAAAGGTGTTAGATTGTGAGAGGGGAAGGGTCCAATTTATAGGCCAAGGGGTGGTGAGATGGATAGCTAGGATGAAAAGACATAAAAAGGATGAGGGAGGGCTAAGATGCAAGGAAGGGGAAGTGCATGGATTATGCTTCTTCAAATCCATAGCCTTGTAACAAGTGTCACAAGGGGATTGGATGGGGGAAGAGGGTCAAAGGGAGTTATTGTAGACACCTAAAAACCTTTAGAAAATAAAGTATTTTTATTTTCTGAAAAAGTCCTGATGACATCATCATTTATTAATTAATTAATTATTTAATTAATTAATTAATTTTTATGCCATTAAATCCCTTTATCTTAATTAAAAATATTTAATTAAGAAATCCCTCCCAAAAATGTTTAAATCTTATTTAAACATTATTTCCTTATTTATTAATTATTTAATTAATAAATTGACCAAAAATCCTAAAATAAATAAAATTTTTATTTTTTCCCAAAACTTGGCCAATTTCCTTATGACCAATAACCTCTTCCAAAATCTTCTAATCCTTCTTTAATTTTGATTAAAGGCTAATCCCATCATTTCCTACCCCTAACCCCAACTCAAAATATTTAATTAAGATTAAATATTAATCCTCATGTTTATTAAAAAAGTTTTAATAAATATCTCCTCAACCCAAACCCTTGAAATAAATAAAACTTTATTTATTTCCTAAAAATCTAATTTATCCTCATCCTAAGAAGTTCTAGACTCTTCTAGAAAGTCTTCATCCTCATCCTAGGAAATTCTAGACTATTCTAGAAAGTCTTTATTCTCATCCAAAGTCTAGACTCTTCTAGAAGATGTCTTTAAACCTAATCCTAATCCCCTCCTAACCTTGTCACATTCCCTAAACATGGGTTAAAACTTCCTAACCCAAGCCAAAGTTAACAAATATCTCCTCCTTCACCCACCCTCATTAAATGCCATCCACTTGCCTATCCCTAAGCTAATCCTAAAACATCCTAATCCATCCTCTAATCATTTGCACAAGCCTAAACAAGCTTAAAACTTTCCTAATCAAGTCCAAGTCGAAATTGCTCTCATCACCCTCAAAATATCTCAACCATAAAACTTTATGAAGCCCACTAGGCCATAAATGACTCTTCCAAGCCCTTTTATTGCTCTTACAAGTCATTATGAGGGTCTTTATGAAGATTTTATCTCTTGAGCCTCCTTTGTTGACTCATCCTTGCCCTTTCCTCCATCCTCTCACCTTGTGACATGTGTCACTCCCTGATTGGTGCTAAACAAGCACAATCCATGTGCTCCCTTTTGAGTGCATCCTAGCCCTCCTTAAGCTTTCATCTTTCCTTCCATCTTAGCCCTCCATCTCTCAAGCCTCTTGCCTATAAATTGGATCCTTCCCCTTTGCAAAATAACACAATCCATGAAGTAAAGTCATAATGCCATTTTGAGAAGCCATTTTACATTAAAACCATACACTCACACCCAAATTCCAACTCCATTTGAAGCCCTTTTTGAAGCATAAAGCTTGAGCATACATCCTATCTATTTAGACAAAGCTACTCAACAAGAGAGCTTCTCATTGAGAGAGCCCATTAATGGCTCATATTCTCAATTAAGAGCTCATCTTAGTCTATCTTGGAGTTTATGAATTTTGTTTAGTTTGTAGAAGCTTTATTTAAATTTGGTTTCTATTAGCATACTAACATTGCTCATATACAGTTATGAGAGAGAAGGAGTGTGGAAGAGGGATGTAAGAGGCATTAAAGAGCCATTAAGGTATGTAAGAGCCTTAAAGTCTCTTGGATAGGAATGTGAGAAGGATGGGATAGGACTTTTCCTTTGGCTTGGGTAGGAAGTCTTAACCCTCATTTAAAGTTGTGCACATGTTTAGGAGGGGGCTTAGGCTAAGCTTAGGAGGGGATTAGGATGCAAGTGGATTGGCATTAATGAGATAGGTTAATTACCTAGCTAAGTGAGGTTAGCACAAGTGAATGGGTTGGATTTGGATAATGATAGGGTTTAAGAATGGCTAGGGGTTTGGCAATTGCTTTATTAAATGATTTATTTAATAAAAGGGGATGTAGGATTAAATTAAATAGGTATAGTGCATTTATTTAATTTAATAGAGGAATAGAGATTTAATTGATAATTTGTCTTTGGGTTGTCATTTGATTTTATCAATTGGACTATAGTTAATTAAATAAATAATTTAACTAGGGGATGATGATTAATTAATTAAATATTAAATATTTAATCAACAATGTCCTATAATATGACTAAATAAGATTCCTTAATAATGTAATCAGATTTAGGTGTCTACACTAACAACATAGAATCAACATTCAAAGCCAAACTAACTCTTGGTAGAAAGGGAGGAAAATCAAAAGGAAAATAGATGGATAGTGAAGAAGATGATGATTACGAGGATGAACTTGAAGCTATTGAAGCCTTTCTTGCAAGAAGGTTACCAAAAGGAAAAGATAAATATAAAGGTAAAACACCACTAATTTATTTATCTTATGAAGAAGTTGGTCACATTGCTACAAGTTATCCAAATGAAGAAAACAAAGATGATAGAAAATCCAATAAGTTCAAAGGCAAGAAAGATTTCAAGATATACAAAGACTACAAAGATAAAGGTAAGAATTATTGTTATATTGCTAAAGATTCTGACAGTGATGATGAAGATGAAATGGTATATATTGCTATTAGGGATGAGTCAAATAATGAGGAAATTGAAAATATGACACTTATTTCTCATGTTAGCAAAAATGATTCATGGATAATAGATAGTTGTTGTTGTCATCACATGACTGGCGATAAAACTAAGTTTGAACACTTCGAACATTACGATGGTGGAAATGTTAGATTTAGAAATAATTAACCATGTTATGTAAAAGGAAAAGGATACATTGCATTAACTAAAGGAATAAAATGTGGTAATGTCTACTGGGTTGAAGGACTAAGACACAATCTTCTGAGTGTGGCACAAATGAACAACATTAGAGTCAAGGTAGAATTCATGAATGGGAAAGCCAAGTTGCTGGATGGTAAAGGAAATTTAGTTGCAATTGGCAACTAGACCAAAGGTAATCTATTCTATCTAAGATCTCGTTTAAAGTTCATGTTTTTTTGCACAAGTACAAGAAAGTTATGTGAACTTTGACAATCTGGCTACCATAAGCAAGAATAAAAGAGTAAGAGGTATTCCAAATATAGAGAAACCTAAAATGGCCATATGCAAACAATATTAGATTGGAAAAATAGGCAAAAGCAATTTCAAAAGTTAGAACTACTATTCTGAAGAAGGCTTGGAACTAGTTCTTACAAATATTTGTGGACCAATAGGGATAGAAAGGTACAGTGGAGACAAATATTTCATTTTTTTTGTTGATGATTATTCTAGGATGATTACAGTAATGTTCTCAAAAGACAAATCTAAGGATTTTTAAAAACTTCAAATCGTATCTGGCTAGAGTTGAAAAAGAAACATTAAAGAATCTAAAATGCCTAAGGTCAAATAGAGGAGGTGAATTCATCTCTAATGAATTCAATGAGTTCTATAATGAAAGAGGAATCAAAAGACAAGTATATCACATGGTACACCTTAGAAAAATGATATAACTAAAAGAAGAAATAGATCCATCATGTATTGTACAAGTACACTGATGATAGAGAAAAAATGTTGCAACTAAGTACTGGAAAGAAGCAATCAACACAAAAGTTCATACCCTGAATCGAGTTCAACTAAAGAAAGGTACACATTAAACACCTTATGAATTATGGTATGGCTATAAACCTAATGTCTATTATTTCAAAGTATTTGGAAGAAACTTTTATATCTTGGAAGAGGCGAGGAAAGGAAATTTTTATGCAAAAAGTGATGAAGGCATGGTCCTAGGCAACTCCAACAAGAGCAAAGCGTATAAATGTTTGAATCTTGCTACTCACAAGCTTATAGAAAGTGTACATGTGAAAATTGATGAGTTTTCAAAAAAGAGTGAAGAAAAAAGCAACAAGGAACCTAAAGACTATAGAATTTGTTTTTATTATGAGCTTGAAACATTACCCAAGTTACAGAAAAATGTGGTTGGGCAACAATAGGATGTACCAACTGAGTTACCCAAGTCTGTAATGCAAACCGAGCTAGAGTTAGTTCAAACTAAGTCTTAGATAGAGGAACCTTAGTATTAGATAGAAGGAACTGAGTCACAAATAGTAGGAATTGACCAAAGATCATAAGTTCACAGAATCATTGAACATGGTGAACAAGGTGAAACAAGTCCATAATCTGCAAGGAAGGAACCTGTACTTGCTAGATATGTCAAAAGGAATCATGCACCTAAATAAATAATTGAATATTAGACAAGAGGCATACTAAAAAGGAACAAACTAAAAGGTACATTTTTTCTTAGTGAATTTGAACCTAGAACTATAAAAGATGCTTCGAACAATGAAAGTTAGATAGAGGCAATGAATGAAGAAATTGAGCAAACTAAAAGGAACAATACTTGGACTCTTGTTCCTAGACCCAAGGACAAAAATGTAATTGGTACAAAGTGGGTTTTTAGAAAAAAATTGAATGAAAATGGTGAAGTGTCAAGGAATAAATCAAGGTTAGTGTGTAAAGGATATGCTCAAGAAGAAGGTATAGACTATGGAGAAAAATTTTCTCCTATTGCCAAACTTGAAGGAGTTAGGACGCTACTTGCATATGCTACACATAAAAGATTCAAAGTGTATCAAATGGATGTAAAATGAACTCTCTTGAGTGGAATTCTAGAGGAAGAAGTCTACATTGATCAGCCTGAAGGTTTCATTGATCCAAATAAAAGAAACATGGTTTGCAAACTGCATAAAGCTTTATATGGTCTAAAAGAAGCTCTTAGAGCATGGTATGAAAGACTACATGAATATCTGGTAAGGATTGGTTTTCAAAGAACAAATGATAATAGTAGTTTTTATGTTAAAGAAGAACCATGGAATAAGATATTGTTAGCATAAATATTTGTGGATGATATTTTATTCACAAGTCATGATGACTTATGTCATCATTCTTTGAAGAAATGAGGAAAGAATTTTAAATTTTAGTATTTGGATAGATAAAATAATTTGTTGGTTTACAAGTTCATCAAATGAAGGATGGCATATATATTACTCAGTCAGAGTACTTCAAGGAAATATTGAAAACTTTTGGAATGGAATATTACAAACCAGTTGGAACACCTATCTCTACTAGACACAAACTATCCAAGATTCAAAGGAGGTAAATAAGACTACCTATAGATCCATGATTAGGAAACTTAGGTATGTTGTACACATAAGGCCTAATATTGCATTACAAATTAGTATAGTTGCAAGGTATTTTGCAAATCCTCGAAAAAATTATATTATGACAGTCAAAAGAATTATAAGATATCTAAAAGTTACTGAAGACTATGCTCTATGGTACACGAAAGGAGGAAACTTTGAGTTAAAATCCTTTACTGATGCAAATTGGATTGGAAGCATTGATGACAGGAAAAGCACTAGTGGAGGAGAATTCTTTCTTGGAAAGAGGTTAGTATCATGGAAAAGCAAGAAGCAAAATTGCATCTTTTTGTCTACAACAGAGGACAAATATGTTGCGGCAAGAATTAATTGTTCAAACATAATCTATATTAAGCAATTGTTGTTAGGAATGAAGGAAGAAATCAAGGACCCACTGGTTATCTATTGTGATAACACAAGTGTGATCGACATATCCAAGAATCTAGTAATACAGACTAAGACAAAACACATTGCAATCAAGTATCATTTTCTAAGGGAATTAGTTCAAGAAAAAGAGGTAAGATTAAAATATGTGAACACTAAGGAACAATTTGTTGACATATTCACCAAAAAATTACCTAATGATGCATTTTTTAATTTGGTCATTTCACTAGTTTATGCTCACTGGAGTAAAGATTAGTGATGCATCAACATAGCTTCACTGATAAACTATCAAGTTAATGCAAGAATTTTAGAGCACATTGCACATGAATTAGTACATCAGGTACACTACAAATTCATTGTATAAAGTCTTTGGCATTTGATGTCAAAGAGGGAGAGATTGATGTCATGACAAAGAATCAAAGTAAGAGATTTTTATAAGAGCAAGAGGGAGAGTTTGATCAGACAAATTCTAAAGATAAGATGTCAGAGGGAGAATCTCAAAGGGAGTTCTCATGGATGAAGAATCAAAATGAAACTAAGGATATTATAAAATCTTATAACTCATTTTATTGCTCTAATTTTTTCTTTGCTAATGACACATTGTGTTTCCATCAATGCCAAAGAGAGATATTGTTGAAAAAAAAATATTCAATTGTATGTTGTCATTGATGTTACATGAATGTTACACTCTAACCAAACATAACTAGTGTTAAATGACCTTAGTCAAGCACTGAAGAAGACTCTGGTTTCAACTAAACAGAATTTAGTATGAATGAAATTTAGTTTCTCATCAAAGAGATTTAATATTGACTGATTTAGGTTGATCAATTAAGGGAGTTAGTATTAATCGAGTTAGGTTGGTTACCAAAGGAATTCAATGTTAATTGAGTGACTTATTTTAGTGTTAGCCAACTGCCAACAAAATAATTTTGTTAATTAAATGATTAGTACAAGCTGAGGTAATGGATGATAATTGATTGTTTGAAAGGATATTCAAGCTGACTTGACATTGGGTTTCATATATACGAAAGGTCAATTTAAGGATTGAAATGTGGAAGAAATAGAAGAATGAGAGAAATGTGAATTAAGAAGGATATCTAATTAAAGATAGAAAATACAAGGAGCTACAAAGAATATTCTAATAAATGAGGATCAAGAGGATAAACTTGAATTTTCAAAGTCATTTGCTTCATCAATCAGGTCAATCATTGTTACTCTCTAACAATTGAAGTAGTGAAAAAATCTCTTAATAGAGTTGACTTAACAGTCATTTTGTAAATCCTCTAACAAGGTGGCATTTCTAGATTGAAGTGCTTGAAGACCTCTAACAAGGTCACTCCTAATAGGGTGATTCAAACCCTCTAATAGGGTCACACTTAAGTGCATGTTCTGTAACTTTTAATATGGTTGGCCCTTAACAAGGCTCACTTCAGAAGAGTAAAAAGTTGTAACTAGTTGCGATGGTGGTTTTCCCAAATTGGGTTTCCACGTTGTGTAGTGCCTGCCCCTAGTTTTTATTTTTGCTATCATTGCCAAAATCTTTTAAGCCAGTTTTATGCTTGATGATTAGTAGCATTATCTTTAGATTATCAGATATTGTCTCACATTTAGTTGATTATAGGATGAGATTGCGTGGTACTCTATACTTCATGTATGCATGATGATTATTACAATGATTTAAATTATTGATGATGATTAGTTAGATGGATTATCATATGTGTTTTCTTATGGATACTTACCCCATACTGCATGTGTACGATGTGCATGTATGTTTTCTTTATGTATGATATTTTTGATGTGGTTAAGGAAGGGTGTCATAGTCACCTGCTAGTCAAGATCTACATGGTGCACCACTTCTTGCCATTGTCTATTTAGCTTAGTATATATGTGTTTGTACATGTGTAAATTTTATGCAGATTGTAGGTACTAGGTATTGACTTCCCTGAATTGCCAAGATGAGCATACCATAACGTATTATCTCAATAGTAAGAGAGGGGAGATAAATTCTTAAGTCCAAATCTTAACGTTTAAACTCATTTGTCCTAGAAAATTAGGACAAGTATCTGAGTTGATTACCTTCCAAATGCATCGTATTATGTAAATTCATGATTATAACCCTTTAGTTCGATCTTGTATGTGTTTTTCTATGATGGGTTTTCATATTTTGTTCTATAAGTCTTTGGTGATTTTTTCTATTAATTAAGTCAAACTAAATGATTAAATTAATGATTTAAGTTAATAGAAATTTTGTATGATATTTTTAATATTTAATTATATTTAATTAATTGGGAAATTAATTAAATAAAAATAATTAAACTTAAAGATAAAAGCTATAAGTTTAATTTTAGAACATGATAATATTAATTTAATTTAATAATAATATATTTAGAATTCATTTTTAAATAAACGCTAAATATTATTATTATTTAAGTTAATAAATATTTTATCAATTAATGTTTCAAAATATTGCATAAAGTGTGCATGAGATTAAAATTTAATAAATTAATTAAAAAGAGAAGTCAAGTGAATTAAATAAAGATATTTTATATTTCGATAAATTTGCATGGAAAAGATAAGGAAAAGATAATAAGAGTTAAAGTCTGGTGAGCAAGGAGTCCTCTCGAGTGATCACACAATTAGTGCCCCGAATTTAGGAGAGAACTCCTTATCAACAATTGAGGGTTCATTTTTGGAGGAGGGTTAATTTTTGAAAGAAGGAATTTTTAGAAGAAAGAAGGTTTTGAGAAGAGAAATTTCTCTCACAAATCTTTTTGGGTGTAGCGATTTAGTATCAGAGTCCAGGTAGATTCTTGTGATTAATTTGCATAATTAATTAGCTATTCCTTACCCTGTCTTCTTCATGTCTATAAAATGGTTATCTGAATGATTCCTTGTGATGAGTATTTCAATATTGAGAATTTCTAGTATGCATGTTAATTCGATTATATATGTAGAGATTGAATTATTTTAGAATCCTTGTCCAATAATCTTGCAAATTAGAATTTAATCCAAGAAGGGTTTGAATTAAAAAAAAGAAAGAAATTTTAGATTGGAAATTCAAATGGTTGATTGTATTTTTCCTATCAGGCTAAAATTACAAACGTCGATAAAAAAAATATTTTAACATTTAAATGAGGAGTGTTTGATTTTTTTTAATAACAAATAAAAAAAATTTAAAATTAAAATATAATAAATTTGGGAAGGGGTTGGGAAATCTCCACACCCCCCCTTTACTTTACCTTGTCATTAACGACTACGACAGTAGGCCAGACTGCTGGCCACAACAACAGTGAATGCTACTTGCGGCAATAGTCAAACCTATGACTATAGGTCAAAGGCCAACGTGCCTTTTAAATAAAAATACTAGGTGTTTTAATTAATTTTTAAAAAAATTAAATTAAATTAAATTTAAATTGTTATGTTATTAATAATTTTAAGTATTATTTATTAATAAAATTTATTAATAGAATTTTATTAATATTATTAAATTAATTAGTATTAATTATTAAAGAATTTTATTAATAAGTTTTTAATTGTTAGATATTAATATTAATATAGTTTTAGTTAAAATGTATTAATTAAGTTAATTAAATGTAGATTTTAATTAAAGTTTAATTAATAATACTTGTTATAAATTTGTAAATTTAATTTATTATTATTAATAATATTGGTTTTAATAAAATTGTAATCATTTTATTTAAAAACTAATAATTATTATTTTAATAATTTAAATAAATATTTACTCTTAAATCATTTTAGAATAAATGGTATAATCGAATAAGGGAAATCGTGCATTTTATTTCTGAATATAAGAATTGGGTTATATAGTCAAGGGTTAAAATGCAAATCTTGTATACTTGAAAACTCATACTAAAAAGAAAATTGAAACATTACTGTAAACTGAAACAATGTGTTTTTAAAATCAAACCAAACTATGAAACTACACTGTTCTTTATGATGTCTGTGTTTTGGTCTAGGTTTGACCTGGGTTTGACTAGTCATAGGATGTTACCAGAGACTTGGGAGTTATGTTTTTGTGATGCTATGATGTTTAGATTTTGATCTTTTATACTCAACTATGGTAATGTGTCTAGTATGATGTATGATGTGTGTTGATCTATTGATTATTATTGCTTTCCAGTGTTCTTTTGTGAAGCTGAGGTGAATGTTATGACATACTTAACCATTTTGAACTTCTTTGATCATTCTTTTTGGGATGCTTTCCAGTTGCTCATGGAGAACTGATATGTTATTGTGATTTATCTTTTGATGCTTTCTAGTCACTTGTATAGGACTAAGGTGATTTACTATGATTATTTGATTTGTGATTTTATGAGCCTAGGGTAGGTTATCTATATGTAATGTCGAGAAGTGGCTTGCAATGGAGGCCAAGGCCCTAAGTGGCTGCTAGGATAACCCATTGTAAGTTGTTTAATAAGTGAAAACACTACACTAAATGAGAGTAAAATGAACCTAATAAGAGTCTTTGTTTCTTGTCCATGCCTCGAGTGCTAGTACAGACTAGGATGGGAGTAGAGAGAACACTTGGTTGTGACCATTCATCGTTAGTATGCCTTGTTAGTCTGAGAGGATACCAGTGCCGCATAGGGTCACTAGGGGGCCGTGGTCCGAAGAGACTGCAAGGGTAACTCTAGTGTTGATTCATGAGATGACACTAGCTCGCTTACATGGTAGGTTTCCTATGTGTCTTTGTATGCCTTTGGGTCTAGATGTTGGTTTATCTTGGAACCTTTGAGTTAGATTACTTTTGAGGTTCCCTGGACTTAGAGAGTAATTTTGATATTTGGATTGATATCTTGTTTGGGACTTGAGACTATCTCCTCAGCACAGTGGGAGTGGACCTTTTTGGGTTACCACACGGTCGGGTGATAGTGATTGTTACTCTTACCATTGAGATCCGTCTATTGGTACTATAGTTGGAGTTTCCTTGTTTGCATTTCCTTTCATTCTATTTTTGCATATTATGATGGATGGAT
This sequence comes from Cupressus sempervirens, assembly GCA_028749045.1. Classification (NCBI taxonomy): domain Eukaryota; kingdom Viridiplantae; phylum Streptophyta; class Pinopsida; order Cupressales; family Cupressaceae; genus Cupressus; species Cupressus sempervirens. The sequence continues at coordinate 325,321,348 of CM053789.1, forward strand.
TATATCTTTATGATGGATGGTTTGACTTATTGTATTGTACTTCGTTTCATTGATTTGAAAGGGATAATGTATATTCTTTTAGCCTTTCATACCTTGTGACATGTATAATGGATGATTGAGCATTCCAAATTTTATTGCCAAGTGGCATTAAGAACAAATGTATATTATTTAAATGGACTTTGGACTTTTAATTAGTATTTCATTTGGATGTGGTAATTGTTAGAGTTAGTATTAATTAAATTTAAATGTGATTCAATGTCTTGGGATCCATAAGGAATGTAATTTGTTATGTTTTCTTTTGTATGATTGTATGTTATTGCTTCTGCTAATTTATGACTGATGTGTATGTTATTCTTTCTTTGAATTTTTTTTTTGAAAAACTTAGTAAAACTTTAGGCTAATTCTTTTGGATCCTTTGGTAGGGTGTTACTCATTAAATCTCGGTGTTTCATGTGTTCATATTATTTACTTAATTATTTATGTTTCTACAAGTAAGTTACTAGAGGTTAATACACTTTAATATTTCAAGACTGGTTTGTTAACTGAGTTACAATGTATATCTAGTTCTAATCGAGAAGTGCAAAGATTTGGCTTAATGAGAAGTTTGTATTGACATCTAAGGGGTTTAGAATTATTTTTGTGGTAATTGATTCACCCCTCCCCTCTTAGTTACTCCTCTTATATTTTCACCAATGACAACAATAAACAATACTTCTTGGGTATGCATGCATGTCTATACTGTACACAATTTTGTCTGCCAACCCAATCTACTAATTGTTGTTAAAATGATGGATAATTTAATGGCTGAAAATATATTTGAAATAGTAAATAATTCCCTAATTGAATATGGAGGTATAAATGAAATGACTATCGCCCAAAAGTTGGTGTGTGTTGTAGTAGATGGAGATTCAGTAATGCAAGGCCACACAAATGGTATTGTCACAATATTAAAAGAATTTATTGCACCTTACATTGTTGACATCCACTGTATGGCCCACAGAATGAATCTATCTTTTGGAATTGTCAAAAACTCTCTAGAAATATATAGATTTGAAGTTTTTCTATGATAGGTAACATTATTTTTATTATATTGATATTAAAGAGAGATTACAATATTTGCAGTATGGCCATATATACTGCCATTAATCTACCCATCCCATGGCCATACATTTGACATTACAAAAATGTCAAAGTATTAACACTCTACCAAAAGCCTAGACCTCCCAACCCAGATACAAAAAACTAGAGATAAAACAAGACCAAAGATGCTTGCATGTAGACATCATTGTCTCCACCATCATCTATTGCTACTCCTTAAACTAATGCACTTCTTCCTTGCATGTGAATGTTGGCATTGAGTGATCATCCATCACCAAAATCCCCTGCCTCACTTAATAACACTTAAAATTGTCATCCCCCTACTCTTCAAGTGGTGAGGAATCCACCCAGACTCCCTTTGATGTGGAAGCTTCCTCCTCCTGTTGATTCTTCTTCACTAGTTGGTGATGAAATGGTTTCCCTAGAGTGAGCGTGCTCTTTCTTGGTGTAGCCTTCATGAAGCCTCGCTTGCTCTCAACCAAAACCCAAATTTGCCCAAGCAGAAAATCCACAATCTTTCTCCAAACTTGCTTTACCTTTGGGAGATGCACACCTTGTGGATTTGTAGAGGACCAAACTACCAGTGGCTAGATAGATGGATCCCCACCACCAAACAGTCTCCAAGGCTCCTCTCCCATCTCTACACCCATACCCAAGACAACACGTTCAATAATATCCTCCAACCCCAAAAGCCACTGCATATCCACACAAGCAGTAACTACATGGAAAACCTCCTCCTTTGTTTCCCCCACCATTAGTGCTAGCACCAAAAATAGAGACACCACATCTAGGTTTGATTGTCACTTCCAATATGCATCCATGTACTCTGGCCCAAAGATCTTTTGACTCTAAGAAATTGGATCATCAAACACAAATATGTTCTTAAGGCACCAAACAATGATCTTATCCTCGTAAGTTTGTCTTGTCTTCTACCTAGATTTATTGTGCTTGGAACTCTCCAGAAACAAGCTAATGAAAGAGTAACAAAAAATGATTTCACACAAGTTGACACATGTGGAGAATTGGGATCTCTACATGCCATAAAATGATAAATCCCATTGGGGGAAGGAGTCATGATGCCTTCCCCAAAAAAAATTGGCCAAGATGTAAATGTTTTAATTTCTGAAGTTGGTCAACGTTAAAATATTTTTCTCTCTTTAATATAATACAAGGTGTCACAGGTCCTCAAAAATTTCATGTTGAGAGCCCACTGCTGCATTATATAGAGTTGAAGTTTTAATCAAAGATATCTATAGGCATTTTTTTCAAAGTTCGAAATGATTCAAGGAATTTTAACAGTTTGCTAAGGGACTAACTAATGGGAAAAAGCTTCTTAAGGATAATGATACCAAATGGATCTCTTTGGATGGACCAACTCATCAAGTTTTTTCTAAATATCCATTGTTTCTTGGTAACATTGGAGTCTACTCACAATGATCAGGGTGGGCAACGAAAATATGGTGATCTACTTGAAAGGTTAAGTAATGTAGCGACACTCTTAACATTAGCAACCATTCTCCCCATGCTAAAGGAAATGAGGAATATAATGAAGAAGATCCAATAAAGACTTATCTGTATTACAAAATATAACACACTGCATAAAATGACATGCGCAACCCTCGATAATCTCTATAGAACTCCAATTTCATTTTCTATTGATGAAAAACTTTTTGGGTGGATGAGAATCATAGATTTGGATAATCTTGATAACTTTTTAAAGATTGTTTCAAAGGGGGAATTATGTTCCAATATATGGGGTGTTGAGATAGCAATGCACTACTATGGAAGCCTCATGTCCACGAGAAAAGGAAAGAAACCTATGCAACCAAAATTAACTGTTACGAAGGAAGTGCCTGAATAGATTATTGAGTCTATAATGAATTTTGTGAAGGATATTTCTTATAATATTTCCTCAGAAATCAAAGAAAGATTTCCTCAACATGAATTACTTGAATCAATTTGTATTGTGTTTCCCAATTATTGGAGTTTAAGAAGTCCTATAGATTTTAGAGATAAATTATTGGTTTTGATAGATCAATTTTGCAAAAGAAAACAAATTAATGGGGTAATTGTAAATGAATTTTTAGATGAATCTCATTTGAGAAAGTAGTCCCATCATTTTTCTAGTACAATGAAGGAAAATAATGATCTTATGCAGAACCCTAGAGAAGAAGGAACAGTAACTAGACTTTGGAGAAATCTAGCTTAGAGCAAGGTATTGGGAGATTCAATATCAAAAATTTTCAAGCTTGCTGAATTATGTTTGACCATGATATTGGGGTATGTGGAGGATGAGAGAATTTTTGGTACTTTGGGGTTCCTAAAGTCAAAGGTAAGAAATAAACTAGACAAGAATTTGCAAAATTGTCTAAGGCTATATACATCCATATATGAAGTCAATACTTTTCCTTACGAAAGGGAACTAAAATTATGGACTAAGAAATACCAAAGAAGAGGTTTGGGTAATGTTTTAAAGAATGAGATCAGTAACTCAGGTAGTGGTATTGGTATTGGTAGCATTGATGTTGAAGCTGAGGATCATTATCAAGATGACAAAGGTATGCAGATTGGAGAAAATATGGAGCATGATGGACTATTTGAACTTCATGGTGAGGAATATGAAGATTCATATGATGAGATGATGTGGAAAGTTTAACAGTTACAGTATGATGTGTCAATTCTAAATTTATTACTTATTAGTAATTACTACAGTCTAAATTCTAGATTTTGGACAATATTCTCTGAATCTAATCATGATTCATCTATCTTGGATAATATGTTATATCATTTTTTAAATGTCATGAATCAAGATTCATTCAAATTTTACCATTACTATTTTTTTAATTTTCATTATTATGCTCATATGATACGTTGTTATGGTACAATCCTTGATGATTTTTATGAAAATATAGTAATTCAAATGATAAAACTCATATTCATTCTCATTACTTCTTTTACACATGATAATTGATAGAATTAAATGAATTTAATTTGAAAAAGTTAAATTTGAATGCCCAATTGTTGGAATTACAATAGGAAAGGTAAACTTCTAGGGGGGAAGGGGGGGGGGGATCAACAGTTTAAACTTCTACCCATAAAACTTTCACCACACATCCATCTCATACATTTACTACGTAAACTGAAATACCATGTAAAGCATGTACATCTAAAACATGTAAACAAGTAAACACATATGCCACCAGATATGATTACCCAGAAACCCTCCAATGAGAAGGTAAAACTGGGGTGGGGATGACACCCACAAATCTTCACTACTTAGTAGTAAAGTGTAACCAATGAAGGTTACAATGTTTTGGTCATGAGTTATGATGTAACCTGTGAAAGGTCTACCCAGTTAAAGGCTTACAAAGACTGTTCGGTCTTACCTTGTTAAAGGATTTCAACACCCTATTAGAATTGTGCTTGGTTAAAGGACTTCAACTCACAATTAAGTAAGTACCTCGTTAAAGGATTTCAATATAGCCTACTAGGACTACTCTATTAAGAGATTTAACTGACTCACCTACTAGAATGATTCATCAATGATTATGTAGTTAGCAACTTGATTGCCTGATCACATGTCACCTCTATATGGATGTATTCTTGATCCTCCTAATTAGATCTCTCACTGTTTTATCCTTTTGATTTTATCTATTCTCCTTTAACTAATTCTATAATTTAATCTCTTTTCTTAACTCCTTAGCCACCATGAATGCTCTATTTGTGCATGCAAACTTCTCTCTTTGCAACATAGATAGTTTAGGGTTTGTCCTCCTTAAGAAGACTTTGGTGACTTAGGGTTAGGTATGAATCAATGGTTGTAATTCATCCATTTTACCTCTTAAACCTTCCCTTTTTCTAATTGGCTGCATGCAATGCATTGGGAATTCAAATTAAGATTTTTCCTTATCTCTAAATATCGTAATTCAATCTTTAAGTTGGCTAAAAAATGCTTTACATAATTTTTTGTGCCATTACAAACAACTACGACAAAACTTTCTTACTTGACATCTAATGCTTGACATATACAATTCTATTATACTCTGGCTCAACATCTGTATCACTCGGCATCCACTGTCTGCTTGGCACCTAAATCACTTGACATACACTATCTTCTCAGCACCTAAATCACTCAGCATACACTGTGTGCTTGGTACATGAGTGGCTTGACACTCACTATATACTCAGCCATGTTCTATTAGATACATGTTGTGCTCGACAAGTACTACTTATTTAGCATAAACTAAGTAAATGAATACAGTGTTTGGATACTCACTTGTTGAAACCAATTTGAGACCAACACCAATTTCATAATCATGAGTTAAAAGTACTCAATTTACAACTATAACATTTAGAAAATGACCCTAAATTCCCTTCTATATAAATATAGAAATAAGGGAGCAACAACAACTTTAGATCATTTTTCCTCATGGGAAGAGTCTTAAACTAGCATCAAATTTAGTATCACAAATATTTTTTACCTCTGCATTTGATAGACCTAGTAAGAAAAATAGTATTTTGATTCTATTACATTTATCTTGTTCAAGAAAAAAAATTCAAACTTTAAAATCATATCAAACAATTACAAATAGAAATAAAGTAAACACTACAAAGATTATTAAAATCACATTCCAAGTTTCACATACTCTGATGCCTGATGGATGTCTTATGATATGATTGAAGATTTTGTTAGCTTTTTTAGGATGTTGAATTCTGCTTTGTTTGATGTTTTTAACATTTTTTATGTTATAGTATACGATCTTTAACTTTGTTAGACTTCCATATTGTTAGGAATAAGGTGTCTCAACCTTGTATAATTCCTATTCTTATTATTATTTGTTTTTGTAAAATGTATTTTTGCAAATAATATGTAAATGTGAGTGTACATGTCCAGTTGGCATGTTGATCACTTACATGTGTCGGCATCTTGAAGTGTGTGAAGGAGATCATAGCTGAAATGGTTATGAAGTATTCCTATGACATGTAAGAGCTATTTAAGGAATAAGCTATGACAGGTGTAAGAGCATCTTATGACATGAGGCCTATTTGGGTGCCCATGAATGAGTAGTTGGTGTGTGTAACAGAATATGCCAAAAATAGGTTGGTATGACAGATTCCCTTACACTTCTCTTGTGACCACTATTTTTGGCAGATTCTATGACAAGTTGTCATTGCCTATTCAAGGGATGGATGCCCTTTTCTTGGTATTGGATGTACATGTGGCATTGTGCATGTTTCTTGGTGGTTGAGCCATAAAAAATTCCCAACTTCTTTGTGGGCATTTTGTTGGGTCTTAAGATGTTCATAAAATGAGTATTGCATGTTGTAATGCAATAGTGTGATAGATGAAAGTTTGCAGGTACTGAGGTGTTGTTGGAGTCTTCTATTGTTGCTGTTGAACTTGCATTGCAAGTGTATTGTAATCTTGTGTTGAAGATAATACATTGTGCAGGTTCTGGAGGGGTGGGGTTGTTTTACCGAAAGGTTTTTCCCCACAAGAAAATCTTTGTGTTATGTGTTTCTTTCTGTATCTATTTTCTGTATGCATGGTTGGCTGCAATAATGTTGTTTAGATGATATTGAATCTGTAAGTGTAGAAGATTTTTAAAGGATTTGCACCATACTTTCCTTATGAGATTAGTGTAGGAAGTTGTTTCCACACCTGAGTTTCCTTACAAGTGGTATCAGAGCTTGATCAACTTTTGATCCTAGTTGTTGGGCAAGGTTTTTTGAGCTAATCTCAAGTTGAGTGGGAGTCTTGTGCAGAGCATCCTAAATCTTATTTGCAGATTGAGATGGCGAGTTCATCATATGGAAGGATGGAGGTGGAGAAATTTAATGGCACTAATTTTGAGTTGTGGAAACTCAAGATGGAAGACATGCTAGAAGATCGTGACCTATGCGAAGCAACTACAAGTGCTACAAGACCGGCAACTATAACTCAAGTAGATTGGGATATCAAAGACTGTAAAGCTAAGGGTCTCATAAGACTCTGTTTAACCGATGCAGTCCTTCTGAATGTTCTAGATGAGAAAACCGTATATAGTTTGTGGGAAAGACTTGGGGCCATGTATCAGGCCAAATCTTTGGTGAACAAGTTGTTCCTGAGGAAGAATTTGTATTCTCTATGAATGGAGGAAGGTGGATCCTTAACGGATCATTTAAATGCATTTAATCTGTTGGCTGCACAGTTGACATTAGCTAGTGTCAAGTTAGAGGAGGAGGATCATTGCTACACACTTTTGTGTTCTTTATCGGATTCATGGGACCATCTTGTGATTGCTCTCGGAAGCACATTAGTCACCTTCAAAATGGATGATGTGGTGTCTTCACTACTATCAGAGGAGATGCGAAGAAAGGATTTCGTTTCAAAAAAAGAAGCCCTTGCTGTTTGTGGGAGATCCACGGAAAGAGGAAAGAAAAATGACAATAAGTTTGACAATAAGGGTAGATCCAAATCTCATGGGAAGTCAAAGACTTCCAATAAGTCCAAGGCAAAATGTTGGAACTGTGATAAGACTGGGCATTTCCGTAAAGATTGTAAAGAGTCTAAGAAGAAGAAGAAAGCCTCGGATTCTGGTTCTGAAAAATCTCAAGAAGATGGCGATGCATTCATCGTAGCTTTGGTAGCCCATGCATCTGATGATGTGTGGTTGGTTGACTCAGGTGCATCTTTTCACATGACCTCTCATCGAAACTGGTTCTTGAGATATGAAGAGTTCGATGGTGGAAAGGTGTACTTGGGTGATGATTCTCACTTGAAGATAGTTGGACATGGAAGGGTCACTATCAAATTTCCTGATGGACAAGTAAAGGGAATCAATGGAGTTATGCACATTCCAGGTCTAGCACAAAACCTATTATCTGTAAGTATGCTGAACGATGTAGGTGTGCAAGTTGTTTTTTCAAAAGAAGGATGTAAGATGTTAGAGGATCGGTGGTGCTTGCTAAGGGTACTAGGAGAGGTACTTTGTTTCAGCTAGATGCATGTATTCCTCTATGTAATAGTTCTTCATCCTCACCATCTGAATGAGCAGTGAAGAATTCTGTGGTTATTGGTTCCGATGGCAATGCAAACACTTTGGAAGGAAAGCTTCCTACAGAAAAGACAATGTTGTGTCATATGACACTTGGCCACATTGGTGAGAAGGGTCTCAGCACCCTAAAAAACAAAAATCTCGTTGAGGGGTTAAATGATTGCAATCTCGAGTTTGACTTCTGTGAACACTGTGTATATGGTAAACAAAATCGTGTTCAATTTTACTCTAGTTCTCACAAATCTTCTGATGTTTTGGATCTTATTCATTCTAATGTATTTGGTCCTGTAAAAGTTCCTTCGATCTCCAAGTCTATATTTTTTGTATCTTTCATAGATGATTACAATAGAAGGACATGGATTTATTTCCTTAAAAGTAAGACACAAGTCTTTAGTCGATTCAAGGAATTTAAAGCCCTTGTAGAGAATCAGACTAATAAGAAGATTAAGTGTGTGAGAACTGACAATGGTGGTGAGTTTTTCTCAGCAGAGTTTGAACAGTTCTATAAAGAACAAGGTATTGAGAGGCATAAGACAACTCCTTATACCCCAAAGCAAAATAGAGTTGCAGAGAGAATGGACAGGACACTGATGGAGAAGGCTAGGAGTATGCTTAGTGGAGCTCGTTTAGAACAAAGGTTTTGGGCTGAAGCTGTGGCCACTACTTGCTATTTGGTTAACAGATCTCCTACATCAGCCCTTGTTGGTAAGACACCCATGGAGGTGTGGTCTGGTAAGAAGCCTTCAATTAGACATCTTCATGTTTTTGGTTGTGAAGCTTATGCATATGTTCCAAAGGAGAAAAGATCTAAGTTGGAAAACAAAGCTGTTAAATATATTTTCATCGGGTACAGTGCTGGTGTGAAAGGATACAAGCTTTGGGATCTTGTGACTAGTAAGGTGTTGTATAGCAGAAATGTTATTTTTAGAGAGCTAACATCTTCTCCTATTATGCTACAACTAGATGAAAAAGAAAATAAAAAAGATGTTGTTCAGTTGCCTCCTACCCCTAAGAAGACTGAACAAAGAGACCATGTTGGGTCTAATGATGAGGAGAGCTCTAGCAGCTCTAACAGTTCAGAAGAAGAGGAAGAGCAACCTCAACCTCAGCCCTTGAGGAGATCCATGAGAGAAAGAAAGCAGCCAGAAAGGTTTGGTTATTCTATGTTAGATTCCAGTTGTGCTTTTTCTTTGATTACTAACACTGATGAGCCTAGATCTGTGAAAGAGGCTTTGGGCATGGAAGATGTAGGTTCCTGGATTAAGGCTATGGATTATGAGATGGCTTCATTAGAGAAAAAAAAAACTTGGGACCTTGTACCTTTGCCTAAAGGGAGAAAATCTGTTGGCTGTAAATGGGTGTTCAAGAAGAAATTCTGTACAGATGGCAATGTTGAAAGGTACAAAGCTAGATTGGTTGCAAAGGGGTATTCACAGGTAGAAGGAATAGATTATGGTGAAATATTCTCTCCTGTTGCAAAGTTGACATCCATTAGATTTATGTTATCTCTTGCTGCATCATATGACTTAGAGATAGAACAGATGGATGTGAAGACAACTTTCCTTCATGGTGATTTGGAGGAAGAGATTTATATGTCATAGCCTTAGTACTACATTGTTAAAGGTAAAGAATCCTTTGTTTGCAGATTGAAGAAATCTCTATATGGTTTGAAGCAATCTCCTAGGATGTGGTACCTTAAGTTTGAAGAAATCTCTAATTGGATTTGTAAGATCGAAATCAGATCATTGTGTTTATTTTAGAGTTGAAAATGATCGCCTTCTTATTGTTGCATTATATGTTGATGATATGTTGCTATTTGGGAAGGGTAAGGGTATGATTTCTGATTTTAAATCTCAGTTGTCAGCACAGTTTGAGATGAAAGATCTTGGGGCAGCTAGGTACATCTTGGGTATGGAAATCAGTAGAGACAAGTCTAACAGAAAACTTTGGTTGAGTTAGAGTAAGTATGTGAAGTCTGTGTTGGACAGGTTCAGCATGGCCGATTGTAGACCACTATGTGTTCCTATTTCTGTGGGAACAAAGCTATCTGTAGATGATTGTCCAAAATCTCCGAGTGAGGTGGAGGACATGAGTAGATTACCTTATGCTAGTGTAGTTGGAAGTCTTATGTATGCTATGGTCTGTACTAGACAAAACATTGCCCAAGCAGTGGGAGTCCTGAGTCGATTTATGGCTAATCCTGGATGGATACATTGGAATGCAGTTAAGCGAGTATTCAGATATTTGAGGGGTACATCAGATTACTCCATATGTTATCATGGTAACTCTTCTGGATCTCCGCATTCAGTTTGTATTCATGGGTTTGTGGATTCAGATTGGGCAAGTGATATTGATCACAGGAGATCCACCAGTGGTTATGTGTTCACTATGTTTGGTGGTGCCATCAGTTGGATGAGTAAGCAAAAACCTGTGGTTTCTTTGTCCACTACAGAAGCTGAGTACATGGCTGCTACTCATTCTTGTAAGGAAGCCATTTGGCTTAAGAGATTGTGTTATGATGTTGGTGTTGATGCAGAACATATTACTATTTGGTGTGACAGTCAGAGTGCTATTTGCCTTGCGAAGAATCCAACTTTCCATGCCAGAATGAAGCACATTGATGTGCAGTTTCACTTTGTGAGAGATATGGTGGAAGATGGAAAGGTAAATTTGGAGAAGGTAGATACTGTGAAGAATGTTGTAGATGCATAAATGAAACTAGTGGGCACTGAGAAGTTCAGATGGTGTTCAGAGTCTATGGGCCTTTCAGCCTATAGCGGTTAGTTCCTGTTATGTTCCTGTTGCTCTTACAAGGTGTTTGACAAGTGGGAGAAAAAGTTGATCAAGCTCTGATATGATATGATTTGATATGATATGATATGATCAAGAAAAATAATTCAAACTTTAAAATCATATCAAACAATTACAAATAGAAATAAAGTAAACACTACAAAGATTATTAAAATCACATTACAAGTTTCACATAATCTGATGCCTGATGGATGTCTTATGATATGATTGAAGATTTTGTTAGCTTTTTTAGGATGTTGAATTCTACTTTTTTTGATGTTTTTAACATTTGTTATGTTATAGTATACGATCTTTAACTTTGTTAGACTTCCATATTTGGAAGATTTACTTGAAAGAAATGCTACATCCAATAGTGCATTTAGTTTCACCAATGGTCTAATGCAATTCAAAATGCCTTCAGGAGTTGAATCTTGAGGACACTTGACTACTTCAGACATCAATTTGGCCTCCAACTCTATTTGGTAAGCTTCCCTTCCAATTAATGTTGTTGATGAATTACTAGAGCAAGGATAGGAAAAACCAAGACTTATCATTAATTTTTCTCTGCCATCCATCTTGGTGAGTTTTCTCCCAATTGAGTTCAAGTATTCCTCTCCTTCCCTTATACTCTGGCATTTTTGAATGATAGTTGATGACTTTACAGATGCACTAACATGGTCATGAACTCCTTGGCTAGCCAAATACCTGTCACTATGTGTATAATCTATCTTGCAATCTTCTCAAGCTTTAAAAGGTCATTGTTCTTCTCAATCTTCTCTTTGATACTCCCACAAACACCTCCAAAACTTTGATGCAATTCAAACCAATCACACAACCTATCAGTATTTGCCATAATTTACCCATATTTTTTCTTTATTTAGCTTGACTGAATTTTTTTATTTTTTCATTTGAGTCAAACAAGTTGTTCTTGAAGGTTTTGATTGTTTTATTAACCTTGTGTACCTCTTGCAACATTTGTGACAATTGATTTTCACTTTGTTTCTTTATTTCCTCTACTTTCTCTCCCACTATTTTTCTTTTTCCCTCTCATTGTCCAATTCCTTATTTATGTTATTGATTGTATGTCCACTAGACTCCAAAATTTTGAAAATTTCTTCTGTAGATGCTCTTTCATCCTCAAGTTTTTTATTTGATTCTTGCTATTTATCCCTAAGTTCTTTGAATCTTACATCAGCTTCCTTATTAACACAGTTCAAAGTATCACTGAGTTTCTTATTGCTCTGTTCCAATTGTTCCTTCAAAATCTTGAGGTCTATTTTTGTCTCTACATTTACATCAGATAACTTTTTATTGCTTTCTTCCAATTGTTCCTTCAGAATTTTCATTTTTGCCTCCATGTTTTCTGGTTGAGGTTGTTCACTTGGTCCTTGAGAGGAAGCACTTGTAATTCTTTTCTCTATTTCTTTGCATCTACTGCTTTCTCCTTTTCCTTTGTATTTAAATCCCAGATCTACTTTTACATTTTCAATTTCCTTCTCCATCCCTTCTCTCTCTCTCTCTCTCTCTCTCTCTCTCTCTCTCTCTCTCTCTCTCTCTCTCTCTCTCTCTCTCTCTCTCTCCACCCTGAATAGTGAAATGTAGACCACTAAGTTGGTCTTTTTTGCCACATTGACTTTGTCCATAGTGAAATTAATAGATAGTGTGATACCATGAAAATATAATGGATTTATCTCACTTTAGTGGATTATTATCTAGATGTGGGGGAGAAACAATCATAAACTCCATGGAAACAATCATAAACTCCATGGTTTCTTTATTGGTGTTATGTGTTGGAAATATCTTGATGTGTAGGTTCTTGAGAATGAACCACTTCAAGTACATCCTTCTTGAATGACTTATTATTTTTTCTATTCATTTTTGTGGTTTCTTGAAAATTTGTTACAAAATTATTGAATTCAAAATTTAGTTCTATTGATACAATATCATGCTTGAAAAGAGAAAGAACACTCACAACATTGTACTTGTCTCCACCAATGTTCGAGGTTGTAATAATTGCATTTTGAGGATTACCAAGGGCATCACCCCTTTCTAATCCTCCCCCACTACCACTAACAAGTGAAGTTTTTGGACTATTTTGAAGGTTTTGTTTTGAGGGAGTTGCGACTGGCATTGTATCAGTATGAGTATCTAAAACCTTTTTCTTCTTTGCATAGTGACCTTCAACTGTAGTATTAGGGTCAAATTCACTCGCATTGTAGTCTTTGAAGATGAAACAATTTGGGAGGTTAAAAATCCACCTTTGATAAATAATGGCATGGGTTCACCTTTATTTGAAGAACCTGATGGGTCATCTAACTCATCTCTAATGATTGGTTTATGACCATGTTTTGGTGACTCTGGTATTGGAACTGGATACTAATTTCCTTGACCTATTCTGCCTGACCCAACATCACGTGGATAACCCATTTTTTCTATCATGTTTGTCCCTACACCATATTTTTCCCTTGTCTACTAATTAAGTATAACCTATTATCTAGTTGAATCAAATGTACTACTAGTGGTAGTAGTTGGAGTAGTGGATTCAGTGGAACCAATGACATAATATCTTTAAAAAGTTCATACTCATTATCTTCATCATATACATCATGTTGTGTTGTTGCTACATCTGGATGCTCATTATCCCATAATTTAGTAAATGTTTCATCCTCAGGAAAGTCTTCAAAATTTGCAGAGGTCTTAGGTTCACCAAGATTCTTCCTCATTTCCCAAAATGCATTAATTTTTTGTTGACACTAATGTGAAACTACACAATCTTTATTTATGGAATCTAGAAGATGTTTTTTTACTTGGATGGTCTACTTTCTGGTAGAAATTGTAGGGTGTCACGGGCTGCACTTTTTCTTTATGTCTATGTAATTCTTTAATTTTTGCTGACAATTCTTGTAGTGAAATATTATTTTCACTGGAGGATTTCTCCATCTCCATTTTGACCTCTTCCCATGAGCCCATATTTCAAATCTTTTAATCAATGACATACTCTCATGTTGACATTTGCTTGCAGAGTTCCCATTCTGTACAAGCTTTTTACCACTTATGTTTAGTGGATCATGCTGCCAGTGCCTAGCAACACCAACTTTAAAAATTGTAAGAAATTAATATACCACATTGAATGCTCTTCTCTCAAATGTGAACCCTTTACATCCAAAAGGCAAGGAAGGAAAAATGGTTTTCTTTTGTTGACCATGAAATAATACATCTGTGCTTTCCATCTTTTGTACATATGCAAAATTTTGCAAATACCCTCTTTGTCACATGTATTAGAAATTTGTGGGTTTCTACAGCTAAACCGAAAAATATTAATACAATGTACTCTTTCATAAAGTACCATCCATCCAATTGAATTTGACTTCCTAGTTGAACTAATCATTTACAAGACACATGCAATCTAGGCATTGAAGTGCCTGTAATTTAATGATAAAGTGGTGCCAAAAAGAAGTCTACAAAGTGGTTGTAGTTCCCTTGGGGATCACCCATCCTAATCATAGATGTCCATTCAAATATTGGTTTATCAAACTTAAGCTAAAGCTTGTTTGTTTCAAAAATTTGACGATGCATTGATAACAGATGATAATACAAGTAGGTTGTTTATCTAAATGTCTTTTGTGATAGTGGGTCTAACCCTCTTTTAATCATTAACAATTGTTCATTCATGTGATCTACAATGTGCCCAATATAATTATATCTTATGGGATATTTTAGACAATGGGTATTGAAAATCATTTCCAAAATGCTGGCACCCACTTTCTCATTACTTTCCAAACCTAAACACATTGATATCAAAGATACAATATCCTAAACCCACTATGAAAAAATATCCAATTTGTAAGGAGGTTTATGATCATGAGGCAGATTGAATCTGTTTGCTAACCCTCTAATATAACAATGTCTTTTATTTGAACCTCACTTGTCATATGTTTGTGCTAGTTTTTCTATGTCAATATGGGTTGGGTTTTGTTCTTCAAATCTTAGGTCCAATAGTCTACCAAATTCACTCTATGTGATAGACAAAATTATCTCATGTTTATTTTGATTCACAATTGCCTTTTTTTTTTCATCATAATTTTCAGCACAAATGATTACAAATTCTTGACAAGGGAATACTTGAGGTAACCCCAAGCAGGCAATTCCCCCAGTCTACATTGTAAATTTATTTACAATGCACCCTATCATGTTGTTTAATTTAATATATTTTAACTCATTGTGTGGATCATTCCACTTATCTTCAATTGTATATCTAATTGCCTTAATATTCCTTCCATAGATGACAAGATCCAAAATATCATAGAATTCATTAGTAAAACTTGGCATTTAAAAAAGTTTGTACATGTCAAATTATAGTTTTCTAGTCCCTTGTATTTTCTTTTGGGTTGCAATTCTACTGCCAATGCTAGTGTCAATGCCGCTCCTTTTATATGTTTTCAACATTGTTGAAAAATTTACAGAACTATACACAAAGTCAAATTACAATTTATAGACATGATTAACATTTAAACCCTAAATTGTATATAATTTTTAACTTTGCAAGTTACCTAGCCACTAGAAAGTAAATAATTTAGGCTTACAATGCATGATAAATTGGAAATTAAACCTTGAATTCTACAACCAATACTAGTTACTAAACTATTGGCATCTTACCTAGAAAGTTGAAACTCTAATTGATAACTATTTTCTGTGACACGATGAGCTGTCTAGGAAGACTATATTTGCATTGCAACTTGCAACTTGTGATTTGTAACCCCTTTCTAATGCTCCAATGCTTTTACTAAATCTTGGATTGGTAGTTTGTGCACACTGTAGAGATCCAAGATTGAATAATGAAAAATAAACCTTATGGTCTACACAAAAGAAAATTTTACAAAATGCAAAATCAAAAGAGTTGAGCATGTGTTTGATATTAATTCTAATGTACATTGTATAATGGACAACCGATATTATAATTATTCGTGAAACCAAAAATGTACGATGTTACAATATAATTTAGGATTAAGTATAGTAATTATTGATAATTTATAAAGAGTCGATGACTCCACTTCTTTTGTAGGGAAATTCTAAAAAGAATGAGGGTAGCAAAAATTGACTTGAAATAAATCTCAAGCCATTGATCTTTACATGTCTTGTTACCGCACCATGCTCTACATCAATGCCACATGTCTTCTTTCTCACCTTATACATTTATGGCATGTGTCTTCTTTTTGCGACATTTGAGAAAGAAAGACTACTCTTGCCAAAATTGGCCCAAAATATGACTAGGGTCATTCAATATTTGTTGATCGAATGATGTGTAACACTATAAAGGATGTCGATGTCACAATGGATGTTACGTCAAGCATGCTACATGTCCTCTTTTTGGTGAATATGGGAATACAAATCGACTGTCACCAAAATCAGCCCAAATTCATTTGGAGCTATTAATCTAAGTTAATTGAACAATGGTCAGCTTGATGTCCTTTCATGTGCATCACTATGATATCCACTGTCCATGTCAAAATGAATAGTAAATAGTCACTGGTATTGCATGTATTCCATGTATCTTCTCTCCACAATGATTTGGGAAAATAAGTTGGGTGTTTCCCAAATCAGCCCGAAATGCATCTTGAATCATTGATCCTTACTCATCCAATTGTAGTGGGGGCATACCCTTTATTATATTAACACTTGCATCATCATATTAAATTATAGTTATAATATTAATTAGTATTATATTATAATAATAACAAAATTCTATTAGCACTTGTTAAAGAGACAAATTAATAATTAAAACTAAACTGAATAAATAAGTTTACGTTTTATTTTAAGAAATAATTTAACTTATTTGTGTTATGTTTTTATAAAATTATTTTGTGATTGAATAATAAGAAGATATTCATAAAAAATTACATAGAAACATAAATCTATGTATTTGTGCATTGAATTTCAAATTGACCCATTTACATTGACAAAATAATTATCTTATTTTATGTTTTTGACAATGATTAAAAAATAATTAAGGACCTAATACAATATAGTTAAATTATTCTAATTTATATAGCATACTTAAAGTTTTAATTAAAATTTAAAAGTCATTACAATATGAATAATCAAGTGTTATTATATAACATATTTATTAGTTACTAGAGACTAGAGATGACATGTGTCTTTTTTCTAGTTGCATTTATAAAAATGGTTGAGCGTTCCCTAGATTTGCCTGAAAATCCTCTCTGGTCCTAATACAATATAGTTAAATTATTCTAATTTATATAACATACTTAAAGTTTTAATTAAAATTT
Organism: Cupressus sempervirens; assembly: GCA_028749045.1. Classification (NCBI taxonomy): domain Eukaryota; kingdom Viridiplantae; phylum Streptophyta; class Pinopsida; order Cupressales; family Cupressaceae; genus Cupressus; species Cupressus sempervirens. Next base: position 325,338,560 of record CM053789.1, read on the forward strand.
AAAAGTCATTACAATATGAATAATCAAGTGTTATTATATAACATATTTATTAGTTATTAGAGACTAGAGATGACGCGTGTCTTTTTTCTAGTTGCATTTATAAAAATGGTTGAGCATTCCCCAGATTTGCTTGAAAATCCTCTCCGGTCCTTAATCTAAGTTGATCAAATGGCACTACTATGAGAATAGCGATTTTACACTTGATCATGTTTTCCACATGTCTTGTTTCGAAGGCAATTGGAAAAGCTAGTTGCTTGTTGCCAAATTTGGCCTGAAAAACATCTAAAGTCATTGATCTTTGTTCATCCAACGGTCATTGCAGCATCACCTTTATAATATTACTAACATAGTTCTTAAATATATTAGAATATTTCTAATTTTTAAAATGAAATAGTTTTTTAATGATACTTTAAATTTGATTGTAGATAAGCCCATACAATGGAGAATTAAGTCTGATTGTGAAAGTAACTATTGATTATGTTCCACATATTCTATTATTCTGCACTTCTAGTGCTGAAACCAAACATTGAAGTAAGTGTCAAGTGATATATTAATTAAATTGATTGTTAAATGTGAAACCTCAATATGCTAATTTTAATTCAATGTTAAAGGATATATTTTGTTTCTTAACAATTTAATTGAAAGATTCAAAAATGCCAAAATCTTGCATAAGTAAGCATAACAATGAAATATAATTTTATATGGAACTCTAGAAATTTCATTGATATTCTTTAAAAATTACAATCTAAGGTAGACACATGTACAGTGATTGTAATTGATTAAAAAAAATAGAATGTGAAACCAGACTACAAGGGAAAACCCTAGTACTACTATACTACTCATTGTAGAAAGTATGAGACCCGACTAAGGTTGTGAATTCTTCTAGCCACAGGTTGTCTTGTGCCACTTCATCCAGATTATACCATTTTCAGAGAAAATTCTAGCCAGTTTATGCCCATTTCTTATGGTTCTTCAACTACCCAACAATCAGGTCCAACAAAAATGTTTGCAGGGTCACATTCTATCTAGGTTCCAGAAGTTTGTGAATTTCACTCACCAAGGAATCCCCACCCCTAATTTTGCATGAGCAACAATATTAATGTCATCACCCAAGTATTCTGTTTTAAAATTCTTCCTCAAGAGCAAAAAAATGTCAAAGCTTTCTTCTTCGAGGTCAAGTAGAGATGTTAGAAAATGGGACCTAATGTCAGTGTTGACACGATACCTATTGTCATTCTCCAAAAACTCGTGCCCTAGAACCATTTTCACAACATAAATAATGAAATTCACATTGGGAACAACCTCATTGCAAATTGATAAGAGGTTTTCATTAGGGATGTCATATAAAAAGGCCTTATGTTCCTCTTCCAATTTGCATGTCAGGTGAATTAGAGTGTCCATCTTAACTATAAAGAAATGACTACCAGTCTACCACACCAAGTAAACTAGACCAAAACTGAACAAGCACTAAAAGTATACCTATTACCAGACTATTGACTACCAAAAATGAGATGAGTAATGATGAAAGAATAAGTTCAATTGACTATAAATAAGCTAAGTGGCTAAGAAATGGTTCCTTTATATTATCTAGCTTCTAGTTCAATTATTTTTAATGATTAAATCTTTGCAAATCTTCAACATAAATACAAGTTTGTGCCAAAAAATTTGTAATGTGTGTGAAGCTGATGGAAGAGGGAATGCCACTAACAATGACAAGACATGTATCTACTATCCACTACAAGTGGTATAGGAATCATGTCACCATTCCAGAGATTAGAACAAGCTTGAGGCTTCATTTGAGATATTTTGCCTAAAATAAACCTTCAACCATTGTTATATTATCATTGGATGATACTCTATAAATTGATGTTACTGGTTGGACACGTATGTTGGAGATATTATATATTATTAGAAACATTTCCAAAAAAGCCATTACTTCATACATCAATTCCTGCTCGCATGCCTCATGTGTAGTATGTACTATGTACTAGTACTAACTAGTAAGTACTTACTGGGATATGAAATTGTGATTGACACAAATTTAGAAAGTAATAATTAAATACATCACCTGATTATTGTAAAATAAATAGAGCCCAAAAGAAAACACCATGCCCACTAAAATATCAAATGTCAATAAAAGGGGTTTACTTTGCATTATATTCTTTGTATCTACTTTACATTTCATCTTCATATATATATATATATATATATATATATATAGTATACCAATAATGGTTGTCATTTTCCTAAAAAAGGGAAGCGAAAAAGCTTCAAACTGTTACATTTTGAATTCATACACTTTTGATAATATGTTTTACAAAATAAACTCTAACTAAACTGACGATTCTTTATGTAACACTTCTTTTATCCTACAAAACATCCCAAAAGCCTTGAAGTTCCAATTTTGCTATTCCATCACATTTGCAATTTGTTCTTCAAAATTAGCAAGGTTAGGACCAATTTCAATGAGTATCACTCAAAGTTCTATCTTTTCTTGCTCCTTTTTGAACTCTTTGATCGCGTCCTCGAGATTAGTAGAGAGAACCTACAATAAGTCCAATAGTAAGATTAATTTGTTCCTCATCCTCCTCTAGAGTCAAATCTGGGTTGACAACAAGGCTTGGATTTTCATTCGATGATCCCTCTTCCATAGGTAGTCCCTATTTTGACAACCAACTACTTTTTTGATAATGGAAACCACTGAGCAGGATGTTTACAATTTAAAGAATGTATTTTCAACTAGATTCCACTATGCCATAAATGCAATAGGACATTCCACATACATGTCATCTTATAGAAACCTCACTTTCTTATCACTCTTTGATTTCTAAGTGTAATCTTTTGATAATTTGACAATTGATTTGAAAAACATACAATTAATTTCTATTCGTTGATTCATTGAGTAATCACATCATTTTCTAACACATTCACCAATACATTATATATATTTTCAATAGATAGGAAAAATTACCTAATCATTCTTTTTCTTCCAATAAATGAGAAAATTTGCCTAATCAAATATATATATTTTCTCAATGAATACAAAAAATCACCTAATGCAATTTATATATACATTTTCTAATAAATGAGAAAAATTACCATATAGAATATATACTTCTTGTATCAAAAGGGACAAAATTGCCTCAATTTTATGAAATTTTGTAATGCTTAGAAAAAATCACATCTAACATTAAAATTTTCCTAACACTGAAAAAAAATTTGGCAACAAAAATTAATTTCCCCTTGAAAGTAATGTTGGATTCGCCACAAATTTATATTTTTTACAGGGAGGGAGTTTCTTATAGTTATCCCTGGCATTGACATGAAGATTATAACATGGAAATCTGAATGTGGAAAGGTAATTATGTTGGACTGGTCCTTATACCTCCTAATGCAACTGAGAAAATTGTTTTATTTAGAAGACTTCACGAATTTCTAAATATCTTATTCAGAAGACTTCACAAGTTTTTGAATATCTTATTCAAAAGACGTCAATTATTTATAAATATCTTATTCGTCTACTTCTACTAGTATTTTTCTATATGTATCTAATTTTTCTAATTGTTAACCTACTATAAGTGTCTAAATATTGTTACTCCTTGACCACATAATGTTCTATGTCCAACTATATATAATTATTAATTGATATGGTCCAAGAATGAGGATATTAACATAGGTGCACATGCAAGTCAAATTATTTGTCAATACATTTTTAATCTACTAATTTTTGGAGTGATTGATCTCAAGTTTTTGCTATGAGCAATTGAAGAATTTCATGGTTGCAATCCTTAAATAAGGTTCTATAACTAATATTTCATTTCATGGGTTGGTCAAGTTATCATGTCGATTTCTTTGTTCTTATATAATAACTGATGGAAAAAATATGAGAGGCTTTTTTCTTTATTTTTATTTTGGGATCTCATAAATATTTAGCTCTATGTTAAAAATTTACACATGTATGCAAAATTCTAAAATAATACTGGAGTAAACATTGTGATGTCTATCAATTTTATTGTTGGAGTCAAGTGGTGTTGTTATACTTGCTTATTCATGAACTAGAAAAATACTTTAGCATGCCCATTGCACTATGTCAAGATATTGAAAATTTATTAACAAATGTTCATAATTTAGTAATTTACTAAGAATTATGGGTATATGATTGTAGCAAATTTGTTTTCTAGTTGCATGCTTGTTTCAACATGAGTTGGAAAGTGTCTGCAATGATAGGTTTTGTAATCCTCCACCAAGAACATGGAGGCCATCTTTGGTGTTAGAAGTGGAATTGAACTAATTGATGTGAATGAGCACTTAAATCTTTTCTATAAGATATTGTTTAGTTTGTTCAAACTCAGATCACGATTCTGCATCATCATTTGTATAATTGTTTTGACAATAAGGAGTAAATAGTTTCAATATTGAAGGGTAGTCATGGTTATTGCTATTGGATCACCACAAGATAGCATATTCTTATTTTAAAGAATCTTTTGTAATCCTCACATTCATTCAAATAGTGGCTAACATTTTTACTATTGTTTTAGAATTGAATTCAAACTCAATGAAAACTGAAGACATCAGTTGAAGACAAAAAAATTTACTGAGAAGACAATACAACATTCATACATCCCCTTCAAACATACATCAAAATTCTATAAGATAGATGACAAGCTACTCATGTCAAATCTTCATATAAATAATTCTTAAACACAAAAAATGTCAAGGTAATTTAAGTAGATCCATACTATAGGTCATAGTAAATTTACCTGCCTCCATTTAAGTGAAAATTCATGTTCATGTTTTGTGGTACAATTAAGTGTGAGAGTCATTGTCTTCCCACATCCTTCAAGCTATTTCATCTAAAAAATTTGTCTAGTCATCTCTATCTCGTTGATTCATCCCATAAGTCTCAAGAATTGGTACATTTATCATAGCATGACTGTCATCATTGTCTAATTCCACTTTAGATGGAACGCCATCCTCCACGGTAATGGAATTGTGTAGTATGGTTCATGCTAATACAATATTTTTTTGAGCCATGATATTATAGGATGTTGCATGCTTCAGGATAGGAAATCGTTGCTTCAAAATACCAAATGTACGCTCTATTACATTCCTCAAAGAGGAGTGTCGGTGGTTAAATAACTCTTGAGGACTAGTGATCAGGTTCAATCTATAAAATTGTTTTAGGTGGTAACAAGTACAATGATATGGAGTGAGAAATCTAGGCACATTTGGGTATCCAACATCAACTAAATAAATTTTCCTACACAAATATAAAAAAAGTTAGTCAAAATATAGCATACAAGTTTAGATTTCATATAATCATATAAAATATGAATTAATATACTAGGAGGAACCACAAGTGGATCTACTCTAGAGAGAGCCGAAGCAAGCATCGAACTATCTACAATAGACCCTTCCCAACCAGTAAGAAGGTATTGAAACTTATAGTCAAATGAAAAAACACCTAAAACATTATGTGAAAAGTAATCTTTTTTATTGCAATATTTTGCTTGGTTGTCCACTTCAATAGTAACTAGCACATGGGTTCCATCAAGTGCACCAATACAATCTAATACAAATAATTTTTATTATCAAATACATATTAGTATTATTTAATTCTATAGCAAAGAAATACATGTCACTACGATATTTACCTTGAAGAAAGGATCAAAATGATCCTTCCTAGTGATTTATAGAGGAGTGGTTGGAGTAGGGGTAAAAGATAATCTTTATGTAATTCTAAGATAGTCTTCAAGACATTGTGGAAGTATTGACTCACTGTCTCTTTCAAGTGACCAAAGTTATGGCCAATCTTATGATTCCTTCAATTGTGTCCAAGTATATGCAAGAACATCACAAGTTCTTCTTCTAATGTTATGCTTATTATATCTTGAATGCTCCCTTTTTGTCTTAGAATTTTGGCCAATCAAAAGAAGGCTAGTCTACTCATGCATATTTGGTCATGGAAATCTGTGTGATTAGAATAGATAATGCACTTATAAAAAGGACATGCAACTCTTCTTCGCTTATGTCCTTGTCTTCTACCTTCTTCAAAAGATGCTACTATTTATACAGCAAGGGTGACAAGCAAAACAACAAGCAAGTGCATGACCTTCAACTTCCTAACAATGGCTCCTTGAACTTTGACATCATAAATAGGATCCATTGAATACTTAGAACCACAATATGGGCAAATTATTTCAGAAATATACAACAAAAAGAGAGAAAAATTATGAAAGTAAGGAAGCATAACTTATTCTCCCAACATCCAACAATAGTAAGAGTAGTAAATGCAAGTAGAGAAACTTTCATGCAGATATTGGTTTAAAATTAGTATGAATATGGAAGATGCTATCCTATTTTGACATCATAGTTTGAATTTTAGAATATATTGAGTCATCAATATCCCTTGTGTTATGTGATTTATCATCTACAAATATATTATTAATATTATTATATGTTTAGATCTTATTACTTAGCCTACAGTGGAATGAAGAGCTCTCTAAACTAAATGAATGGACCTCTTGCCATTGGTTCAAACTCTTTGTTTGAATCTTCCTCATACAGAACAACAATAATTATGTTTTCTTATGGTTATTGATCATACAAAACAACAATAGTTATGCAATATCTTCTTATGGTTATTGACCAAGCATTTATATAAATAAAACAACAATAGTTATGCAATATCTTCTTATGGTTATTGATCAATCATTTATATAAATAAAACAACAACAGTTATGCCATATTTTCTTATGGTTATTGACCAAGAATTTATATAAATAAAACAACAATAGTTATGCCACATCTTCTTATGGTTGTTGATCAAGCTTCTATATAAATAAAACAAAATAATTATGCCATATCTTCTTATGGTTATTGATCAAGTATTTGTAAAAAATTCATAAGACAAAGACCAATAGATTCAAGATACCCAAATGAAGCTCACACTCAAAACAAGGTTCCAACCAACCTATACATTTGGCAATAGTCTTTTAGAAAATTGACCAAAATTGTTATTGCATCCTCTAATTCACAACTTCTCCAAAGTTTTGTTTGTAACCACAACTCATTTTTGTTCCCAAATAAAAGAGTAGTTCCCAATGCAATCCCATACATTGACAAATCTATGTCATACTACATTTGTGAAATAGAGTGGAAAGGGGAGAAATGATGAAACAAATTGGAAACAGGAAGATGATGAAATAGAGGTTGGAAGAAGTAATAGATAAGCACAACGTCACATATATTTTAGAGTCTAATATATTATTGAGTCATTGTCCCTTCTAAACCAAGATTTCTTACAACCAAAACTTAAGGTGCCTAAGATTTCCAAGGCAATTTGATAAGGACGATGTACTAATTTTTTCCTTTTTGTCAACATCACATCTTCCCCATATTACAAGTTTTTCCAGCTCATTTAATTGTTCTAAAGACTGCACATTCTTTTAGTTCCACTTCATGAAGATGCAACTCTTTCAATTTTGAATGAGGCTGAAATTCACAATTAATTAGATTGAATATTTTTCCCTCTTAGACAAATGTTATTCTAAAACATATAGAAATAATACAAATACTTGTTTTCCCTCATACGAGCTGAAAAGACTACACTTTTTTCCTTATAATACATCTTGGTAGATGTTTACATGACATCGATGCTGTCCATATGAGGCTCTCTTCAATTTTTGATGTATGTATGGTAAAAAGAAAGAAAGTATTTGTTATTCCTTAGTAGGACACTCCCTCATGTGTTCATTGGATTAATAAACTTTGAACAGATTTCAATATATTTGAACAGGGGAAAAAGAATAAAAATGCAGTGAGATGTATGTTAGCTAGACATTCGATAAAAATCATACTTAAGATACATCTGGCCACAAGACTTAAGATACATGTTGCAAAATTTTATTACTCCTAGATAGAATAAAATCTTGAATGATGTTTCAAGATCAATGAGATGGGGTAAAATCTTGAATCAAACAATTGCATCATGCTTAAGGAATCCAAGTTGGTTTGCCTCACCTTAGTTGCTTTTCTAGCATGCATTTTGTAAAAGTCTTTATAATGTTATTAAGTTTTAATAAGTAAGTGATTATGCAAGAAAGTTATCCTTAACTATTATTGACATGTATAGAATAAAAACATATTATTGACATGTATAGAATAAAAATATATTTATCTTCTATACAAGGAAGTTTTCTCTCTTATGGGAATGAAATTAGGATGATGGATGGATTGTAGGAAGATGGATGGTAATAGAACTTTAGAAGCTTTGAGAAGTGCAATGTTTAAATAGAGAAATATTGAGTAGTCAAAAATTTGAAACACACATAAGGTATAACTGTAGAAGAACATTACAAGTGCATAGGTAGATGGTACTAAAGCCATGATAAATTGGTTTCAGATGCCTTAACAGTCATATATGGAAGCTTGAAAATCTTATCCTTTAATTAAATGTACATTTCAACACAAAGATTTTGTAAATGTATCTGGTTCTTGCTTCCAAGACACTATTTCAACTTAACAACAATTGATTCAACTAGAAAGCTAACAATTTGGAGATGATGCTTGGCAAATGTAGACTTTGATATTTGTGAAATGTCATGTTGTCTGGCCCTGATGTACTTGCAAATCAGCCTAGATCCTATTTAGCCAAAATACCTTAGAAGCAATGAACAAAATAGTGTTGTGTTTTGTTTCTATCAATGACAAATTAGCAATTTGTTAATTTTTTTTGTTTAGCTAATTGGTTCTATATGTGAAGATATTTTCTATAGTTGACTTCCTATTATAAATTTATTCAACTGGCTCTAAACATGTGTAACAAACTAGGGGCTTTTAGAAAAAAACCAAATTCTACTATCCAATTTGTCTTTCATATACTTTAAAGATATTCCTTACTGCCCTTAAATTATTAGCCTTGTTTCTTACTAAACTGTTTGTTGTCATAACTAAAACTGTAGGAAATATCAAGCCTAGTGGAAGGATTATATCTTAGGATACACATAAATTTCCAAGCAAAGGATTCATCATTGCTGAACAAAATCAGTTGAGTTTGCCAGTTTCAAGCAAGACTCTGTAGGGATGATCATCAACTTATTAGCTTACTATATGTTATCAAAAATTGCTTAGGTAGTCCTATCAAACAACATTAAGAACAAATATAGTATATATCATTTACCAAACTTCTAGACTAACGATTGGGATTAGGAGTGAAATTCCTTGCTAACATCCCCAACACCAATTTGCCTACACTATAGAAACAAAAAGCTGAAACAATTTTTTTTTAACAATGACATATTCAAAATCCATGTGTAATGTTTTCTAAGAAAACAAAGAATCCATGATAATCTTCTTCTTTCCTATGGGGGAAAATAGCTCATCATGATTTATTTTCTTGTTGCAAAAATCCTTTTATTGTAAGTCTTGTTGTATTAAAAGTTTTAGACTTATCTCCTGTTTGCTAAGAAGAGTTCAAGAATTAAAGTTCAAATGATTTGATGGCATGCCTTCCCAGTTAATGATATCAAATTTCAATAGTCCATAATGTTTATTGTGCTATTTCTTAATTTGATTGTTTATTTTCACACGATCTAATCCTAAATAATAGCGATAAATATGCCTTCATAGTTTCTTTTGATAGAATACACACACTTCAACCTTTCATCTAGTTCATCCAGAACCAAGTGATGGATCTTTACATATGAACACACATACGTATGTATGCTTTCATGTTCTTCTCGAGGTTCCTTAACCTAGCCTCTGACTTGTATGAGTTAGGATTGGCATCTTGTATTACTGATACACATTTTTCTTTTGATCATTGTTTAGTGGAATGTAGAATTAACACCCTAGTTTTTAAATATGCAACAAGATATCTAGGATAGATTTGAGATCTTTCATTTAATGTATGCTTAGTTTCTTTTTAGTCATATTATTGATCATATGCATTCAGAATGAACATAAGGATTTTTACCTTTTGGGGAAAGTGTTCTAACATAGTGTTAGTTGGTGCTTTGAAACCCCAATTTTCAACTTGAAAATCTAGTTTTTTTAATGGCCTTTCCTTGGTTTCCTTTAATTCTCCTCTAATTTATATTGGAAATTTTGTGTAAGGTAGGGTTCAGATGAAAGGTTAGGTCAACTCACCAGATTTATAATAGTCTCAAACTAGTATGAAGTGGTTCTAAACCACTTTGTACCATTTGAATTGGTTTAGAAGTTCAGAGGTTCACCTTGTCAAGTTTCAAATGTAGTTAAGTACCTCAAGGATTCATATTTATATTGACTCCATCATTGATTAAGATCTCAAAGTTCATATGTTCAGAGGTGCACACCTATGTTTAGTTTTCAGGTCAAAGATTTAGATTCTAAGTTGAAGTTCAAGTTGTCAAAAGGGTGTGTCTCTGATTTGAAGTTCAAAGTTCAATTTAAAATGAAAGATTACTAGTTTCAAGTCTCGAAGGTGCAAATTTATTAAAATCCAAAAGTGAGAAATCATAATGATCTTACTAGATGCAAAAAGTCCTCAAGCATTGACTTCATTACCAAGATCTGATAGAGTGGTGAGAAATTCAAAGTAATAGTTCTAGAGTTTTCTATAAAATCTAGCTGGGTTAAATTCTAAGGTGGGGTGACACTTGTACATGGCACATAGATCAGTCCAATAAACCTGGTGATAATAGATTGTGGCATAACTTCTTAGTGAAAAGGCATCAGATGGAGTCTTAAAGAATAAGCAATTTAGATTCCAACCCCTATGAAATTGGATGCCACTCACTATGCAAAATGCAAAGAGTCTACTTGAGAAATGACAAACATGAAAGTTTTCTATTTCTAAAAGCCAACACATGGACAAGACATCTGACTATTTAAAAGCCCCGTGGATGTGTCCTTCGAAAACTTCCTAATATTGTCAAAACTATTCCATGTTGCAATCACAATAGCTCCATAGCCATTTGACAACCACAAAATCAAAAAGATGATGTCTCTTGTTGTTGCAAGGGATTAGTTTAGAGGGACTTCATGCCCTCTTCAGATAGAGAAACACCTGAATTATGCATCGCGCAACTGGGGCCCCGAGGGATAAAGATCAGAACAAACGAGGAGAGGATGGCACACAATGAAGTAAACCCCACCAATTTTTGGGTTTTATTATATGTGGAATCCATGAAGATATCGGTGTCGAATTGTACATGGAAAGCACACCAACCATTTGACAAAATGTGAATACCGCCATGGAGATAAATTCTGAAGGGAAAGGCATGTGGATTATACGCATTGCTTGTCAACCACAACATCCAAGTATGATTCAGATAGTGAGGAATGTCTTATTTCAATATGGAGTTGCCATATGTCAAGGATACTCGAAACTAGAGTTGAATCTTAGCATGGACATTTTGTTCAATCCATGCATAAAATATGCTCGACAACGCATGTAAGCCATAGTCACAAAAGAATGAAGACAAGTAGAGTGCTCAACCAAGGTCATCAAGGAGGGGATGAACGTCAAAACAAATCGAGCCTCTATACTTGTAAGGTTGGGGGAAACACAAATTTGCACATAAACAGTAAGAAGGCCTCGATATGATTGAAAAACACAAAGATTTGTGGAGCAGAGCCAAGGAGTAGTCGTAAAATATTTGACAAAATGCTTGTGGGCATCCCTATGGTATATCCATGAGCACATTAGGACAGTGATAAAAGCTTTCCAAAAAGAAAACAAGAGGGGTCGGTTTTCCTTGTTGCAGGTTGCTGTACGACCACATCACAAAGGGTCTGGCTTAACCATCACACACTAAGCTTTGATCGTTTAAGTGGCTGGTGTGGGCCCATCTAACATTCTGTCTCTTTTCCGCTTGTTTTAACTCTCCCCGAGGATAGTGACAGCTGCAGTTAGCGAGTGACACCGACAGCTGCAGTTAATTTGAATTTCATTTTTAAGTTTGCACTCCTGCCTGTCAAAAGGAATTATTACTTTGCCCGCTCATTTCCAGTCCAATCAGAGCATTTGAAGCCGAATGGACAGGGACTGAAAGCATGGGAGTTTTGTGAGGAGGATTTAGGACACTGCATCTATCATCCTGGGCCTCCAGTTCCTCCTCCTTGCTTTCCATATTTGCGAGACAGCGAATGAATCTGTCTGGGTCGCACTTGATAAAGAGCTTTTTTCCAATTTTCATTTTATTTTTGGGCTCTCTATCATATGACAACTCCTCTACATGTTGGCTCTTGTTGAAACTTGACTCTGTTCTATACATGTTTTCTATTCTGTTGTTTCTTTTTTAAAAAGATGTTCACTTCTATTTGGCAACAACCGCTGTTATTCTCACCCTCAAACGTCGTTGCTAGATCAAATCTATGCATATCATTTTGTACCGAAACACAAAGCGAATGTAGCTCCATTTGTATGGAGAACGATTCGATTTTTTAAAAAAAATTCTTTCAATTTTTGAGCTTAATTAATTTTTGAAGTATGATAAATTGATTGAAAAGATATTATATAAATATTTGGCAAGTTATTTTTAAAAATTTATTATTATTATTAAAAGAATAATCTAATATACATTGTTTTCTATATTTTTACAAATCATTTTTATTTCAAATTTTCTATAAGATTTGTCATTTTTGAAAATTGTAAATTTTAATTCATATAGAAAGAAGATTATTATTTATTATACTTTTAGAATTTGCTAATTGTTATAAATTTCAATGGAATGTCTAAAGCTACCATCTTTTACATTAAAATATGTTAATATACAAGCAATCACAACTTAGTGTGCAATAGGTACGCCATAGTATACATACATTTTTTTAATTTTAAGACATTAATAGATTATTATATTTATTTATAATTATTTGAATAGAAACATTATTAAAGAGGAATATAGTTTACTAAAAATGATAATTGTTTGGATAATAACTTTCATGGTTAAAAAGAACATAAAAGTGTAAGTTTTTGGTCTAGATGGAATAGGGAAGGCCTAAATCCACAGTTGTCATTCAAAAGAATAATCAAAATAATGAAGAGTTCTTTAATCATTTATCTCAAGAAATAGCCTCCCAATTCTTAGTGAGGTGTTTTATTTCCTTCTCCCAATAGTCAGAGTGTCCATCTATCCATCTACACTTGATCTTCATCACTATCATCCTAGTTCTTATGTAGAACCCTCTTTCCCAACCTTCTCTTTCCAAACACATATTTTTATCATAAGACCATCCAAAATCCTACATAAGGAGGTCAAAGAAAAATTGAACTCATCAATAGAGATAGTACACATGGTCTAGTTCATAAGGAAAACTTCATTTAGAGAGGAATACTAAAGAGGTAATGCAAATAAGATAATGTAGAAGAAGAAACCCACCCTTATAATCAAATTTAGCAGATGTAATTATATAGAAATGAAATATATCTCCTGTAGTGACTCTACTTTGTTATGTAAAAATATAGTTGAGCATATGATGGTTGTTAAGGATGTCCAACTACAAGTAGGGGAAACATTGAGGGAGTGGATGCACAAGTTGCGCTTTCAGTGGAAGTCAATTTTTTTTTTCAAACAGAGGTTGCCCTAATTCATTGCAATGGGAAGATATTAGATGTGGATACTGGGCATTTGTTTCATCCCTACCTGCTTGCATATCTCTGTTCACACTTCAGCTTCATAATGGATATCGTGAATAGTAATAATCAAGTTGATCGTCCTTCATAGAGTGTTAAATATAATGTTGAAGTCTCTCTCTATATATACATATATATTCTCTTCATCTAGTCTCTCTCGATCTATATTTATCTTTTGTATCTCTCTATCTCTCTCACTCCATATTCATTCTATCTGTATCTTCACTCCATCTCTACTATCATGTATATGTATCTACCCCTACCTCTCCATCCCCTCCTCATATCCCTCATGTTTTCTCTCTCTCTCTCTCTCTCTCTCTCTCTCTCTCTCTCTCTCTCTCTCTCTCTCTCTCTCTCTCTCTCTCTCTCTTCGTTAGATATTAGAAATCAGTGGTCCACAATTTTTGAGAGCTATGGATGACCATTAAAACTTCTATGGCCATATATTGTTTGAAATGTCCCTTTACTGATTTTTCATGGTATTTCTAGCCTCAAATTAGATCTTTAAAATCAAACAATCAATATTACAAAGATCTGCCAATTTTTCAATAAAACCCAAATCGGGTATGTCCAAATTAGTGCCAAAAAAATTTCACAACTTCACAAATTATTAATAAATCTGAGAATGGACATTTGTACAGAAATTTCAGCAGCATAACAGCCTACAAAATGACATTTCCAGATTTGTATAGCTTTAACACAACAGCTCACAAATGTAGGACAAAACTATGCTCAATCGGGCTCCCGAAATTAACACACAATGCCCGAAAACACCACAAAAACACCCATTAACTATCTCAGAAGTTTAATCACGACCCAATACATATATTCAGCTCTATTTTAACATCTTAAAGTCTGAAATACAGCAGCAACCCAAACTGATATGAAACACTCAACTGAAAACACCAAACTCAAACCAAAAACAACCCCGAAAACCCACAAATCGGCACTATTCAGCACAAAGGCAAACTCTGTATGAGCATGCACATGGAATGGCTTCAAACTCCCGTCTTTAGCCTTCTTGGAAACCTGCAAACTCCCGTTCTTGGGTCTCCTTCTCCACAGGTTTGGCAGCCTCTGAAGAACAACAAGAAAATTAGCAAAAATCAAGTTATGGAATGAGCCCCAAAATGCCTCCAAACCCCTTAAAAGAGGGCATAACTGTAACTCACGTCCAAGAGAGGTTAATGAAACTTATTTTAATAATAATTTTCATTTATTAGTCCAACGGTTTCCAAAGATTAACCCCCTTTTTCCGAAACTTCACTTTCTTGGGCCTGCCTGCCTTAGCAAAGATTTTCTTTTTTAATTATTTGAAAAGGGGACATGACAAGTTCTCCCCTCCCAATCATTGCTTTTCCTCAAGCAATGGCTGAACAATAAACCAATCAATCCACCTGGATCCCAAATGTAGTCATGAACTATACTACTACCAATTAACACAGGCTCCTGCAATATCCTCTGCAATATGACCAAGAGGAATCCATAATCAAATTGACAATTATAGCTCAACCAAACTCCGAAATCACCACTACCACAATCAAAAACCTATGAGGCACAAACTCTTAGAACATCAGAACCCAAGTAAAGTGGACAAATCAAACTACCAATACAGTAAATACCATCAACGCATCCCACTGGCCTATATGGAATGTACAATCCAACTCTGCAACAATGGTGAACCCTCTCGAATGAAACTGTACCAAGTATGGAGAATCCACACACTGTACAACTCCTGCAGTCAACACAACTCTTTAAATCATCGGCCACTATCTCATAACCATAACTCCCATACACTGCTGATGGTGAAAAGACATTACAAGATAAAGAGTAAGAAATGGAATCCAAACCAAATTTGTCTTCCATCAACTCCTCAGCACAAGGATCAAATGCTAACTGATGTACATACCTTGCAATATAATGTTGATAAAAAAAACCAACCTCAGTCAACAGCTCACCATGAAGAAGTGATACAACCCACTGTGACTGATCACCAGCTAAGTCAAGAGATGTCATAGCCAAAGGAGTAGAATCAATAACAACACCTGCTCTAAGTCATGTATTATCAACCTGTCAATTGTAGGACCTATCACCATGTCATGCCCATCACAACTCTCATCGCGAGGCATCAAACTATCCCATAACTGATGATAAGCACTAGGAACCAAAGTACATCTTTGTATCATCATCTCATCAACATGGTCATCAAAGGTAGATAGATGAGCATACCTCACAGTGTAATGCCGATAGAATGCACCAATCTCAGTCAGTGGCTCAGACTGCAATCCAGATGTAACTAACTGCAATCGATCATTAACCAAGTTGGAACTGACTACTACCTCTGAAGACATTGCGAAGGGAGTAGTATTACTAGTAGGAACCATGCCAACTATCAGCTCACCAACGTCATACATGGTCTTTGATACAACATCTCTAGTCTTCGTGCCATTAGTACTAGAGGTCACCACCATGTCAGGCACACCACAAAAATCTGCTACAGCACCCAACTCAATTGAACCTGACTCTAGTGGGAATGAACCTGATATGCCAATGTTAGTATCAAGGATGGATGCATCCCCATCTCCACTGTCTCTAACAATCTCGGCCATGGACATCCTCGGATCACCAAACACCACAGCTTGTGACTGTATAGAATTAGGTAAAGACTGTAGTCGCTCTAACTCCATGGTCACCTTAGCCAAATGAAACTGTGACTCCTTGAGAGCCAACTGTGTACTCTCAAGAATCTCAGAAGTCACCTCAAGCTGCTCAGTAAGCTCACTCACCTCATCTTCCTTGGCCAACAATGCATCATATGCTGTACTGCCCCACTCCATAAGATAATCTCTTTCGGCTACCAACTGCATATAATTTTGTCTCAAAATCCGAATAGCCTCCCATAAAGAGTGGTTCTCTGTCAAGGAAAGATAACTTCCTCCCTGCTCATCACTAGTAGGAGAACCCCATCCATAAACTGCTAACAACTGACGAGCAGCATCGAAATGTTGGCAAGTGATAGTAATGTCTTGGTCACTAACTCTCAACTGATTAGACACATGATGGCACTGGCTTGACTGTCTCCTACAAACCTCCTCTAATGCACTGTCTGAAGGAATGTCCTCAAAGTTACTAGTCTCTAGAGTATTACCATCCATATCCTTTGAATCAAATCTAAAGCTCATATCAACATACGGAGTATCAAAAACATTAGCATTGCTGTCCAACTCCTCTGTACCCAAGGAAACTAAGTCTTCAAAACTGCCCACTACATCCTCCTGGATGTCATCAATGCCAATATGATCCTGGGACTCATCTATACACACTGCCAAATATGAAATATCATCAACACATTCGAGCAAGTATGGTCGACTGGATATATGAACAAAGCCCAACATTGGTGTATAAAAACTAATACCAACATCAAACAAGATACTGGCACAAGAAAAGACAACACCGTGTAATCTGCTAATCAAATCCATGATAGCACCCAAACAAACACTGCTACCAAAAAGTGTTAAAGATCTCCAATCAACTGAATCCCAAATGCCAATAAAACAATCTCGAGTCCATATCCGTAAACTAGAATCAACTGGTAACTCAAGCAAACTCCTCACCTGAGTAATATGACCAATACCAACTAACTCCACATACCTGTCATGATTAGATAATGAAGTTACAATACTATCTTGGTTCACCTTCAGCTGGCTGGACAAATCATGTGAAGTACTACCAGCCTTAACCTCATGTGATGAAGCATCTAATTGTGCCTGGTACTCTTTCTCAGCAAAGTCATGAATGCTCAATGTCTGCTCATCTCTACCAGGTATATCACCATCCTGCACAACAACATCCTCATAATCATCATCTAAACCCACTACACTGTAGTCACTGCCTGTTGTAACTATACCATCTTGAATACCTGTGGCATCACCCTTTGATGACCTGTAAACAATTGTCTCAATTTGAGTATCAAGTTGACTGTTACTATCAATCTGTGTGATATCCTTTCCCACCACCTCCTGTGGTAGAGTAGAATCTGAGACCTCTACCTGGCTATCAACTAGTTTCTCAAACTCCTCATGCAAGTTCTTGGGAATTGTGTCATCTTTCCTGTGAGAAAATCTGCCAAATAGAAATCCAGTCAACTTATCCACCTTAGCTGGGTCAGATAACATGTCATTTATACGGTGGTGCTCAACCAACTGTTTAGACATGTCATGGCTTATTTTCATAAGTTTATCTCGAATGTCTAAATAACCATCCTTTCTACTATTTTGACTCTGGCTATCAATTGTCCAAGATCGTTCCCTCTGAGACTCTGTACTATACCTGTCCATTCTGGATAAAGTAGAGTGTAACCCCAATAGGATATAACTTCTTCAAGCACCAAGAACTAACATGCAAATGATTAGAAGTAGCATGCAACCATAGATTTGGACATGCAACTGATTAGAAGCAACATGCAACCACCAAATTATGACATGCAAGATCTGGGTAGTTGTCAAAACTGACATGCAAGATCTGGGTAGTTGTCAAAACTGACATGCAAACTTCTACAACCACCAAATTCACCAAGAACTAACATGCAAATGATTAGAAGTAGCATGAAACCATAGATTTGGACATGCAACTGATTAGAAGCAACATGCAACCACCAAATTATGACATGCAAGATCTGGGTAGTTGTCAAAACTGACATGCAAGATCTGGGTACTTGTCAAAACTGAAATGCAAACTTCTACAACCACCAAATTCACCAAGAACTAACATGAAAATGATTAGAAGTAGAATGTAACCATAAATTTTAACATGCATCTGATTAGAAGAAACATGCAACCATAAATTATGACATGCAAAATCTGGGTAGTTGTCAAAACTGACAAGCAAGATCTGGGTAGTTGTCAAAACTGACCTGCAACTTCTACAAACCCTTAGGCTGGCAAGATCATGGCTCTGATACCACTGAAATTTCCCTTTACTGATTTTTCATGGTATTTCCAGCCTCAAATTAGATCTTTAAAATCAAACAACCAATATTACAAAGATCTGCCAATTTTTCAATAAAACCCAAATCGGGTATGTCCAAATTAGTGCCAAAAAAATTTCACAACTTCACAAATTATTAATAAATCTGAGAATGGACATTTGTACAAAAATTTCAGCAGCATAACAGCCTAAAAAATGACATTTCCAGATTTGTATAGCTTTAACACAACAGCTCACAAATGTAGGACAAAACTATGCTCAATCGGGCTCCCGAAATTAACACACAATGCCCGGAAACACCACAAAAACACCCATTAACTATCTCAGAAGTTTAATCACGACCCAATACATATATTCAGCTCTATTTTAATATCTTAAAGTCTAAAATACAACAGCAACCCAAACTGATATGAAACACTCAACTAAAAACACCAAACTCAAACCAAAAACAATCCCGAAAACCCACAAATCGGCACTATTCAGCACAAAGGCAAACTCTGTATGAGCATGCACATGGAATGGCTTCAAAATCCCATCCTTAGCCTTCCTAGAAACCTGCAAACTCCCGTTCTTGGGTCTCCTTCTCCACAGGTTTGGCAGCCTCTGAAGAACAACAAGAAAATTAGCAAAATCAAGTTCTGGAATGAGCCCCAAAATGCCTCCAAACCCCTTAAAAGAGGGCATAACTGTAACTCACGTCCAAGAGAGGTTAATGAAACTTATTTTAATAATAATTTTCATTTAGTAGTCCAACGGTTTCCAAATATTAACCCCCTTTTTCCGAAACTTCACTTTCTTGGGCCTGCCTGCCTTAGCAAAGATTTTCTTTTTTAATTATTTGAAAAGGGGACATGACATTGTTTTTCACCCATTTTTACGCAATCATTCATTCTCCCAAATAAGTATGTATGACTTGTCTTTTTGAATTATCTTTTGCATTACTATGCTTTTTTCAAAAGTATCTGAGGTTTCCTTTATTTTGTATTGTGTTTTATTTGATGCCTTAAATATACACACACTTGATGAACCACGTTTATTAATTTTACATTTAAAAAATGGATAGAGACTAAAATATTGGCACATTTGAAGTTTTTAAAAAAAAATTTCTTTTATTGATAGGTGACATTATTTATTTAATATAATTTATAAATAGTTTGAGTTATATATCCCTTTTATCTCTATCATTGTACCTCTTTCTATAACTATATTTTTCTCTATATCTCTCCCTCGCCATATTTCAAGTATAAAAAAATCTTGCTAATAAACAATGTAAATAAACAACATAAAATTAGATCTATGTAATTTTATATATATTATAAATATATTAATTTAATAGTTATATAGCTTATATTTAGTTACTAATATTTTGGGATTCACAAGCCAACTAGGATAAAAGCATCTCAGTAAATTGACTTTCTTGCTTCTAGGTACATACTTTATAAACTTTTAATTTTTAAGAACAAGATGCCATTTAAATCCATACCCATTAATAAAGATCAATAGTCAAGAATTTACAATATATAACTAGCTGAGTAGTGTATTAGTTTGTGTGTGTGCTAACTAGATACTTCAGCCATATCACTCATCAACAACACCTAAATATGATAAATGCAAGTCCATTAACTATCCAATAAACACACAAAAAAGTAATTCAAACAAAACTCTTTTGAATAGTAATTTCCTTTCCTATTTGAGATAAGTTCAATTCTAACATCTTACAATAAACTATTTTTATAATATTATTATTATTGATAAGAGGTTGAATTCAAGATTATTTATTATTATGTGTTGTAGTTGACTATTACTATTATTTATTAAGTTCATGTAAACTCGAACCCAAATAAGTGGTTAAAAATTTAGTATTGTGTTCTAGGCTCTTGCCTATTATTATATTATCTTTATATTGAATGAAACTGAATACAATTCTAAATCAAATTGAATGAATAATAATTTTATTTTTTATTTAATGTATGAATGAAATATTTTACTTACACTAAGAAAAGTTCAAAACTTATGACTCTTATCAATTAAATCTCATTTTCACTATATAACTTAGATCTAAATTGTTATATATCTTGATTAGGAAAGTTGTAGTAGCAACAACTTTTATCATCCCACTTTTCTTTAGGTATTGGAATGCTATAGGGAATAGTTGTTTATGATATTATGTAATTCGTAACACAGGGTGTATCTACAATAGGCTTTGGGTTAAATGCTTCAATGAGAGCTTTTCCTTCTACACAGGGGGCATTTACTACATGAGTATTAAGTGAAAATGGTCGTATGATGATTCATCAGCCTAATATGTCTATATATATATATATATAAAGATAACATTACCTCTGCAGTATTTGGCTTGATGGCTTGTAAGTCTGGACGACCATTGAAGAGATCTCATCCATTGAACTCAGAGGTCGTGTTCACACCCACCATGAATTTCATGAAAGACACGATATGACTAGAAATAAGCATTGGGTCTTACACGTAGGTGACCGATGTAATCGAAAGCTAGTTTTAGTGGAGTCATTTTCTCATGGAAGTTGGTCTTGTCGGTGTTTGGTTTTACGCATAAGTGACCGATGTAATATAAAGACCCATGGACCGCAAAGGTCTTGTCCTTCTAAGTTCCACCTCTCTTCCTCAATCTATCCTAACTGTTTCGCCATTGTATGTGCTCACAATTTCTTCGCAACATATGCTTCCTGGCTGTCCCCTAACACTGCCTTCTTCATGCATTCAATTTTGCTTGACCCCTTTCACATTTCCATTTCTTCTTTATTCTAACGAGAGTCTCGTGCTTGGCCATTGATCCTAGTCGAGCCCCACTTCTTTATAATTACTCGCCCTCCCATCACCCAAACTCATGATGTGTAGAATTAGTTTATTCTTGCTTAGTACTATTATTCCCCTCTATCTTCTCTACTTCTGTTGTGGATGTCTTCACAAGTAGGAGATATTTATGTACTTTTCCACTCATGTTTCACAAGTAGTGATTCACATGAATCCATCTCTCTACCCATTCTAGTGCTACAACTTGAACGCTAATGTGCCTCTATTTTTGTTTGTTGAAAAAAATTAATGCTCTTTTCTTGAGAATCTTTTTGCCCCTTTTTTTCTTTTCTCTTGTCTGTTAACCCTCTTTTCTTGAGAAGCTTTTTACCCATTTTTTTCTTTTCTCCTGTCTGGGCCTCCTCCCATTTTTTTGGGCTTATTTTTTCTCAGTGGAAGCAGTTGGAATTTGGGATTCAAGTCAGAGGGAAATAACTGCTCACATCGATTGTTTTCAATCTATTGTTGTTATGGGTATCTGTTATTGTAAATCAATGGTCATATGCATTTATTGTGAGTACTAATTGTTGAAGAGGAATCTAAAATTTTGGAACTCATTTGTTGGAATGCCTAACCTCGGTATTTAAGAGTAATATGAAATTGTGGAATTCATTTTGTGTTCGTGGGATTCGAATACCTAACCTCAAGGTTTCAGAGCAAGTTGATATTTTAGAAATTGATTCAAAAAAGGGGATTGATTCACAAGAGAAACAGATTCAACCAGAGGAAAGGAGAGAGGAGTTTGGTGAAGCTTAAAGCAGGGGAGATGTATGCCTTGGCAGTATCTTAAAATGGGAAGCATGGATTCTCAATTTACAGTGTCCTCCACTCCTCCTCCAGTTGCATATTGGATCTGTCGGAGATCTCTACTCCTCCTCCAATGACCAACACATTGCACTTATCATCTTCTCTATTTTCTCCACTCGCAGGGAGCATATCTTGAAAACAACTCTCACTTTTGTGTAGCAGACATCACTTTAACAAGACCTGCAATCAATCCGCATTATCAAAAAATTCATTGGGAGAAGAGCTATAAAATAGAGTCTTTTTCTGGAATCAACATTGAAAAGTAGTCTCCAACAGTGATGGTTTCTTGGACTTATTCAATATTGGAAATGGTCGTTATGAAGGAGGAGAGAATTGTGCAGA
This sequence comes from Cupressus sempervirens, assembly GCA_028749045.1. Taxonomy (NCBI): domain Eukaryota; kingdom Viridiplantae; phylum Streptophyta; class Pinopsida; order Cupressales; family Cupressaceae; genus Cupressus; species Cupressus sempervirens. The sequence goes on from CM053789.1 coordinate 325,361,142, forward strand.
GAAAGAATGGATGACAGGGATATATTCCATGGTCGTTCATCCCTTTAAACCAACCATCCATCGTTGATGTAAAAAAAGGCCATCGAATTCATATAAGAGAATGCCTATGGCATAATTAACATCATATCTACCTTATTTAACTTTTCAAATAACTTTTTTTTTTTTTGGCTCTCATTTCAATTTGTAAAATTAAAATTTAAGATTAAAAACTTAATACTACCAATATCATTGACTTGAGATTATTTTCTTTCTCCTTGTTTTCCTAATTCTTACTTTCTCTTCTCTTATAGAAATTAAGATTCTCATTTGAGCACATTCAATATTATGATGATAATAAATATTTTGCATATTAAGAAATTTTGTTTGATTGAGCTAAAAAACATGTATGTAGTCACCAAATATTTTTAATTCAATTAGAAATTCTAACATTTTGCATTATATAATATCATAAGATTCCTCTTGTATAAGATTTTCCATTCACTAAGTCACTAACTTTGAGAAGCAAAAGATTGTAGTCTTGATGTTCGGCTTTACTATGTTTTAGTCACAAAACTTTAACCAAAACTTATAGATTAGGTAGCTTGGTAATTCAAATTTTGTTACTATCAATTAGTTTACCAATTCAATTGTATTGTTGGTTCTAAACATGTTGTCTCCAATAGATACTAATAGTAATTAAATATTTTTTTTTTATGTTTATAACTAAAAATACTCTAATGACCTCAAATTATGTGTGCAACATCTATAATTAAAGGACCATTCACAAAGCATTTATTAAGGTAATTGGTTTAGGATTGTAATAAATGTATATCTTTCGAGGGTTATAACTCATATCTCATGAGGTTTATTGAGGAACTATTAGATGCTACAAGAATGTGATACAATGTCTATAATAACCTCTCTTAGTGTCGGGATGATCAATTTTTTTTGAAAGTGGCACATCGATCTCACTTGATCTGAATTCTTGTAGTATTACTCAATGAATTAGTTCACCACTATGCAACTTTGAAATTATTTGTTATAGCATCAATTCATTAGTGTCATTAGCTCTGGATGGGTAGGCAAACCTAGTCACACCCCTAGTTTGACTATAGAGTCACTAGAACATTGTGAGCACTACACACCAAAGTGTCCACAAGGTGTAATAAGCACATTTGAGAAATGATCTTTGAAAGTCATAACTCATTGCCCTTCCTATCTTGTTTGTTCATTGAATTCATGGTCAGTTGGCTTTTAAAAAAAAATTCAAGGGGTTGTTTTGATTTCTGGAAAAAATTTGTGAGGGATTTTGGTTTTGGGGTTGCTTAAATCTTTAAAGGAGTTCAATTCCTTTCTCTTATTGTGATATCAATTTCATAAACCATGAAAAAGATTGTAATGAACAAGGCTAAAATGAATAAGATTTCATAAAACATACAAGATTCCAATGAATGAGATTTTAATTAGCAAGATTCTAATGAACATGATTAATTAAATAAGATTTCAAATACTATACAAATACACATGCGCAACAATTCACAATAATTTAATATATCAAAATATATAATCATATATAAATTTGGTGCATATGTATGTCAAAATATGCATCCATATACAAAATATGGCGCATGCCATCAAAATATGTCCATGAAATAAAGTTTATCCTTAAAATGTGGCATATGCCATCTGAAAATGTGCCCTAAGCCATCCCTAAAAAATTACTATAACCTAGGCTGCTGGAGGATCATCAAAATGGAGCCTTTTCAATGCACTCTCTGAACATGTTAGGTCTTGTATGAACAATAAAGATAAAGTCCTAGTTAGAATAGTTAATTAAATGATTTATACTTATCAAATATAAATTTATTCAAATGTATATTGGTCAATAATGAAAGAAACTTCATTTACCTCTCTCTAAACCTTCCTCCACTGCTTAGGAGTCCTTGCATATATCCTCAACAAAGCAGACACCTCACCATCTTTGACCCAAAGATGTTTTTATGGTTGTTAGATTGATCTACTACTTAACCTATGACATTATTAATGATAACATAATAAATTAAAAATAAAATCAAGAATTCAAATTGTAATTTACATTATGTAAATTTTTAATATGTTATAAATGTTTCTTGAAGGTGTCTTATCTGTTGTTTTCATCACAATATCCTTAGACACAAAATTCCATAGCAAGCTTGAGGATGAATGTTCCATTAATTAATTTTAAAAGAATTAGATGCCTAACAATATATGGTTTGAGGTAAAATAGGTAATCACTTTATTATTTAGTTTCTTTTTGAATTTTTATGAAAAAGGGAAAGCAAATGTCTTTGAATTTATTATCTCAATATTATTTAATTTTTCTTGGATTTGTATGAAACATTCATTTTGTTATGGTGTATGAAATTAATTATTTTTCTCTGTGACATATTATTTACATATAAATTTTGGAAAGGAAGCATGTGTAATAAAAGTGTGGACAAGCACATCAAATCCTAGATAAACTATGTAATATATTTTATTGTACTTATACATCTTTAGTAAAAACTAGCACTAGAACTTAACATCTTTTAATAATAAATGGAAAGAGATCATGTCACATGTCAAGAAGGAAGTTGATTGTTTCAAATAAATTGAAGTAGCATTTGATAAAGGATTCATATGACACAATTGGGTCCAATCCATATTACATACATAGACCTCTTTTAAATCGCACTAATGAAATATTTACATTTGCTATATTTTTGTGTAGTCAAACTAATCAAGCAACTTCTTTATTTTCTTGTCCACAATTTAATGCTTACATATGTTTAGCGGTTAGTATGTGACACCCATGTACATTTAGCTCAGTATGGAAATTTAAATGTGAAAGATTTAATGGTTTTTAATAATTATGTATTATATTTAAAGTAACTTAATACTTTCTCCTTAATATTTTGTATAAGAGTTTCATTTGTGTAGAGTTATCAATTGTATTAGGGTACTATGGTGTTTTAAGAATAAGTGATCCTATTTTAAAAGGTACTTTTTTGGTAGAATCTAGTATCTTGTCAATTTTATTTCTTTCCACATAGTTGTATGGATTCTTGAGGTAATTGAACTTAAATCTAATGGATATTGCAAAGATTCAAATGTGATATTAGTGTTCTAGAATGTAATTCTAAAATGAAATTATTACCACAAATAGTAATCAACTACTTATAGGTTTGTTGGACAAAATAATCTACAATTTTCCTCCATTATTAGACTCTAACAATAGTATTAAAACCAAAAAATATATTCTTATCTATGATACTGAGCTTTCCATTATGGTGGTTGTTACTACTTAGACATAATACTAATGTTGTTACTTTTGAAATATCTAACTCCTTATTAAAAAAATCATCATAAATTATAATTATATACATTGAAAACTAATCACTTGAAAACTCATAGTTTTCATTGCCACAATCCTAACTCTTCTATGCTATCTATCTCATTATCTTGTTTTATTAAAACTATCAAAAATAATATTTACTAATAATTTATGAAATAACATCTGTTTCTTTTGTATTTTATTTGTTTCATATAGAAAATTAAATATACAAGTATTGTAAGAAACAAATCCTTCCCTAATTCTTTAGACATTAATGAAAACATGTATACAATATTTGCCCTCCATATAAAAGAGCTTAATATTACTTTTAAGAATTACAAAAGTATTATTGAATATAATTATATGTACCAATAATTAATGAGACACCTCCAACAACAAAAGAAATTTATTTATTTTTAAATTAAATATAGTCATATGTTCCAATAATTAAAATTAATCATACTAATGATTCTTCAAATGAAAAATAAGAGACTTGACTAAGTGCTGAATGTTGTTACTAATATTTTCATTATATTCACATTAAATTTTATCAAACTTCCACAATCTATTTTTTAAGCAAAATTTATTTCTGGATTCATTTGGGATCACACTCTATGATCCATCATCTATATGAAAATGCAAGAATAGAAAAGTAAAAACATTATATTGACATTAATAAATATATTTTGAAGACTACAATAAGAACAATTACTAGTAAATAGTATTGATGAGCATTTAAATAAAGAATTAAAAATGTGGCTGATAACATTTTAATTTTAATGTTTAGAAGGAAAAGGAAACCTCTCTGATAGTGTTCATGATTGCAAAAGTGTGAAATTACACAACAATAAATCACACCAAAATTTTTTTTCTCAAAAATTCCTTCTCAAAACCGGATAATACAGTCTTGAAATGATTAAAAGGATTTTCTTACTTCTTCTTGAGATATCTCCAAATAATTAGAAGAAACAGTGGGGTGAGGAAAATCAAATTAAAAATTTTCCTATATCAAGATGATTGTGGATAGTATTTTACAATAATGATCTGTAGTGGGGCTTGACAAAAAGCTCTTTATCAAGTGTGACCCAGACAGATTCGTTCGCTGTCTCGCAAATATGGAAAGTGAGGAGGAGGAACTAGAGGCCCAAGATGATAGATGCAGTGTCCTAAATCCCCCTCACAAAACTTCCATGCTTTCAATCCCTGTCCATTCTGCTTCAAATGCTTTGATTGGACTGGAAATGAGCGGGCAAAGTAATAATCCCTTTTCACAAGAAGGAGTGCAAACTTAAAAATGAAATTCAAATTAACTACAGCTATTGGTGTCACTCGCTAACTGCAGCTGTCACTATCCTCGGAAAGAGTTAAAACAAGCGGAATAGAAAATGGAAAAGAGACAGAATGCTAGATGGGCCCACACCAGCCACCTAAGCGATCAAAGCTTAGTGTGTGATGGTTAAGCCAAGCCATCACAAAGAAATGGGCCTCAAGGAGTTGTTTCTACCTAAGATTAAGTCGCATGAACAATGTTGAAATCAAGTATTGCACACCCACTCCAACACACTTTGAGGTTAATAGGAGCCCGCCTTCACCATGTAATCAGTTTGATAATATAAGAGGTATCCAAGACTCAAGCATTGTAGAAGAGGGACAACATTTTGAGGTACTTGGTGGACTGATGCACATATTGTCAACATTTGGGCTTGACATTTTTGCCCATGCAATCACCTCACACATCCATGAGGGTGTCTTCATAAGATGGCATGGAACAACTAGATGCCAACACGATGAAGTCAATGAACACATATATTGCTCCCCTTCATACTATGCTCGTGAATTAGTGCTCTTAGTTACATTGGCACCTACATGATATGTGAATAATTGGGATGTATTGAGATGTGCATCTACATATTCCATGATAAAGTCAACCTCCACAATTGTGGAAGAAGTTGTTGTCTAAGTTCAAATAAAAATAAAATGAGCTTTCATCAATGCTATAGATCTCTTGGTCCCGGAGACATATAAAAATGCTTGTGGCATGGTATATTGAGGAATGAGGTTTCTGTGAAGCCATAAAAGAGCCCGATTAGTAAAGCTATTATGAGATATTGGTGAAAAGATTTTTGAAAATCAAATTCTCAAGGAAAGTGCATGCAAATTGTTTGACAAAAATCCTCAAGAAATTGTAATAGATTGTTGGAAGGAGCCATGCAAAGGTTCATATTGCCAATGCCTCACAAAGCAATAAAGGTGGACTCCACCAAATTCTGTAATAGATTGGTAATTGTGAGGTGTGAACTCCATGTTATGAACATTCTTAGTGTCATTATAGGATGAAGTTCCCATTGCCAAATCATATGCTACCTGTCAGCATATTTTAGGAGTCCCATGCTCGCGATATTATAAACAATGTTTATAATGTTTTGAAAGTATGAACAAAAAGAGGAGGGAAATAAAGTTAGTTCCAAGAAGTAGATATTATAACTGATTGACCTCATCAACAAAGGAGAAAATAAAAATTTCAAAGAGGTTCTGAGTAGGGGTTTGACTTTTTTGAGAGATTTTATGCTACATAAGAGGAGAAGCATAATTTTATAGGTTTTTTTGACAGTTCTACCTGTGAGTAGACTGTGGTTTTAAATCTTAGTTTTTCTTTTGATTGTTTTTGTAATACTGTGATTGAAAGAATGTTTTGAAATTTGTCAATTTTGAAGTGAATGAAAAATATCAATGTTTCATTAAAGATTGTGAGCTTTAAAGCTATTTCTTTCATGGTTGTTATGTAAATCATGGTTTTCAACAATATCTACATTATGTTTTTGAGTCAATAGCTTACAAAGCAGTTTTGTGTTTACCTTTAATGTATGTATTCGATCTCTTAAACTTTATATGCAATTGGGAATTGTATATCTCTAATTTGCCACATAAAGATTGATTTATTTGAATCTCATTTTGTACATTTTCCTCCTATCCAAGAATCGTGAGGGTAGCCTTCACTTTCAAGTTAAAACTATTTGTTAATCTTATTCCTTGTATATCCAATCGGGGAGCTATACCCTATAAAATTTAGAGGGCACTTGCACAATCCAATGGCAAGGTGACCCAACTATTGGTGGCTTTTTGTGTCTTCACATTTGGGAAAGAAAGGGCTATTTTGGGATTTTTATTTGAAGACAAATCTGTTTACCAACACATAGCACTATGAATTTGGAGTGAAATTGTAAAATTTGGTCATGTTACATTTTTATGGAATGGTAATCGGTTAGGATATTTTAACAAGGACCTAGAAGAATATGTATAAATTCCAAGTGATTCAGGGATTACATTCAATGTAAAACAAAAAATGAAAGCCTTAGAAATTGCTGAGAGGGAAAGAGATGCTATTGTAAATCTAAAGTTTGATCAGGTAAAAAAAATATTACGTCTGGATTCAAATCAAAGCATAAAACATAAAAAGAAGAGAGTTTCCAAGCATTGACACACATATAGGAGAAACCCCTTAAAAGGGGATAAATGAGGGGTGAAGCTAAGTCAGTTGACCAAACAAATAGAAATAACCCCCATTATATGTATGTTTGGGGTGAATTGATATAGCAATTTGTAAATGTAATGACCAAATCACAATGAAAGCAAAGAATTTGATATGAAAAAAAATCAGGCCCAAACACGACCACAATGACCCTCACACAAACCCTCATTACAGAGTGAATTAAGTAAGAGACATACCATGATAAAGATGAAGAGGATTGGAGACTTCTCAGATGCCAACCACACCAGCTACTCAGCCCATGCACCTTGTCTAACACATAGAGTCCATAGCATAAACCCTTATCCAAAGCCTCGGTGTTAACAAAGAAAATGATGCCTTCCAGAATGATAGCCAAAATTAACAGGTCTTTGTCGAACAACAAACTCCAAATAATTATATAATTTGGAAAAGTATTATAGAGAATAAAAATGGTCCATTCCAATAACAACTACTTTTTGGAATGGACATATGCTTTTTTTTTAGGTAACATTGGTATATGTATCCCTATTCCATAGTCTAATTTGACACACCAAACAGAGGATACCAAGCCATTTCCTATTTGCCTATTCCTATACTAACAATCAAATGGGGCATAAGTACTGTTAGTTTAAAATTTAATCTCCTTAAGTAGCTTAGTAACCTAAAATCTCCTTTAAGTAGCTTAGCAACCTACACACTTTTGAATATTGTTTTTCTTGTTTTGGTTATTTTCAATATAAAAACTAAACATCGCACAAAGCTACAATAAGAAAATAGAAAATAGGGCCTTCAAAGTAGATGATTTAAGTTAAAGGAGATAATCTAATGCATAATGGATGATAATTTTATTTTAAAGTTTTTTTTTTTCCAGTCTTTCTATTTGTCTCCATTTACTTGAAGAAGTGTTTCTACCCCATTGCATGGCAACCAAATCACTCTTGAATAGGTATTGTATGTGGATTTGTATGTAGATCTATATATAGAATATGTTAGAAGAATTATGACTATTAAGGAATCAATCTTTCAGCTTATGCTATTTGCTAGGGCATCATAGTTTATTTATTAAGTCGATAGGCTATTTGCGGAAACTTTGTTCTCGAAAATTGAATTTTTCACATAAAAGTTCTCAATTGGCTAGAAAAGTTGTCAGTTTGGTCAAAAAATTGTCAATCATTCCTATTAATTATTTATTGACCAGTTTTTATCTCACTCCACTTTTAACTCTTGTTTTGATATTTATTAGTTGTTATCTCCACTTTTAACTTTTTTTTTCTATTTTTTTAAAAAAAAATTACTTGTGATCTCCATATTAGCTCATGTTGCGATCTCTACTTATTTAACTTTTGATTTTTAAAATTGATTTAGATTTTAGTTTTTAAATTATTTTAATTTATTTTTTAGCCGATAGGCTATTTGTGGGATTTGATGGAGAAGTTGTTAGTTGGTTAGAAAAGTTGTCAATTCCATCAAAATTTTGTAAATCCTCCCCATTAATTATTTACCAACCAATTTTTATCTCACTCCTCTTTTAACTCTTTCTTTGATATTTATTAGTTGTTATCTCCACTTTTAACTATTATTAATCTTGGAAGAGGAGGTTAAGAACATTATGTTCTCCATGAAAGCATATAAGGCTTCGGGATTGGATGACTTCTTGCTAGCCTTCTTCCAACACTTTTGGGAAGTGAAAAAAAAAAGGAACTTATTTGGGCCACTAGGGATATGATCAGAATTGGAGGATGCTAAGGAGGATCAATAAGACCTTTATTGTCCTAGTGCCTAAAATCTAGACACCAAGAAACATAAGGGATTTTAGGCCAACTAGTCTCTACAATACCATCTATAAGGTCTTCTCTAAGGTGTTAATTAACAAGATTAAACCTTTCCTAGACTTAGTTATTGGGATCCCTTAGAAGGGGTTTGTCCCAGATCGTCAAATCCTGGATCCTATGATTACCACACATGAACTCATCCACTTTGTGGAAAAAAGTGGAAGACCGAGTATGGCCCTCAAACTAAACATCTCCAAGGCCTATGATAGAGTCAATTGGTCTTTCCTCTATGATGTCCTAGAACAAGTGGGGTTCAGTAAGAACATTGTGAATATCATAAAAATTATGGTGGAAACCACACAATTTGAAGTGTTGCTTAATGGGACTCCCTGGGATAACTTTGAAGCTGGAAGAGGCCTGAGACAGGGTGATCTTCTTTTCCCTTACCTTTTCATTATGGTGACTAAAATGTTAGGAAGGTCGCTAACCAGGTTGGCTAGTTCAGGCAGCTTGAAAGGTATAAAGCCAACTACTACTCTAACACCTAAGGTTATCCAACAATTTGTGGATGACACTTTTCTTTTTAGAGAATCCTCTATCCAAGAAGCCAGTGCTTGAAGGACCCTCCTCATCAATTATGAGAATTGCTTAGGTCAGCAAATTATCTTGGTTAAAAATAAGTTTTTTTTTAATACACCTGAGGTTTTGCAGTTGAAAGTTAAAAATATACTTAGTTGCCAGTCGGACAACCTCCTAGATACCTACCTTGGCCTTCCTCTGACTATCAAGGAAATCTCTACAACCTTTTGGAACTCTATTCTGGAAAGAATGCAAAAAATGCTAGCTGGGTGGAAAGGAAAATTATTAAGTAATGCAAGTAAAATTCAACTTCTGGGGGTGGCTCTTCAAGGAATACCAATATACTTCCTCTCAATTTTCAAGATAAACCAGAATATGGAAAATAAACTTGAGAAACTACAAAGGAACTTCCTTTGGTTTGGTACGGAGGAAAGAAACAAATGGAGCCTCGTCAATTGGGAGACTGTGTGCAAACCTAAAGATAAGGGGGGCTTTGAAATAGAATAATTGTTGATATGAATAAGGCTCTACTCAACAAGGTCAAGTGGAGAATGGTTGAAAACAAGACTGGTTGGGGAAGGATCATGAGGGATAAATACCTAGCCAACACTCACTTTAGATATAACCTCTTTAATAATGACCTCCCTAATGACTCGGAGATTTGGAACAACATCCTCAAATGCAAGCCCCTCCTATGGAAGGGTGTGAAATGGCTGGTTGGGAATGATAAAAGAATAAGATTTTGGTAGGACAATTGGATGGGGGGAACCATTCATCTACAAAAAATTTAGTGGGCTACATGAACCCTTAAAAAGTAATGTGGGAACAAAGGTGGAAGATTATATTGATAATCAAAGGAAATGGAAGTGGTTATCCACCTTGGATATCCCTAATAGAGAGGATCCCCTTGTTAAATATTTGGAGGAAATGATGTGTCACCGCACTCTCCCTATACATGCCTAGTGGGATGACTTGATTTGGGATAGGAGAACTAATGGTTGGTTCTCAGTTGGCTCTATTTACCAGCTTATTTTTGAGAATACTTAGAACTTGATTAGTTGGAGCAAGGTTTGGAATAGACAGTTACTGCCAAAAATCATTTTTTTTCTAGTGGATAGTCATGCATGGTAAGATCCTCACTATTGAAAACCTCTAAAGGAGAGGTATTTAGATAACCAACTGATGCTACTTATGCAAGGAGGATGAGAAAAGTATTGTTCACCTCTTTTTGGAGTTCCCCCATTCTTTAAAATTTTTAGGTCCTACATCTGGAATAAATTCCCTATGGCTTGGGTCATCAATAGAGGTTTGGAACAATTTGTGGACAATTGGGACTACCCCTTCATCCACCCATGCCTCAAAGTCCTCTGGAATCTCCTCCCCCCACATGTTTGCTGGGGTATTTGGAAGAAGAGAAACAATAGGGTTTTCTAGGAGGAGGAAAGGGGTGAGGAAGTGGTGGGAGAGATTTTGAGTAAGCTCATCACAGAGAATGTTATGGTAGAATAATTTAAAGTGCCATGAAAATCCCCAAGTAGGAAGGAGGTGGCTATTGTTGGGAAGTGGAATATTCTCCCTGACTTCCAGAATTTTCACAATTCAAAATTGGTTGCTAGAAAAAATACTTGTTGGTTTCCCCCCACTAGGTCCACGGTCAAACTAAATTTTGATGGTACTGCGCAAGGGGGGGGGGGGGAGGCAAGCAAAAACTGGAGTTCTAACGAGGAATGAAAAGGGTGATGTGTTGGTTGCCTACTCAGGAAATTTGGGTTGGGGAACCAATAATGTGGCAAAGGCTATTGCCTTGCTTTGGGGCTAGAATTTTCTATTGAATTAAAGGTGAAAAGACTAACCATAGAGGTGGACTCTAAACTCATCATTGACTTTGTTCAAGGGGTTACTCAGCCTAGGTGGGCCCTGCATCACATAATGGACATATGGTAGCACCTCACAACCCTAGATCATTATGACTTACAACACACCTATAGGGAAGGCAATGTGGTGGCAGATGCCTTTACTGGTTTGGGGTTTGATTTGGAGAACATAAAAAGCTAGAAGAGTGTTGAATCATTGCCTAGCTCTATAAATTCCCTAATTAATAGGGAAAAGACTCCTCTAAATCAAGTTAGATGACCTTCCAATTTTGGAGAAGGGGCCATTTTGGTAGAATTGCTATCATTATGATAGTTAAGATCATCTTGAGTTTGACAAGACATTTCATAAGGGTTAATTATGTGGATCAATTCATGATTGGGCATGGCGAAGGGGATACAATTAATGATACCAGCTTTAAAATTTGTTCCATCATATTTTAGTGTTATTGCAGGATTATAGAAAGAAATCACATTATGACTAAGGCTAGATCTTTAAGGTATTATGTGTGGATTTATTACACTCACTATAATGATACTTTAAACTAGTTAGTACACTCTAGAATTCATAGTCTTGTGAAGCATAAGAAAGATAGTTTTTCTACCACTGGTTACTGCATTTCTAGCCCCACCTTAATAATTTTCTGGGTACAAATGAGAATTACTTAGATTGAGGAAGGGGATATTGCTGAGGAAACTATTCAAATGGGTGGGGATCTGAATAGGTTGGAGCCAACTATATTGCAGGACTTCTCCAAAAGATGGGCCACTTGGATTCTTCTGAAGGAGGGAGGGTTCGTACCCTACATGTAGGCTATGGTGGGCTACAATGAGAACTGTTCGCAACAATTTGTTGCTAGATAGAAGGATAGGCATGTCACCATTAATGACATTATGTTTCAAGTGAATGAGGAGTCTATTGCCATGGTGATGAGACTGGACATTACTAGGAGAAGGTTACAAAGGTGGCAGATGAGGCAAGTATGACTAGTTTCTTTAGAGGTAGTAGGCCCCAGACCGTTATCGTAGTTGTTATAGGAGGCACAAATTGCCAGAATCTTGGGATGATGTTTGTCTAATGATCATGAAATACCTGATGTAGGAAGGAAGGCATGATGTGTATTACTTTTATCACTTCCCACTTCTTAATCATTTTTGTAACAAGGAGCTTGTTTGCATTCCTTTCTTTTTAATGCACACGATTGAAGAGATTGTGATGGATGTTAAAGGAAAAAGGAAGAAAGGGGCCAACTTCACTATCCTTTACCAAGGGCTCATGTTTCACCTTTTCCAATTTTACTTTTCCCCTTGCCCATCCTATGTGATTGCATTTGACAATGTCCTCCCCTTTGTGTCTCCCCTGCACTTGGAATTTGTGGGTGGTAGTTATGCCCCTACCCCTCAGCCTTCCCCTAGCAAAACCCCTATTAAGGGTAGGAAGAACAAGATGGTCCTAGAATAGAGTGCTAATTGTTAGTGTAGTTTTTTATTTTTCCTATTTTGCTAGGTTTTTCCTACACTTTTAATAATCTCGCTTAGGTTAATAAAGCATGTCTTATTAGGTGAATGGGTGTGAGGTGTCACCTTCCTACATGTGAGCATCCATTAGCTATCTTGGGAAGATACTTTGCTATCTTTAGTTTGACAGATGGTTGCTCCTCATTGGTTGGTGTTGCCACCTCCTCCCTCTTCCTAGCCTATATAAGCATGCTACCTGGCTTGTATTTGCATCTCTTATTTTTGCATCCTCTTAATACTATTTTGCTTCTAGCATTTGCATTACTCTCTTGGAGACTAACTCTGTGTTGCTATTTTGATTTTGTATCACTTGCATTCATAGTTTAGATATTTATTCTTTGCACTAGTTTTCTGGGTTATTAATCTTTTCAGATTCTAACACTAATAAGATAATTAAAATAGAAAAGAGGGTGGAGGTGGAAATTGGGGATTTAAATGAGGAAGTTGTTGGGGGTAGAAGAAGGTTAGGAAGAATTGCTAAGACACATGGAAGATTTAAGCAACTAGCTTTTCTCTCTCAAAAGGACAAAGAGGATGTCACTAACTTTGAGGAGAGTGACAAGAACTCAGGGGATGACTAAGAGAAAGGGAAAGATGAAATAGAGAAAGAGGTGGAGAAATAGGATGATACCCTAGATGGTACATGGGATTTTGAGGTGGAAAATCCCATCAAGGACCCCTCTGTTGACCCCACTCATGTCTTTGCCACCATCATCTAGCCTCCAATTAACAACCAGGAGAACTACAAAACCATGATAGACTCCCTTGATACCATATCTTCCCTGGTCAAAATTGTTGGTCTGGTTAATCTAAAGGCCCCCACTAACAATCTTGTGGTTTAGGATAGCAACAAAAATTTGGTGAATAGAAAGGCATTAAATTTGGGAATGGAGGAGAAAGGGGAGGTTACCTAGAAGGATCTCTAGGAGCTCAAAGATAGGTGCAATGCAGTGGAGGATGGTTTCTTCCTGTTCTCAAAGTTCACCCTTAATGTCACTCATGCACCTGCTATTACTTTGTAGCTGTTGGTTGATGCGTCAGAGGAGGAAAACCTAGGGAAGGAGGGCTTGAAGCTTTTGTATGGCTTCCTTGCTGAGGATTGGGCCAAGGTGCTCCTAGCTGGAAAAAGAAAGAAAAAAGATGCCACTTAGTGGCCTTTTGCTTTTTTTTGTGTTTGGTACTCCACTAGTTTTCACTCTCCATCCTTTGCTAATGGTTTTTTTTTTTGGTTAACCTTTTTTTTGGGCTATAGGTGGTATAATGTGATGACCACCTATATGTTTTTTGTTAAACTGTTAAACTCTGTTGGTCCTAAGGGTTGGATCCATAGTACTTTTAATTACCATTATTTTGCCACTTTTGTTTTTTATGTAAATCATTAAGGGTGTTGTGTGTGGTCATTTGCTAGTTGTTGGCTGACTTTTTGCTGACTGTGCCACCACTGTTGTAATGGACCAGCCCCCTAGTTTTGACTACTTTTATATCAAAAATTATTATTTTTCTTTTTCTATTTATTTTTTAAAAAAATTACTTTCCACATAAGGTCATGTTTTGATCTTTATTTAATTTACATTTGATTTTTAAAATTGATTTAGAGTTTAGTTTTTAAATGATTTTTTATTTGGTTTAGTTTTTCTTTAAATATTGTTTTTTAGTTTTATAATTAATGTAGTCAATAGAATATTTGTTAGAAACATTATTTTTGCATATTAGATTTTTTGATGAGGCTTTTTTAAATGATTTTTTTTCTTCATATTTGATGAATTGAATTTAAATAAATAATATTTATCAATCTATTCAATTTTTAAGTAAATCTTATGTTATTTAAATTGAAAATTATTTATAACCTAATTTGTTCATATAAGATTATATTTTAAATCTTCACTTTTAACTATTGTTTTTCTTTTCTTATTTTTTAAAATTGCAATTACTTGTGATCTCTACATTAGTTCATGTCGTGATCTCTATTTATTTAACTTTTAATTTTTAAAATTGATTTCAGTTTTATTTTTAAATTATTTTAATTTATTATTTATATTAGTTTAGGTCTTCTTTAAATATTATTTTTTGTTTCTATAATTTGTTTAGTCAATAGAATATTTGTTAGAGACATCAGTATTTTTTCTTTTTTCTTTTTTGTATATTTCTCCTATTAATTTTTCATAATAGATTTTTTGATGAGGTTTTTTTAAATGATTTTTTTCCCCATATTTGATAAATTGAATTTAAATAAATAATATCTATTAATCTATTTAAAATATTTTAGTAAATATTATGTTATTTAATTTGAAAAATATTAATAGTCTAATTCATTCACATAAGATTATATTTTAAAAATAATTTTATTATCAAGCACCTATTGGCTTATCGTTGCAAGCGCAAAAGCATGCAACTACTAGTTTATATTAAGTTAGTTTTCTCTTTAAATATATTTTTTAGTTTCTATAATTTATTTAGTCAATAGAATCTTTGTTAGAGATGTTGTTATTTTTTCATATTTATTTTTTGTATTTCTCTTATTAATTTTTCATAATAAATTTTTTGATGAGGTTTTTTAAATGATTATTTTTTCCAAATTTGATAAATGAAATTTAAATAAATAATTTTTATTAATCTATTTAAAATATTTTAGTAAATATTATGTTTTTGAATTAAAAGCAGCCAAAAACTAGGGGGCTAGCCCATTAAATAGTCAAACTGGTGAACCACCAACAAATTACCACCAACCAAAATTACCCCCTATCACGTGTAACACAAAAATATTGTTCAGAGACATAACTAAAAGAGTTTGAGCAGGCATAATATAACTACTGCATGTACTAGAACTAAATAAGCTAAGGAAACATAAAAATAAAGGCACTACCACCTTAAATCTAGCAAAGTTCAATAACCAGCAGAAAAACAACATAAAAAACTAGAAGGAAAGAGCCCTAAGGCTTCTTGGAATCCTTCCTCCCTAGGAGGATATTAGCCCAGTCTTCTGCAAGGAAGTCAAACATCATCTTGTAGTCCTCCTTAGGAAAATCACCCTCCTAGTATTTAAGCAAGTGTAGTGTGTTAGCAACAACATATGTCACCTTGACAGTAAATTTAGTTAAGAGACACATTTTTTCCTCCAGAGCATGGATTCTTTCACACATTTCATTGCCAGCCATCTTTTGGACCTCCACGATGATCTCTTGCTTGTCGCAATGGTAGCTATCCACCTGCGCCTTAGTGATATCCTGCACAATCAGGGGGTTAGCATTATCTTTGGAAGAAACCCTAATAGGAGAGGATATCATAATAGGGGAGGGCACTCTATCCACAGTTTTAGGGAATTGGTCTTGAGTTAAGTCCACACATCTTAACCTAATGGAGGCTGATCTCTTTCTTCTCTTTAATCCCACCTCCTGAGCTAGACTGTGAGGAATCAGAAACCTCCAATTCCTCCTCCTCCATGTTCCCCTCACCAAAATTTGAAGCCTTCTCTTTGATCCTTTGTTTAGGACAACCCATGTCCTCTGAAGCTAGCTCCTCCTACAAGGACCCTAATCTAAGTTTCCTTTTAGCATTGGATTTCACAATCCTCCCTGACCTCCTCCTACCACCTCTCCCCTCATCCTCTGATTCCTTTGGTTCCTTCTCTTTCCCTTTATCCAACTTCCCTTTTTAACTTGAGGGGGTGAGCTTCAACTCAACAGGGGACCCACTATGTGAAGGTTGTGGGGTAGGGGCTCTAGGGCCCATGATCCTAAGGGGGACCTATTGGGGCTAGGGTTTGGGGTGAGCGGGAATATCAATCTCAACAATACTAGGGGGAACCAAAGCAAGGTGAAATTGATATAGCCAGAACATCAACCCTTGATGCAAAATGGTATAATTAATATCCTTCCTAATTTTTTCTTTTACATCAGTAACTGTATCCACTAAATCATGTAATACAAAGAACGAAATGGAAATAAAGTCACGGTGGAAAAAATAGTTTAAAAGAGGGAAATGATAGTAATAACAGACACCATACCTCCCTTCTAGAGTTAGGTACTTCATCAACATCAAGCATACTTCATTCCATGGCTCAGGGAGCTTCTCATGCATAAATCATCCTCTGTGTCGAATAGGTTCCTCCCCTTCCAATAAGAAGCACTGTAGAGTTGCTTCATTAACCACCCTTGTCACTTTTTTCCACTTCTTTCCCCTCATAGCAAGACTCGTCACCAAAGAGATGACTTCCTCAGAGATATGAAACAAGATGCCATTAATTGTGACTCTTTGGTCCTCTCAAGAATTGACAAACTACAAGGAACAATTTTCATCGTACCCATTCAATGCCTCCATAAATGGGATGAAACCACCTTCCTTCAACATGTACCACACTAGTGGATTCTTGGTATTCTCCTCTATCATGGAAGGCTCAATTCACAAATGATCTCCTCCCATCTCTACAATTTTCCCTAAAACTCTCTTCTTCTCCCAAACCCAGAGCAATTACCAAGAATGAAGTCACACTTAGGCATAAAAATATTAGCCCTTAAGCAAACATAAAGGCCTTTATTGTTAATAATAATAGCGTCCCATCTAGACATAAATGTTACATTTCAATTGCCTCTATCTCTTCTCCAATATTTTTCATCATTCCCAATACTCTCAAACCATTTAAAATTCGAACTTTTTACTCATCCCAGCATACGAGGACACAAAAAAATCATTAAAAATCTTTTCATCTCGAACTTCAAAATTCTTTCTTTTTCAAGCCATGCAAATTTATTATCACAAGTACCCTTTCCACCACTCCTTTCCATTTTTCCATAGTGAATTTGTCCTATCTGACTACTCAACAAAAAGTCACTAAATTTTAAAATGATCCTCTAGCTTGATTTCATCATGCTTGATCTATTTATTCACTAAATCTCTTACCAAATTTGGCAAGGCATTAAATTCCCTCCAACATCTTGGTACCTTCACATTTAGGCCTAAAGTCGTCATTCCATTAGCCACCCTATTTCCCTCTCGAAAAACATGATTCAATTCAAATCTATTTAAAAATAACTAATAAGTGTCTAATGTCTTCTACAACACATTTAGTAGCCCACCCTTCCTTCATGATGCCTTTAATAGTCTCTATAATGATTTTAGAGTCACCTTCAATTGCCATGTTTTCCCATCCCACACTAACCACCAATTTTAGACCCCAACAAAGAGTCATCACTTTTGCAATATTGTTGGATAGTTTTCCCAGCTGTCTAGTATAAGCCAATAGCATCCTACCCTTGCTATCTCTAACTATACCTCCTCCTGTCGATCCCTCCTTTCTGGTAGCACCATCAAAGTTGAGCTTAACCCAATTCTTTGTCAAGGGTTTCCATCATGCCCTTTTCCATGCCAATAGATTAGAATTATCAGTCTTCATTATCCCTTCCTCCAAACTCCAACACTTGGCAATTCTGATATCCAGGGGATTAGGGGGGAACGTCGACTTTGTCCACCTCTTGCACTTCATATTCTCAACCAGAAGTTTGTAAATCTTGTCCACAAAAACGTCCTCACTTCTTTCTTCATTCTTCAATGTCCTATTATTTCTCTCCTTCCAAATAACCCAGTAGAAATGGGGATTACCTTCCACATACTAACAAGGAGGGGGTGGACAAAAGGACCTTGCCAACTCTCAACAAATTTCTCAAATCCCTTATTAAATACCCAAGTCACCTCTAGCTTCTATGATAGCCTTCCCCAAAAATTATAAGTGTAATTACAATGAAGGAACAAATGGCTAATATTCTCCTCCACTTTCTTATACAAATAACATCTATTGGATAATTGAAAACCCCTTTTCATAAGGTTATCAATAGTGAGTATTTTCTCATGGATGGTGGTCCACCAAAAAATATTAATCTTTGGGATTAAATGATTAAACCATATATTCCCTAGTAATAGGCTCTAAGGCTTTATCAAACATTAATTTGTAAGCAGATCTAATAGAGAACTCCCCTGTTCATGTAGCCTTCCAAATGAATGCATCATTTTGGTCTACTCCCAGGATTATGTACACCACTTAGCTCTTCTATTAGCTCCCCACCATCTAAGGCATTATGTTGCAATTCAACCTTTTTCCACTTCCTCCCTGTGCCAATAAAATCAACAACCTTATTCCCCACCTGCTCTTGAAGGTGATCCCAAAGGGACCCATACTTCATTCTTTTTAAAGGTTTATTAGTAAGCCACAAATCCTCCCAGAAATTAATTTATCATTACCTACTAGCCACCTCAAACCTTCTTTCAAGAGAGTTCTATTTCTCACAATATTTCCCCAAATCTTAGATCCCATAGGAAGATTATTTCTCCAGGTGTAGTGAGAGAATTTCAAATTTCCCAAATACTTGGCTTTTTGAATTTTACACCAACTTACCTCCTCCTTCATCAAGTTCCACCCCACCTTAGTGAGAAGCACATTTTTCAAATCAGATATCCTTCTAATACCCAAGCCTCCTCTACTCTTAGGTTTACATATCATTTCCTAGCTTACCAAGCTTAACCTATTCATCTCACTTCGTCATGACCAAAGGAAGTTACATTGTCTTTTCTCCAATTTATCTGCCATACATTGAATAATTTTGAACAATGATAGGAAATACACAAGTAATCCTTGAAGGGATGAAATCAAAAGTTGAAGCTTACCCGCACTACTCAAAGTTTTACCTTTCCACCCAATCAACTTCTTTTCCATTTTTTCCAGAATGGTATTCCAAGAGTTGTTACTTGCATCTTTCATTGTCAAAGGAAGGCCCAAATACGTGTCAGGTAACACAACACTATTACACCCCAAAATATTTAAGATCCTTCATTGAATATTAGAAGGAGTGTTTAAGAAGAACACCTTACTTTTATCCAAATTAATTTTATGTCCCGCATTGACCACATAAACCTCCAGGACAAATCTCCATGCTCTAGCTTCACCCATATAGGATTCCCCACTTAGGAAGGTGTCATCCACAAACTGTTGAATCACCTCCAGCAGAAGTGTGGAGGAAGGCTTAATACCTTTGATCACAGCCCCCCCCCCCCCCTTCCATCTTTCTCAGGAACTCCCTTCCGAGCACTTCAACTACCATGATAAAGAAGTCGAACCCCAAGGTGAACCATTCACCAACACTGAGTAATTAAAAGTTTCTACCATTGATTTGACCATCCTTATAACCTTTTGATTAAAACTGATTTTAACTATAACTTCATACAAGAAGGTATAGTTGATCCTATCATAAGCTTTAGAGATGTCAAGTTTCAAAGTCATACTCAGATTACCACTCTTCTCCATAGAGTGATGCACCTCACAAGTGGTTATGGCTACATCAACAATTTGGCACCCTAGAACAAATTCTGGGTTTTCCCTATGAATTTATGTAGCAATGGTTTTAATCTGTTTACCATAATTTTAGAAAAGATCTTATAAGTAGTGTTATAGAGGCTAATCAACATGAAATTTGAGAGGGCCCTAGGGTCTTTGACCTTCAGGATTAGGGCAATAAATGTTTTCTTGAGTTACTTGAGAAGCTTCCCAGTTCTGAAAAAGTCACAAGTAGCCTAGAGTAGATCCAATTTAACCACGTCCCAAAAGTGTTGGAAGAAAGCCCAGGGGAAACCATCAGGGCCCAGGGATTTGTAGGCTTTCATAAAGAAGACAACTTTGCGGACTTCCTCCTCAGTGAACAACTATGTTAATTTCTCATTCTCCTCTACCAAGATCATAGTGGGCATGGAATTAATTAACCATCATCTGTCCTCCCCCTTGATACTTCTTTGCTCCTCCATATAAGAGTTCTTGAAGTAAGTAGTAGCCTAGTTACCTATTTCTTCAGTTTTAGTGAGCTTCACGTTATTATCATCTTTGAAAGTGTCAATCATGTTTCTCCTTTTATGGATTGATGCCAATCTATGAAAAAAAGTAGTGTTCCTATCCCCCACCTTGATCATAACACCCTAGATCTCTGCTTCCACAAGGTCTCTTCTTTGATCATCATATCCATCCAGACCTTTCTACAATAATCCTCTTCTAGAACCATATCTTTCGAGGCTAAGTCTTCTCCCATTGCTTTCTAGAGCTCTTCTAACTTCTCTTCCACCTCTGCCTTAGTCTTAAAGATATCCCCTAAAAATCTTTTTTGCCAAGGTCACACATTCCTTCTAACATTCTCTAGTTTAGCAAAAAATCTGTACATAGTAGTTCCTTCCACACTAATCCCCCACCACTCCACCACCCTAGAACTAAAATCAGGATGAGATTACCACATTATTTCATATCTAAAGGGTCTTGGGGCCCCTTGGGACACTTCTTTCCAATTAAAAAAGATGGGAGCATGATCTAAGACCATCCTGGGTAATCTTGTGAGAGAGGAGGAAGTTAGACCCTCCTAGCCAGCTAGAACCAAAAATCTATCTAGTTTGACTTTGACAAGGTCAACTCCCTTCCTATTATTCGACTAGGTGAACTTCACTCCACACATCTCCATATCCATTAAGTCATTTTTACTTAATGAATTCAACCAAATCTTTCATACTGTCATTAAAATCCACCGTTGCTCCAACCTTCTCCGAGGGGTACAGGGGTGAGTTAAAATCTCCCATACAAAAGGTATTTTTGTTGCGAGAGAGAAAGACAAACAAATCCTCCTATAGATAGCTTCTTCGTTGTCTAGAATTAGGAGCATACACATTAACAATATTCCATATGTTATCATCTTTTTTATGTTCAGTAATTAGATAGTTTCTAGAACAATATATTAAACTTCTTTTACCAGCACTTGGGTTGTAGAAAGTAGCCACACCTCCTGACACACCCTCCGCTTCACTATAACAAAAATTAGCACTAGCCAAATATAACTAGCAATACATTCCAAGTTAAACATAGTCATTTTAACTTCCTAGATTAGAAGGATATCAATTTTCAAGTTAGATAGTTGTTGCTTGAGGGCAAACTGTTTTTGAGGGCTATTCAACCCCCTCATATTCCAAGATAGAATGATCATTTTCTAACTTTTGTCAAGGACTCTAAGGTAGGTTGCCTGCCACTAGCCACCTCCCTTGCCATCTGCACCGTTCTTCTAGTCTGTTTCCCAAATTTCCCCACATCCATCTTTAACTCTATCTCCACGTCAAATTTCTTTGATACTCTTGTTTGCCTTTTCTGGGTTTTCCATTTCCCTTCCATGTCCTCCAACATGACCAGCGGTTCCACCTTCTTAGAAATTGTAGGAACATCTTCACTCTAACAAAGTACTCTAGCTACCTCCACATCCCCCAAGTCTTTCTCTTTTCCTCTCTCTAAAGCTTTACCTTTATCCACCTTATCCCCCAATACCTCCTCAATCACCATGTTTATCAAAGGGGTGCTAAGGAGATCCACAATGCCTTACATAAAGGGGAAGGTCTCCTCTTCATTAAAAATTTCACCTTCCTCTACCCCCACCCGCCCCGATTCACAGGTCTTCTCAAAAGCCTTTGCCATATTAATCTCCTCCTCTCCTTGGTGGGTTGCCTTCTCTTTTATCCTATTACTCTCCACCTTTCCTTGGTGGGTAACTACCTTCCCTTCTAGCTCCTTCCTAGGTGAAGTAACTATCTTCACCTTCCCTTCGAGCTCTCCTTCCCCTTTATCCATGGACACAACTCCCTCCTCTCACATTTCTGAGGAAACAAGCACAACTTCCTTGAAAATTATTAATAATCTAATTTGTTTACATAAGATTATATTTTAAATCTCTACTTTTAACTTTTATTTTTCTTTTGCTATTTATTTAAAAAATAATCAGTTTTGATCTTGATTTTTAAAATTGATTTAGATTTTTGTTTTTAAATTGTTTAAATTTTTTTTAAAAAAAATTTTCTGGTGGGATTTTTTTAAATGATTTTTTTTCATGATAAATTAAATTTAAATAAATAATATTTATTAATCTATTTAAAATATTTTAGTAAATATTACGTTATTTAAATTGAAAATGATTAATAACTAATTTGTTCACATAAGATTATATTGTAAATCTCCACTTTTAACTATTGTTTTTCTTTGAAAATAATTACTTGTCATCTCCACATTAACAAAATAAAATATTATGTTATTTAAATTGAAAATGATTAATAATCTAATTTGTTCACATAAGATTATATTTTAAATCTCCACTTTTAACCATTGTTTATTATTTTTTAAACTATTATTTTTCTTTTCCTATTTATTTAAAAAATAATTACTTGTGATCTCCACATTAACAAAATAAATAATTACTTGTGAATTAGTTGATATCTATTTATTCAACTTTTGATTTTTTTGGTTTTTAAATTATTTAAATTAATTTTTAATATTAATTTTGTTTTAACTTTGTAATAATTAAAAAAATTAATAAATTAGTAATTATGATCTCCATGCGTAGCTTATATTGTGATCTTATTTATTTAACTTTAATTTAACTTTTAATTTTAAAATTTGATTTAGGTTTTCATTTTCCTCTTTCGTTTAACCTGTATCCCCAAACATCACTTAAATGGACTGAAACCCGCCCGCACAAAACTAAAATCCCCCTTAAAAAAATTATGATCACCAATTTCAAACATTGATTGGAAGCTCTACATGTATTTACGCCAATGATTTGCGAACTGTAGATGTATAGACTTTTATTTCTACCAAAGAATTAAAGAGAGAATTTGAAAATACAGGTGCAGAATGGAAAAACAGAGCATAAACCAGTAACAATAAAAAATCTGCAACGATTTGGGTCACGAATTTGGCAGCTTTACTAATTTTCAAAGCTCTATAAACACCAGTATATGAATAGGGATAAGAAATACAAATGACAGTAATGTAGAGTTTTTGGCAAAACTCTGTATAGCCGAGTGTCAAAATATTACATTGTGATTACATGATTACAAGAAACGAGTAAATGAAACCTCTAAATATTTAGCAATGCCCCAGAGCTGCAGAAGAATCCACTACTTGAAGCCGAAAATACTTAAAATGGATATCCAAGGAAGCTGCAAAGGCCAGTCTCGCATAATAGGCGGTGTAGGAATCGGCGGAAACGGGTCGGGAGGCGGAGGGCATGGAAACGGAGGCCAATCTGGCGATGGAACTGGCGGAACATCTGGAGGAGGAATTGGCGGAACATATGGCGGAATATCTGGAGGAACACTAGGAGGAGAAGGAATTGGCGGAACAATATCAGGCGGCGGAGAACCAGGAGGATACAGTGGCGGATCTCGAACACCAGTACTCCTCAGCGGCACTTCTGGGGGCGGTATTATGGGATTGGAAGTTCCCGGTTTGGGCGGTTTAATTTCCGGCCGCGGAGAGGGATCTACATAGGGAACTTCGGAAGGCCAGGAAGGATCTGGCGATGGAGGAATCTCTGGTTTGGCGGGGACTTCCTGCGGTAAAGATTCAGGGGATTCCAACGGCAAGGGTGGTTTCTCGGGGATCCCTGGTGGTTCGTCGGGATCGCCGGGGATCGGATGTGGTGGATCTCCGGGGATTGGATAGGAAGGATTAGGGTCTATTTCTCGTTTCGGGGAATCCTGCGAAGAGGCGAGGATCAGAAGACGGTTCTGGCTGATTCGTGAGCGGTTTACCGGCGGGAGATGATGCGAGGGTTTGAGGCAGGGGAAGAAAATTCTAGGGTTTGATGAGAAAATTCTAGGGTTTGATGCTGTCGTAGAGAAATGCATCCGACGGCAATTGCTCGGTCTGTTGCAGCTGAGAAGATTTTTCTGTGAGTGAAATGATGATTGCCCGAGTGTAGTGGAGGGCAGAGACGCCATTGTCAGCCTGGAGTGAAGCTTCGTTAGCCTGAACGCCATTTGTTGCAGAGAATCAAATTGATTTTAAGTATTTGCAGAGGGGTTATATTGTTTAGGCGAAATTGAGTGTAGGACACGATGTTGACATCGGACACGTCTGAGAAATTCGGGTCAAGGTGTCGTTAAAGTGGAAGTGCAGAAGAGACCAGAAGGTGCATTTGACATGTGGGCATATCGTCGAGGCATCCACCGCCATTATTGATCCTCCCGAAACAAAAATTCTTTCCCGCTCTGCTTCATTAGTTTTTCTTTTTTATGGTTGATCCTACAGAATAATATATGGTTAGAGTTTGACTGAGGGTTACGGTTATACTTAGGGTTAGGGTTAGAGTTTTACTCGGACTTAAGATTAGATTAGACTTATCATTTATGAATATGGTTAAGTGATAGATAGAGTTATTTTATCGTAGAATCAGGGTTAGAGTTGGACTTAGGATTAGAGTTATAGACTTAAGTTTATTGAAATAGTGTATGTTAGATTTAGGGCTAGACTTAAAGTTAGGGATAGGTTTTGACTTAGGGTTGGGTTTAGAGTTTGACTTAGACTTAGGATTAAAGTTAGACTTATCATTACAAATTTGGTTAGGAGTATAGTTAGGGTAAAGTTTATCAGAATAATATATGGGTAGAGTTTGACTGAGGTTTAGGGTTATACTTAGGGTTAGGGTTAGAGTTTTACTCTGACTTAGGATTATATTAGACTTATCATTATGAATTTAGTTAGGGTAAAGTTTATTAGAATAATATATGGTTAGAATTAAGGTTAGAGTTTGACTGAGGGTTAGGGTTATACTTAGGTTTAGTGTTATAATTAGCTCATCAATTTAATGGGCAACATATGAGTGATATGTATTATGTAAAGGGTTTAATATTAGATTCACAAAGCGCAAGGTTATTTGTTGAATTTTTTTGAAAGTATAGTTGAAATAAACATGAACTTTATTGTGAAATTGGATGTTATTATTCTCATACATATATTAAAGGAGAATTATATCTCACAGTACAATTATTCAGATAAATTAAAATGACAAAATCAGAAGATATGAATTCACTACATGGAGAACATTTCTCCATAATGATGTAAGTACATCACATATTCTTAAGAAACAAAAGTTGTATTGTGACATTCGTTTGTTAAATGATAATTGTACACTTCTTTCCCCATGGATGGAAACATGTCTACTTTTGTAGAGGCGTTACGAACAAATCTTGTAACATCTTCCATCTCAATTATCTCAACTTCTTGTACATCATTAATTGCTAGAGCTACATTCTCAAGAGCTATGAGCATAGTTATACAAGACTCTTTAATTATCCACTTGCACCTATCAAACTCTGTCTCAAAAATATGGTTCGAGCCTATGGACGCTGTTGGGCTCATGTCAATGGTCCTTGACTCTCTGTTTGAAGCTGCCATAGCTGTAACAAAACATGATATTGATTTAAAATTAGAATCATGTCAATGATACTTAATTGGAGGGATATAAATTTGAAATCAAAATGTTTTGCATAACATAATACCTGAAGTAACGTTATGAAGTGTGGAGTATGTAAAAACCATATTGCATTGAAAATTGCAATGAAATTTTGTGTATGGAAACATGGCATTATAATAAAAATTCATAGACATTATAGAATAAGAAAACATAATTTTCTAACGTCTAGTACCAGGGCATTGTTTCAAAGTAATAAAGCACAAATTTGATAGAAAACAAAAGAATAATTAATTATGTATTATTACATCATTGATGTTCGAGGCTTCTCAATCTCATTTCCTTTGCCTTCCTATTTGAAAGTTGCTTCCCGCTTTTCATTTTTTCATAGTGGTCATATGTAGATGGTGGCATTATTCTCAATCCTTCTATAGACTTTACACGAGAAATAGCCACAAATGTTAATCCAACTCTTTCCTTTGGACCTATACCAATTGTTGCTTTCTGAAGAGTTAGTCCCTGTGATTTGTGAATTGTCAATGCCCATGTCAATCTTAATGGTAGTTGGGAGGTACTTCCTCTCTATAATAGGGCAATAGGAACTACTTTTGGATGGTTGTTATCAAATGCTATTCTAGAGTAATTATCAAATTCAAAAGTGACATAGGTTGGTGGTTGAGGAGGACTGGTTTTTGGTCTATACACAATACTTCGTATATATCCCAAAGTCCCATTGACAAGGCCAACTTCTATCCAAAGATTTGTGGTCAACACCACCTTGGAATGTTTACTAATTAATAACTCTAACTCAAGTTCATCACGTGAAGCATCTTCAACTATGTTACCATTCCATGTCTTAGTTGCAAGGCTGTGTGCAACATGACACCTCAAAGAGTACAACATTCTCCTATTATGATTGTGGACATTCTCATTGGTTGAGAATAAATGTACTTCTTTGTCAAACTCATCATTGGTTAGAGAATCAAGCCGTATAGGGATCCTCATAATAAGAAGATTCCAATCATCTATCTTAGGATTCACATCTCTCAAATTTCTAAGAAGTTCATGAAATCTTTATTGATCATTGTGTTGACCATCTTGCCTAAATATTTTATCTAATGTAACTAGTGTTTTGAATTCTTGGCACAATAACTTAGCTCTTCTTTGGCTAGCACATGCTAGTTTATCATTGACTGGAGGTAATTGACCAAGGTCACCAACCAAAATAATAGAAAGTTCTGAAAGAAAGAAAATAAAGGTTAAAAAAATGTATTAGGAATACTACAGATGGATAGTAGTAGTAAATAGTAGTTGACATAAACAATACACTTAAAAACAACAAAATCTTTACCTGCAAAACTTCTATCAACATTTTCTGGGAATGCTTGTCTGAGACGAGAATCTGTATTTTCCAACAAGTTTTGACCAATGAAACTCATTTCATCAATCTAAATGTCTAATGTGAGTCGTTTCTTTCTGAAAACTTGTAAGTCATTGTCCCCTCTAGTTGAGTAAAATATTTTATTGGTATTTGCAACTTTGAATGAATTGTTGAAGCTCCTATATTGAAAGTTGCTACTCTAGTTGGCGTGAGAAATAGAAGTGGAGAAGGATTTGACATTGCATCCATGCGAAGAGATTGACTGATAGCACCAATTAGATAAAAAAAAATTCGCTCCTATAGTTCCTTGAATTATCATACATAGAGGGTTCCCCACCTAATTGCTATGGTAATGTGTCATAATAAGGGTAAGTGCACCAAATTGCGGTGCCAAAAGGGGGGTATAAGTGGACAGCTTTTTCATGAAATCTGTAATTTTTGAACTTCAACAAGAATTTGAAGATAGTTACGCTCAAAATTTTAAGATATGACAAAAACAAAAGTCGTAGTCCTTTGAATCTAGTTTCTAAACTACTAATTTTTTTTCAAAATGGTTTAGTTTTAGGTCCTCAAAAAACGGGGCCACAAAAAGTGGTACTATTTATTCCCAAAAAACATAACATAGTACAAAGTGTGGCCCCCCTAAAATTTTAACTTTTTTT
Organism: Cupressus sempervirens; assembly: GCA_028749045.1. Lineage (NCBI taxonomy): Eukaryota > Viridiplantae > Streptophyta > Pinopsida > Cupressales > Cupressaceae > Cupressus > Cupressus sempervirens. The sequence continues at coordinate 325,389,014 of CM053789.1, forward strand.
TTGAAATTCTTTAATCGCTCTAGTCAAAAGTTACTTAACACTATGTAGTTTATCCCAGATTTTTGGGGTAATTTCATAATGTGTATTTTTTTATTATGAATTTTTTAACTAGACACATCCCAAAAATGTGAAATATCTATGTGCTCCCCCTAGAAATAATTGAAAACTAATCTAAAATCAAATTATTTTTTTCAAAGTGTGTAGAATGGAGTCTAGTTTCTAAAAAACTAAGTTGTTGCAAAATTCAATGAACGAACTAAAATCTATAGCTCAATTAGTACATGGTGGTTTTTGACAAAAAATGAACATACATTCAAAAGAAATTATAGATGAAAGGCTTGTAATAGTTCAAATTGAAAATAAATTATATGGTTAAATAGCTAACATAGAGACCTACAATGTCATGTAATCTGATCTTATCGATAACCAACCACGAGGAATCTTGAAGGAGAGCACATAAGAAAAATCAATCATTTTTTGTATGTTTGTTGGAAAACATGTCTTAGACCTATTTATAAACTCCAAACCTTTGGGTTGGATCTCCAAGGCAAAACCAAGCCTTAGGCTTGGTTTTAATGCAAAGCTTTCAATAGCCCATGTGCCCTATAGCATGCACGTGCTATTAAAACCATTTGAATTCTCAATAGCGCATGTGTGCTATAGTGCGCACACACTATTGAGACCTAAATTGCAAAGCAAGAGCGAGAGAGAGTGGACGGGGGGGGATGGCTATGTGTGTGAGAGAGAGAGAGAGAAAGAGATAAAGAGAAAGTAGGGGATGGGAGAGGGGAGAGAGTATAGGATGGGAGAGAGGAAGTGAGAAAGAGTAGGGGTGGCAGAGAGAGTACGTGATGGGAGAGAGAGGAAGTGTGAGAGAGAGTATAGGTTGGGAGAGAGAGATTGAGAGTAGGGGATGGGGGAGAGGGAGAGTAGGCGGTGGGAGACAGAGTAAGAGAGGGAGAGCGAGAGAGAGGAGGATGGGAGTGCATGTGTGTGAAAGAGAGAGAGTAGGAAATGTGAGAGGGGGGAGATAGAGTAGCTCGAGAGAGAGTAGGGGATGGGAGAGGGAGTGGGAGAGGGAGAGAGAGGGGGGAATGGAAATGTGTGTAAGAGAGAAAGAGAGAGAGAGTAGGGGATAGGAGAGAGTGTGAAAATGTGAGGGAGAGTAGGGGGTAGCAGAGAGAGAGTAGAGAGGGAGAGTGAGAGAGAGAGTGAGAGTGAGAGTAAGAGAGAGTGAGAATGAGAGTGAGAGTGAGAGTGAGAGTGAGTAGGTGGTGGGAGAGGGAGTGGGAGAGGGAGAGCGAGTGAGAGACAAAGTAGGGGATGGGAGAGGAGAGAGGGGGGATGGGTGTGTGTGAAAGAGAGAGTAGGGAATGAGAGAGGGGAGAGAGAGTTAGAGAGAGAGAGAGTAGGGGATGGGAGAGAAAGAGAGTAGGTAATGGTAGAAGGAGTGGGAGAGGGAGAGAGAGGGGGGATGGAGTGTGTGTAAGAGAGAAAGTAGGGGATGGGAGAGAGTGTGAGAGAGAGTAGGGGTGGAAAAGAGAGAGTGAGAGTAGGGGATGGGAGAGAGTGAGAGAGAGAAAGAGATAGTAGGTAGTGGGAGAGGGAGGGGGAGGGGGAGAGAGGGGGAATGGAAGTGTGTAAGAGAGATAGAGTAAGGGATGGGAGAGAGTAGGCAGTGGGAGAGGGAGTGTGAGAGAGAGAGGGAATGAGAATGTGTATAAGAGAGATAGAGTAGGGGATGGGAGAGAGTGTGAGAGTTTGAGAGAGAGTAGGGGGTGGCAGAGAGAGCTTGTATGGGATGGGGGCGAGAGAGAGAGAGAGAGAGAGAGAGAGAGAGAGAGAGAGAGAGAGAGAGAGAGAGAGAGAGTAGTGGATGGGAGAGAGTGTGAGAGAGAGTAGGGGATGGAAGAGAGAGAGTGAGAGTAGGGGATGGGAGAGAGAAAGTAGAGAAGGAGAGAGAGTACTTGAGAGAGAGAGATAGTAGGCAGTGCAAGAGGGAGTGGGAGAGGGAGAGAGAGGGGGGATGGGAGTGTGTGTGACAAATCTAGAGAGTAGGGGATGGGAGAGGAGAGAGAGAGGGGGGATGGGAGTGTGTGTGTTTGTGAAAGAGAGAGAGTAGGGGATGGGAGAGGGGAGAGAGAGAGTAGGGGATGGGGGAGAGAGAGTAGGCGGTGGGAGAGGGAGAGAGAGAGGGGGAACGGGAATGTGTGTAAGAAAGACAGAGTAGGGGATGGGAGAGAGTGTGGGAGTGTGAGAGAGAGTAGGTGGTGGCAGAGAGAGCTTGTACGAGATGGGAGAGAGAGTGAGATTAGGGGATGGGAGAGTGTGAGAGAGAGTAGGGGATGGGAGAGAGGGAGTGAGAGTAAGGGATGTGTGTGTGTGTGTGTGTGTGTGTGTGTGTGTGTGTGAGAGAGAGAGAGAGAGAGAGTAGAGAGGGAGAGAGAGAACTTGAGAGAGAGAGAGATAGTAGGCGATAGGAGAGGGAGTGGGAGGGGGAGAGGGAGAGAGATAGGGGGGAATGGGAGTGTGTGTGATAGATCTAGAGAGTAGGGGATGAGAGAGAAGAGAGTGGGGGGATAAGAGTGTGTGTGTCTGTGAAAGAGAGAGAGAGTAGGGGATGGGAGAGGGGAGAGAGAGAGTAGGGGATGGAGGATAGAGAGTATGAGGTGGGAGAGGGAGAGAGTGAGAGTAAAGGATGGGAGAGAGTGTGAGAGAGAGTAGGGAGAGGGAGATAGGGAGAGGGAGATAGAGAGAGGGGGATGGGAGTGTGTGTGATAGATCTAGAGAGTAGGGGATGGGAGAGAAGAGAGAGAGAGGGGGATGGGAGTGCGTGTGTGTGTCTGTGAAAGAGAGAGAGTAGGGGATGGGAGAGAGTGTGAGAGAGAGTAGGGGGTGGTAGAGAGAGAGAGTACGTGATGGGAGAGACAGAGTGAAAGGATGAGAGAGAGAGTGAGAGAGAGAGTAGGGGGTGGCAGAGAGAGAGTAGGGGATGGGAGAGACAGAGTGAAAGGATGAGAGAGAGCGTGAGAGAGAGTAGGGGATGGGAGAGAGAGAGACTAGAGCAGGAGAGAGAGAACTTGAGAGAGAGATAGTAGGCGGTGGGAGAGGGAGTGGGAGAAGAGGAGAGAGAGGGATGGGAGTGCATGTGAGAGATCTAGAGAGTAAGGGATGGGAGAGGGGAGAGAGAGGGGGATGGGAGTGTGTATCTGCAAAAGAGAGAGTTTAGGGGATGGGAGAGGGGAGAGAGAGAGAGAGAGTAGCCTGAGAGAGAGAGAGAGAGAGAGAGAGAGAGAGAGAGAGAGAGAGAGAGAGAGAGAGAGAGAGAGTAGCGGATGGGAGAAAGAGAGACTAGGTGATGGGAGAGGGAGAGAGGGGGGGATGGGAGTGTGTGTAAGAGAGAGTAGGGGATGGGAGAGAATGTGTGAGAGAGAGGAGGGGATGGGAGAGAGTGTGAAAGAGAGTAGGGAGAGGGAGATAGAGAGAGGGGGGTGGGAGTGTGTGTGACAAATCTAGAGAGTAGGGGATGGCAGAGAAGAGAGAGGGGGGACGGGAGTGTGTGTGTGTGTCTGTGAAAGAGAGAAAGTAGGGGATGAGAGAGAGTGTGAGTGTGAGAGAGAGTAGGGGGTGCAGAGAGAGAGAGAGTACAGGATGAGAGAGACATAGTGAAAGGATGGGAGAGAGAGTGAGAGAGAGAGCTGGGGATGGGAGAGAGAGAGAGTAGAGAGGGAGAGAGAACTTGAGAGAGAGATAGTAGGTTGTGGGAGAGGGAGTGGGAGAGGGGGAGAGAGGGTGGATGGGAGTCTGTGTGAGAGATCTAGAGAGTAGGGGATGGGAGAGGAGAGAGAGAGAGGGGGATGGGAGTGTTTATTTGTAAAAGAGAAAGTTTAGGAGATGAGAGAGGGGAGAGAGAGAGTAGTAGATGGGAGAGAGAGAATAGGTGGTGGGAGAGGGGGAGAGAGGGGGATGGGAGTGTGTGTAAGAGATAGTAGGGGATGGGAGAGAGTGTGAGAGAGAGTAGGAGGTGGCAGAGAGAGAGAGAACAAGATGGGAGAGAGAGAGAGTGAGAGTGAGAGTAGGCAGATGGGAGAGAGTGTGAGAGAGAGTAGGGGATGGAAGAGATTAGGGGGATGAGGGAGAGAGAGAGAGATAGTAGGCAATGGGAGAGGGAGGATGGGAGTGTGTGTGAGAGATCTAAAGAGTAGGGGATGGGAGAGGAGAGAGGGTGAGAGCGGGAGAGAGAGTAGGCAGTGGGGGGGAGAGAGAGAGAGAGAGAGAGAGAGAGAGAGAGAGAGAGAGAGAGAGTAGGGGATAGGAGAGGGGAGAGAGAGAGTGTAGGGGATGGGAGAGGGGAGAGAGAGTAGGGAGAGAGAGAAGGGAATGGGAGAGGGGAGAGAGAGTAGGGAGAGAGAGAGAGAGTAGGGAGGATGGAGAGTGATGTGTTTTGACATAGTGCGTATGCGCTTTATAGTGTGTATGCACTATAGTGCGTACGCGCTATGTGAAATCACCTAAAAATAGTCAAAAAGTAACTTTGGGGCCTATTTCATACATTCTTTGCTTTTGGTCTATTGTGCACTCTGTTATTCTGACAGAAATCATGGGTTTCAACATAGAAAACACTATCTCAACACTTTTTGAAGCTAGCAAACACCAAATTCAATCATTGGATACATGATTTGAAGACTTTTTGAATATTCCTTGTATATAAAAGGTTAGTGCAATCTATTTTAAATATTGTTTGTTGATATATAGATACAAATTTGATTATAATTTGACATGTTGTTTAATATATAGTGAATTCATTGAAAATTGTATGTTTCAATGAAATGTTATTTCAAAATGGTTAGAAATTTGACAAGTTGTTTGATATATACTGTGTATTCATTGAAATAATTATAATTTTTATATGTATTTGAATAATTTATAATTTACACATTGTAAGTAATTCAGATGTTTGAATAATTTGACATGTAGAAATCATCATCATTCCAAGGAAGAAACCAAAAACTCAAACAAATGAAGATAGGGAGAGAGATTTGGCAATTAAAAGAGATAAAATGAAATTACTACGTGAACAAAGAAAATTTCAAAGCAATAATGAAGAATTGACTTTCGAAGAGGATCAAGAACCACTGGTAGAAAGAAACAAAGAGAACGAATTGGAAAGACAAAAAGAATGAATGAGACTATTACGCTCAAGAAAAAAATTGAATTGTGAAGCTACACCATCTCCAAATGTTGGAGTCATATCGTCTGCTACACCATCTTCCAATGTTGAAGTCATATCATCCTCTCATATTGAAGAGACACTGATTTGTAGATCCGATGATATACACACTTCATCATGTCATGTTGAAGGCACAACATCAACACATCAAGTAGGTGATATTCCGTCTTTTGCATCTTATTGCCAAGGCACATCATCTTCGGTTCAAGGTACACAATACACACAACTTTATGTTAATGTTCAAAATGTTGAGAGAATTGAAGAGATTATAACACCTTCTAGAATTCATTTTAGAAGACCAAAATATTTGATTGATATTGATACTAACATTTTGAAATCAATGTTTGACAAGATTAGCAAGTGTACTTGTCAAAGAAAAGTTAATCGTATGTGGAGATTATTTTTTGAAGAATTAAATATTACAAGTCAATGCCAATTATTTGTTGAAATGATGAGGAATTTGAAATTTAGGCCTATCATGAAGATTCTTGGGCTAAGAACGATGGACGATTCAAATGAAAAAAGCATTGTAAAGAATATAATGAGTGCTTATGACAAAGTGGGTTCTAAATCAATGACAAAGTGGGTTCTAAATCACACACCAAAGATAGTAATATCACAAGATGAGTACTTACATCGACAATAGTAAGTAGCCAAATGAAGAAAGCTCAACTCATGAGAAAGACAAGAAAAATATTAAAAATTGGTAGAGGTACTCTAAGGAGAGCCATGCTAAGGCATGAGAGATTGGAAGATTCAACAAAATAAATAAATTAGTGAAGCTTTGAAATCATTGATCGAAGATTTTTGAAAAAAAAACACACATGTTTCCCCTAATCAAAGAGATGTTGTAAGAAGGAGGATTGGTAGCCAAAATCGCGACCCACATGCGAAACATTTTTTGGACTCAACTCAGACACAACTTTTTGCAAAATTTATTAGTATTTATCCTCAAATTCGAATAAGTCAGAGATTTTTTGAGATGGGTAAACCTTTTTATGTGAAGATAAATCACACACACACAACTTCTTGTTGTAGGATACATATTGAATTTTCTAACCATTTTGATGTTTTTAGGCATTTATGTGTGTTTTTGCATTCTTAGTTTGTTTTGTAGGATTGTGACATGAATGAGCCACCAAGATCTTCAAGGGAATTCATATCCAACATTTTATATGAAATAGGGGATGGCCAACAATTTTACAAGACATCATGCTTGGATGGTACATGCTTATTTTGTGGTTCTTTGCAACTTTTATCAACTTGTCAACATATGGATAGTACACATGCAATTAGAAATGAAATAGTAGATTACGAAAAATTTAAGACAGTGACATGCTCTAAAAGATGGGAAACATGGTAAAAGATGTGACTTAGTCATTGAAAAGATTCCAGTGTATGAGTTCTTGAAGATTTTTCATGAGCCATCTTGAAGAAACCCTCAGATTTAGGGTAAATCTGACCAACCTCTACAAAAATTGATGTAACTTTTGTTATAGATAAGGTAAAGACTTAAAACAAAATGAAATGGAATGCTAACTTAATACTCTATCCAACCATACCAAAATTTGACTACTACCAATGTGTACAAGCCATACAAAATTGAAACAACAGAGAAAAAGGTAGAAATTCTAAGTTTTATTCAATGTTTGCTGCTCATTGGTCAAGTTGATCACATATAAGTATGGATATCTAGTATGGTTGGATAGCTTTGTGAATTTTCTTTCTGTTTCACTTAGAATGAGTTTCTAATTCACTCTATAACTCAAGATATTCCCATTTTACTAACTGTTGTCCCCATTTTGTGCCATTACCTAGGGTTTCATCTATTTTCCCTCATATCTTGAGATTCCACCATGGGAAATTAACAACCCTTGGTGGAATCCAAGTTAGGACAATGTGTTTTATGTTCCTTTTGGTTTTAGGTCAAAAGAATGAGGTTGGAGAGAAAAACTTGATGCCCTAGGCATGCAAGATCCATGTGCATGCTAGAAATTCGTAGCAACATCTTCCATAACTCACTACAGAGAAGGTTTTGAGGCTTGAAAATTAGTATGTGATCATATTACATGATCCCCCTCATGTTCCAATTTCTATTTTGAATTATTTCTCAAGGGGTAGGGTACTTCCTTTGTTAATAGATGCCTAATTGCCTACATTCCTAAGTGAGCCTTAAAAAACTTAGTTGCTACATACTTCTCTTGAGATCCCAAGACTTTAGTATGTTGTATGAAACCCAAAAGGGTATTCAAATCAGTGATTCGTTTCTTTGGTTTGTGAGGAGATGTTTGTGATTTTCCATATTCAAGGCTACAAGCCTAGTCTTGAGTTTGTGAAGCAATTAGCCAATGAAAGTTGCATAGTTTGAATCTAATGTTGGATTCATGTTAGTTTGGACCTAAATAGACCCTTTCCATTCTTGGAAGTCACCCCTGGTCATTATTTGTATTTGTGGGGTTTTGTGTCAAATATGCCTATGGGCCACCTTTTAGGCATAAAAATGAGCAATATAGGTGACTTTTCAAGGAAATTTTTTTTAAAAAATGTTTCTTAGAAGGTTATAAATGTCCTTAAGGTCATTAGGTTAACTTTTAGGCATCTAAGAATTAAGATGTCAAAAATTGCAAAAAATTGCAAAAGTTGTCAAAGCAAAATTGCAAAAATGCTGACAACTTTGTAGGAGTTTGGGAATTGGTGAAGGGATGAGCATTTGAAAATAAGTTATTTTACTGTTTCCAAACTTTTTCTAAGTCATAGAATTGGAATCAAGTGAAAAATGTAAAAATTGCACTTTTTGTGCAAAGTTGAATTGTTGAAAGTTGTAAAAGTTGCTCAAATTTGCAACTTAGTGGAAAAAGGGTCATGGGATTGAACTATCTGCTCCGTTAGCTCTGGGTGGCCAGGTAAAACCTATTCCCAACCTTTTCCTATTCCCTTTAGTGCTCAAACATTATCGGGTACGTTGAACCAGAACGTCCCTAAGGGTCACTAAATGCCATAGGGCTGTGATCTTTGACGAGGCATATCTCGGAGCTCATGTGAGGTATGGATGTGATTCTAGTTCCTATAGGACGGTGTTGCAGAGACCTACAATAACCTCTCTTTCTTTTTGGAGATCACACTCCATTTTCATTTTACGATGCCATCTCAGGTGATGTTGAAACTTGAAGTGTTGGCCAGTACAAAGTTGCCAACTGCCAAATCTCTCTCACCTTTCATTGTGGGATCAAACTATCTACTCTGTTAGCTTCGGGTGGCTGGGTAAACCCTATCCCCTACCTTAGACCATCCTGTTCAATTCTCAAACGTTCTTGGACACGCCGAACTAGAACGTCCCTATGGGTAACTAAATGCCATAGGGCTGCAATCTTTGATGGGGCATATCTTGGAGCTTGTGCAAAGTATAGATTTGATTCTAGTTCCTACAGGACGGTGTTGCAGATACCTACAATAAACTCTCTCATTTTTTGGAGATCACACTCTGTTTTCATTTTACGATGCCATCTTGGGTGATGTTGAAACTTGTAGTGTTGGCCAATACAAAGTTGCCAATTGCCAAATTTCTCTCACATTTCGTTGTGGGATTGAATTTTCTGCTCCATTAGCTCTAGGTGGCTGGGTAAACCCTATCCCCAACCTCGTCCTGTCCCCTTCAATGCTTGAACTTTCTCGGGCATGTCGAACTGGAACGTCTGTAAGGGTCACTAAATGCCATACGACTACGATCTTTGATGGTGCATATCTCGAAGCTCGTGTGAGGTATGGATGCAATTCTAGTTCTTACAAGATAGTGTTTTGGAGACCTACAATAACCTCTCTCACTTTATGGAGATCACATTCTATTTTCATTTTACGATGCCATCTCGAGTGATGCTGAAACTTGTAGTATTGGCTAGTACAAAGTTGCCAACTGCCAAATCTGTCTCACCTTTCGTTGTGGAATTGAAGTTTCTACTTTTTTAGCTTCGAGTGGCCAGGTAAACCCTATCCCCAACCTCATCCTATCCCCTTCAACACTTGAACGTTCTCAAGCATGCCGAACTAGAACGTCCCTAAAGGTCACTAAATGCCATAGGGTTGCGATCTTTGATGGGGCATATCTCGGAGCTCATGCAAGGTATGGATGTGATTCTAGTTCCTATGGGATAGTGTTGTAGAGACCTACAATAACCTCTCTCTCCTTTTGGAGATCACACTCCATTTTCATTTTACGATGCCATCTCAGGTGATGCTAAAACTTGTAGTGTTGGCCAGTACAAAGTTGCCAACTGCCAAATCTCTCTCACCTTTCGTTGTGGGATCAAATTGTCTACTCCGTTAGCTCTAGGTGGCTGGGTAAACATGGCTAAATCAATTTGGCTGGGTAAACGTGCCAAATATCTCTCACCTTTCGTATGCCTTTCTTGATGTGTTCCTAGACTCTAAATATTAATTTGAACTCAGTTGATGTGGTTGTATTGATATGTAGGCAGTACTTTAAAAAATGTTTAATGGTTATCTAATTTCAACTTATTATATGATGCAGCTGAGTGCCGACTTAGTTATCATATATGGTATGCTTCACTATTTAATTATTTTCGAGAACTAATGCTTATCATTCATCCAAATTTAGTTGTTATAAAGATGCAAATGTTAGTGAATGACTTAATACTATTCTTCTATCAAATCTAGATTTCAACCCTTTTGTGGATCTATAGGCTCAATCACGAGCCCATAGGATTGGCCAAGAGAAAATTGTGATTGTATATCAATTGATTACGAAACGTTCAGTTGAGGAAAAAATATTGCAGCGATCAAGAAGAAAATTGGCCATGGAGAATTTGGTTATGAATTTTGATAAGAATGGAACTATTAAGGAATCACATGATATATTAATCTATGGTGCAAGGAATATTCTTAATGAGCATGGAATTGCTACTACATCTATTAAATACACAAAGGAAGATATAGACAACCTACTTAATAGAGAGATTAATATGAAAGAAAAGGACATTTTAGAACAAAATGGTTATTTTGGTGCCATCCAGGGTATGTCACTTACTTAAGATGAAGAGACAAAACCTACAATTAATGGGAAAGAGTGGGAAGACCTTCTTGGACCCATGAAAGAAGTTACAGATAATGAGGAAGAGCTAGGAAGGGGAAAGTGACAAAGGAAAGAAGTAACATATGCATGTGAGCCTATGCCAGATGACAATGATGAATACTTACCATCTGCTAGTAGCTTAAGTAGTGACAGAAGCTCTTTAGTGCACATGTACACAGACACAAAAATTTCAGATAGAGAAGTAACAAGTGCTATAGAATTATCCACTGAGCAATGTGAAGTGAAGCCTTAGATTGGATCATTATGCACTTCATTCCAACACCACATATGTTCCAATTAGAAATGTCTATTCATTAATGCCCTTGCATTTACAGGACTTGGGAAGCCAGGATACTCAAGCTGGGCATGATCCCTCAAAGTTTTTGTTAAAATATATTAATGATCTTAATAGAACAACAAAAAGTTCATTTCCACCTTTGGTGAGGCAGTCTCACTCATTTTACGATGAAGACCAGCCGTCTACAATCCAAGGTTTTAATTCAGCTAACAAATGGAGAGCTTCTTAAGCTACTGATTAGGTATTGAATTTAATGTCATACATGAACATATCTTATTTAATGTCATACATGCACATATCTAATTTAATGTCATACACGAACATATCTAATTTAATGTCATACATGAACAAACATATAATATAAAATGATAACCAATAATGTCATGTACATTAACAAACACATAATATATTATGATAACCAATAATGTTGTATATGAACAAATATATCATATATTAACCAATAATTTCATAAGTCGAATAATGTCATACATCAAATAAATGTCATACATCAAATAAATGTCATACATCAAATATAAAATGTCATATATACATCAAATGTGTATCGAATATGTCCACTGATGCCTATATATATACATGTCTATCAACTATATCTTTTCCTTCCCACGAGGGGAAGGAAACAAATCTCTTAAGGTCTTCTGTCATCGTGTGGAGGGAGACAGTGGAGATGATGGGGTCCTCTTGACATGCTCGCTCGTCCTCTTGTTGAGGCTTTTCTCTAACTCGAGATGATACAAACAAAGTAGATATGAATCAATATTTATTATATGTTGAAATCAAATATATGTACACACAAAATTAATTATTTTCTTACCGCCATCAAATAGTCACTTTGTAAGTCCATCTTGAAGGTTCGTGGATGATCAAGCGCAACGAGACTCTACAAAAATTCAATCAATATAATCACTTATAAATAAAATTAGAAATTTTGATACTAACTATTATAAACAACAACTAAAACCAAGAAAATTCTTTCATACCTCAGTCAATGGCTATGAGCTAGCCATAGCTGCGGCCACTCCATGATCCATAGATTGTTGAAGATGAGGAGGAGTGACTGACGTCATGAGCTACATGTCATACAATACACGTTACATGTAACATGAAACATGAAACAAATATAATTAAATGAATTAAATTAACATGAAACATATGTACTTGTACGTAACTCATATGATGTCTATGCTCCGAGTCTGTAGTAAATGTTGACGGTCCTGTAGAGAACTGATGCACATGCATAATTTTTTTCGTCAATCTTTAATATGATTACTTAATAAATATATGTATTAATTTAAATTATTAAATTGATACATACCTCTAGACTTGTGGACGAGACAAAAAATGGGGCCAGAGGATTGCTGCTAGGCCCGCCAACACTCTAACCCTGAATTTTGAACAATTTCAATATATGCTAATTAATTAATCATTCAATATACATATGAAATGTGATCAAATTAGTAAATTATAATTGTAATTTACCTATGTGTCAATGCCAAATGTGTTGTTCAGAAACCAATCAATGACAAGCCCATTATTTGCACCATCTCCAGCATGACTGCCAAATGTGCATAAGGATCCGCATGAAGTGCACATGTGACCGTGACACGCAGAAGGCTCCCTCTCAACTAATGGGCTTGTGCAATGGATGAGGTTTTTCATCAAAGCAGTAATGGTCCCTAGAGTGCTGGCCTCTACATGTTTCTTCACAACTAAAGGAATAGTCACATGCTCACGCTGTGGCTTGACCACAGGTGCCCTAACTACATTAGGGCCATGATGTGCTCCCAACCTCTCAAATGATGACCCTCTACCTCTACCTTGGGAGTCTAATATATCAAAATAATTGGGGATCTCCCTAAGAAAAAACTCACAATACAATTTCTTCAAAAAATACATAGGGACTTCGTGATTGTTGCAAGGAGGGGCATCAAAAACCATCCACCATCTATCCCAAAAATGATTCTAATAGCATCATGTATGAACCAATGGATGGGGAACCATTTAGTACCCTCTCTAACAGTATTTTGCTCATTGGGTTTTCTAACTAATGCACATATTCTACCTTTTGGTATTTCTTTTTTTTAAACATCTTCATATGAAAATTTATTTAAATAAAATCTTTTTTGTTCATCCCTCTTAACTCGCCAAACATCTAACTGACCACTAATTGAGGCTATTTGGGTCTTAAATGGATTTGAGGGATGATGCCAATTGAGCCCTCATTGGATTGGTTTGTCCAGATTCTTTCAACCGACCAATGAGTCCTAATTCAATTTTGCCTCTCTCTATTTCATTTATTATATTTTCTTGTGTGCCAGGCGGAGGTCTTGTAATTGGTTTAGGCTGCAAAATTTGTTGTTCTTCTTGGGGAGGGTTTTGGTTTTGATTTTCTTGAGGATTTTGAGGTTCTTGGGGATTTGCTGGTTGATTATTGAGATTTCCCGATAAAAAAACAATTGAAATCTAAATAAATAAACAAATCTAAATAAAAATTGTAAAAACCCTATAAAATAATATAAAAACCTACAAAACAATATGAAAAATATATCAAACAATGCAAAATGAAATTTAGATCACATATGGCGTGGGCATGCTTGTGATCTCAAATTTTGCCGACAAGGAGGCATATCAGCAAGGCAGGTGGTGAAAAGCTTTGTTTTTGTCAATTCGCATACACGTTGCTATGAGAAGAAAGTTAAAATCAGAGATAAAACAAATGGGCTGCAGGTATGTAGCCCATTTATAAAATTTTACTTTTTTCAAAGCGTGTACATGCTACTATGGCTTGGGTTACCCAAGCCATAGTGTGTGCACACTATAGCATGTACGTGCTATTCAAAAATGAAAAAAAAAAAAAAGGTTTACACCTTTTTGGCACCACAACTCGGTGCATATACCCATAATGTCAATGACCTTTTGTTGGTTTCCACTAAGACTTGAAAAGTTGATGCATTGGAGAATGTCATCATACATGAGACCTTGATGTTTCTTCATTTCACTAATGAAGTTGATAGCCACACAATATTATCCTCACATTGATATTAAACATACTAGTTTGTATTCCCATAAATATCTCTTCTTCCCAACATGTCTATTTCAGAAACTTGCACATGTTGACCACGATGCAATCTAGATATGATTTCTCATTCATGCTCTATAGTATTTTCTTGAGCACGTACAATATCTTCTACATTTGAGTCACTTGCAGCTTCATTATTTTTGGGTTGTTCGACTCGTTGAACATGCCAAGGAGTATATTGGAGTGACTCCCAATTGGCCACTATAGTATCATCAATATCACTAATGTCACTCTCAATGTCATGGAAAGGTTTGTACAACAACAACTCAGATGAACAAAAATCAACCCATTTGTTGGAGTCTCATGGAGGAATTGATATAAACTTTGGGAAAACTCTAACTATAGCTGCTATTTCTCTTGGTCCTCATTTTTTATCTCCTCTTTTCTTTGAATTGTATATCCAAGATCTTGCTGCATCAATTAATCTTATACCTTCCATAAAAAGGGGTCTTATTTTATACCCCTATATAAAATACTTTGTATGATCTTCTTCATTATTCTCTAGATTAATTGTTATAGGTTTAAAAACTTCGTGTGAAACATTTACATTAACAAACTTTCTACTACTCTCCATAAGTGGAAGTTCTAACAACGTATGGCATGTTTCCTGAATTCCAATGTCTCTTTCTATAATTGTTTTAGTGAGAAGCTTTCTATATACCCTTGCTGTAAGATCATCAAGATTTTACAAGTTTGATAAATGCATCAACACTTGTTGATATGTTTCAAAACTTCTTTATGCTTTTGAAGCATACTTTGCAATACACTTGATAACAACATGTCTAGAAAGTATAGGTTGCCAATCTACATTTGCCCTCCAAACTTGCAAGATGTGTCGATTATGTGTGTTAACTATATCATCATTTCTTGTTGGCTCAATTTTTTTTCACTTGTTTATGCATCCTCATATAATCTAGTCTCACCTAGATTCATTGGCCAAGGAGCATTATACATAAGAGGGATAAAATTATAAGTTTCTATTGATGTACGTAAATAATTGATATGTTGAATAGACATAAAACTCTAAATTCATACAATAATTACCTACAAACCATTATTCCCCTCTTTTTACATAAGCAAGCACCCTCCTTACAGATAATGTGTCTTTTGACATAGTTCAATATCTCTTCATAGTCTTGATCAATATGCATTTGTGTTAGTTGTGCAGTATTTTTCAGACATGGATGTTGACCAAAATGTTGAAAAGCCTAAAAATAGTTATACAAATTATAATTAGTTATTAATAAAATTTGTGCTTAAATAAATCTATAATCATCATAACATAGTTAGATATGAGATAATATCATTCAAAACATACCTATATATTTCTTTGGTGCGCATCATGTCTAGGATTCCATGCATGAATAATGGAATAAAAATATATTTCAACACTTTTCCTCTCTTGCTTATTTGACCAATCAATAGTGTCCATGTTTGGTGCTCCTTCCAACCATAGGAATCCATGCACATGCGGTGAACCTTGGTGTTGCCACTCATATCTACACCAAAAATCTTTGACTCTCATACCCTTTTGAAGTATTTCTTTTCTAAACATTGTATGCCTAAGATGCATGTAATGTGCAACAATGTGAGGATAGTTAATGATATTCTATCTTCTCCATTTTGAGCCTCTCATGGATCAATTGGTGGTGTCCTTGGCATTAATACATGTAAATCAGGCCACTGCATTTGTGCTACACTCAATGTGAAAAAAATTGTAGGAGTTCCTAGTTGGTGAACCAAGTTTATCAATTCACCTTTACATTTAGCCCAATATGACCTTGTGCCTCTTAGACTTGTTCCAAACCTCATCAACCTATTAGCCAAATTATTATGTAGCATATTATCCATATGTTCATGTAACTCATTGATTTTAATTGGAAAATCTTGTAAATTCCTTTTCACAATTACAGATGATGAACTTTGTGCACGATGCCACATTATCATGTTTGTCATAAAATACATGAACCTTGGATGTTTACCAAAACAATGATCCATATACTAAATTCGATGTTTAGAA
Organism: Cupressus sempervirens; assembly: GCA_028749045.1. Lineage (NCBI taxonomy): Eukaryota > Viridiplantae > Streptophyta > Pinopsida > Cupressales > Cupressaceae > Cupressus > Cupressus sempervirens. The sequence goes on from CM053789.1 coordinate 325,404,745, forward strand.
AATTCATGAAGATAAACTTGCTTCATTCTTGGTTCTAACCAGTCACATCTTCCATCAGGAAACAATACTAAAAAAGACATATCCATTAATCCCAAAGTAACATATTCATTAATAGGAGATGCACCTATAGCTGGCCAATCAATTAATTGAGATGAAACTGAATCAGGATTTTTAACCCATGCATGAATTAATTCCATTTCTCTTTGAGCATTGGGTAGTCTAGAGGCCATAGATGTGGTATGATCAAGTATATTACCTTCATCTGCCTCAATGAGTGGACCAAAAAAAATGACCTCATTTGCATCAAAATCAAACTCCATGTGTACTATCTTCAACCTATTAAAAATATTCTCATCAAAAATTTGGGTCAAGTCATTGAGAACACCTTCATCGATTCTAAAATTTGCATAAAAGGGATCATTTTCTACATTGTACCTCAACGCTCTATACTCATGCTCCCTATTTATAGTAAAGTTATAACAAGTGCTACGTTGATCCCATCTATAGACAATAATTATTGGTAGCTTGTCAATTGTGAGTGACAAAAATTTCAAAACTTCTTCAACATGTTGAGGAAAACATATAGCGTGTCCCTCATACTTGTATTTACCACTAGTTTCATGTGTAACTTGAAGTATATGACTAACACGTGCAATCAACGTCTCTTCAACTTGGGTCAAATTTGCAAGCACTTGTGGTTGAGACCCAGGATCCATATGGTTTAGAGAAGAAAATCTATAAATACCTCTCTCTTGTCGACACCTGTTACATATAGGACCTTCAAAAGTATGAGAAACTTTTATAAAAATATATGATTCCTGACAAATATGACACATACTTGGAGTCTTAAAACTATCTATTTGATGCCTAAACTGCATCTAAAATCTTCTAAACTCAGTATCAAGAAGACCATTTGGGTTTGTAGTGTTTTCCATAGTTCCTTCAACATCATCATTAATGCTCCAAACATTTTCATGTTGTGGGGTTTCAGATACTCATTGTACTGAGCTAGGATTTTTGTTTTGAACATTCAACTCAATATTTGCATTAGGTGGTTGGTTGTACCTTTCAACTAGTTGGCCATAATTTTCTTGACACTCATTTTGTGCTTGATTTTGAAGGAGAGTGATTTTAGAAGAATTTCAATGTCATTATTTCTTTGTACATTTCTTCCATCTCTTTGTTGTATTTCCAATTCTTCAACTATTTGTTCAACCCTTCTTCTAATATGCCTCTCACTATCAACTTGGTTATGCCTTGTCCTTTGTTCTTGTCTTTGGCTTTCTGCCATTTATTCTTGTTGACGTCTATGATAGTCTCTTTGATATTGTCTATGATATTCCCTTTGGTGTTCTCTTCTTTGCTCCTCTGATTGAAAGGTTAACCTTGTTCTCACCACAGCTAATTATGTGAAAATAGATTGAAGTTAGGAAAATAAATTAAGAGCATAGTTTCATGAAGTAATAAATTAGATTATAAATTAAACAATTACATTAAATTAATGTATATTTGTAGGTGGTGTATTGATATTGAAAAAAGCAGTTAAATATTCTAAATGAAATATGTAGTTAAATATGTTCCTTATTTGTATTTGGTTGTTCAAGATAACATAAGTTTATGAAGAAAAAAAGTACACTGAGATAAATAATATGATAAAATCAACTTATAATGTAGAAAAATATAAGTGATTCACAAATGTAAGAACATGAAAGAGACCTTTTATTTATATAGAGAATAATTACATATTCATAAAATCCAAGAAGTCTTATCTCATCTACAATACAAAAATAATGGTATTAAGAAATGATATCTCTCTTTATAAGGTGATGCATGTGAACATAGAAAGGTCAAAAAAAAAAATCAATTCAATTGCCAAGGCTTCCATTGGCCTTCTATCCAGTCCAACCCTAGCTGCAAGTTCAAAAGTGAATATGGTTTTAATGTTATAGTATCAGGAAAATGCGCTTCACAAAAAACTTCATGGCTCAATGAGGTTTCAAATATAGCATCCACAATCCCTCGCCACCCACATTCATTCTCTCTAACTTCAACAGAGTCCTTCACAAACATATCATGCAGCAATGGAATTGCAGGTGGTAGGGGTCTAATACATTGTATTTGTAATCTCTTCAACAAGTGATACTCTAGTCAACTTGTCCGTAATGAAATGATCCTACCAAAAATAAAAGGTTGGATCATTTGTATTTGACACAATTCCAATAATTGTGCCATCAAGCCAGGCACCTCGATACCCCTCTTCAAAGGAGCACATTTCTACGTTCATACCAATCAGTTCCTCCATTCTACCTTCCTTAAATATGAATACAATGAAATTGAATTTTAAATTAATAATTTTAAAATAACTATATAAATACTTGTACAACAATATTAAAAAGTTAATCTAATCTAACATTAATTGAAATATGATTACAATAAAAAACTGATATTAAAATTAAGCATTTCATAATAAATCTAATAATATACAATTTAAGAAAAAGATAACATTAATTCCAACATGAAGAAAAATTTAAGTACCAACACATCTATAGAATTAGAATAGAATGTTTCTAAATAAGTTTTTAAATTTTAAAGTAACATTCTATTTAATGCTTTGATTTAATTCCATGATTAATTTTTCATAGAATCCGTAAAAATCAAAATATAATATATAATAAAGAAATGTAATCTATTAGTAAATTTTCGTAAAGCACAACATAATTTAATTGTAAATAACTATATTGTAATTGAATAATTAAATTCAATAACAAATATTTCTAATTGGCTAGCTACAATTCCTTTCAACCAAATAGTTTAACAATATATGAAAGCCCTCTTTAAATAATAATAATAATCTAAAGTTTTAAATGTGTTCTCAACAAAAAACTTCACGAACATTGATCTAGGAAGCATCTTTTAAAAGGAAAATAATTAAATATTGAACAATAAATTAAATATTTTATGGAAATAGATTTAAATTGTAAATTATTTTAGGGTTCACTACTTAGTACTTAGTATGTTGGTTAAGTGGTGGTGGTTGTGTTCCTTTTTAAAATTTAAATTTATAATTAAGTGGATGCGATATCTTTATAATCAAACATTCTAAATTGATACAAAAATATGTCCTCATAAAGCTCTTAAAAAAATGAAGCTTCTATTTTCATTCTAGTTAAAAATATAAACTTCAAAACCTAACATTACTTGTTATTTTAATTATTTCTTATTAAATTAATTATTAAACATTCATACTTTCTAAATTAAAATTAAAATAATTTTTATTAGGATTTAAAGCTTTTCTCTGTGATATTTGAAAAGATATTAAAAGACTAAAAAATAATAATATTAGTACATGTGTATACATGTATTTTTAAATTTTTAAAACTAAGAAGGATAATTCAGAGTACAATAAAAGTATAATAATTATTCAACACTGGTAAAACATATTGAACTATGTAAACTTATATATAATAACACATTAAATTATAAACCAAAGCTTACATTGAGCACTAACATCCCCTATAATATAATTTTTGAGGATATGCACAAGCATGCACCTTGATTAGATATGACCGAGATTGGTGGACTGTCCAAAACATGCCACAACTGTCAATTGCCTTGGTTGAAACTTATATTTACTACAAATGAATGTTGAATTTACATTACAAGCAAAGGAGATTTTGCAAAGTAGCAGAAATTACATGTCAGGAAAACATTGTAGGCCCAAATGATGTACAAGCACTTTGGCCTCAATCAATGACCTTAGTAGGTGAATGATGATGGACCATATCCAAAATTGCCTTATTTTTTCTCGCTGTTGGCTACTGGGGCGACTTAAATGCACCCATATTCATTGTTTCTTTTTCACAAGGCCTTGTGATGTGTGTGTCAATGAGAGAATTGAATGCAGCTATGTGAGAAGGGAATTTTGAGAAGTGGGCAATGCTGACTAAGATATTTAATAGTAATGGCTGACATATTGCTCTGTGAATGATGATGTAATTATGGACACTTTGTTGTTTTACAATTTTATTTTGTTTTAAAATTTGTAACAACATTTATTTCAATAAACCAACAACAATTTCTTCAAAAAAAAATGGAACTATCATTGTCTCTAATAGTAGGAATGTATACCATACCCGCAAACAAAATCTTCTCTTATTGCTTATGGTGATCAATGATTCAGTACCAGCTCTCTTCTACACTGCCATGCACATGGAAGAAAATGCAGTAATATTATGCAGAATGGAATACACTTTCTACAAACTACATCATGAAAAAGTAAACAAATAATTTTCAAACAACAAACCTGTACAAAAACTTGATGCCGAAAGCTGAGAAATGGCAAATGTCGATTGAGAACTTCATATATATAGAAGCTTCAGGCATTAGTTGATTCATTAGCCAACATAACACCAGTCTCCTTGTAATGTCAGTCTCCTTCTCTTGCATTCAACGATTGCCAAGTAATGGGAATCCGAGATATGAATTGTATGAACCTGTCCGAGATATGAGTCATATGAACCTAACTAGGGAATGAGAATATGAGTACGTGAAGCATCTTCCTCTTCATTTCCATTTCTATGTGTTACATATTCTGCATGTGTTTCATTTTCTCCATGCAATTCATAATCTCCAAGCATTTTAATCTAACAGAATTGTAAATCAAGATAAATGTGACTGTTCATTTCAATTGTAATAACGAATGACCTTCCACCACTGCTTTCAACACATTTTTATTTTATTTTCTAATTGGATGAAATGATTGGCCTTCCACCATCACTTTTGTAAGTACAACACAATCTTTTTTGTTTACACAGAAGATTCCATTTGCATATTCTCATGTTGGGAATGCTTTTTGCCACTGTAGATGCCTCATGACATAAAAAGGTGTTTAAATTGTGTATTTTTAAAGTTTTTTTAAAGTTACTATAGCATGATGCTATTTTTATTTTTAGTTGTCTAATAGGAATTTAGATTATGTACATTTCTGAAATGTTTCCTACTTTTTTTCAATTTAGAAATCCTTTTAAAAATTCTTTTTCTTTTTTCTGATTGGTAGATAGAATGAACAATCATCTTGCAGGATACTTTTTCCAAATAATATTTTGAACAAAATAATTTTTTTCAAAGAGCACAATGTGTTAGGTTCCATTAGTGTTACTATTTATAGCCAATTTTTCGGGATTTCTTTTTCCTATCGAAGCCAATGATCAGTGTGCATATTTAATGCATTGTTTAGGAAAAATCTCTACTCAATGAATGCAACTAAGGAGTTAGGTAGTTTAATTTAATAACAACCCATATTCTGGAACATTCAAGTTAGTTCTTGATCGTCTATATGTATCTACCCTTTTTTTATAGAATGATGAAGAGTGATCAGAGAAGAAGTGCTACAAATTCTCTCAACTCTCAAGGTAGGTGAGCTTTCTTTGCATAGTAAACATATTATCTGCCACTAGATTATGGTGTAAGTAGCTTCTTTGTAGGCTATTTTATTTTTTGAATGATTATGGCTATATTTTCTCTAAAATTCACACCTTATATTATTATCTTCCATTTATATATTCATTGTTACAATTTGTACAATCTATGACATGTAACTATTTTGAAAATTATTATTTTTTGGCTAGAATTTAATTTGTGCAAAAATTGTCTTCTTTAATACCACTGACTTTTGGACCCACTCATATGCTAGTAAACTACCCTCACAAATACACCAATGTCTTATACAAGGGATAACATCCCTCACAAGATTTGACTTTTGGAGAATCTCACTTCCATTTGTCACAAATTAAACTACAACACTGGGAACATTTTGCCGAGTGTTACCGCTCTTGGAGTGTCGATCGAACACTGTGCTAGCAGAGCTTAACTTACCTTAATAGACAGAGAACCCTTAACAAGCCCCATTAGTTTAAAAACTTATACTTAACTGAAATAATATTCATGTTCTTGAAGCTATCATTCTCCTTCTCTTAACAATCACTTGAAATATACATGGGTACTTTAATTATACAAGATTGTCACACCTTATTATATGAATATTGACATGATACAGCCTAGAAACGAACATACAACATGACATTTATCTAGATTTGCCTACAATAAGAAGTCAAAATGGTAGAACTTTCTGAATATATGCACACTCTATTCCAAAACCTAAGTTATTGAAAATTAATTGGCATTGATTCTGATAAAAAAAATTATTTTTAAAGTTGAAATTTCATTTGTTCTATTTACAAGGGAGTGAAGTGTCATTTGAATAGGTCGAAAAATTGTAAATATAATAGAATAATTTAATAATATAATACAATAATTTTATAAATTAATAATTAAATCAAAGGTTTTCTAAAATTTTGAGAAATATATATGGTATAAAGAAATGTTATTATTTTAAAATAGTATATGATAATATTTAACATCTAAATAAATATAGGAATAATTAAATTAAGAAGCTTTAATACAATGTCAAATTTATTTCATAGTGTTATTTAGTTTTAAGAATATAACACTCTTTTATACACTAAGAAAGCAATGTAGTGACACAATTTTATATTTATTATATTTAAAGAGTAATATATTTTGTTACAATCATTTTATTTTGAAATATTTTTGTGGAATATAGTACTTTTTTTTTCCTTTTGCAAAAATATAGAAAACAAGCATATGTTAGATTCAAAAACAACATTTTAGAATTTCTAATATTAGAAAAAATGTTTATATGTTCATGTTGTGTTATTATCAATTTTCAAATGTTTAATCACATACCTAAATTTTTGAAGAACATAATATTGTATCTATAATCTCTTCATTTTTAATTAGTAATAATTAAAAAAAAAAAAAATAATTCTGAACTATTAAATATAGATGCTTTCTTTTTTATTATTTTTATAATAATTTAACAATATTTAAAATATAAGACAAATTTCTCTATCAAAATATTATTGTATTATAAACAATTGTTGAGAATATGTGTATCTAATTATTTTAAATATAACAAATACAATTGACTAAGATCCTTAAGTACTAGCAATTGAGTGAGAAAAAAGTACTAAAATGCTTCTATCAAATTTTAACATTAACAACATTTGAAAAACAAATATGAAAATAGGTTTACATATAAGAGGTACCCAACAAGATTACAATAACAACAAAGTCATTAAAGGCAATTATGACAATTAAATATATGTACTAGTAGAGTTGTATTACTATTACCACTTAGATATGAAATTTTATAATTGTAGTATTACTATACTATGATCACACACATTTTCTCAACATTCCATTGATAGGAACTAGATGCTATGCGATGTGCTTGTTAAACTTAAGAAAGGAAGGAGTCAGAATGATACAATTCATAGAAATCTCCATAAATGGTCACGTTAAAATGGTAAAAAGAGGATTAACAAAGTGTGAAATGGTTACTTTAATGCTAGTGAGAACTTGATTCTATGTATAGCACTTGATATCTATATATAATCTCTTTAAAGACTTCTAGAATCATGAAATCAAATTTATTGGGAGATTGACAAGTGCTTTATAATTGTTTTCTATTGCTTGTTTCTTTACAAAGATTAGAGTGAGTAATGTTAAAAGATTATTAAATTTAGAATATAGATTTTAGATTCATGAGAATAAGAAATGTATTCTATGAATTTTACTGAATTTAGAGTATATATAATGTTTCTTTAATGATGTTTTCATTTATATATAAGTATTTATTTGTTTGATAGGATAAGAGCATGTATAAGTTTATAACATTAACATGATGTCTTTCATTTTTCAAAGGCATTTTGATGTAGCAAGAATCCGAAGGTACCCCTACCGGAGGTAATTCGACTCCCAACAAACAACCACATAGTAGTAAAGGAACAAGAGGAATGAGAGATTCAAATCCAGAGAGACAATATTTCATATATTCAAATCAAGAAGTTTACATCCAACATTCCCAATTGTACAACCTTCTAGGTTATGACCATTACAAAGAAGAATACATCTTTGAAAGAAAAATAGATCTTCAAACTCAAATGTGAACTTCTATCTCCAAGCTACTCCACACTAAGACTCCTCAACTAAATGACTTCTTCGTGCTTCACTACATCTCCCTCATCGAACAATAATCCACAATCATAAAGATGATCTCCAAGACTCTACCCAAGACCCACTTAAATACTTGCACAACCACAAGTCGACCTGTTAAAAATTCCCAACTAAATAAAGCTTAACATTAAATGCATAACCAATCCAAAAATCAACTCACAAAAAATATTAAATACCTATCATGAAATAGATGCAAAGGTTGGCTCCTACTAGAACCAAATATAGATAACTCAGGCAAGGAAGGACCAAGACACGCTCGACCATCAAAAGGATCACCAGCTTACTCAGGATATGAAAGAACTCAGTCACCAAAGAAACTTGGTTCATACTAAACTTGGTCAGAATTGCAACTCGATCGATAAAGGAACTCGACACCAAAAACAACTTAGTTGATACAAGAATTCTAACTTAGTTGAAAAGGGAACTCAACATCATCTGTAACTCGGTTAGAACTAGCAACTCGAGAAACACACAAAATTTGCAAACACTAGAATAATGTGACTTGGTAGATACATGAACTTGGTCAAGTCTTCCACTCGGCCAACACAGCTGCTCGGTAACGCCTAGAACTGGGTAAGTACTGTTACTCAACAATCACTGACTAAAAAGAGTAGGAAAGTTAAGAAACCAAGGATGCCCCTGCATCATTCTACTAGGGTAAATAGAAAAGACCTCAGATGCTCTTGCATCAACAACCAAACCAAATCAGTGTCAACCAAGTCACACTTCATTCTTTGATCGAGTCCTCCAACTCCAAGATCAAACCATACCATCATGCAGGATTGCTAGCCAACCAAGGATGCTCCTACATCAGACACCCTAGGTTTGAAAATATGTTCTCAGTAGATGGAAGAAAATCTTCTGGTATTCAACACATAAATCCCAAATTGGTTCTTCACATTAATATCCTCCAAGTCCTCAACTTGTACACTCTTCCCCTTTCTCTTCTTCTACTTCTTCACATCCATCCTTGATGTTCCACAAGTTTTCTTGCCACACTAATCTTGAACCCTCTCAGAATCTTCCAACTCAACTTGACTGCCAATACTCAGGTTCCTTCTACTGGGCTCTTTATTCTGCAAAGGAATGAGAATGCTTCCTGCCACCATTCACAATTGAAAACACATTCTTGACACAATCATGTACAACACTACAATCATATTGCCAAGGTCTACCAAGCAATAAATGACAACTGTTCATGTCCACAATGTCACACAACACTTGGTCCTTATACAGACCAATATGGAAATCAACAAGGCACTGCTCCCTCACTTCCGAAGCATGCTCACCTTGCAACCAACCAATCCTATATGGATAAGGATGTCTCACTTTCTTCAAACCAAGTTTCTGAACCATCTCCTTAGCGACAAGGTTATTAGTACTACCACCATTTATAATCACATTGCAGACTTTACCACTAGACTTACAATGAGTCCTAAACAAATTAGTTCTTTGACAAGAGTCCAATGTCCTTTGACCAACCAGTACTTGCCGAACTAGCAAACTCTCTCCTTGCCCAAGTTAACTACCATGATCTTCAACCTCATTCACACCAGTAGCTCTTCTGTCATTAGCCTTAGGACATTCATAAAATCTATGTCCTACTTTTTGATATTTGTAGCAAGTACCCTTAAAATCACCTCTACCTGTCCTTCTCTTCTAATCAATAGGTTTTGGTTCATCTTCAACACTCAGTCTAGCTTTTTCTGAGCTATCCTGCTTCTCCTTCCCTCTAGAGTTACCTTGACTTTTCCTCTTCAACCTATCTTCTGCCTTTAGGGCATACTGATAAGCATCCTCAACTAAAACAATTTTCAACATACCAACCTCATCTTGGATATTGAATCTTAAACCATTAATGTAATGAGCTACCTTCTCCTTTGACAATACTCTAGGCTTAGACCGAATAGTCAACTTGTAGAACTCCTCACTATAATCTTTCAGAGTCGTATCTTTCTAGTTCAAATTCTGCAGCCTCTTGAACAACTCAAGCTCATAATCAACAAGAATGAACTTAGCCTTCAACTTAGTTACCATCAATCTTTGGAGGTAGTCCGAGTCCTAGCAAACAAACACACAACAAAAAGTGAACAAGAAGAATCAGATTTAGATACAGAGAGACAATATTTCATATACGTCGACAAAGTTACACATTGCATAATCACTAATGTATGAACTAATTATTAGTCCTTGCCTTATATAAGGTAGGGAACTAATGTTTTCGTTTAGCCCCCCTTCTATTTATTTTTTTCATATCTATGCATTATAATCTAAAGTTTCTAAAGTTAGATTAAAAAAATACAATAATCAATTGAGAATTTTGATTTTCTGATTGGCCAAAGCCACTTTAGGTGGGGTTTTAATAGTTTTCCACAAATTAATATTATGAAAAATCCAAATCACTAGTGTGCATAGATGTACGTCTAAAATGATGCAATAAATGCCGGTGGAGTAGAATGACTGACATATACCATCGTATCCCATACTCTTCTGACAATAACAATTTGATTGGTTTTAAACTATTATTATTTTAAACATCATTTTCTTCTAGTTTAAAATTTTGAATGGTTAGATTTCAAGGAATAAAAAAATAAGAATCTTCCAATTAAAATTTAAAAAGAATGAATTTTATTCTAATAGTATCTAATTTTCTAAAAGATGTTTATATGCCAATTTTTTTCAATCTTAATTTTTTTTAATAATTATGATGTTATAATATGCAATAGTAATATTGAAATTGAAATTTATAATGATATTATTTAACTTCTATATGTATATATGATAATATATTATTTACATCATGTTACAAAAATTAAGAATATATTATAATAATAAATTTATCACTATTACATATATAGAAATTTTTATGTCAATGAGAATTAAATTAATTAAAAAAATTAGAAATATTTTTTTCATGAAAGTATTCATGTTCTTCCTTAAAATTTTAGGCATGTTTTTAAAATAATAATAATTGATAAGTAGGACATGATTTCCACAGCTAGTCAAATTGTGATATGAATATCAGGATTTAACTGTGTGATTTTGAGTCGAACTCGATGACCCATATTTCATGAGTAGTGATTCAACATGAATCCATCTCTCATGAGAATAAATGGAACACTTAGCACTCATTGGATCTAGGTGATGCTCACAGGGGTGAAGCACTGGGACTTCTCGGGAGGTCACCCATCCCAGTACTACTCCAGCCTGAGCGCGCTTAACTACGGAGTTTCCTCCACAGTTAAACCCAAAGCTTGAAACCCCATTTGCAAAACCTTCACCAAGTGTTGTGCCTTATGAACCATTCATTAGAAAGCCCCTTAAGCTCATCAATTGATAAGTACGACATGATTTCCACAGCTAGTCAAATTGTGATGTGAATATCAGGATTTAATTGTGTGATTTTGAGTCAAACTCGATGACCCATATTTCATGAGTAGTGATTCAACATGAATCCATCTCTCATGAGAATAAATGAGAGACTTAGCACTCATTGGATCTAGGTGATGCTCACAGGGGTGAAGCACCGGGACTTCCCGGGAGGTCACCCATCCCAGTACTACTCCAGCCTGAGCGCGCTTAACTACGAAGTTTCCTCCACAGTTAAACCCAAAGCTTGCAACCCCATTTGCAAAACCTTCACCAAGTGTTGTGCCTTATGAACCATTCATTAGAAAGCCCCTTAAGCTCATCAATTGATAAGTAGGACATCACCTAGATCCAATGAGTGCTAAGTGTTCCATTTATTCTCATGAGAGATGGATTCATGTTGAATCACTACTCATGAAATATGGGTCATCGAGTTTGACTCAAAATCACACAGTTAAATCCTGATATTCACATCACAATTTGACTAGCTGTGGAAATCATGTCCTACTTATCAATTGATGAGCTTAAGGGGCTTTTTAATGAATGGTTCATAAGGCACAACACTTGGTGAAGGTTTTGCAAATGGGGTTGCAAGCTTTGGGTTTAACTGTGGAGGAAACTTTGTAGTTAAGCGCGGTCAGGCTGGAGTAGTACTGGGATGGGTGACCTCCCGGGAAGTCCCGGTGCTTCACCCCTGTGAGCATCACCTAGATCCAATGAGTGCTAAGTGTTCCATTTATTCTCATGAGAGATGGATTCATGTTGAATCACTACTCATGAAATATGGGTCATCGAGTTTGACTCAAAATCACACAGTTAAATTGTCAAATTTTCAATAAAATAATAGTAAACATTTCTATCTTCACACAACTCCTTTTTACTATTTTATTATCTCCCCATCTTCACAAAGTCTCATTTTAGTTATTTTATTATTTCTTTGTATCTTAGATAAAACTTTGAAGAAAATAGACTTATTCAAATTTTCTTTTTTAATCTTAAAAATTGGAGAATTTAGTCAACCACCCATTAATCGAGATACACTCAATCTTAGACGTACGTGACTTATATTAATCGAGATACACTCAATCTTAGACGTACGTGACTTATATTTCACTAGGTAAAATTGTAAGTCTTAAATTATAGCACAATTGTCTAAGAATAGATCCCAACTCCCTCACCATATAGCCAAAAGACAAGGACTCCAACGCCCAAAGAACTCTTGTTGTTACTGTATAAATATAATATCCGTATCCGTATAAAATATGTTATAAGACTGAAATCCTTAGTCAAAGATTCTAATCATGTCCATTGTCGAGGACCCCAACCGGTCATGAACACGCTAAAACCAGTCCGTTCTCCGAGTGGGATAATTATAGGTGGGTCCATGCCGTATGATCTTGCGAGGTTGTGGCGACAAATGGAGTCTCGGGAGTTCTAATCTCCAAGCGGAAGACTACTTTATCTTCCACTTGCTATCCAGTGGGAGGGAGTGCGAAGATGGAGATGGAGAGGAAGAAGCCTCACGTACTGGTATTGCCATTCCCTGCGCAGGGGCATATGATTCCTCTCCTAGATCTCTCTCTTTCTCTCGCCTCTAGGGGCCTCGCGCTAACCGTGCTGTGCACACCAGGAAACGAGCACCTGCTGCGGCCTCTGTTGTCGCAGGGCCTCCATATCCAACCCCTCATTCTTCCCCTCCCTCCCACGGAAGGGCTTCCCCCCGACGCCAGCGTAGGGCAGATGCGCGTGGAGCTGATGCCGCTGTTCATGTATTCTTTCCAAGGCCTCGCGGGGGCCTTGGAGAAGTGGCTCCTGCAGCAGAGGAGCAGAGAGGAGGACACCTTTGGGCGCGTGGTCTGCATCATCAGCGACTTCTTCCTGGGATGGAGCCAGGAGACGGCGGCCAAAGTGGGCATACCCAGAGTAGTGTTCCATCCCTCAGGGGCCTTCGCTGTCTCTATCATCGCCTCTCTCTGGAAGTACATGCCGCACCTGGGGGTGGAGGGGGATGAGGATCGAGTGCCCATCCCTGGTCTCCCACATCCCCTCACTCTTGCCAAATTCCAACTCTCTCGCCTTGCATGCTCCTACAAGAGCTCCGACCCCGTGTACGAGTCCATCAGGCACGGCATGAATTTGAATCTCAAGAGCTGGGGCGCCCTCATCAACACCTTCTACTCGCTGGAACCTCTCTATGTCGACCATCTCAGAACTATTTCAGGCCGTCCTGTTTGGTCGGTGGGTCCCCTGCTGCCCCCTGCCGTCTTGGAGGGTGGGGAGATGGAGAGGAATAGGAATACTAGTCCTCTTCCTCTTGGTGTACTGAGGGGGAGCCCTGATCCAGCCAAGGAGGAAGGCGGGTGGTGGGAGTGGCTGAATGGGCGCAGAGAGAGATCGGTGGTGTATGTGTGCTTCGGCAGTCTGGCAAGGTTGTCGGAGAGGCAGAATGAAGCAATTGCAGGGGGATTGGAGGAAAGCGGGGAGTGCTTCATATGGGTGAGGAGAGAGGCAGAGGAGGGGGAGGGGGGAGTGGGAGAGAAGGGGGTTGTGATAAGAGGGTGGGCGCCTCAGCTAAAGATCCTATCGCACCCAAGTGTTGGGGGATTTGTCACACACTGTGGGTGGAACTCTACACTGGAGAGCATTGCGCTGGGGATTCCGATGATTGCGTGGCCATTTTCAGCGGATCAGCATAGCAACGCTCTGTTGGTGGAGGAGTTGGGAGTTGGGGAGAGAGTATGCCAAGGGCAACACGCAGTGCCGGACAGAGGTGAGTTGGCGAGGGCAGTGAGGAGACTGGTGGGAGAGGGAGAGGAAGGCGATGGGATGCGCATGCGAATGCGGGCACAGGAGTTGAGAAGGGCTGCAAGAGAGGCGGTACACCAGGGCGGATCTTCTTCCTCTAATCTCGAAGATTTCGTCGCTTCCATACAAACTTTGGCCCACAACAATTTGTAATAGACCATGTTTCTATAAAAGCTGAATAATTATTTTACATATTTGGAAGATTTTGTCCCCAAAACCCACCATATATTACAATAGGGTTTGTCCAAATCGTGCTCCGAATCTTCATACATCAATTTCAGTTTTTGTAATCTCTTTAAGCCGATAGGCTTTTTCATTGTAGGCGTAACCCACTGACTGAAAATTGTCGGATGGTAGTAAATTGTCTTATGCAAATACATATCCGTCGACGGGAGATTGTGTGATGACACTAAGAAGTCTTCCACCCTGCTTGCGCCGAACCTTGCCACACAGCTGTTTTGGGTAGCTTGCATGCCGACGTGGATTGCTTGCCACAGAGGTGTGTGGTGGTGTCTGCGACCGCCTCAGCAATTGCCGCCCTTTGCAATAACCTTATTGAACTACTCATACCCATTTTAATCACTTCCTTAATGCTATTGAAAGTAGTATTTACCTGCATGTTCTTCTATGAGGTACAAAGAAAATTGCTAGTAAGATAATCTCACCGACTTTTTGTGTTATTAAGACAATCGACTGCTTCTAATACCAGGAGCAGACATAATATTGATGATAAAGACACAATATGAGCAACTAATAAGGGAAAACTTAATTTCATTATAGAAATTAGAGCTCAGTCGGCCAAATAGCTGTTTGTGGCTAATATCAGAGAAAATAGAGAACCAGAATTACCAAACCTAATTCATTAAAGATGATAGAAGTCAAGCTACCCAGACCACTTGTAAAAAAAAACCCCACCTGAAATCGGCATTAACTCAGACTTTATAACCTGCGTGTGACAGAATAGAATGGATAACAAAAATTCATACCACGCTGTAATGGCACAGAAAACAACCACTAAGGCCTCGTTTGGTTACGGGAATACCGGGCGCGGAATAGGGTTTTCAGCGCCAAAATCGGGTTATGGAAGAAAACGGTGGCGTTTGGTTCATCAAATGCATAACCCGGTTTCGGGTTTCGTCTGCCAATTTCGCTCAAAAATTGGAAGAAATTTCTTCCAAGAAATAGGTGGAAGTTGAAATGAAAACCAGGTTTTGGGTTTTTATGAATGCGTTTGAATAAATCGTCGGGTCCGTCGAATCCGCCTTAGGTTTTTGGAAGAACAAATTGGGTTTTTTGGAAGACGACGGTTGTATTGTTTTCGTGCTCTGTTGTGCGAAGGCGAGGGTTTTTGGTTTGCTGCGTTTGTTGGGCTTGTGGGTTTTCTGTGGCCGTGGTTTGCGAGGGTTTCTGGTTTGTGGGTTTTCTGTGGCCGTGGTTACCTGTGGCCGTGGCGTGTGGCTGTGGCATTTTCTGCGATTTCTCTTCTCCACTTTGAACAGCGGCGGCGGTAAACGGTTCTCCTCTCACACCCACCTTTGCATACTGGATTTTTTTAAGTTTTTTTGGTTCATTCAAACGTAACTGTTTGTTTCAAATCTGTTTTTAAAATAGTCAATATATGTGGTAACTGTTTGTTTCAAATCTGTTTTTAAAATAGTCAATATATGCTCACTAATAAATTCGAGTATAGTGCTGTGAGAGATCAATACCAGTGAAATGAAAAATTAAACTTTGTAACAGTTTCTGGGTGTTTGTTTTAAATCTGTTTAGCAAAATAGTCAATATGTGCTCACTAATAAATTCCACTATAGTGCTGTGAGAGATCAATACCAGTGAAATGAACAACCAAACTTTGTAACAATTTCTTGCCAGTAATGAGTTCTAGTATGTTGTTGTGAGAGATGAACGAAATACTATTAAATAGAGCCAAGTCATAAACTTGTGCTCACTAATAAATTCCAGTATAGTGCTGTGAGAGATCAATACCAGTGAAATGAATAACTAAACTTTCTAACTGTTTCTTGCCAGTAATGAGTTCTAGTATACTGCTGTGAGAGATGAATGCAATACCATTAAATAGAGTCAAGTCATAAACTATGTATGAATCAACTATGTATAGATCAATGTCAATCATGGCTTTTATCTATACATAATCAATATGTGCTCAATATGTGCTTAATAATGAATTCTAGTGTGTGCTCATGTGATTACCTGTATATATCATAGTGCCAATCAAGCAAAACATGGCAATCATGGCTTTTATCTATACATAGTTGACCTATACGTAGTTTATCATGGTTCAAATCTGTTTAGCAAAACAGTCCAATATATGTTGTAACAGTTTGTTTAGAATCTGTTTGACAAAATAGTCAATATATGCTCACTAATGACTTTCAGTATAGTGTTGTGAGAGATCAATACCAGTGAAATGAACAACTAAACTTTGTAACAGTTTCTTGCCAGTAATGAGTTCTAGTGTACTGCTGTGAGAGATGAATGCAATACCATTAAATAGAGCCAAATCATAAACTATGTATAGATCAATGGCAATCATGGCTTTTATCTATACATAATCAATATGTGCTCAATATGTGCTCAATAATGAATTCCAGTATGTGATCATGTGATTACCTGTATATATTATAGTGCCAATCATAATAGCAAAACATGGCAATCATGCTTTTATCTATACATAGTTGACCTATACATAGTTTATCATGGTTCAAATCTGTTTAGCAAAATAGTCCAATGAGTTCCAGTATAGTGATGTGAGAGATCAATGTAATACCATTAATCAAAGTGAATCATGCCAATGAAATGAACAACTAAACTATGGATATATCAAGTATGTATTGATCCATGCAAAATCATTCAACATACTTATGGCGTCATAAACTATGTATAGATAAAAGCCATGATTTCAAACTATGTATAGATCAATGCAGAAAGAAACTCTATTCCTATTGCCAACTATGCTACTTTTCATCTTCTAAAAGACGAGCCTCAGTTTCAGCGGACCTGACGATTTATTAAAACACAGTCATAAAAGCCCAAATTCAAGTTATAGTTTGTACATGTGTATGTGTACATACATACATGTGTGTGTATGTATGTACACACATACATACTTGTGTGTGTACGTACATGCATGCATACATACATGTGCGTGTCTACGTACATGCATGCATACATGTGTGTGTGTGTGTGTACGTACATACATGCATACATACATACATACATTCATGTGTGTGTGTGTACATACACACATACATACATGTGTGTGTACATACGTACATGCATACATACATGTGTGTGTGTGTGTGTACGTACATACATGCATACATACATGTGTGTGCACATACATATATACATACATGTGTATACATATAGACAAATGGAATCAATATTATGCTTTCATTGGTATAGATAGATTACATGGAGTATAATGACACATTGTAATTTGTTCTTTATGGGCTTATGATCCTCGGTAGTTGGTACTCCTTGTTGTATTTGAATATATAATTGACTTCTTAACGCAATGAGGCTAGCAAATAATCATGTTGTATCTCGATAGGTGATAGTTGATATTTCATAACTGATAGTGTTTAAATTGTCCACATTTCAGGTCACTAATGGATCCTATGGAGAGTATAGAGGTCCAAGGAAGCATAGTTAGGAAGACCACATACACCCGCATTCTCACAATTCTTTTTGCTTTTGTTGGCATAGCCAAAGTACTGGTAGCCCGAGAAGGTAGTCAAATGGGTAAACGAATAAGAAAAGGAAATTTCTTTTGTAGAGACATTATTCATTCGAATGAGGTGGATTGTCATGATCAGATTCGGATGAGTAGGGCAGCCTTCTTTTCTCTAGCTCGTATTCTGAGGCTGAAAGGAAGCTTGAGAGATACGATCCACTTGAAGTTAGAGGAACAACTAGTGATGTTCCTCCACACCCTTGGGCACAATCTAAGGAACCGCAAGATTGCCCATAACTTTGGGCACTCAGGAGAGACAGTCAGTCGGTACTTCCACAAGGTTTTGATGGCTATCTTAGCCCTTCACAGAGATTACTTCATACCACCTAGTCCAGGCACTCCTCTTGAAATTAGTGGGAAGGATCGTTTTGAACCATTCTTCAAGGTAAATCACACATTATTACAAGTTTATTGTCTAGAATGTTGTCCTTATCTTATTATTACTTGAGCATACATTTGATCAGTGTATCATATCCCACAGGATTGCATTGGAGCCATCGACGGTACCCATATTCCAGTGCGAGTTGATGTCGACATACAGGGTAAATATCGTGATAGAAAAGGGAACCTATCGCAAAATGTTATGGGTGTCTGCTCCTTTGATTGTAAGTTTCAGTATTGCCTTGCTGGTTGGGAAGGCTCTGCTGCAGATAGCCGTGTTCTAGCCTCAGCTCTATCCAGATCAGATCCACTTGTAGTTCCCCCTGGTAAGCCAAATCACATTTTAATACACTCAAGGTTATGCTAAATGGTTCAAGTATTGACAATATACTTTCTTTATATAGGAAAATATTATCTCGTGGATGCTGGATATCCAAATGCACCTGGATTTCTCGCTCCTTATCGGTGTACACGCTACCACTTGAAAGAGTGGTCAAGAGAAAACCCAATAAACTCTGCACATGAGTTGTTCAACCATCGACACTCCTCTCTTAGAAATGCAGTAGAACGTACATTTGGTATTCTGAAGCAGCGTTTTCCAATCTTAAGACATGCAACGTCTTATGATATCATGACACAATCCTATATTGTTTTAGCATGTTGCATACTTCACAATTTCATTACGATAGAGGATGGCCTTCCATCGGAAGAAGCTATTGAAGAGGAAGATGATCGTGATGGGATAGAGGTGCCACTACTTGAGACATATGGGTTGTCTCAGGAGGATAGAAATGAGTGGGCCCAATTTCGAGAAGATATAGCAAATAGGATGTGGGAAGATTATAGATCTCGAGAATAAATGATTTATTAGAAGGCAATGTGCTTTATATGATTAAATTGATGTATGCATATACAATGATGGTGTTTGATTTCGTTATTCTGATATCAGTCTTTGCTACATTCTAATTAAATAAAAAGAACATTAACTTTCAATTTCACACCTACATTATGTAAAAAAATTGTTGATCATATCTGCAATACACAATTCAACTTGAAATATAGATTACATTGATTTAAATGCAAGAAAGCACAATTATTATACATCTTTGCATTGAGAAAGTACAATAACATGCTTCATAATGGGGCTCATGACTATTTACTTGCCATTGATATCACCATTTTGTCTTACTGGTAGTTTTTTTGATGTTGATGTGTTATCATCAATTATTGCTTAAAATGTGTATCATCTTCAGTTAAATTCTTTCAAGTTTATTAAATGTTAGCCTCATTGCATTAGGATGTATTAAAAAATGATATTTAAAGTTTATCATCTTCAATTTTAAATGAAATACAGCAAGGAGTACCAAATGATGAAGATCATAAGCCCACTAGTAAGAAGAGAACAACGAATTCGTTGAAAATCCTATATTTCTGATGTTACTGCTTGCTGCATTCTATTTAAATTTAAAGAGCAATAACTTTAAATTTCAGTCGTATGATTACTTTAAATCGTAATACGTTTACCTATTCAATATGTTAGCCTTGTTCCATTATGACGTATTACAAATTGATAGTTAAAGATTTTCTATTTCAAATTTAAATGAAATACAGGAAGGAGTACACAATGGCATATATCGAGCTCATGATGAGCATGGACGGATCTGATCATGTGAAACAGATGTGTTCTCCCATTACTTTGAGTGACATAGATGGATCCCTCACTGTGAGCAACAAATCTTCTTCTTCAAAGAAGAAAATGTGGACAAAATCGATGGAACGCAAGTTTTTAGACTTGCTCCTTGAACAAGTCCATCTCGGACGGAAAGGTGAAGGTGGGTTTAAAAAAGAGGCATGGACTGCGATAGAGAGGACATTCAATTCAGCGATGAACTCGAATCTGTCACGAGATCATTTTAAGAATAAGCTAAAAACATGGAAAGTAGGATATAAAGTAATGAAGGACTTGAAAAATACAAGTGGGTTAGCTTGGAATGAAGAAACTCAAACTGTGGATGCTGAGGATTCAGTGTGGGATGACCTTTTGAAGGTAGGATCATCTTTGTACTCTTTTCATTGAAGAAATTTTTCCTTCTTATTTTAATAATGAAAAACTTACAACCTAATCCATCTATTAATGCTTATATGTAGAGGAGAGAATTCAAAAATGCAAAAATGTATAAGAGGTCACCTTTCCAATATTTCAATGAGTTGGCTGTAATTGTTGGTAATGACATTGCTGAAGGGTTCGCATCTACAACACCCCTTGATGCTGAAGAAGGGCACCCTATGAACGATGCATTTAATGTGCTTGATGAGGATGATACCAATTGTGGTACACCTCTTGACAGCCAACCAGATATTGATGAAGAGTTATATCATTCCAATCAGTCGAGTGCAAGTGCTAGAGGGACTCCTCCACCATCATCATCAAGGAGGGGAAAGAGGAAGAAGACATCTTTGGCTGCATCATTGGATGTGATATGCGAAACTATGAAGGAACTGAAAGATGGCCTCATTAAGCCTCAGATTGTAAAAGTGGATAAATCTGAAGATGATAATATTTTGACTGCTGCATATATTGCTCTCAAAGCTGTCCCTGAATTGAGTCGAGCAATTTTCGTGAAAGCACATGATACCTTCATGCTTCAACGTGAAAGAGCCAAAGGGTTCTTGATGATGGATGAGGCGGAGAGAGTGGAGTGGATTGCAATGACATTTGGTACCATTTAGCTATTTCAGCTACTGACTGGATTGCAATGACTTATGCTGCATGATTACTCTATTCAATGGTTTTGCATTAATCTCTAATAGCACTAAACTAAAACTATATTAATCTCACATCACTATATTGGAACTCATTATTGAGCACATTTTGACTATTTAATTAGTGATCTCTCACAACACTATACTTGAAGTCATTAGTGAGCATATATTTACTATTTTGTTAAACAGATTCTAAACAAATTGTTACAGCATGTATTGGACTGTTTTGCTAAACAGATTTGAACCATGATAAATTATGTATAGATAAAACCCATGATTGTCATTGATCTTCCATGTATCCATACATAGTTTATGTGTTGGCTGTGTTTAATGGTATTGCATTGATTTGTACATAGTTTATGACATCATAAGTATGTTGAATGATTTTGCATGGATCTATACATACTTGATATATCCATAGTTTAGTTGTTCATTTCATTGGCATGATTCACTTTGATTAATGGTATTGCATTGATCTCTCACAGCACTATACTGGAAGTCATTAGTGAGCATATATTTACTATTTTGTTAAACAAATTCTAAACAAACTGTTACAGCATGTATTGGAATGTTTTGCTAAACAGATTTGAACCATGATAAATTATGTATATGTCAACTATGTATAGATAAAAGCCATGATTGTCATTGATCTTCCATGTATCCATACATAGTTTATGAGTTGGATGCGTTTAATAGTATTGCATTGATTTGTACATAGTTTATGACGTCATAAGTATGTTGAGTGATTTTGCATGGATCTATACATACTTGATATATCCATAGTTTAGTTGTTCATTTCATTGGCATGATTCACTTTGATTAATGGTATTGCATTGATCTCTCACAGCACTATACTGGAAGTCATTAGTGAGCATATATTTACTATTTTGTTAAACAAATTCTAAACAAACTGTTACAGCATGTATTGGACTGTTTTGCTAAATAGATTTGAACCATGATAAATTATGTATATGTCAACTATGTATAGATAAAAGCCATGATTGTCATTGATCTTCCATGTATCCATACATAGTTTATGAGTTGGCTGCGTTTAATGGTATTGCATTGATTTGTACATAGTTTATGACGTCATAAGTATGTTGAGTGATTTTGCATGGATCTATACATACTTGATATATCCATAATTTAGTTGTTCATTTCATTGGCATGATTCACTTTGATTAATGGTATTGCATTGATCTCTCACAATACTATACTGGGAGTCATTAGTGAGCATATATTTACTATTTTGTTAAATAGATTCTAAACAAACTGTTACAACATGTATTGGATTGTTTTGCTAAACAGATTTGAACCATGATAAACTATGTATATGTCAACTATGTATAGATAAAAGCCATGATTGCCATTGATCTTCCATGTATCCATACATAGTTTATGAGTTGACTGCGTTTAATGGTATTGCATTGATCTGTACATAGTTTATGACATCATAAGTATGTTGAATGATTTTACATGGATCTATACATACTTGATATATCCATAGTTTAGTTGTTCATTTCATTGGCATGATTCACTTTGATTAATGGTATTGCATTGATCTCTCACAACACTATACTTGAAGTCATTAGTGAGCATATATTTACTATTTTGTTAAACAGATTCTAAACAAACTGTTACAACATATATTGGACTGTTTTGCTAAACAGATTTGAACCATGATAAACTATGTATAGGTCAACTATGTATAGATAAAAGCATAATTGCCATGTTTTGCTATTATGATTGGCATTATGATATATACAAGTAATCAAGTGAGCACATACTGGAATTCATTATTGAGTACATATTGACTATTTTGCTAAACAGATTTGACACAAACAGCCAGACACTGTTACAAAGTTTAATTGTTCATTTCACTGGTATTGATCTCTCATAGCACCATACTAGAATTTATTAGTGAGCACATATTGACTATTTTGCTAAATAGATTTGAAACAAATAGTTACCACATCTATTGACTATGCTAAGCAAATAGCAGATAGAAATAGAACCATGATAAACTATGTATAGGTCAGCTATGTATAGATAAAAGCTAGTGATATACTTGTAAATTTCATTATTGAGCACATATTGAGCACATATTGATTATGTCTAGATAAAAGCCATGATTGCCATTGATCTATACATAGCTTATGAATTGGCTCTATTTATATGGTATTGCATTCATCTCTCACAACACTATACTAGAACTCATTACTGGCAAGAAACTGTTACAAAGTTTAGTTGTCCATTTCAGTGGTATTGATCTGTCACAACACTATATTGGAATTCATTAGTGAGCACATATTGACTATTTTGCTAAACAGATTTGAAACAAACAATATGTATGTACACACATGTATGTATGTACGTACATATGTATGTATTATGTGCATATGTATGTACACACATGTATGTACGCATGTATACATACTTGATCTATACATTGCATTGATCTCTCACAACACTATACTGGAACTCATTACTGAGCACATTTTTACTATTTTGCTAAGCATGTATGTATGTATATGCGTATGTATGTATGTACACACATGTATGTACGTATGTATACAAACTTGATCTATGCATAGTTTAGTCATCCATTTTATTGACATGATTGGCATTGGTCAATACGCAGGATAGTTGTTCATTTCATTGGCATTCGCACGATTGGCATGTGAAGTCATTCCAGATGGTTAATTGGCTTTGTGTAATGGTATTGCATTGATCTGTCACAACACTATATTGGAAATCATTACTGAGCACTTTTTTTCTATTTTTCTAAGCATGTATGTATGTATGTGTGTATGTATGTGCGTATGTATGTATGTAGGTGCGTATGTATGTACATGTGTATGTATGTATGTATGTGCGTATATATGTATGTCTGTGCATATGTATGTTCACGCATGTATGTACGTATGTATACATACTTGATATATGCATAGTTTAGTCATTCATTTCATTGACATGATTGGCATTGGTCAGTACATAGTTTAGTTGTTCATTTCATTGGCATTCACACGATTGGCATGTGAAATAATTCCAGAGGGTTAGTTGGCTTTGTTTAATGGTATTGCATTGATCTCTCACAACACGTAGTTTATGATCTCGTAAACGTTTGGTATAGTTGTTCATTGCATTGTTAATTAGAGTTATATTTGAACCATACATATGTGGAATACACAAGGAGTGGCAAATGATGAATGCTCAATTGTAGAACTTGAAAGCATATAGAAATGTGATTTGCTAGATGATTGTATAGTTCATGATTCTGTCCTATGTTATATCTATAGTCCTAATTTTCTTGCATATGTTTTTATTTTTTTGTCTTTTTGTCCCTATTTGATTTCCTATGTATGTTTTCGTTGACAACATTATCAAAAGTATTGAGGATTTTTGGTAGATGATTGTACAGTCATGATTATGTCCCATGTTATATGTATATTCCTAATTTGCTTGGATATTTTTTAAATTTCTTATTTTTTTTTCCACAGTTTGGTTTCCTATGTACGTGCTTCTTGACAAGATTGTCAACAGTATTGATAAAGTGTCTTTCTCTTGTATTTTTTTATTGCTCTTGATTTGCTAATATTGCAAGACCACACATGCTGATAAAAAATGAGCTATCGGATGATTGTTTACTGTGTTTGTAAACGATCAATATTTCTGATGCCACTCCTTGGTGTATTCCATTAAAAAAATAATCAGGTTTTAATTTTTCAAGCATGTTTAGTTCATATATGCAGGATTGACCATCTAACAACACAAACAGTAATGGGAAGATTGAGCAGCATGAGAGGGTTGCCGTCGAATGTGGGGCATAAGGGCATACATCGTGGATTTCTCAGTGTTTTCGTATGTAACGGCGTGTCGTCGAATGTGGGGCATAAAGGCATACATCGTGGATTTCTCAGTTTTTTCATGTTTAACGGTGTGTTTTCACACCACCATCAAATCATGGATATTGTTCTATCAAGTTAGCAAGTTTTCATATTGTAGTAATTATGTGAAATTCATTATTAGAATTTCATGATGTTAAAATATGATTTATATGATTAATGATTTTCATGATCTTTTTTTTTAAATTGCATGTAAAATCTATGTTGCCAAAATTCCACATTTTTTAAGAGCAATTATTAACAAAGCATCATTTTTCTTGTTAAAGTTATCATCAAATGTTTAATGTATGTGAATATAAAATGGTATATTTTTTCCTATATAATATTTCATGTAAAATTTAGTTGCATATTTTGTTGAATAATTAACTAACTTAATAAATTTATTAAAAGGGAGAGATACATAGAGGGGCAGAGAGTGCGGGATAAGAAGGGGGGACAGAGGGACAGAGGGAGAGAGTGAGAGAGAGAGAGAGGAGCTTGTGTGTTCCTGCATCTGTAGAAAGGTGTCTGTTGATGTGTGTTTTATGACTCACCAAACAGTAGAACGAAATACTGAAATATCTTATCCTCTCTTGAATATATATCTGTCTATGACCTCATCAAGATCTTCAAATGTCTCCTCCCCAATTGAAAGTATTTTCCAAGTCGAAGATAGCTAGCAAAATCCTTTTGGTCTTTTCCTCCCTCCACAATATCCTTGTGTGCATAAACTCCATTGAAAATGTTCAGTGTTAGAATCAAGTGAGTAGGCCCTTTCAAGCATGGATGGATAATACTCTCCCCTGGCTCTTTATCTGTTAGGAACTTAATGGTTTCATTCTCTTATTCACTTCGTGAAATGGAATCCTCTTCCGCAAAATATGGATCCTTAACCTCCTTATCCTTATCCTATGCACCCTGATAGTTATCATTCTTTAGTGAACTCTCTTTGCAAGTTAACTCAACTAGGTACTTCACTTTTGTCATAGTTTTCACCCAACAGGTAAGGATGCTGCCTTCTGCAATTTTTTCTAAAGGATCTATATCTAGATCATCAGAAAGCTCCTCTTTCAATACTATTCATGTCAAGCTTGATTCCAGATCACAAATTATACGATGATTTTGGACTCTGCGGGGACAATTTTTTCCATTAACAGGGTCTCTTCATTTTCTCCAGTCAGCAGATAAAATTCCTCATCCTGGGATGGCTCTTTATATGGCGATCTCAAATCCTAAAATCCATGTAACAATTCACTCTTTATGTCAGCAAGGGTTTCCTGCTTTTTATTGGATGTCCATTGCTCCACACTTCTAGCATATTCATCAATATCAAGGGCATTTAACAGATCAGGATTTTTTTGACATGCTCAACAACCATTTCTTGTGTTTCCTCATCCATATCATCTATATCATGTCCAACTTCTTCACAATATATGTCCTTAGCCATTTTCTTGGCAAATTCATATGACTTTGGATGAATTCTAGTATCATCCAATGGATCCATAACATGGTTTTCGGATGCTGCTTGTCCATTCCCTCTAACCCTTAAAAAAACCAATAGCATTTATAAAGACAAGTGGCTTCGTAGCCTCTACAGTTGGTTGTTGTAACTATTACCTACTCAACAGCTTCATACTTTTCATCTGGAGTAAGGAAATGTTCCAGTGAATGAAGCTTCAATGATAATATTTCTTTGCCCAGACTATATAATGTTGCAACCATGGCCAATGGATTCTGAAGATACCGACCAAGAGCCACAACACGCCTCACAATCCCTCTCTGTGTCGGCAACTAGTCTTAAGAGATGCGAGAATTCTCATATAGTGTAGGCAATAATTCATCTGCATAAACAACATTTATTGTGTCCAATCCTTCTGCCAAATCACGTGGATGAACACAAACACAGGGAGGGATAGAGAGAGGACACAAACACACATATTTAGCGGCTAAGTCACAAGGTTCAAGTTTCAATTCGAGTTCGACAATTATGAAGTTTAGATGAACTTGACAATAAATTCAATTCGACGATAAATTTGTCTTACACAATTTTTCAAAAATATATAATATATATGATCACAATTTCCAACAATGGGACAAAAAATAACTTCGTACAAATGATTGCATGTATGATTATTTTTTACTTTTCTTTGCTAATAAATAGAATTAAAATAAAAAATAATAATCATTTTATTTATTATTGACTAACAAAATAAAACTGTGAATATTCAAGAATAAAAAATAATAATAATGTAGTCTAATTATAAATAAATAAATCATAAATATTAATACTTTACTCATTCTAATCCTTGTGTTTCACTAATTAAATAAGATTAAAAAAATTTACATCAAATTCCAATTCCAATTAGAAAATGAACAACCAAACGCAACAAAAAGATATTCCTAGTCATATTCTGTTCCAATTCCAATTTCTAAATTGGCAACCAAACGCAGAATATGGATTTGAAAATTCATCTTCCGTGTCAACCAAACGGTCCAACTATCTTCCTAAAATACATAACCAGGTTTTCGAAAACCTGGTTATCAGATAACCTGGTTATGAGGAAAATTCATCTTCCCCAACCAAACGGGGCCTAAGTATTCTGTTGCTTATTGTATCAGCCGGATTTGAAACATGTAACTAATGGCCCCATGTGAACAACATTGGGCAAGGGACAAAAACATATAAATTAAAATATACCAAGAATTTTAAACTTGATGTTTGGAATTATTTCCAAATTAAGAATGAATTAAAAAATAAACAAAATCTTGCACATTTGTTTTGGAGTGGTTAACATATGGAAAAGAACTTAAATTTATTAAATGATGAGTATCTTGCATTTGGTCAACACTTTTTATTTTTATTTCTTTATTTCTTTGTTTTTGAGTCTCTAGGAACTAATGTTTTTAGTAGATCCAAATCCAATGAATTCTTTCCTAACTTCATGTCATTTTCTAAAGTTAAAAAAAAGTTGTATTTAAAAATTAATTATTAAATTCAAATTCTTAATTTCTGATTGGCTGAATTAGAATTTCTTGTGGTTCAAGTACTTTTGTGAAAATTAAAAATAAACTTAAATTGTGGAGAGATAGACTCTTGCATTCATTTCATGAGATAAGGATGCATTTAATTTGCATCAGAGATGTTTTCTGGAATTGATCTTTTGATAAGATAGCGATGGTTTTTGGAATGTTTTTTTTGTTAAAATCAATGTTTATTGGCACTCTTCCAACTTTTTTTAAAGTTAGTTGTTATCTAGAGGCAATTGAAATGTTTTCCCCATAAATTGCATGGAGCTTAAGGATTTTTTACTAGATTAGAAGGATTGAAAGAGTTCTCATTCCAAATATATTGAATAGATTAATTTGTATTTGATAAATCTAATTATTGTTT
The DNA here is from genome assembly GCA_028749045.1 of Cupressus sempervirens. Lineage (NCBI taxonomy): Eukaryota > Viridiplantae > Streptophyta > Pinopsida > Cupressales > Cupressaceae > Cupressus > Cupressus sempervirens. The sequence goes on from CM053789.1 coordinate 325,433,192, forward strand.
GAAAGGAATCAAAATGTTGAAATCTATTATAATTAAAATGATGATATAAACAAAAACTATATTTAAATAAATAAATAAGATAGATTATTTATATTTGAGCAAGTCAAAAAATGTAATATTTGTACTATGTTGTATATTTTAGTTATTTTCTTATATTTTAAACAAACTATAACATATAATTAGATTATTTTTCTTTAGTTCAAAAAAATTGTCAATTTTTATTATGTTTATAGATTTCTTAGAAAATTATTTTATTAGTTTAAAATTATTTAAAAATTAGTTGAATCTATTCTTTTAAGAGGTGATTTTAGTTTTTAAAATTCTTTTCTTTGAATTTTAAAAGACTAAATATTTCATATATTTTTTATATTATAATTTAAATAAATATAAATTCAAATTTATTTTAAAATTTAATCCTAATGTTCATTCTCCTCCATCAAGTTTTTCTCTTGGTGAATACAAAAGAAAACTCATGGAAGCAAAAAGATTAGTGACTCCCTTTTGACACATTTAAAAATAAAATATATCATTTTTTTTTACAAAATCATAATCTTATCATATTATTATAAATCACATTCATCATCTTATATTTATGATAATAAATGCAATTGGATCTACGTTCACAATGTGAAGCACTGAGACTTCCAGGGAGGCCACCCATCCTAGTGCTACTCCACTTGAGTAGATGATGATCTAGATTGATATAGGAAATTGTGATTAACAATGTATTCATCAATACACTAATTTTCATTGCATTCTATACAAAGTTTGAATTAAAAACTCTTTAAACTAATTATTAGATCTACAATATTGTTTAAAGAGAAGCCAAGTTTAAGGATCAAGACTCCATATTTTATTGAATTATGCAATATAAAAGGTATAAAATAGTTTAAAAAGTCATATATCATTTAACTTGAACAACTAAGGTTAATAATTTTAGGGGTGCACATGTAGAGTACTCTAATAATATTGTGGAATCTTTATTTTAATTTTTTTACACTCTCAACCCTGCTATTCTAAAAGGCAGACTCCAACTCGTCAAGAGCTCTTGTTTATTTTGGGTGTGATAGAGAAACATGTCTATTTAATTCTTTTTATTAATGGAGATGCTTTGGCTGGATTTGAATGTGATGCTTTTGTTTGAAAAGCTACCTATTTATTATTCATCGCAAAAACTTTGACTTATATTTTAATAGCTATTTTTGAAAAGCTATTTAATCTTATTTGATAGATTAGTTAGGAAAGGTTTGTACATAAAGGATGTAAAAAATTGACACATATATTTTTGAAGTTGAGATTTGATGTTTAATTTAAATTTCGTAATCTAAAATAAATATTCTTGTAGATGTTAATTTGTTTAATAATAAATAAAAGATCATAATTAATGATTATGAACTTAATTTATTTGAGCTAGGACAAAGAACAATAACTATTAGACTTGATACATTATTTTTTTCTAACAATGAAATATTTATAAGTTTTTCATAAATTATTTTAAATTTTGAGTTTGAATTTTTTTTATGAAATGAGAATTTGTATATTTTAAACTGTTTTATGTTTCGTCCATCACAAATGTTTATTTTTCCTCACCATTAAATACTTTCTTCATTTAATGCATGTTTACCTTCTTCTTGTGAATTATCTAACTAAAAAACATATTTTACTTATATATGTGAAGAAATGGAATCTTCAAGAAGAAAAAATATCCTAAGAACTCCACCTTCTGAACCATAAATATAGGAAAATAGAAAAAGAAATAGGTAATAGTATGCACGTAATAAAGATGTGATGACTACTTGCAGAAATGCTAGTAGATTATAGAGAGTTTCAAATACCTCTCAACAAACATAGGTGGAGAGTACTACTAAGACAACCATAGAACAAGACCTTTAACCGTTAGAGTTCCATCCATTACAAGGTCAACAAGCTCCACTACAAGAACAATGTACCCACCTCCCATAAGTTGCACTTCACGAACTCCAATGGGAGCAAAGTAGAAATAGAAATTGAGAATACTATGCCTGTCATAAAGATCATTTTAAGCTTCTTAGAGACATGCTAAAAGATTGGAGTGATCTTTCAGTCCCTTGCACCAAATAGAAGCATAGAGTGTGGAGTAAACAAGCACAAAACAAATCATTCCAACATTACAAGAGAAGCCACTTAAAGTTAGACAAGCTCCATTAGGGGAAGAAAGGAATAAACAAACAAGGACTAGGAAAATAAATGCTTATATAATGACAATTAGAAAATTCCATGAAAGAATTGATGCATTCTCCAACTTACAAATCTACACCATACATAGAGAACGTTACCTAGGAATACACTTACAATTGTCAAAAAATACTCCCATGTATAAGAGATGCTTCCATGAGAAAGGAATACATCGATTCTCATCTTTAAACAACATGGATCTAGGAGAATAACCTATTGTACTCAAAAGATTAACCTAGGTTGATGAGATGTTGATTGCTAGAGTAAACTCAGTATTGCAAGTGACTCAAAATTTTTGAGGTCAATATAAATATCGTTGTCACACAATAAGCGTTGGGCAAGATATAAAAAACATTGGAAATAGTCTTCCACTTAGAATACAAGAATTATATATACTTGTTAACCATTTCCCCCCTTGTTTATTGCAATGTTTACTAGTCTCATAATACTTAGGGTGGTATCCATGCTCACGTTCATTTGACTATCCATTTTAATGTCGTGCATACTTAAAAAGGGCTACAAAAAAACCTTAACATATATTTTATATTCCTAAGTATTTAGTCCATTATATTTCATGTTATATGCTTATGTTGATCCAAGTTGCAATCTCGTAGTCATGCCTTAACCACATGAAGGGTTGAGGATGTGCGACACAGTCTTCTCAAAGCATCAACCCAACTTTGTAAGACAAGGGACTAGCATCTAGTTAACAATTGTGAGGTTGCGATGAAACCACAATAGTTCAAGTTAAATATGCTTTGCATGGTTGTAGGTAGTTATGGTCAACCCAGGGTCAGAGTGGCAAAGTTATGAAAAGCTTTCAGGTGCATGGTCACAGGGTTAAATACTGAACTCAGGGTTTAAGTTGTGAGCATGCAATGAGTTGACACCTATCATGGCAGACCCCTCTTTGGTTTTTGATTAATGTAAAGCATCATATCTCCCTAGCCAACATATATTGGTACGTCAATGATGGTCAGCTTCTCACTTTTCAAAGTTACATGATGCAATGAGAGCAAGAAAGTAACAAGTGGACACATGTCATGGCAAACCAGGCACGTTCTAGTTTGCTTCATCACATCGTCAAAAGGGTTGGTTTTGAAGGAGTTTTTCCATTGAATGAAAGATCAAATGGATCATTTCACTCCATTGTTGAGATTCAGAGTTTCAAGTTGTGACCATGTGATGGTCAACAACTACAATCAAAATTTAGTGTTTCGCTTCATTGTAGAGGATCAAGGGTTACGATGGGTTAGAGTTGTGAAGCAATGATCCCTTTTGTTTGCATTGTCGCATGAAGTCAAGGGCTAATCATGGTTAAGGTTGTGAAGCAACAATATATATGAAGCTCATCATCATAGTGTTAATAGTAAGGTTAAGACTTTAGGTTGCGATGATGCAATGATGATTAATTTGATGATTTTTTTGATTTGCAACAGTTAATGGAGAGGATCAACTAGCAGCTTTGATGGAGTAATCAATGGTAAAAGGTGGTTTTGTGGTTTTGCAAGGTCTGGTCTGCAATGATAGATAGTTGTGATGTTGCGATGACAACACAAGTAGTCAATTTCTTGGCTTTCACAATGTCACAAAAATTTTATGTCATGTTTTGTAAGGGTCATGAGATTGTGATGACATTTGGTAGTCAAGTCTAATGATTTGCACAACATCACATGATCAATTGGCAGTTTTTTTTTCAAGTTGCGAGGCTATGCTATAGTCAAAATTCAAATTATGAACATGTGAGGGGTTCATTTTCAATTAAAGGTTATGCCTTCACATCTTTGTTGGAAGTCAATGCTAAACCATGGTTGGGGGTAGAGATGATGCGAATTCTTTGTTCACTCATTCATAGGATTAGTTGATGAGTTAAGGAAACAGGTTGTGATGATGCGAATGAAAATCAAGTAGTTAAGTTCATAGGTTCACAACATCGCAAAGGATAGAAATGCTAAGTCTTAAACAACTATGAAGCTATGAACAAAGAGTCATAAACATTTAATGGTCTTTGCAACATCACATGTTCCAAGATGTCTTCATGATTAGAGGTTCTGATGATGTGACAAAGTTAAGGATGTAGGTTTCACATCATCGCAGGGATAAGAAATGTTAGACCCATAACTGCCGCAACGGTGCACAAGGGTAAATTTCATGTATGTGCAAGGTTGTAATAGTCAAAGGGTTGAAATGAGAAAAGGCTACAAAGAAGTGATAGACATAAAACATGAAGGTGTTGCGGCTTTGTAGGGTCAAACAACTAATGAAGAAAATGAGTTGTGAAGTCATGAATAGATGGGAAGATATAAGGTCAACATAAAATAGAAGGCCGGGCGAGGTGGTGAAGCATTTCAAGGACATTGGTCCACATGCCAAGTTAGATGGTTGAATGTATTTGACTTGATGAAATATCTTACTTGGCATGGTTGCAGACACGACATTAAGAAACTCTTTAATGGTGAACATGCCCTCATTTTCTTACAACCTCTTTTTTAGTGTTCTCCATGTTTATTCTATGTGTTTTCATTCCTCCTGCCGCTTGGTTCATCCATCTACCCAATAAAAATGGTAATGGATGCTACTTTTGTCATTCAGAACTGGATTTGCTCATAAAAGATCAAATCTTCCTATATGGGGGTGTGCATCTGATCATGATTTTCTCTGATCAACAGTTACTACTCTCATCTACAATCTTAACTCTACCTATTTAGAGTTTGAACTTAATGTAATATCTAAGTTGTGCCTAAACTCTATAAAAGGTAGTTGTAAATGTCTTTAGGGGTTGGAGTTTTTTGCAAAAAGTAATCATGTCATGATCTCTTAGGAGTCCTTCATACTTTTCTGTATATTACTTGTAACCATTGGATGAAATGTTGTTGACTTACCTTGGAGGATTGAATAAAGGAACAATTGAAGGCCCTTATTATGTTCATCTTTACACTGTAAGCTATTGATCTAATATACTCTTGTGATTTATTTTCAAATTGATGATTTGGTGTCTTGGTGTTTATCTGCAAGTTGGGTTTGGAATCTTCATATAGGTTACAAGTTGTGACATTTTTCTTTCTTTTCAAGTTTTGTTAAATTGTGAATGCTATAATTCCCTTTAGCATATTGTCTAAATTTTGTCCTTCTTGTGAAATATTTATGAATGAATATTTTTTGAGATTAGTACTGTCCCACCCTTAACTGTTCAAGAAAGATCCCTCATGTCTTCTTGATAACAGTCTCATCTTAATGTTTGGTGCATCACCTTAGCCTTAGGTTTTAATTCCAGTACTCCTTCTATCCCTTTCCCTCTCAATTTTAATTTCATGTTTGAAGAGCTAATAAGTGAAGCATCATAAGGAACCAACCTATAACCATAATATTTACTCCTACCTCTAGTACACCCACTACCTCAAGAGTGTTTCCATGTTACTCAAAGTGACTAAATCTTAGGAACCCGTCAAGGCATAACTTCTTGAGATAACAATACTCACTATTCAAAGATTCCATACAACATGTCAGTCATATGATTGTTATGTAAAGAGAAGACACACTATAGATGAATTATAATACAAGGTGAAATATAATCCATACTATAAGGATGTCACCATTTATGCTGAACATCAGGCCGACATCCTTCAAATAAGAATAGATGTCTCAAGTATGCTTGAAACTATTGAAATAGTTGAAGACATTTCCATGCCAAATTATGAAATGGATATTGATGAAGATACCAATGGAAGTAGCACATCATACTTGTCATCATTTATGTCTCAGAACCCAAAAACAACATGTGAGATACAAATCATTAAGAAAAAATTATGACTTGAGGACAAAGGAAATGTGATGAATTAGCTAGAGATAGATTCGTCTCTAGTAAATGAATATAACATTGAAGGCTTATTGGATATGGCATTTTCCACACTCTTTCCAAATGAATCAATACTCTACATGCAACCCCATATAAGGGATGTTCACATTCATGAACTTGCACAACACTTAATGAGGTTCCATGACAATAGATTTGGAAGACATCCCCACTTTCGATATTTCATCTTCAATCTCATAGATAGACATTGTAGCCAAGTAGTTGCATGGATATTTATTAAAAGAAATACAAAAAGGATATGCCTACTACCATAGAGAACCTTCAAGCACATCTCACAAATCTACTAGACAATCAACTTGCGCAAGAACTGGTGCACTATGGATCTTCCATACGAGGAACACGACCATATTGGAATAGATGCCAAACAAAGTTGATAAACTTGACCAACCTGTTGGAATTATAGATGGAGTAACTGAGAGGGGGGGGTGAATTAGTTACTACAAAAACAATTTATAGATCCCTTAGATGTTTTTGATACTTATTTACTGCTGATACTTGGTAAACGATGCAGGAATACTATAACTCAGTAGATTAACTAGTTACTGATCATCTAGCATTCATAGTTATTAATATGCATGCAAAAGTAAAATGAACACAAGAGACACCAGATTTAACGTGGAAACCCAATATGGAAAAAACCACCAAGTAACTAGTCACCAATTTTTCACTCTTCTGAAGTGAGCCCTGTTAGGAGCCAACCCTATTAAAGGTTACAATACACACTATTAGGTGTGACCTTGTTAGAGGATTTAATCACCTTATTAGGAGTGGCCTTGCTAGAGGTCTTTAGAAAAATTCAATTGAACTATCACCTTGTTAGAGGATTTACAAAATGATTGTTAAACCAACTCTATTAAGAGATTTGATATCACTGCTACAATGGTTAGAAAGAAACAATGAATTGACCTGAACAAGATGCAACTAAATTTGCTGGCTATAGGTGTCTGTTCAGCATCATTAGATCCTCCTTGATCAAATATGGCTTTGCTGCTCCTCAATGATCTCTAATCATCCTTCAAATTTTCTTCAACAATAATTAGTCTTCATATCACATTTATTCCACACACTTCCACACACTTAGAATTTTCAACTTGACCTCTTACTTATACCATTCAGATTGTCAAGTCGGCCCATTTACATGTTAGATTTACCAATAAACCATACATTAGTCGGCTATAGATATTACTCTAAACAAATAAACATTATTTCATAAAACAATGAAATCCTTTACTAGCCGACCCTGCTCGGTAAATACTGCTTCTAGAAATTTCTTGAGTTAACCTTCTTGACTCGGTTAATATTGTAATATCTGTAAAATCCTTTGGCCACCTAGTTTACTCGGTAAGAACTGAATTCCTTCATGAGAGCTCAGTAAGAACTACTTTTTCCACATTCCCTTTGATGACCAAGTGAGCTCGGTAAGAACTATTTATGCCACATTTCCTTTGATGATCGAGTGAGCTCGGTAAGAATTATTTCCTCGATAGATACTACAAGTTTTCTTTACTAACCTCCTGCGCTCAGTAGATTCTATCCTTTTGCCTTGCTGACCTTTTGAGCTCGGTAGACACTGTCCTTTGACTTGCTGACCTTCTAAGCTCGATAGACACTGTCCTTTGCCTTGCTGACCTTCTGAGCTCGGTAGACACCATCCGAGGACTAATATGACATTTGTGTGACATCAAAGACAACACACAATTTGAACAATTGTATCTAACAATATCCCTCTTTGGCATTGATGGAAACACAACATGTTATAGTAGAATGAAATTTGAAACCAAGTCTTTTACTAACAGAATACTTTATTTTCTTTTTCAAATATAGTGAACTCCCTCTTTCATAATAATCTCTCCCTCTTATACAAACTCTTATTATTATTATTTTTTGTTGCCAATTTTAGAAAGATATGACAGTATACTCTCCCTCTTTGACAACACATGCCAAAGACAACTCAAAATAGCTTAATAGCATTGTACTTGATGTACTAATTCATATGCAATGTCTTCAATTGTTTGCTGCATCAACTGATAGTTCTTCAATTCTATTCCTATTGATGCATCACTAGAATTGTATTTTAGTGAGCTTCATATAGGGGAATGACCCCTAACTTACCTCTTAGATACAAGAATGCATCCTTTAGTAAAGGCTTTGTGAATATGTCAGCAATTTGTTTCTTTGTATGGACATATTCCAATCTTATTTCCTTTTCTTGCACCAATTCTCTAACAAAGTGATACTTTATGGCAATATGATTGGTTTTTTAATGCATCACTAGATTTTTGGAGATGTTAATTGCACTTGTGTTATCACAAAACATAACAATAGGTTCTTTGATTTCTTGCTTCATACCTACCAATAATTGTTTAAACCACACAATGTTTGAGCAATTTACTGCTACTGCAACATATTCAGCCTCTTCTATGGATTGAGATGTACAATTCTACTTTTTGCTTGTCCAAGAAACCAACCTTTTTCCAAGAAAGAAAGCTCCTCCACTTGTGCTCTTTTTGTCATCAATATTTCCTACCCAATCTGCATTAGTGAACACCTTTAGATCCAGTTTTCCTCCAAGTTTATACCATAATCCATATTTTTCAGTTCCTTTTAAGTATTTCATGATCCTTTTGATTGCCATCATGTGATTTTCTTTTGGTTTTGCTAATAATCCATCTACAATTCCTACTGCAAGGGCAATGTCTAGTCTTGTGTGCACTACATATTGCAACTTTCCAATCATGGATCTATACAATGTCTGATCCACTTCCTTTGATTCATCATCCTTGGTCAGTTTTAATCTAGTACATATAGGAGTCCCAACTGGTTTGCATTCTTCCATACCAAACTTTTTTAGTATCTCCTTGATGTATTTAGATTGAGTGATGTAGACACCATTCTTACTCTATTGAATTTGAAGACCAACAAAGAATTTGATTTCACCAAACATTGACATTTCAAATTCCTTGTTCATTTGTTCTAAAAATTCTTTGCAAAAGTCATCATTTTCTGTGAACAAAGTAGCATCTACAAATATTTCTGCCAAAACAATCCTATTATCTGGTCCTTCCTTTATGTACAAACTACTATTGTCATTAGTTCTTTGAAAACCAATCTAAATAAGATAGTTATGCAATCTTTTATGCCATGCTCTAGGGGCTTGTTTCAGACCATATAATGCTTTATGCAATTTGCAGACCATGTCCTTCTTGTCTGGATCAACAAAACCTTCAAGCTGTTCAATGTAAACCTCTTCATCCAATATGCCATTGAGAAATGCTGACTTAACATCCATTTGATAAACTTTGAATCCTTTGAATGCAGTATATGCAAGTAAGGTTCTAACACCTTGCAATCTTGCAATAGGAGAAAAAGTTTCTCCATAGTCTGCACCTTCTTTTTGAGAGTATCCTTTGCGTACTAGTCTAGCTTTGTTCCTTGATACCTTACCATCTTCATTTAGTTTGTTTATGAATACCCACTTTGTTCCAATCACATTTTTGTCTTTGGGTCTAGGTACAAGAGTCCATGTTTTATTTTTCTCTATTTGTTCTATCTCTTCATTCATAGCTTCAATCCAACTTTAATTGTCTAATGCATCTTTGACATTTCTAGGCTCAAAATCAGCAAGTAAGCAAGTGCCTTTCAACTTACTTCTTGTCATTGTTCCTTCTGATTTATTTCCAATGATCTGATCTAGTGCATGATGCCTTCTGACCTACTTGGCTAACATGGGCTCTTTGCCTTTTGAATGACTTGCACTATTATCCTTCTATGTGTCAACTTCTAGTTCTAATTCTGGTTGCTTGGGCTCGATAGATGCTAACTCAGTAGCTTCTATTTGCAACTTGGGTTCTTGCAACTCGAGATGCATTAGCTCGGTTTGAACTTTTTGTGACTCGATTAATGAAGACTCTAGAGTTGAGAATTCTTGATTAATAGGTATACTTGGCATTGTATTAGGTTTAATGTAAACAAATCTCATGTAGTCTTCAGGTACCCTTTTTCTTTCTTCTTCAATTTTTTTGTACAAACTCATCAACTTTCACATGTGCACTTTCTATGATTTTGTGAGTAGACAGATTCAAACATCTATATGCTTTACTTTTGCAAGAATATCCCAAATATATTCCTTCATCACCCTTTACATCAAATTTACCTTTTCTAGATTCTTTCAAAATGTAACATTTGCTTCCAAATACTTTTAGATAACTTACATTGGGTTTGTAGCCATACCACAACTCATAGGGTGTTTTGCATGAGTCCTTCTTCAGCTATACTTTGTTCAAGGTATGAACTGCAGTGCTGATAGCTTCCTTCCAGTATTTGATAGCAATGCCTTTCTCAATCATTAAAGTTCTTGCACAATCCATGATAGATCTGTTCCTTCTTCCTACTATTCCATTTTGTTCTAGCGTTCTAGGTGCTAAAACCTTTCTTTTGATTCCCCTTTCAATGTAAAAGTTATTGAACTCATGTGAAATGAATTCACCACCTCTATCAGATCTTAGGCATTTTAGTCTTTTGCCTATTTCCTTTTTTACTTTGGCCAAATACCATTTGAACTTTTCAAATGCTTCTGATTTCTCTCTGAGGTACATGATAGTCATCATTCTTGAATAATCATCAACAAACATAATAAAGAATTTTTCACCCGTATAACTTTCAATTCCAATAGGTCCACACAAATCAGTATACACAATTTTTAGAACTTCTTTAGTCTGAAAGTTCTTGCTTTTAAAACTAGTCTTTCCCATTTTACCAATTTGACAATTCTTGCATAGACCAACCTCAGGTTTCTTTATGTTAGGAATACCTCTTACATTCCTGAATTTACTGATCTTTATTAAGTTGTCAAAGTTTACATGACATATCATCCTATTCCACAACCAACTTTCTTTGATTTGAGAAATAAAACATGAACATTCACCAAGTTCAAGATAAAATAAGTTATCTTTTATTTGAGTGCTTGATCTAATCAGCTTTCCTTTTCCATCCAACAATCTTGCTTTTCCATGCATAAATTCTACTCTGAATACATTATTGAGTAGTTGTGCCACACTCAAAAAATTATGCTTTAGTCCTTCTACCCAATATGTATTATCACATACAAGTTCCTTGGTTAGTGAGATTCTTCCTTTTCCTCTTATACAACAAGGCTCATTGTTACCAAATCCTACACTGCCACCATCATAGTCTTCAAAGTATTCAAACTTAGTTTGATCACTGTTGTCACTTAGGTTTGCAGCCTTGTCCAAGGCCTATGCGCGAGGACAACCTAGTGAAATATGGAAACAACCTCCAAGTTGTGGGACTTGAATTGTGAGGTTGAGTCTCCGGAGAAGGCCGGCTTCCTCTTACTATCAGGGTGCACCTAACTACTCTCGGAAGGAAAAGGGGAAGAAGGAGATGCAGAAAACAACTCTACCCTACCTAAACTACGGAGGTGATGCACCAAAATAGAGTGTTCAGACCCATTTTTGCCCATGTATGCACTATTGAACCAAAATGAAACTAAGGATATACACATACAGGCTTGTTTTGATCTAATAACCTCATGTAGATCAAGAAACCAAACTGAATAACACAAGGAAAGAGGAATCTCACTTATATATTATCCAGTAGGCAAAAATAGATACAGTATGCAGGCTACAAATCTCGACAATACACCAATGAGAGGCAAAAGGGATGCACATACACATTAATGGCTGAAGGAGATAAAACAGAGAATCATTCAGTTCAGAGGCACAGGGAATGTTACACTGAGAGTTACAGAGCAATATTAGAGAAATCAAAAAGAGTCGACCCTTGGAAAAGATTATGAAATTGCCTTTATAGTTTAGGCATAACTGAGGACATTGGCTCTACATTAACTGCTCAACTACTGGTAATAACTTCTCGCCCTAAAAAAATCTGATCAAAGATCTAGTGGTTTTGAGTAAAAATCTGATATTCCTTTGAGAAATGCCTCGAGTAGATAGAAGTGACGCCAGTGAATGATCCTAACATAGTAGATGGGTCGACTGCGATGGTGGAGTTTTTCCCTATGCCTTGCATTCATTTCTGGTAGGTCAAAATTGATCACGAAGATCAGATCGCAAGATAACATCAATCATCTTTGCTTCCTGGTTCATGAATCAACATGGTGCCGAGGTCAAATGGTTCCATATGCCGATTGGGCCACATGGGCCAATCACATTCCTTTAATTCCGCCACTTGGGAAGTTCTCCATGGTTGATCCTCCTTTATTTAACTAATCGTGCCACCTTCCAGACTGTTATCATTAACCGTAACTGCCAGCCGTTAACCGCCAACCTTGACCGGGCCAGTGGGACACGCGTCAATAGGGCGCTATGTCGCCAACATAAAGACCGTGTAGTTTCTTCATAGCGTGATGGCACCTGCCATCGATCTCTGTAGATCTAACGATCGCGAAGACTCGTCATGTGTCATACTTGCTTCACCCTGGGCCCATCGTATTTGGCACCACCTCAACAGAATGCCCTACACCTGAATGACACCTGTCCGACGCACCCTGTTGCAACCGGGCCCTGTCGACACGCGGTGAAAGGGCGCCATGTCGCTATGGTAAAGATCGTGCAACTTCACCATGGCGACATGGTGCCATCCGTTGATCTGCCTTGATCCAACGACAAACAAGGTGGATACTGCCCCTCAGTGTATCGATGAATGGAAATTGGGCACGTATCGCCGTCTGTATCTCCTGTGCCTCCAAACTTGGACCCACGAGGACACGTGTCCTTCAGGCGCAGTATCGCTAACATAAAACTTGAGTGGCTTACCCATAGCGAGATGGCGACGACCATCGATCGGCCTTAATCTGACGGTGGAGATCTTAACCCTTTCATGCACTGGTGACGCTGACTGTAATCTGACCTGGTGCACGTGGTTTCTCCCCATTGGATTAATGAAACACCACCTTGGTCTGACAAGGCACCAACCTGGAGGGCCCGTACTGCCCTGACCCTACTGAGGGACACGTGGCCTCATCTGATTTGCCGTCGTAGCACTGGGCTTTTTGACCCGTGAAACTGGCCGCTCGCCATGAACATTCTTGTCGCCGTGAACTTGCCTGCCGAATGTTGGAACTCGCTGTCAAACACCCTTTGGCTGGCCGATCGCTATGTCGCTATTGGAAAACTCGTGAGTTTTTCGTTAGCACCATGGCACCTTGCCGTCTTTTGGGCTTTCCGCCCACGATAAAACTTTTTCGACCCGCGCCATCCTCTGCCCTGCAAGCTGGAGCCACCATACACACGTCGACCAGATGCTATGTCGCCATTGTAACTCTCACACAACTTCATCATAGCGAGATGACGACGACCATTGATTGGCCTTGATTTGATGGCAGAGAACTTACAAGGCGCAAAAATATCATAAGGTTCAGAACTTAGGTAATTTTAATGTCTTCGTGGGTATTAAAATATTAGTAATTGGGGAGGTGACCATTGGGCAGGGTAACATTCGAATTTTGAAATTTGGTGGGGCAAACAAAATGTGGTAACATCCTGGCGACTCACAGGGGGCATGAGCCTACTCGATGCATAAGACCAGTGTCTGCAAAAAACTCCATTGGGCTATAGGGTCAAAAAGTGTGAATCTGAGAACTCCAAAACCCTAACCTACCTATTGGGACATTGAAGACCTTGAAAACTCTAGCTTTGTTTCTATAATTGGAAACAAAAATAGAACTTCCTCTACAACTTGAGACTGTCAAAACTTCGAAAGCTGGCAACCTTTAAAAGAGAACCCTGTGCACGCGCACTTCTTGAAAAGTAGGAAATAACAGAAAAGAAACTAGACTAACTATGTACATGGATTCACAATCTTCATCAGAAGCAAGCTTTAAGATAAATCCCATTGACTGGGATGGGCAGAACTTCACCGTTGTGTCTGCTCAGTTGGAATGCATTAGCTTGTTTGCAACTGGCAATCAGATAGGGGCCACTCCATAGTGGGTCAAACTTAGAATGTCTTCCTAGTTTTGCTCTGTCTGAGTCCCACTTGAGGACTAAATCTCCTTCTCTGAAGGTTTTGGCCCTTGCCTTCTTGTCAAAACTCCTTTTCATCTGCTGCTGATGCATTTCCAGGGTTTGCATGGCCTTGTTTCTCTTTTCTTCCAGTTCAATCAACTCTGCCATTCTTACTGACATGGAATTATCTTCAATCAATTCCAACTAATGAGCCAACTCTAAGGATGGGAATTCCAATGAAATTGGGAGTCTAGCCTCTCTACCATATACCAACACAAAAGGTGAATTCCCAATAGATCTCTTGGGTGTTATCCTATCAGCCCATAAAGCAGTTCTTAGTTTCTTATGCCAGACCCTCTGATTGTCTTCTATTGTCCTCTTCATGATTCTGATCAGATTCTTGTTGGAAGACTCAGCCAAACCATTACCCTGGGGATAGTAATTTGATGATGTGCTCAAGTAGATATTGTGATTCATTGCCCATGCACAAATCTGGGTTCCAAAAAAAGACCTAGCATTGTCTGAGATAATAGTAAAAGGAGCACCAAACCTAGATACAATCCCATCAAGGAACTCAACCATTGATGGTTCTGTGGCATCCTTCAAGGAAATTGCCTCTATCCATCTAGTGAAATAATTAGTAGTAGCCAGAATCCATTTATGACCTGTACTAGATGGAGGATTAATGGGGCCTATAAAATCCAACCCCCACTGGGTAAAGGGATGATCCACCTGAATAGGATGAAGGGGGAGAGCTGCAAGCCTTTGTTTGCCTGAAAAGAAAGCACATTTCTCACATTTTCTCACATACCTATAACAATCATGGAACAGAGATGGCCAATAATAACCAGCCCTCATGATCTTCATGGCAGTTGTTCTTGCAGAGAAATGGCCGCCATCAGGGCCATCATGAAGTTCTTTAATCATCCTTTCAGCATGATCCTCTTCAATTCATCTCAACAGGGTCCCATTAAAATCCCTCTTGAATAGGATACCATCAATTACAACATAGGGAAGGACTGCAGTCTATATTGTCTTCTTTTAGCTCTGTCCAATCCCTGAGGGTATCCATCCCCTGATAAGAAGCTCTTCATATTATTTATCCAGATTTTTGGGCCATTAACATTTCCTTCCTCCTGCTGCTCTGTTAATACCATGGCAGCCTCTTCATCAGAATCCTGACCTGATAACATTTCTTTGCACAATCCTCTCCCTCTTACCAGCTTGGTAATCTGAATATCAACATCATATTCCATTACCCTAGTGATCCATCCAACTCTCTTTTCACTGATATCCTTGCTTAATAGAAAATCTTTTAAACTGGCATGGGGCACCAACAAATGGATCCTATTGTGGGATAAGAGGTGCTTGAATTTCTTCAAGGCTCTGATGACTGCAAGGGCTTGCTTCTCAATAAAGCTATACTTATCTCCATATTCTTTGAGCCCTTCACTAAAGAAAGCTATGGGCTGCTCCTCATCCTTGCCATTTGTTTGAGTCAAGACAACAAAGATACTTGACTCACCACCTAAAGTGTAGAGGATGAAATCTTTCTCAAAATTTGGGTTCATGAGAGTAGGGGCTGAGGCTATGGCTATCTTGATCTCTTCAAAACTCTCCTTCCCCTCCTTGGTCCATGAGAAGACCATATCCTTCTTAAGCATGGCTGTAAGAGGTTTCACCATGGTAGCAAGATTAGGGATAAACCTTCTCACAAATTTTATTCTACCAAGGAAACTTTGCAGCCCCTTCTTGTGTTTAGGAAGAGGAAGGGCAAGTATTGCCTTTGTTCTT
The DNA here is from genome assembly GCA_028749045.1 of Cupressus sempervirens. Lineage (NCBI taxonomy): Eukaryota > Viridiplantae > Streptophyta > Pinopsida > Cupressales > Cupressaceae > Cupressus > Cupressus sempervirens. Next base: position 325,449,062 of record CM053789.1, read on the forward strand.
TCTGGATCAATGGTCAAACCATCCTCGGATACAATGTGTCCCAATAATTTTCCTTGGCTTGTAGCAAAGACACACTTGGCTAGGTTGAGGGAAACCCCAAACTCTCTACATCTTAGAAATACCTGCCTTAAGTGATCAAAATGATCTTCTACATTTTTTGAGTATACAATTATATCATCAAGGTATACTAAGACAAACTTATCAATTAATTTTTTGAAGGCCATCACCATTGCCTTCTGAAATGTGGCACCTGCATTTGTTAGTCCAAATGGCATCTTGCAGTAAGCATAGGTGCCCCATTTAGTAGTAAATGCTATTTTATGTCTATCAGATTCTTTAACTAGCTCTTGGTTGTAACCAGAGAATCCATCAAGAAAAGAGAATCTCCTTGACCCACTAACCTTGGATAGAATTTTCTCCATGGAAGGGAGAGGATGGTGATCTTTAAGAGAAGCCTGATTAAGATCCCTAAAGTCCACACACAATCTAATTTCCCCATTCTTCTTCCTTACAGGGACAAGGTTAGCTACCCATGATGAGTGTTTGATAGGAAATATTATATTGGCCTCTATCAACTTGGATAATTCTTTTCTCATTAGGGGCTCAATCTTAGGATTCACTGGTCTCTATTTTTGCCTTACTGGTTTGGCCTTATCAATTAAATCTATGGTATGCTGAAACAAACTAGGGTCAAACCCTTTTAAGTCATCATATGTCCAAGAAAATACATCATTAAATTCTTGACATAAATGAATGAATTTTTCTTGCTCAGTTTCAGAACATACCTTCCCCATATTCAAAGATTTTCCATTAGCAATTGTAACTGGGGCATAATCATCCTTCTCTGCAGCTAGATTCATCCCTTTGCCTCTTGTTTGATCATCAGGATTAAAGATACTCTCCAAGGTAATGAGACCCTTGGGCAACTTGTTAGAACTAAGGTGAATGATCTGATCACCATACTGATCTTGCAGCCTTGACTAGTTTCTATCTGAGAATTCTACCTCATTCTGCAAGAAACTCACAATTTGTTCATCAGAGTCAAACACTTGCCAATGAGTGTTTTTGTCAGGGATGGTAGGCCTCACTACCACCCTAATTTGTGGCTTCTTCTCCTCCTCAAGATTCCCTGGTACATCATAAGCTGCACCCACTGCTGCAAGTCTATCAACATGTTTATTTTCTTTCCTAGGAATGCTCTGAATATTAAATGCATTGAAGCCCTCAAGAAAATCCTAGACTCTGTGTTTGTAAGACTTGAGCAGGCCATTTTTGGTGATATTTTGATTCCTCACCTGATTGACTACCAACTCACTATCTCCATATCTTTCAAGGCTTGAATTACTCTCTTTTGGGCAAGTAGGAGACCTTGAATCAAGGATTCATACTCGGCCACATTATTGGTGCAACTGAATTGGAGCCTAAATGAGAAGTAGTATCTTTTTTGTGCGGGAGAGATCAACACAACACCAGCCCCTGACCCATTTCTGTTCCTTGAGCCATCAAAGTACATACTCCATATTCCATTTATATCATCATTAGTCCCAACAAGATCAGGAACTTGAGCCTCTTTCTCTATTATGCAATATGTACTAAAGCCTATCTCAAGAGTTTCCAACATAGGCTCAAACTGATATGAATTTGCCCACTCATCCAAGAAGAAATCAGGAACCTCAGCTATGGAAGTGGCAGGCTCATTTCCTATGTCATTTTCATCCATCTCTAGAATAGGGCAATTCATATTGATGAAGTTGGGGGTGTAAGATTCAGTGTGATGAAGGGCTTGAGGTTCTGCTCTAATTGAGGCATTGGCTCCATATTTGGTCTTAAATGACATAAATGACCAATCAGCAGATATGAAACCACCAATCTGAGCAGTGAAGTCTCTTGAAAGACAGATGGCAAAATAGGGCTTGACTTCAGCAACAGATATATCTTGAATCACAGTACAACCAGGGCATGCATGTAGGGCCATCTCCACATTCCTAAGGATACCTATGGTTTTGACAGTACTACCATCTAGTTGTAACACATCCCTAACAATGGGCTCATATTTCATTCCTAAAGCATCAGCAACACACCTAGGCATTACTGAGCTACTAGCCCTTGAATCTATCATGCAATTGTGGACTAATTTGCCTCCTATAATCAGAGAAACATAGAATGGAGGAGGTCTAACCTTTTTATTTATCTCCACATCCCTTGCTGGTTGTACTAGACTTGTGGCATTCTCCATGATAGATGGCTGATCCTTGAGTTCAATCTTCTCTAATTCTTTCTACAACATCCTCTTCTGCATTGGTATGGTAGCAAGAACATCCCATATGGAGATATTCACATTGGTCTTCTTCATTTTCTCTACCACACTTAAAGGTGCATTAGGAACTTTGGTAGAAACTTTGGGAGCTGCACTTATAAGAGGTTGAGATGGGGCAACATAAGGATCACCTGCATCTTTCTTTCTTGGATCTTGCTTTTGCTGTTGTGAAGTACTTGTTTGTTCATTTTCTGCTTGTATATGAGGTGTAGCACTTGAAGTTGAGGCTTGCTTAGGAGAAGGAGGGGCAGCATGTTCCATAGCTCTCTTCCTGCTTCTTGTGTTATGAGCAACGAAATCCTGGTTTACATTACAATGCTCCCCAATCTGATGATTCATAAAAGAGCAATCATCACGTCCTTGAATATATGATGCCTCCTTGGGATGATCCTCCTTGTATGATTGCTTTGCTACAGGTTCTTGGACAGTTAGGGCCATATAAGATTCTGCCTTCTGGCACATGCAATAGGTATAAGAATAGTTGCAAGAAGGACAGAAATCTTGATCTTGGGCCAAGTTATTTTGAGGGACTATAGCTCTGTTCTGATTTGAGCTTGAAGCAGAAGCATGACTATTTTGCCTACCCTGATCAAAGGAGCTATTCCACTGATTAGGAAGCCTACCACCACTTGGAGCTTGATATTGTAGTTGGGGAGGCTTGCCACTTTGATCTTGCTGCCTTTCTAAGGCCACCACCTTGTTACTCATCTTTTGTATTAGAGAAAAACTATCCTCTAATCTCTTTCCTTGGTCCTTCAACTCCCTCCCTTGCTCTTGCAATTTTTTATCCAGGGTCTTCTCTCTTTTATCTGTATTTAGCACTAGACCTTGGAGCATTTCTTTGAGCTCATCTATCCCATTTGAGGATGTAGAAGCTTGGGGAACTGGAGTAAGGGCTTGTGATGTAGAAGTTGTAGGAAGAGGGGCTATTGCTGTTTGGTGGTTGGGAACATCAGGAAAGAAAGGCATAGGGGGCCTTAAAGCCAACTTTCCTCCTTGTATCAAGATGTTCTCGGCTTTTATGGCTATCTCATAAGCATTAGGCAAGGTATCTCCTCCCATAGTTTGGATTGTAGTGGCAATATCACTGTTAAAAGCTCTAAGGTAATGCAAGAAGGCATTACCAGGGGTAGGTTTCACTGAAGTAGGTATTCTATCCCATGTCTTTTGGAATCTATAATTAAAATCAGTCATACATTCATGGGGGGCTCTTTTTATTGTAGTCAACTGCTCTAATAGTGATAGATGGTCACTTCTATCCTCAAAATGTTTGCATAATCCTGCTCCTAGTTCATCCCAATTAGTTATAGAACCATGAGCTAAGCCTCTATACCACTGTAATGCTTTTCCTTTTAAAGATGAGGCTAGAAGTCTAACAGCAACATCATCCTCTGTAATACCATGAATATTACAAACATTTGCTACTTCTTGGATATGCTCTAAAGGGGAGATGGAAGTTTCACCAGTAAAATTAGGTATACTTTTTAGTACAGATACTGGTATATCATGCCTTTGGGCTAACAATAGAGGACTCCCACCATTAAAGGTGGCAAAAGCATGAACTCTTGGCTGTGCCATGTAAACAAGTGTTCTATTGATGAGTGTTGATGGCAATCTGGACTGAGTTCAAACAGTAGGAGGAGTAGAGACAGACCTTACAGGTATATTAACTGTTATTGCACCCCTAACTAGTGATAATGAATTTCTAGTCCTCCTTCTTCTACAATTTGAAAGAGAAAGCTCTTGATATTGAAAGTTGCCTCTAGAAGATGCCCTTGTTTCAGCCCTGGGCATGAATCACTGCAACTTTGGCCTGGAACCAAATTTGTTGATGTTCAAAGTCGCCAAGTACTTTGAAGAACTAGCCTCTTAAAGGCTTGAATATTGAAGCCAACACTACCTCTTCAGCATTAATCTCTGAAACTCTTCCTTCTTTGACACCAGTAGACTTTAAATTTGTAAATCTTGTTGTTGTGGTCCCACCGGGCGTGCCAAAAACTGTTGTCACTTAGGTTTGCATCCTTGTCCAAGGCCTATGCGTGAGGACAACCTAGTGAAACATGGAAACAACCTCCAAGCTGTGGGACTTGAACTGTGAGGTTGAGTTTCTGGAGAAGGATGGCTTCCTCTTACTATCAGGGTGCACCTAACTACTCTTAGAAGGAAAAGGGGAAGAAGGAGATGCAGAAAACAACTCTACCCTACCTAAACTACGGAGGTGATGCACCAAAATAGAGTGTTCAGACCCATTTCTGCCCATGTATGCACTATTGAACTAGAATGAAACTAACGATATACACATACAGGCTTGTTTTGATCTAATAACCTCATGCAGATCAAGAAACCAAACTGAATAACACAAGGAAAGAGGAATCTCACTTATATATTATCCAGTAGGCAAAAATAGATACAGTATGCAGGCTACAGATCTCGACAATACACCAATGAGAGGCAAAAGGGATGCACATACACATTAATGGTTGAAGGAGATAAAATAGAGAATCATTCAGTTCAGAGGTACAGGGAATGTTACACTGAGAGTTGCAGAGCAATATCAGAGAAATCAGAAAGAGTCGACCCTTGGAAAAGATTACAAAATTGCCTTTATAGTTCAGGCATAACTGAGGACATTAGCTCTGCATTAACTGCTCAACTACTGGTAATAACTTCTCACCCTAAAAAAATCTGATCAAAGATCTGGTGGTTTTGAGTAAAAATCTGATATTCCTCTGAGAAATGCCTCGAGTAGACAGAAGCAACACCAATGAATGATCCTGACACAGTAGATGGGTCGACTGAGACGGTGGAGTGTTTCCCTATGCCTTGCATTCATTTCTGGTAGGTCAGAATTGATCGTGAAGATTAGATCGCAAGATAACATCAATCATCTTTGCATTCTGGTTCATGAATCAATAGGGTGCCGAGGTCAAACGGTTCCATATGCCGACTGGGCCACGCGGGTCAATCACATTCCTTTAATTCTGCCACCTGGGAAGTTCTCCATGGTTGACCCTCCTTTATTTAACTAACCGCGCCACCTTCCAGACTATTATCATTAACCATAACCACCAGCCGCTAACTGCCAACCTTGACAAGGCCAGTGAGACACGTGTCAATAGGGCACTATGTCGCCAACATAAAGACCGTGTAGATTCTTCATAGCACGATGGCGCCTGCCCTCGATCTCTGCAGATCTAACGATTGCGAAGACTCGTCATGTGTCGTACTTGCTTCACCCTAGGCCCATAGTATCTGGCGCCACCTCAGCAGAATGCCCTACACCTGAATGACACCTGGTGACATCTGTCCGACGCACCCTATTGCAACCGGGCCCTGTCGACACGCAGCGAAAGGGTGCCATGTCGCTATGGTAAAGATCGTGCAACTTCACCATGGCGACATGGCACCATTCGTTGATCTGCCTTGATCCGACGGCAAACAAGGTGGATACTGCCCCTCAATGCATCGATGAATGGAAACCAGGCACGTATCGCCGTCTGTATCTCCTGCGCCTCCAAACCTGGACCCACGAGGACACGTGTCCTTCAAGCGCAGTGTTGCTAACATAAAACTTGAGCGGCTTAGCCATAGCGAGATGGCAACGACCATCGATCGGCCTTGATCTGATGGTGGAGATCTTAACCCTTTCATGCACTGGTGACGCTAACTGTAATCTGACTTGGTGCACATGGTTTCTCCCCATTGGATTAACGAAACACCACCTCGGTCTGACAAGGCACCAACCTGGAGGGCCTGTACTGCCCTGACCCTATTGAGGGACATGTGGCCTCATCTGATTCACCGTCGTAGCACTGGGCTTTTTGACCCATGAATCTAGCTGCTTGCCATGAACATTCCCGTCATCATGAACTTGCCCGCCGAATGTTGGAACTCGCCGTCGAACACCCTCCGGACGGTCGGTCGCTATGTCGCTATCGAAAAACTTGTGAGTTTTCTGTTAGCACCATGGTGCCTTGCCATCTTTTAGGCTTTTCGGCCTGCGATAAAACTTTTCCAACCCGTGCCATCCTCTGCCCTACAAGTTGGACCCACCGGACATGTGTCAACCAGATGCTATGTCACCATCGTAACTCTCGCACAACTTCATCATAGCGAGATGGCGACGACCATCGATCGGCCTTGATCTGACGGCGGAGAACTTGCGAGGCGCAAAAATATCATAAGGTTCAAAACTTAGGTAATTTTAATTTCTTCGTGGGTATTAAAATATTAGTAATCGGGGAGGTGACCGTTGGGCGGGGTAACATTCGAATTTTGAAATTTGGCGGGGCAAAGAAAATGTGGTAACAATCACCAATCATGTGATGAGAACAACCACTGTCTATGATCCATGTATCATTTCTGCTCATATGATAAATAAGTGCCATTTCTTCATCATTATCAGACTCATCTTTCACAACAATGTAGACAATTTCATCTTCTTCTTCATCATCAGATTCATTAGAATCTTTAGCCATAAAACATGTTTTCTTACCTTTATCCTTGAATGATTTGAAGTCTTTCTTGCCATTGTACTTGTGACCTTTCTTCTCATCTTTGTTCTGCTTATTTGGGCACCTAGCTACAATATGTCCAATTTCTTCACAAGAAAAGTAGATTAGAGGAACCTTACCTTTGTATTTCCCTTTGCCTCTTGAATATTTTCTTGCTAGTAGAGCTTCAACCACTTCAAGATCACTGTCTAAAATTTGTTCTAATTCTTCATCACTATCTGATTGTGGATCCTTTATCTTTTTTCCTTTTTCTTTGAGTGAAAGCTTGGCTTCAAATGCTGATTCAACGTTCTTAGCAGCTGAAACATAATTGTCATAGTTGTCTAGCTCAAATGCAGTCAATCTTCCAACTATGGCCTCTAAATTTATTTTGTGATTTGCCTCGCATCTTCTTTCTTGAATTGCAAAGATTCTGATTGCATAAATGGGAAGTAGAGTTCTAAGAACTTTACTTAGAACTATCTCCTCATTGATGTCTCCTCCAGATGCTTTGATTGCCCTAACACATGCTTTAATTCTTTCAACATACTTTGCAATGTTTTCATCCTCTCTCATCCCCATTTGATCAAATTGTCCTCTCAAACTTTCTACTTTGGCTCTTCTTACATTATCATCTCCTCCATAGATCTCTTTCAGCTTGTTACACATTTCAAAGGTAGTTTTGCAATCCTCAATGTCATCAAGTTCTTCATAACTTAGAGCAGATGCTATATCTATCATCATGTTGTTGTGAGTCTTCCTTTTAGCAATATCATTGACAGATAATGTACCAGAAGGTTCTTCATATTTTTCATTAAGGTACTTCATCCCTGTATCACCAATAGAAGCCAGATGAAGCCTCATCAATCCTTGCCATGCTGAGAAGTTGACCTTGTTAAGTCTTGGAATTTCACTTTTATAAGACATCCTGACCTTTGGCTTAGATCCTTGAAATCTTTTCTTGCAAGCACCAAGAGCTCTGATACCAATTGTTGGAATTATAGATGGAGTAACTGAGAGGGGGAGGGGGGGTGAATCAGTTACTACAAAAATAATTCACAGATCCCTTAGATCTCTTTAATACTTATTTACTGCTAATACTCAGTAAACAATGCAAGATTACTGTAACTTAGTAGATTAACTAGTTACTGATCATCTAGCATTTATAGTTATTAATATGCATGCAAAAGTAAAATGAACACAAGAGACCCTAGATTTAACATGGAAACCGAATATGGGAAAAACCACCAAGTAACTAGTCACCATTTTTTCACTCTTCTGAAGTGAGCCCTGTTAAGAGCCAACCCTATTAAAGGTTACAATACACACTGTTAGGTGTGACCCTATTAGAGGATTTAATCACTCTATTAAGAGTGGCCTTGCTAGAGGTCTTTAGAACAATTCAACTAAATTGTCACCTTGTTAGAGGATTTACAAAATGGCTGTTAAACCAACTCTATTAAGAGATTTGATATCACTGCTACAATGGTTAGAAAGCAACAATGAATTGACTTGAACAAGATGCAACTGAATTTTTTGGCTACAGGTCTCTATTCATCATCATTAGATTCTCCTTGATCAAATATGGCTCTGTTGCTCTTCAATGATCTCTGATCATCCTTCAAATTCGCTTCCACAATAATCAGTCTTCATATCACATTTATTCTACACACTTTCACACACTTGAATTTGTAACTTGACCTCTTACTTATACCATTCAGATTGTCAAGTCGGCCCATTTACATATTACATTTACCAATAAACCATACATCAGTCGGCTACAGATATTAATCTAAACAAATAAATGTTATTTCATAAAATAATGAAATCTTTTATTGGTTGACCCTGCTCGGTAAATACTGCTTCTAGAAATTTTTTGAGTTAACCTTCTTGACTCGGTTAATATTGCAATATCTATAAAATACTTTGGCTACTGAGTTTACTCGATAAGAACTGAATTCCTTCATGAGAGCTCGATAAGAACAACTTCTGCCACATTCCCTTTGATGATCGAGTGAGCCCAGTAAGAACTGTTTCTACCACATTTCCTTTGATGACCGAGTGAGCTCAGTAAGAATTATTTCCTCGATAGATACTGCAAGTTTTCTTTACTAACCTCCTGCACTCGGTAGATTCTATCCTTTTTCCTTGCTAACCTTTTGAGCTTGGTAGACACTATCCTTTGCCTTGCTGACCTTTTGAGCTCGGTAGACATTGTCCTTTGCCTTGCTGACCTTCTGAGCTTGGTAGACACTATCTGATGATTGATATGACATTTGTGTGACATCAAAGACAACACACAATTTGAACAATTGTATCCAACACAACCAACTAGAATCACCTACACTTTTCTTCACACTTAGTGCAATAGAAACAAAACAACTATATTTACATAGATTATTCATGAATGACACTTCCCCAAGAATGTTATGAAATAGACCATGCATGGACAACATAATCGATAACCCTCATACAATGGCATTATACATGCGTCATCATTTTATAATTCTCCATGGGGAAGTTATTGAATTTTCTTTTGGGTGAAAAACACTATTGGCATAGATCTGAATGACAAAATTGAGGAAGTGCACATGTGCATGGAGTTATCTAGATAAAAAATGCACCACATATGGATACACTCAATTGGAATAATGTAGAAGAGGTTGAAAGAGCATGACTCTTTTTTGACAAGTATGTTTCCACTTGGAAACCTCGTTAAGCTTCACAAAGAAATAACATAGTCTTCCATAGATCTATAGATGATCCATGCTTTCTCAACACACATGAGATATTACCTAGAGATTTTTCTCATGACTATGAAGAATTGATTAGCAGGGTTCAAAAAAACACAAAATGCAGACAAGACATATGCTTAAGAAAAAATGGTACAAAAATAGAGTGTTGCTACAAAGCTCCATGGAAAGAAAAAACTATGTCTACTCTATCATGTGATGAGGATGGGAAGAAAAAATATGATCTTGAAAGAAATGATGATAGGATTAACATTCACAATCAAGAAATGTTGACAATTTGGATAGAAAATATTGATTATCAACAAGTACTTATCTTGCAGGAGCTTGTTCTCAAATACATTGCTAAATATGCATCAAAGGAAGAAAGAACATCTGAGACATATACTAATATGTTAAAAAAAATATCTTCAACCTAGCAACTTAATAGTCCAACTCTTACAACATACAGGAAATTTATGACATAAATTGTTGTTGAGCGTGACATAGGGGCCCAAGAAACATGTCACATGCTTCAAAAATTACCTCTTGTTGTATACAATTATCCTTTCATATCCTTAAATGTTGGATGAGAAATTTTCCAAGGGATAATAGAGACATTAAGCACAAATAAAATACAATATACATACCTTCAAGCATACAATCAATGACCTCTAGAAATTGACATTTTAACATTTCTTGAATCTGCACAATCATACACCTATTCTACAAATTGTATAAATGACAAGTGGAAAGAAAGAAAGGTGAAGACCATTTTCAATGTTTACCCAAGGTTCAAAAATATTCCAAATGCTAACTTAGATCATTTTGAAATATTCCATCAAAGTGATATTCTCTTCTATAAATATTTTCGTATTATACAAAATGACATTGGCTTGACAAAATAAATAATTATTAAAAATTGGACCAACATGAATGTAAATGGATATCATGTTTGGCATGTCAATCGCATGCCAGAATATGAACCAAACTCAGAGGAAGAAGAAGAAAAGGAAGAAGAAGAGCAAGAAATGATGTAGATGAATGAATGTTAGCTATTGTCACAACTGGGCACCTAAATAGTATTACTCTTGATGAAATTGAGATGCTTGGCAGACATGACTTGGGTAACAACAATGAATGGGACCAGAGTTTCTTTCACCAACATCTACATGAAATTGCAACACAATTCATAAATATGAATAAAAATATTGCACAAGGTGAGAACATCCTATTAGATTACCATATACCGAGGTATCCATTCTCAACAAGTCAATAAATAACACTTGCAATAGTTATAGAACATAACAAATCCTCATCTAGAAAACCTCTTTACATGATCATTCAACAAACAACTGGTATAGGAAAGTCGTACTTGACTGATTGCATAAGAAATGCACTAAACAATAATGGTCAACAGCATAAAAGACAACTATTGGCAGTTGCTCCTATAGGTGTTGTTGCATTTAACATACATGCATACTATACATACGATTGAAATGTCCCTTTTCTGATTTTACATGATATTTCCAACCTTTAATCAGATCTTTAAGATCAAACAACTAATATCACAAAGATCCTCCAAATTTCTCAAGAAACCCCAAATCGGGTATGCCAGAAATTGTGCCAAAAGCTTCACAGCTTCACCAATTACTAATAAATCTGAAAATGGAAATTTTTACAGAACTTTCAGCAGCATAACAGCCTACAAATTGACATTTCCAGATCCGTATAGCCTTTACACAACAGCTCAAAAATGTAGGACCAAAACTATGCTCATCGGGCTCCCGAAATAGCACAAAATATGCCCGGAAACACCACAAGAACACTAATAATCTATCTCAGAAGTTTAATCACGTCCCAATATATATATTCAGATCTATTTTAATAGCTTAAAGTCTAAAATACAGCAGCAACCAAAACTGATATGAAATACTCAACCGGAAACACCAAACTCTTACAAAAATACACCCGGAAACTCACAAATCTGCACTGTTCAGCACAAAGGCAAACTCTGTATGAGCATGCACATGGAATGGCTTCAAACTCCCGTCCTTAGCCTTCCTGGAAACCTGCAAACTCCCGTTCTTGGGTCTCCCTGGAAACCTGCAAACTCCCGTTCTTGGGTCTCCTTCTCCACAGGTTTGGCAGCCTCTGAAGAATAACAAAGAATGAGCGAAAATCAAGTCTGGAATCCCCCCAAAATGCCTCCAAACCTCTTTAAAAAGGGCATAACTGTAACTCACGTCCAAGAGAGGTTAATGAAACATATTTTAATAATAATTATCATTTATTAGTCCAACGGTTTCCAAAGATTAACTCCCTTTTTCCGAAACTTCACTTTCTTGGGCCTGCCTGCCTTAGCAAAGATTTTCTTTTTTTTAAATTATTTGAAAAGGGGACATGACAAGTCCTCCCCTCCCAATCATTGCTTGTCCTCAAGCAATGGCTGAACAATAAACCAATCAATCCACCTGGATCCCAAATGTAGTCATGAACTATACTACTACCAATTAACATAGGCTCCTGCAATATCCTTTGCAATATGACCAAGAGGAATCCATAATCAAATTGACAATTATAGCTCAACCAAACTCCGAAATCACCACTACCACAAAAAAAAACCCATGAGGCACAAACTCTTAGAACATCAGAACCCAAGTAAAGTGGACAAATCAAACTACCAACACAGTAAATACCATCAACGCATCCCACTGGCCTATATGGAATGTACAATCCAACTCTGAAACAATGGTGAACCCTCTTGAATGAAACTGTACCAAGTATGGAGAATCCACACACTGTACAACTCCTGCAGTCAACACAACTCTACAAATCATCGGCCACTATCTCATAACCATAACTCCCATACACTGCTGATGGTGAAAAGACATTACAAGATAAAGAGTAAGAAATGGAATCCAAACCAAATTTGTCTACCATCAACTCCTCAGCACAAGGATCAAATGCTAACTGATGTACATACCCTGCAATATAATGTTGATAAAAAAAACCAACCTCAGTCAACAGCTCACCATGAAGAAGTGATACAACCCACTGTGACTGATCACCAGCTAAGTCAAGAGATGTCATAGCCAAAGGAGTAGAATCAATAACAACACCTGCTGAAGCATCACTCTGAAACTCCTGCTCTAAGTCATGTATTATCAAGCTGTCAACTGTAGAACCTATCGCCATGTCATGCCCATCACAACTCTCATCTTGAGGCATCAAATTGTCCCATAACTGATGATAAGCACTAGGAACCAAAGTACATCTCTGTATCATCATCTCATCAACATGGTCATCAAAGGTAGATAGATGAGCATACCTCACAGTGTAATGCCGATAGAATGCACCAATCTCAGTCAGTGGCTCAGACTGCAATCCAGATGTAACTAACTGTAATCGATCATTAACCAAATTGGAACTGACTACTACCTCTGAAGACATTGCGAAGGGAGTAGTATTACTAGTAGGAACCATGCCAACTATCAGCTCACCAATGTCACACATGGTCTTTGATACAACATCTCTAGTCTTCGTGCCATTAGTACTAGAGGTCACCACCATGTCAGGCATACAACAATCTGCTACAACACCCAACTCAATTGAACCTAACTCTAGTGGGAATGAACCTGATATTCCAATGTTAGTATCAAGAATGGATGCATCCCCATCTCCACTGTCTCTGACAATCTCGGCCATGGACATCCTCGGATCACCAAACACCACTGCTTGTGACTGTATAGAATTAGGTGAAGACTGTAGTCGCTCTAACTCCATGGTCACCTTAGCCAAATGAAACTGTGACTCCTTGAAAGCCAACTGTGTACTCTCAAGAATCTCAGAAGTCACCACAAGCTGCTCAGTAATCTCACTCACCTCATCTTCCTTGGCCAACAATGCATCATATGCTGTACTGCCCCACTTCATAAGATAATCTCTGTCGGCTACCAACTGCATATAATCCTGTCTCAGAATCTGGATAGCCTCCCATAAAGAGTGGAACTCTGTCAAGGAAAGATAACTGCCTCCCTGCTCATCACTAGTAGGAGAACCCCATCCATAAACTGCTAACAACTGACGAGCAGCATCGAAATGCTGGCAAGTGATAGCAATGTCTTGGTCACTAACTCTCAACTGATTAGACACATGATGGCACTGGCTTGACTGTCTCCTACAAACCTCCTCTGATGCACTGTCTAAAGGAGTATCCTCAAAGTTACTAGTCTCTAGAGTATTACCATCCATATCCTGTGAATCAAATCTAAAACTCATATCAACATACAGAGTATCAAAAACATTAGCATTTCTGTCCAACTCCTCTATACCCAAGGAAACTAAGTCTTCAAAATTGCCCATTGCATCCTTCTGGATGTCATCAATGCCAATATGATCCTGGGACTCATCTATACACACTGCCAAATATGAAATATCATCAACACATTCCAACAAGTATGGCCGACTGGATATATGAACAAGGCCCAACATTGGTGTATAAAAACTAATACCAACATCAGACAAGATACTGGCACAAGAAAAGACAACACCATGTAATCTGCTAATCAAATCCATGATAGCACCCAAACAAACACTGCTACCAAAAAGTGTTAAAGATATCCAGTCAACTGAATCCCAAATGCCAATATAACAATCTCGAGTCCATATCCGTAAACTAGAATCAACTGGTAACTCAAGCAAACTCCTCACCTGAGTAATATGACCAATACCAACTAACTCCACATACCTGTCATGATGAGATAATGAAGTCACAATACTATCTTGGTTCACCTTCAGCTGGCTGGACAAATCATGTGAAGTACTACCAGCCTCAACCTCATGTGATGAAGCATCTAACTGTGCCTGGTACTCTTTCTCAGCAAAGTCATGAATGCTCAATGTCTGCTCATCTCTACCAGGTATCTCACCATCCTGCACAACAACATCCTCATAATCATCATCTGAACCCACTACACTGTTGTCACTGCCTGTTGTAACTATACCATCCTGAATACCTGTGGCATCACCCTTTGACAACCTGTAAACAATTGTCTCAATTTGAGTATCAAGTTGACCGTTACTATCAATCTGTGTAATATCCTTTCCCACCACCTCCTGTGGCAGAGTAGAATCTGAGACCTCTACCTGGCTATCAGCTAGTTTCTCAAACTCCTCATGCAAGTTCTTGGAAATTGTGTCATCTGTCCTGTGAGAAAATCTGCCAAATAGAAATCCAGTCAACTTATCCACCTTAGCTGGGTCAGATAACATGTCATTTATACGGTGGTGCTCAACCAACTGTTTAGACATGTCATGGCTTATTTTCATAAGTTTATCTCGAATGTCTAAATAACCATCCTTTCTATTATTTTGACTCTGGCTATCAATTGTCCAAGATTGTTCCCTCTGAGACTCTGTACTATACCTGTCCATTCTGGATAAAGTAGAGTGTAACCCCAATAGGATATAACTTCTTCAAACACCAAGAACTAACATGCAAATGATTAGAAGTAGCATGCAACCATAGATTTGGACATGCAACTGATTAGAAGCAACATGCAACCACCAAATTATGACATGCAAGATCTGGGTAGTTGTCAAAACTGAAATGCAAACTTCTACAACCACCAAATTCACCAAGAACTAACATGCAAATGATTATAAGTAGCATGAAACTATAGATTTGGACATGCAACTGATTAGAAGCATGCAACCACCAAATTATGACATGCAAGATCTGGGTAGTTGTCAAAACTGATATGCAAGATCTGGGTACTTGTCAAAACTGAAATGCAAACTTCTACAACCACCAAATTCACTAAGAACTAACATGAAAATGATTAGAAGTAGCATGCAACCATAAATTTTGACATGCAACTGATTAGAAGCAACATGCAATCATAAATTATGACATGCAAGATTTGGGTAGTTCTCAAAACTGAAATGCAAGATCTGGGTAGTTGTCAAAACTGACCTGCAACTTCTACAAACCCTCAGGCTGGCAAGATCATGGCTCTGATACCACTGAAATGTCCCTTTTCTGATTTTACATGATATTTCCAACCTTTAATCAGATCTTTAAGATCAAACAACTAATATCACAAAGATCCTCCAAATTTCTCAAGAAACCCCAAATCGGGTATGCCAGAAATTGTGCCAAAAGCTTCACAGCTTCACCAATTACTAATAAATCTGAAAATGGAAATTTTTACAGAATTTTCAGCAGCATAACAGCCTACAAATTGACATTTCCAGATCCGTATAGCCTTTACACAACAGCTCAAAAATGTAGGACCAAAACTATGCTCATCGGGCTCCCGAAATAGCACAAAATATGCCCGAAAACACCACAAGAACACTAATAATCTATCTCAGAAGTTTAATCACGTCCCAATATATATATTCAGATCTATTTTAATAGCTTAAAGTCTAAAATACAGCAGCAACCAAAACTGATATGAAATACTCAACCGGAAACACCAAACTCTTACAAAAATACACCCGGAAACTCACAAATCTGCACTGTTCAGCACAAAGGCAAACTCTGTATGAGCATGCACATGGAATGGATTCAAACTCCCGTCCTTAGCCTTCCTGGAAACCTGCAAACTCCCGTTCTTGGGTCTCCCTGGAAACCTGCAAACTCCCGTTCTTGGGTCTCCTTCTCCACAGGTTTGGCAGCCTCTGAAGAATAACAAAGAATGAGCGAAAATCAAGTCTGGAATCCCCCCAAAATGCCTCCAAACCTCTTTAAAAAGGGCATAACTGTAACTCACGTCCAAGAGAGGTTAATGAAACATATTTTAATAATAATTATCATTTATTAGTCCAACGGTTTCCAAAGATTAACTCCCTTTTTCTGAAACTTCACTTTCTTGGGCCTGCCTGCCTTAGCAAAGATTTTCTTTTTTTTAAATTATTTGAAAAGGGGACATGACAACGATGCTCAAGATACCAATTAAACAAATGTAACCACTACAAGGATAGACATTAACTATATTTCAAGAGGACTTAAAAGATATATGATATATTCTTATGATGAATTGAGCTTTATTGGCCCTAAGCTACTACTAAAAATAGATAGTAGACTGCGATAGGCATTTCCACAAAATCAACAAGTTTGCTTTGGTGGCCTTTCCATCATCCTAGTTGGTGACCTTTCCCAACTACCCCCTATGATGGACAAACCTCTATACACATCACATTCTATTGCAAGAACATTGTGGGAGCAATTCAAGACAGTTGTCACATTAGATACAATGTTTCACCAATAAGGTGATTATATAGAGCAAGAAAAATTCTATCAACTCTTGTAGAAAATATGAAATGCAAGACCAACAAAAGAAGATTGGGAGCTCTTGCTCACACATACAGATCAAAAGATTGCCTCAAATGAAAAGAATGAATTTGACAAATCAATACACCTATTTTCTATGAATGATCTTTCAGACTAGATAATAATAAAATGTTGAAACTATTGAATTGGCCAATTGCAATATGTACAACAATAAGGACTACAAGAAACACAAAATATGCAAGTGCTAATGAACAACTTGAAAAGGAGATCCTATTGTGCAAAGGGTAGCACATCATGCTCACAACAAACATATGGACTCAAGCAGGTCTTGTAAATGGACCATTGGGTGAGGTAATTGAGATTGTTTATAATGATTATTGTAAACCCCCACAACTTCCACTATACATTGCAGCAATAATAAAAAATTACAATGGTCCACCATGGGATAAAAAAGATCCAAAAGTTGTACCAATAATTCCTTTGACCTTGCACACATGAAGACAAATGCCCTTAACAATGGCATAGGCTTTAAACATTCACAAATCCCAAGGGCTTACACTAAATAGAGCAACAATTGACATTGATAAAATAGAAAAGCAAGGGCTCACATTCATAGTGATATCTAGAGTCAAGTCACTAAAAGACCTTCACGTCAACCAATTTTCTCTCTTAAAAGGTACTCCAAAATGCAAAACAATCCATAGACAATCATAAGGAAAAGAGAAGAAACTTGAATGCGTCAGATCACCCTCTCAACAATCAAGGTATACAACAATTTATTAGAATCATGCTTTCATTATAAAATATGTGTGCAATTATGTTTTTAATTAATTATCCAATGAAATTCAATTTGTTATCCTCAGGATCCCAATTCAACATTTCAATGACTAGATGTTGTACCTATAGGTGTCTCATAGTTATTTAGCAAGGTCAACTGATTACTTCATATGTATTCCACTTTATACAAGTAATGTCACATTTATGGAAGAAAATATTCTTACTGTTCATTTTTCTGAACACAAATGGTCTAAGTCAAGGACAATGCTACGATGTTCTATTTTATGAATTGCATACTACAATTGTGGTAAGAAAAATATAGCTTCACAAGATGCACTATTTTATGTAGAATGGATATGTACATTACTTTGGTTTCATTTCTTACTTTGATTACACTTCTTGCTAGCTAAAACAAACAAACTGATTCATCCAAGACATTT
Source organism: Cupressus sempervirens (assembly GCA_028749045.1). Classification (NCBI taxonomy): domain Eukaryota; kingdom Viridiplantae; phylum Streptophyta; class Pinopsida; order Cupressales; family Cupressaceae; genus Cupressus; species Cupressus sempervirens. The sequence goes on from CM053789.1 coordinate 325,467,118, forward strand.
GGGCAATTATTTCTAGATAATAATGATGTTTAGCTGCAATGAACTCAATATAATACAACCATATCGATCTATTATTTAGTTTTTATCGGTAATGTATATTATTTTAGATTATGTTTTGTAGGCCACTTCAACATATGTTCATATTGACGTAAACATTGCACCTTGTAGGTGTAAGTGCTAGTTTTTTAAAAAACAAAAGCAAAAAAAAATTAATGTGAATATGGGGATTGTAAAAGGTACATGCTCTCTTTTTGAATTTATAATAAATGTAGCATCCCATGTGTTAATAGTCTTATGAAACATGTAAAATTTCCTAATTTGAATATTTGAGTACAATATGTTGAGATTGGGCTTCATTTCTTTACCAATTCATTCTTTGTATTGCATATATTAGGATTTACATTGTATAGAAAAAGAATATATTTCGTTGAGGAGGAAGATACATGGCCTTGAATTTGATGGCTATATTGACCATTTTTAGTTTTAAGACAAAAGTATTGTGCTTGTCAACAATGATGAATAGTTTGACATTGAAAAAGCACATTATGACTCGATTAGTTTATAACATTATATAAAATAGGGTTGTCTTTGTGTTTTTTTGTGCTATGATAGAATTCAAATGCATTTATAGTTTTCACGGAATCTTGAATATTTGCAATGCATTGATATTCTTCCAAATTCTTATGTGTGCCATTGCAGTTTCACCATATGTACCCATCACATTCTTGAGTGTAATGCATTCTAGTACTAAATATATATATAAATAGTAAGAATACACAACCTCAAGAGTTAGCCTCCCCCCATCAAAGGCATCACCCTTCCAAATAATGAAGATATTCCCAATGCTCAATTTGTAAATGATGGGACCTTTTTCCTTAAACTTAATGAATCTAATTTTGATAATGTGATCTACAAACTTCAATTGTTCTACTTTGCCTTGGTTCCAAGATAGCCCCTCATAAATCTACTATGATTGGTTGGTTAGATTCCTCCCCCTAATTGGATCTCACTAAATGGATGGATTTGGAATGACCCTAAGAATATTGTGAGATATTTGGGAATTTCATTTTTCATCAAGCCTTCTAGTAAATATATGTGGAAATGTGTTTATTCAAAAATTGAAAAGAAACATATGAAATAGAAGACACTCTCTCTTTAGCTATTAGAGTTTAAGTGGTTTAGAAGGGTCTTTCTTCTCATGCTATTTACTACTCTTCTTCTTGGTTGTTTTCCAATCATTAGTTTAATAAGCTTGAAAGGATTCTTAGAGAATTTATGTGGTCTTATGGGTTAGGCAATAATAAAAGATATTGTGTTAGTTGGAAATAGTGTTGAACTCCCATAAATCTAGGAGATCTTGGTATTAGAGACTTAAAGGCTCAAGGGGTAACACTTGTTGCAAAGTAGATTCTTAAGTCTTTTAATGGGAATGAACCATGGAAGATTCTCGTTCATAATAACATTCTTAATTGTACAAAATAAAGAAAGGAAAGCACTGGAGAGATGTTCCTATTCATGATTTAATGTTTGGCAAGTTGAGATAAAGATGTTTGGATCTAATTTTTTCTTTGAAGGCTCGGTCTTAGGTTCACCATCTTCTCCTCTGTAAAGATGCTACAAGGGTACTCCATTTCTTTTTTGTTTTTAAACAAAGATCAATTTCGTGGGGATACATCTAAACAATAAACTCCTTGCTCTCACTCAATCTTGTTTTGCTAAGGCTTGGTATGAGAAAGGCATTAGAAATATATAGGATCTATTGGTTGAAAACCAAATTGGAGATTGACATGTTTTGAATAATAAGTTTAATCTTCCTAACACTTAGAAGAAGACATATACTCTCATTTGCAAAGCTCTTGGTCCTTATTTCTTAGTAAAATTCTTAACTCTGTGTAGTTCATAAAGAAATTACACACACACACACACACACACACACACATAGACATACATATACATATACATACACATATACATATACATATACATATACATATACATATACATATACATATACATATACATATACATATACATATAAATATACGTACACATACACATACACATAGTGGGTTCACATAACAATAATAGTACAATGACAAAATTGGGAGGCTTAAAATATAATCACCAAGATCATGTTTTTTCCCATGTCCATTGGAACTCATGGGTATTGTTTCTTTTGATAGGTTTCATTTTCCAAATTAAGCAATGACAACAATATGATTTAAAAAGATAAGGGATTAAAAGAATCATCTACCCCTTAAGCTTAGATTAGCGGTCAAATTTAAAATAAGCATCATTTAGATATTCTTCAATTTTTAATACATATATGAATCAAAATATCCGAAGAGGTTCTTTGCAAGATTTGCATCTCCTACAAACATGTAAGCAAGAAGCAAAATCACATTTCTATCATTTTACACAAATATGTAGTTTGAAGCTTTTCATGTGGTTAAAGAAATTAGTACCGTTTCATATACTTAAAGTAACTAGTAAACAAAAATTGAGTGCACAACTACTATGTAGATTAACACTACTAAGTTTACGTAATGTTTGACACCTTGACTATGTATTTATCTTTTATTTTTCAAATATAATAAAATCATTCTCAAGTTTTATAATTTGTATTTAATTTAAACTCCCTCTAATGAAAATTTAGAAGTATAGTTGACAACATAATCATAAGATAGTAAAAAACCATAAAATAGATGTACAATAAAATATTTTTAAATTTTAGATATTTATTTATTGATTTTGTATATTATATAAATTACTTTTCACAAGCATGATTAGTTGAATTGATATATTTTTAGAATTGTTAACCACTAATATATTTTTACTATGACATCACAAATATATAAATACATTTGATAAAAGTCTACAATTATATAATATATCCATTAGTAATTCATATATCACAATAATTAGTATATTAATTTTTTAAAATACAAATACATATACATATACACACATACATACATAAATAATATTTTTGGTAAGTTTTAAAAATTCAAGAAATATATTTCATATAATTCGTTTTGATATTTTTTCACATTATTTCTATTCAAGTACAAAATTGTATATTATATTGTGGCAATTGTTTTTCTATAAAAATCATGTTTGAAATAGATAAACATAATAATTTGTGTAATACACTAATATAAAATCCAAGACTTATAAATAGTTATATTAATGTTGTCTCCAAACTTTAAAAAATAGATTTAAAAGTTTGTTAAATTTAAAATAATAAAGGGTTGTTCTAAACTTTTTGCATGTTTTATATATTTTACATTAAAATCTATTTGGTAGTATCTATAATATTTTCGTCTATATAAATAATCCAAGAATCAATTAAAGATTCAATCTATAAAAATACTATATATTATTAATTAATTTTAAAGTAATTACATTGTAACTTTTCAAAATGAATAATTGTTTCATAGAAAAATCTATACATTTTAAAATTTGTAAGCAATAAAACTTACTACAACTCTGAATATTATTTAAGTACATACAATTGGCGTGACTACTAATAAAATCTAGACCAAACTATTTTCAATTTCTGGGATATTGAAATTAGGAAAAAAAAAGCCAGTGGCGAGGAAGTGTCTATGAGCGAGATTGAATTTGGCTTCTAATTCCTTACCACGTGCAAAGGCAGATTTAATTAATTTAGCAGTGCAATAAATCTATTTAGTGGAGGGAGAGTGTATATAATAATAGTAATAATGGCAAGTGGAGGTTTCGACGCTGATAACAAGAAAGTAGCACGGCCATACCTTGCAGCTTCGCGGATGTTAAAATAGCGAAGCACATGACCGTAGCAAAAATGGAAACTCTGAAAACTTGATCAACCAAACATGTACACACATACAAATATTTCTTGACTTTTTAAAAAACCTACAATGGCATTTTTCTTCAAGTGTTGATTGTTACATTTATGAGATTTATTCAAATAGAATGTCTATCTTCTTATTTCCCAGGGTTTGCGTTAACTAGTTATTAAACTCCTATTCTACCACCAATCTCAAAGCTTTTTTTTTTTCCGCCCCTATTTCATGTCCATTTTCAATAATTTATTCTTCTAAAATAGTGAAGATGATTGAGAGTTACCTCCAGGAGGGTTAGATTACTGCTTTTATAGGATTACTGCTTTTATAGTTTTCAACACAAGAGAAGAGGCAAGAATCGAGGCACAAGCCTTAGGTATGGGTTGTTACAGTTTGCTTCGAACTACTGAGGTCTTGGGCTGCGTATTGCTATGGGATGATCAAAAGCAGTTGTGTCTAGGGGCTTTTCTAGCTTCATGCACCTATGACGCTTATTTGTCTCTTGCTTATTGTAGATCATTAAACAATGGTTAGGAAATGAGATCTATTTCCATAGAAACAATTTAAAAATACTTTTTTTTGTGCAAAATATGTAGGGTATATGAGTTACAGGTATGGAGTCATGTGATTTTGGAGGACAACCAGAGGTATGCCAAACCTTCTCTATTATTTTGCTGCATCTTGAGAATTTGCAGGTTCTAGTTTAAAAAAATGATTTTTTGATTTGTTGATTTACATTTACCTTTGAGAGTTTTATCTCATGCTTTCTTGTCTTCTTAGTTGATGTCATTTCCAAATTTTAGGTACTTTCCACCTTGCATACTTAATCTAGATTTTAGAGACATAATTTCTGCAAAAAAGCATTTCATCAGCTTCTGTTTGAAAATATTCCTCATTGATTGGATTCTATCCTATAGAGTGAAGAATTTATTCAACCTCCCAACCATTTTCTGGTGGACTTAATTAATGTACACTTCTTTTCTCCCTTATTGAAAATCCTTTGAACTTGATTATCCTTTGTTTGTGGATGCTTACTATTCTTTTCTTCATTTCACTTTGGATTGCACTATAGGCTGTGCTCTAAACCACTTGAATCCACATTAGTTACTAAAAATGAGCACTTGTAGAAGGCATATGATGGATTTAAATGATCCAATATTTCATCATTTCATCAAACACCCCTCACCAAATCAATCAGATAACACGAACATAGAAGTCTATGCTCAGAATAGACAATATACAAGTACTCACAAGAGGAATCTAATTTTGTGACACTCAATTTTTACAATTAGAAAATATTAAACATATTGGAAGAAACAATCTAGTCCTACTTTTGAAATTTGCATCTTGACTTGTCATTCAATTCCTAAGATATATTTTTGTAATAAAGTCTTCTGTTGTACTTAATGTTTTTTGTTGTAATTGAGGTTGTCTTAGTAGTAACTTATAGGATTGGAGGTCTCACAACTTTAACATCACATCAATCACAATGTTAGCTTACAGTTGAACCAAAATGACTATGAACTATCATGCACTCTTTGCTTCAAAGCTTGCACAACTATTCTTTCAAGTCCTCTCTATTTTGTTTTACACTCCCAATAAAACTTACAAGTTATACCCACCAACAGTTTCAAGAAGACTGCATTGATTGTTCAAATTGATCAATGATACATGGCCACATACTAATGAAAACCCTTAGGCACTACCATCCATAATTACAATAATGGTGACCGCTTGATCATATTCTTATTATGAACTAAAGAGGATTTTCTTTTTACTCAATAAACTTTAGCTCTCCATCACATACTTCTTATCATACAAGGGAAAAGTTGTTGGATCTTAAGGACTTTCTAAATATGTTATTCTAGTAGAGGAACCAACTATCCCTAGTTTGTTCTCAACCGGGTATTAGAATGTTGAACTAGTCCACATTATTTGCGTAAATAAGTGTCCAAGCCCTTGTATAATAGTGACCTATTCAGGTAGACAATTTTATATTAGGGACAACCCATCTCATACAAGGGTTTTGAGCATTGATGCTTATTTAGAGTTTCCTCTGTGAATTATTTTTTGAGGTTATCAGTGTTTAGGTCAACCTTTAGTACTCTCTTTTCTCTTTTTCATGGGTATTGAATGTCAATAAATAAAAATGTTGTTAACAATGTAAGTATGAGCTTTCCCCCCTCTCCTTTGTGTAAAAATAGGCTAAATTTTTCCTTAGTATTCCAACGGCAAGGAAGCCACCTTCAATTTTTAAGCAGGTTTCTCAACACATTATCTTGTGAAATGGTGGGTTGAAGACATATTTTAATGAAAGTGAAAACTACGTCGTTTGAGGTGCATGGAATAACTAGATCAAATCATTGAACTTATTCACTTTATAAAAGTAATAAATGGAACGTAACGTAAACCTTCATTTTGATTTTCATTATAGTTTTATATGAGATTTTATGAGAAAATGTTACATTTATATTAAATAGTTTTTTCATCCAAACAATGAAAATATAAGTAAATACTAAAGACACATCAAATTATCATTTTATACGTTCTTTGAATTGCAATTTTTTTGTCATGTTATCAGGTGTGCAATGCCACATAAACAACAACCATTTGCTTTGAAACCAATGCTTCTTGCCATGTAGAGCTATGGTGCTTAAGCATGTAGGGTATCTAATGGAAAATTTTTCTTAGGCTTTTTCACAATCTAAACATGGAAACAAGTGTTGTAGGATCCCTAGACATTGTTATTCTCCTCTTATTTGCACCACTAAGCTAGAACTTGTGTAAAAGAAGAGAAAAACAAGAGCTAATGCATGCAACATCAATGACATAATAAAATTTAGTATTGAGATTGAATGCAAATATGTTGAAAGGAAAACACTATTCCTTAAACTCTCTAAGTTAATGTCACAAAGCCTATGACATAAATTATATGGAATATTAAATGCAAGCCATCAATTATATAATGCTCTTCATTGAACTTGGGAAATGTAACATAGTAGACACACATGTATGGCATCATCATTCAAAGCCAATAGAAAACTACACCAAACCATATTTGAAAATTTGTAGTAGAATGACTCAAACCTGTTTGTATCCAAAATTCAATTATCTTTCCTTTACAAACATTCTCTATGTTCCCATCTATCAGAAATATTTCAATGTAAAAAATACAAACATTTTTTATTAGAGTGTTGGTGGGTATAATAGGTGGATGCTGACATATATTCTAGCATTTCCATTTGATTAAGTATGTGCATTTCTCATCCATTCAACTTGCACAAACAATGTAATCATTTTAGTTCATTATTTAGCTTGGCATCCCTTTGACCATTGTGTTTAATAATCTATCCACATGGTTTATGAGTTGCCATTTTGCATTATAAAATGCATTTTATTGACAGGATATTATATACAAATATTTCAATGCCTCTATGCTTCCACAACTAGACTTCTTGTCTATAAGAGCATTTCAAAGAATAATATTGGGCAAAGACCAACCGATGTATGTATGTACTACTTGTATTCCTTAACTGTTCAAAGACCACTAAGAAAAACCTTTTATCTTATTCATGATTTGAAATGGATACACTATTGCTTCGTAGTTTGACCAAACTCCATACCAATTTTCGAACTACAAACCTTTCCCTCCTATTATCAAACTTGCACAATCTTTGGTAGGAACTTGGCTACCCTGCAACCCTTGTTAAACAAGAGACTTAACATAGTCAAATAGTATAATCTATCATGGAAAATAAATCGTGCATATTTTGTTTAAAAAATAATTTTAAATTATATATTTTTTCTAATAAAATAATAAATTTATCTTATATTAATTTGAATAATAGTATATAATATTTATATTGAATCATATATATATATATAAAATTTATGATAAAAAAAATTAACCAAATCATACTAAGGCAAAATCAAAAAATAATTGAGACTAGAAGTTAGCAAAAATTTTAATAGGATAGATTCATTAATTGAGATAAAAAAATTGAAAGTGAATAGCATCTTCATGAGTAAAAGAAAAAGAAAATTAAGATGAATCAATAATGCAAGAATATCCTTCAAAACATAACACTTTTCACTTAGAACAAAAATAAAGTATCATACACAAAATTGATAGAAAATGAAAATACAAATGCAACAGGAAGAAGGTCTTAGTACATACAACTACAATAGATGGTAAGTTTGAAGTAATTGGGTTAAGGCATTAAAATAATTAAATTATATTATTGAAATTTAGATAATCTATAGAAGGGAATTATAATATTAAATTACATTATTTTCCAAATATTACAATAGTAAAGTAATATCTATTAGTTCCAAAGTATGAAAAAAATGGAGTAACCTAGATAGTAAAATGATTCCTTGACATTATTTTTTTAAGCTTGAAGAATTCAACAATTTTGTATTCATAACACTTTTGAAGTTAGGTTTGAGGAGATATCTCAAAGACATTGTAAGGAAGAATTAAGCTAATAAAAGTTTTAGTAGTAAAAGTGTCTCTCCATACAGTTTGAGGAGCACAAAAAATAGCTAGTTGATCCTTAAGAGGATACTATGACATTGATATAAGAAATCCAACATGCAACAGAATTAAACGAAAAAAAAATGGTAATCGCACTACATCCACTTAATGATAGGCATACAATGGAATAACCTCCAACATGTAGGAACCACCTCTACATGTAAACAATAAAATCACCTCCTATTGTAATTTATAAAAGCCAAATACAATCATCTCTAAAAAATCTTCAAATTGGATTTATAAGTGGTATATAGTGAACTGAAAGAAATTGTCAAAATCAATTGAGGATCTATTGGGTAAGTTGGTAGCTAATGATTCTCTTCTCATGTTTTATCATTTTTCCTCCAATTCTACATGTTTTCTTATTTAGCTAGACTAAAGCTTTGAATTTCAGAGCTAAAGATTAGTTAAGTAGGCATTGTGACTGATATTTAACTAAATTTAAAGGTAGGTTTTAAAACCCATTCATCCTCTAAAAATACTTCCATGTATATATTTTTACTCATTTATCTAGATGAAGGTTTCAATATCAAAGTTGAAGGTTAATAAGGAAAGTATTGTGACCAATATTGAATAGAAGGTAGGTTTAAAACCACATTAATCCTTTGAAGATTTCTCCATATTAAGATGATGTACATCATACAGTTTCTTAGAAGAAACTAAAATTTTCGAGTGATAATTTAGCTCAAAAACATATGAGAGAACAAATAAATGCAATTCAATCATATACATGCCTGCATACTTTAGTAAGATTTGTGAAGCTTTAATGATACCAAATTTGCACAATATTTTTTTAAGGCTATTTTAGGCTATTTTATTTTTTGAATGATTATTTTGCATTTTCTTTCTGTAAACACTTACTATTTTTAAACTTCTAATTCTTTGGTAGAGGTGTCATGTTGTCTGGTTCTAAAGTTTAAAGAGGGCTAAATTTGCTCTGAAATTCACACCTCATATTATTATCTTCCATTTATATATTCATTCTTACAATTTGTATAGTCTGCAATATGCAACTATTTTGAAAATTATTATTTTTTGGCTAGAATTTAATTTGTGCAAAAATTGTCTTCTCTAATACCACTAACTTTTGGACCTAGTCATATGCTAGTAAACTACCCTCACAAATACACCAATGTCTTATACAAGGGATAATATTCCTCACAAGATTTTACTTTTGGAGAATCTCACTTCCATTTAACACAAATTAAACTAGAACACTGGGAACATCTTGCTGAGTGTTACCACTCTTAGAGTGTCGATTGAACACTCTATTGGCAGAGCTTAACTTACCTTAACAGGTAAAGAACCCTTAGCAAGCCCATTAGTTTAAAAACTTATACTTAACTAAAATAATATTCATGTTCTTGAAGCTATCATTCTCCTTCTCTTAACAATCACTTGAAATATACATGGGTACTTTAATTACACAAGATTGTCACACCTTATTATATGAATATTGACACAATATAGCCTGGAAATGAACATATAGCATGACATTTATCTAGATTTTCCTACAATAAGAAGTCAAAATGGTAGAACTTTCTGAATATATGTACACTCTATTCCAAAATCTAAGTTATTGAAAATTAATTGTCATTGATTTTGATAAAAATAAATATTTTTAAGGTTGAAATTTCATTCGTTCTATTTACAAGGGAGTGAAGTGTCATTTGAGTAGGTCAAAAAATTGTAAATATAATATAATAATTTAATAATATAATACAATAATTTCATAAATTAATAATTAAATAAGAGGTTTTCTAAAATTTTGAGAAATATATATGGTATAAAGAAATGTTATTATTTGAAAATAGTATATGTTAATATTTAATATCTAAATAAATACAGGAATAATTAAATTAAGAAGCTTTAATACAATGTCAGACTAATTTCATAGTGTTAGGCTAATGATCCCGGTGCTACGCATCAACTCCGGTTCGAGTCACACTAGGTTTACCACAAACCCTTTTAAGGGTGAGTGAGTAGCCGAGTTGGTGTGAAGGCGAGTTGTGAGGCGTAGTGTTAGGCTAATGATCTCGGTGCTACGCATCAACTCCGATTCGAGTCACACTAGGTTTACCACAAACCCTTTTAAGGGTGAGTGAGTAGCCGAGTTGGTGTGAAGGCGAGTCGTGAGGCGTAGTGTTAGGCTAATGATATCGGTGCTACGCATCAACTCCGGTTCAAGTCACACTAGGTTTACCACAAACCCTTAAGGGTGAGTGAGTAGCCGAGTTGGTGTGAAGGCGAGTCATGAGGCGTAGTGTTAGGCTAATGATCCCGGTGCTACGCATCAACTTCGATTCGAGTCACACTAGGTTTACCACAAACCCTTTTAAGGGTGAGTGAGTAGCCGAGTTGGTGTGAAGGCGAGTTGTGAGGCGTAGTGTTAGGCTAATGATCCCGGTGCTACGCATCAACTCCGGTTCGAGTCACACTAGGTTTACCACAAAACCTTTGGTGTTAGTATATGGAACTGTCTTTTATATTCACGATATGGAGTCTCTGAGAAGCGCTGGCTGCCAGCTGGGCTAGGGTTTTTCCCCTAGCCTGTTCTTGGTGTTTGATCTTTACTATTTTTCTGTTCTGTTTGGATTGTTAGCTGCTGGACATAATTTGCATCGGTGTTTTTGGAGATCTTTTGCAGTCAATTTTGGATTGGGGGTTTTATTGTTTGCATGGCAGGGCCTGGGATTTCTTCTCCGTTGGTGAGAACAGATGGTTCTTCTCCAACTATGCATGCAATGCGATCTGAATCGTTTTATTCAGGGGAGAGCTCCAAGCTGAAAAAAGTTAATGGTTGTCTTCTGCGTAGCCATGATCGCCCTGTTCTAGTTATTCCTCCAACGGCTGTAATGGAGGACATTGATTATTGGACCAAGCATGCTTTGATATGCAAATTTCTTGGAATCTGGATTTCCCTATCCGCTCTTGAGGCATGGATCCGTCGCTCTTGGCAGGTGGAAGGCGATATGGAGATTATGTTGGCAGGGAATAGTTATTTTTTTGTTGTATTCTCTTGCATGTTTGATCGTGATCATGTTTTTGAAGGAGGCCCTTATTTCTACAACAATGTGGGGTTATTTGTCAAACCTTGGCATTCAGGTTTTAATTCTGCTGAGGATCTCCCTTCAACAGTGCCAGTTTGGGTTCGCTTGCCTCGTCTTCCCTAGGAATTTTGGCGTGAAGACATCCTTCGACAAATTGCTGCTTTATTGGGGAAGCCAGCTGCGATCGCACATCAAACCCTCGATAAAAAGGTTATTTCTTTTGCTAGAATTTGTGTTGAAATTAATTTGAATAACCCATTACCAGATTCTTTGGAAATTTGTCTGGGGGATTCTTCTTGGGTGCAACAGTTAGATTATGAATCCCTCCCTTTCTGTTGCCGAATTTGTTAATACTACCAAGGGGATGAATCCACAAGATGCTACAAGTAAGGGTAAGGCTCCAATGCAGGATAAGGATGGATTTACCCTTGTTCGTCCTCGAGCTAAGGGACGTGGTCAAAAGAGGCCTTTGAAAGAAAGATTATCTGATTCAGGTTTTAACCGTTTTGAGGTGCTGGATAGTATGGTTCTAGAGGAGGGTATTCCTCCTCCTATCTCTTCTGATCCAGCTTGCCCAGATGAGAGATCTATTCCTAATGATGCTTGTGGAGCATCTCAAGTTGTAGTATATCAGAATTGTGAGGTTCCTGTAGCTCCTGTGACAACGGCTCTGGTGACTCTTGCAGTGTTGGAAGATGATGATGTTGTTTTGGCTGACTTGGTTAAGGATGTGCTACCATCAGGTAAGGGCAAGGGATCTCCTCTCCCCTTGGGGTTGTTGCCTTGACCCTTAAGCGAGCTTCTTCTTCTCCCCCTCTAAGGAGTGGGTGCAAAACAGACCAAGAGAAGATTAAACTCACAGGAGATATATTGATTGAGTCTGGTTCAGTGAAACCTTTGGATTCTCATTTTCCCAAATCTACCCAATGATGATTATTCTCTCATGGAATGTAATGGGGTTGAATAGCATCCCTAGACAAAAGGCTATTCATAACTTGGTGGTTGATCATAGTCCTGATGTTTTTTGTATCCAAGAGACTAAGCTCTCTGTGGAGTCTATGGTCCAACGTGCCTCTAGTATTTGGTCTCATGGCCAATGCCAGTGTGTTGGGGCAACAGGCAGTGCTGGTGGTTTAGCTATATTTTGGGATCCTCAAAAAATTTCTCCTCTTGGCTGGATGTCTTCTCGCTCAACTCTCTCTATGGTAGCTTCTGCTCTAGACTCAGGAGAGGTAATCATGGTTACTAATGTGTATGCACTTGTTGATCTTGTGGGAAAGGAGGAACTTTGGGAACATATTCAATATGTTAGAAATTGTCATCCTTATCATCCATGGGTGTTAGCAGGGGACTTCAATTCAATTTTAAGTTTGGAAGAGAAGCATGGTGGTTTGGTTAGATTGGGGCCTTCTTCTGCTCTTCTTCGGCAACACATATCTCTTTTGCATCTCTCTGATGTTAAGCCTTCTAATGGCCTCTATACCTGGAATAATCGCAGGACTGGTGTTGCTGCTATCTCAGAACGCCTGGATAGATTTCTTGTTTCTTGCTTCTGGCTTAGTGGCACCCTTACTATCTCTTCAGAAATCCTTGATTGGAGGGGTTCAGATCATTGGCCAATCAAATTTTCGGCTATAGGGGCTTATGTTCCAAAGCATCCTCCTTTTAAGTTCCAGTTGATGTGGCTTCGTGACTCCTCTCTTCATGATTTTGTTTTTTGTTGGTGGAAAGATGGTGCCCCTACATATGGTACTGCAATGTTCTCATTTTCTAAAAGGCTTCAATATGTTAAAAGGCAGCTCAAGATATGGAATAGGGAATGCTTTGGGAATCTTCACTTTATGAAGAGGCTTGCTCAAGAAAATCTTGATGTCATCACAAGGGAGATTAGAGATCGAGGTTTCTCGGAGGATCTTGGCCAGGCTGAATCCCTTGCTTCTAGAGCTCTAGAAGAATGGGAACTTCGAGAGGAAAATTTTTGGAAGCAAAAGGCTCGAGTTTATTGGCTCCAGGAAGGTGATCGAAACACTTCCTTTTTCCATAAAACAGTGCAATCTCGCCGGAATCAGAGCACTATCTCTTCTTTGGTTAATTCTCAAGGTATCCAACTGAATTTCTTGCCAGCTTTGTTCCAGGAGGCTATTTCGTACTTCTCTACCCTCTTCTCTGAGGACTCTCCTCCTGCTGATAATGAAGAAAATATTATTTTTTCCTGTATTCCTTCCCTTATCACTCAGGAAATGAATGATTATCTCATGCGTCCTATCTCTTTGGAAGAGCTGGAGGCGGTGGTCTTTGGCATGCCTAAGGGGAAGGCTCTTGGTCCTGATGGTTTTCCAGTTGAATTCTTTGAGGAATTTTGGGACATCATTAATCATGATTTGTTGGAGGTGGTTAAAGAATCCTATGCTAGCAAGCAGATGCTTCGAGCTTTGAACTCTACATTCTTGACTCTTATTCCTAAGAGAGAGGGTGCTAATCAATTGGAGTTTTTTAGACCAATTGCCTTATGTAATGTGGTCTACAAAGTTATTACTAAGCTGATTGCTGAGAGACTGAAAAGGTGGCTTCCCATTATTATCTCAGAAGACCAAGGCGGTTTTGTTGCTGGAAGACAAATTTTGGATGGGGTGCTTATTGCTACTGAGGCTATTCACTCTATGGCTACTTCAAGGGAGAGAGCCATTTTTGTTAAGCTGGATATGGCTAAGGCCTACGATAGAGTTAAATGGAGCTTCCTAAGGAGTATTCTTCTTTCTTTTGGATTTAGCTCTGACTGGGTGAGTTGGATTATGAGTTGCGTTACTTCTGCCTCTTTTTCTATTCTTATTAATGGTCAACCTTCACAACTATTTGGTGCTTCTAGAGGCCTCTGCCAGGGTGAACCTCTCTCCCCATATCTATTCATCATCATGGCTGAAGGCTTGGGCAGATTCATTAAGCATCAGGTGTCCCAGAATTCTATTCAAGGCTGGCGGTGGGGTAATGGCTTACCTTCTCTTTCCCATCTTCAATTTGTTGATGATTCTGCTCTTGCCGATCTTGCTAGGATCAAGGAAGCTGAAGCCTTTCAACATGCTTTGGACGTTTATTTGGCAGCTTCAGGCTAGAAAGTTAATGAGTACAAATCTTTCATTTACTTTTTTAACACTCCTGATTCTATTCAGCACAGGATTGTTGGTATCCTACGGTTTCAGATAGGTTCACTTCCTTTGACTTATCTTGGCATTCCTATTGCTATTTCCAGGCAGCCACGTCTCTTCTGGCAAAATTTGATTACCAAGCTTCAGGATAAGGTAAATCATTGGACTCATAGATGGCTTTCTACTACTGCCCGGGTTACTCTTCTTCAAGCTGTTATCCAAGCTCTTCCTACTTATAGAAGCATGGTTCATGCTGCACCTATTTACTTTCTCAAGGAGTTTGATGCTCTTTCTCGACAATTTCTTTGGAGTGGTAATTTGCGTAGTACTAAATGGAGCTTGGTTAATTGGGCAACTGTTTGTAGGCCTAAAAAGGAGGGTGGTCTTGGTCTTCGTTCTGCTCTATTGAGTAGACAAGCTTTGGCTGCTAAACTTTATTGGCGATGGTGCTCTGGACAGCATCAACTTTGGGCTCGTATTATCACTCATAAATATTTTCATGGTGCTTATCCTTGCTCTGTTTCTGCACTTCCTCTTGAAGGTCGGGGCTCAATGGTTTGGCATACTTTGAAGACAGGTGCGATGTTGGTGAAGAGGGGTCTGTTCTGGATATGTAAAGGAGGTTCTCAGGCTTTGTTTTGGTCTGATGCTTGGGATGGATTCCCTTCCATTTTATCCATATACCCTCATCTTCAGCCTCTTTGTGACTCTTTTCTTGCCGCTGGATGGGATAAAGTGGCTCATTACAAGACTCCTTATCAATTGGGACCTGTTGTTGGTTATAGATGGAAGCATTCCTCTGATTGGCCTCCTAGAGGTACAGACATGGATCGTTAGGAGCTTTCTTAAATTCTGGCCTCTAGAGAGTGTTCCTCTTTGCTTGGTCCAGATGTATTGGCTTGGGGCGGTACCTTGTCTGGTAAATATCATGTCTCTGCTAGGTATCAGGAGATAACTAGACAATTATTTGGGGATGCTGAGGTCCCTTGGTGGAAGCAAGTCTGGAATAAAGTTTCTTGGTCCAAGTGCAATTTTTTCATGTGGCTAGTGGCTCACAACCGTTGTCTTACCTGCGATAATCTTTGTAAACGTGGATTTCAGGGCCCCTCTTATTGTGTTTTGTGTGGTAATGGAGAGGAGTCTATCTCCCATCTGTTCTTCCATTGCTCCTATTCTACTCAGATATGGCACTTTTGGTGGAGCACTTGGGGTTGCTCTTGTCAGCATGCTTCCTCTTTGCCTGAGTTCTGGGCTCGCTTGGGTAGTGCTCCCTCCAAGTCTTCTTCTCTCCATGCTGCTTGGATTGCTGGCCCATCTTTCATGCTTTGGCATATCTGGTTGGAGAGGAATCGTCGCATATTCCAAGATGTTCGGCTTGGTGTTTTGCATCTTTGGTGGAAAATATCACATTCTCTCCAGGAAACTATTCTTGTGAAGTGTGAGCTTGATGGGGGTATGGATCCAGTTGATCTTGCTATCTGTAATCGCCTCAAATTTCATCTGCAGGATGGGGTTGTGGCTCATAGGTTTCCTTCTATGTCCAGGCAGCTTCACCATCAGAGGAAGGGTCAGGTTAACCGGGATGGGCACTGGACTCCTCCTCCCTGTGGAGTTCTGAAAATTAACACCGATGGTTCTTCTCGTGGGAATCCTGGTCTAGCTGGTATTGGTGGAGTGGCTCGTTGTAGTTCTGGGAATGTTAATTTTTTCTTCTCAATTCATAAGGGTGATTATACTAACAATCTCATGGAAGCTCAGGCTATTTTATATGCTGTGGAATAGTGTTGCTTGTGGGGATGGAGTAAGATTATTTGTGAGTCTGATTCCCAGGTGGTGGTGAACATGCTTTCTTTGCAAGAGCTTGAGGATGTTAGTTGGCAGCTGGCCACTGTTGTCAAGCAGATTCTTTTCTTCTCTTCCTCTTTTCAGTTCATTAGGTTCAAGTATATTCCGCAAGAATGGAATAGACCTGCTGATTATTTAGCCAAATGGGCTTCTAGTCATGATCTGGGTTGGAATATTAGGGATAGGGGGCAATTGTCCTTTGAGATGGTGCAAGAATTTGATGATCTTGTTGCTCAGGATCGAGCTCCTTGTTGAGCTCTCCTTGTTGTATTCCTTTCTGTCTTAATAAATTTTTACCCCTCTTTTTGCAAAAAAGAAAAAAAAGAAAGCAGTGTGGTGACACTATTTTTATATTTATTATATTTAAAGAGTACTATATTTTGTTACAATCATTTTATTTTGAAATATTTTTGTGGAATATAGCAGTTTTTTTTTTTTTTTTCCCTTTTGAAAATTTTTTTTAAAAAAGCATATGTTAGATTCAAAAACAACATTTTAGAATTTCAAATATTAGAAAAAATGTTTATATATTCATGTTGTGTTATTATCAATTTTCAAATGTTCAATCACATACCTACATTTTTGAAGAACATAATATTGTATCTATAATCTCCTCATTTTTAATTAGTGATAATTTAAAAAAAAAATTAATTCTGAACTTAAAAAAAAAAAAAAAAATCGGTAAATGACCAAGGCCATGATAAATTTTATCAATTAAAATGATAAATTACAAAAGCTTTCTCCATTCAGACGGGCACTGGTAGGAAAGAACGGAGAAGAAAACCTCTAGTCTTGCCCAAGACAAAGTCCTATATTATTACAAATATAAAACGGGCATGCCACAGTGATTTGCTAACATAGATAGTATTATCATTAAATTACAATCAATATAGAGGCATACCCCTAAAAATCACAATTTTCTCAAATCTTTAGAAGCTACTGCTAGATAATATTAGAGCAAGATCAAAAAATCTCAACTTGCTAAGAGATAAATCTAGCTTACATAAAAGTAAGCTAGCTAGCTAATCATAAAATAAGGTTAGTTATCAAACATAATTATAACAAGGAGAAGTCAGCCGAGAATTTGGAATAAATAATTCCATCCTTATACAATTTAAAATGAATTAACCTAACTATTTAAATTGATTTAAAACGAAAGATAAGAACCAAATATTTTTATTTACTCCCTATACTACCATAGGAAATGATATAAGTAGAAAAGAAATCATCCTACTATCTTTATCTAACCTGTTTAAAGTGTTAAAGTAATCAGAATAAATTCATACAAAGAATAGTAAAAAAGCTAAGAAATCTTACTGCTAACCTAATCTTTGAGATACCAGTGACTAGTTCAAAGAAAGATTATCATCAAAATAATGCTCTCCTATGCCATACCAATGTGCCCGAACACAGTCTTAGGCTAAAAAACACTTGTAAATCTGACTTGAATGTCTTCTCAACTTTTAATAGTTATTAGAATTAGGCTATAAAACTATAAATCTTCAATGTGGAAAGCTTATACCAAGTCCTTACATACCAGAGCATATTGAAAAAAAAATCATGACTGGAATAAAGGTAGCCCCAGTCATATACATCCCAAACCTTATAACAGTGCATGAATTTAAACTCTTGGGATATAGTATTGACAATCCAAGTCGGATCAAAAAATGTAGTTGATATAAAATAACGAAGAGGCAAAAATAGAGAATCAATTTTCAACACTTTGATAATGTAATTTCTGTTCGTTTCTACCCATGATTCAAATTATAATTAAGAAATTAAAATTTATAACCCCAAAACACTTGGATATGGATAAAAGCTTCCAAAACATGTAAATGCAAGTATTACAAAGAACTAGTGAGCCTAAACTAGTTGGTCATGACTAGTCTCCAAGTCTATAATCACATAACCTTGCCATCAATTTGCAAACTGCTAAATGATTACTAGAAACTAGTGATCTAGTAGAGAGGAACAAGGAATTAAATCATTGAATCCTTAACCAAAAACCCAGATCCTTACCATACAATAAATGAAAAATGGGAAAGCTAAAGGAGGAACTACAGATAAAATCATACCAAACTAGTCTAAACCCCTGAAAATCCACCGAGCCCATTCAAACAAAACTTATAGAGATCTAATCAGACTAAACTATAAGAGAAAATTAAACAGACCCATAATAAATCACATTTTTAATTAAACTCGAGTCCTAAATAAGTTCAAAGACTAAAAAAATGACAATGTGACATTGCAAATCTTAATTGTAAAAGTATCCATTAGAATTTTCAAAAATCACATGCCAGTAGTTTAATTTTATTTACATTGAAATATACGATACTATTATTTCATATGAAAGGAGCTACAAATTACTAATCAAAATCTCCTAAAAGTTTGATATTGACACCATCTGATACCATGCATAACTGTATTACTATTGAAACCTTAGGAATACAAAAATACATAAACCCTAATTTATATCACAGTACTTAAAATTTTACAACCCCTAACTAAAACCTACTTCTTCCATGTCATCATGATTACTTTTGGAGCCTCATTGGAATCTTTTTCAGTGATATTAGGTGGTAATTCGAAATTCACCTTCATCGTGCTTGTCTTCTCAAAGTTGAGGGTGCAGAATTCCAAAGCATTTAGGTCATTGAACACCACACCTGGTTTGATATAGGCACTGAATATAATGAGATAGCTAATTATCCAATCTTTACCCTCATCTGCAATAATTTTTCTCCATCGAAGAAAGAAGTGGATACTAGCTTCCATACGAGGCCACTCCTTATAGAAGGCCAAACTTTCCCTCACAATCAAGGATTGCCTCTGAGGAGCTGTGTCCAAATGAATCGTACCCAGGGGAAGACTCATGTACTTCTCAAGGAGGGGAATCTAAAACTTCTCATCTATACTATAAACTGCCTTCGCAAGCCCTTTTCACCAAACTGGGCTAAATATGTCAAAGCATAGCTTAACACTTTTGAACTATTAAATATAGATGCTTTATTTTTTATTATTTTTATAATATTTAAACAATATTTAAAATATAAGACAAATTTCTCTATCAAAATATTATTGTATTGTAAACAATTGTTGAGAATATGTGTATCTAATTATTTTAAATATAACAAATACAATTGACTAAGATACTTAAGTACTAGCAATCAAGTGAGAAAAAAGTACAAAAATGCTCTATGAAATTGCAACATCAACAACATTTGAAAAACAACTATGCAAATAGGTTTACATATAAGAGGTACCCAACAATATTACAAGATTGAACTAGACCTAAAATGCTAAAGGGTACAAAGAAATCATTTCTCTATTACAAAATATTGTAATTTAATAACAACAAATTCATTAAAGGAAATTATGACAATTGAAAATATGTACCAGTAAAGTTGTACTACTATTACCACTTAGATATGAAATTTTAGAATTGTAATATTACTATACTATGATCAGACACATTTTCTCAACATTCCATTGATAGGAACTAGACACTATGCGATGTCCTTAAAATTAACAAAGGAAGGAGTCAGAATGATAGAATTCATAGAAATCTCCATAAATGGTTACAATAAAATTGTAAAAAGAGGATAAAACAAGTGTGAAATGGTTATTTTAATGCTAGTGAGAACTTGATTCTATGTATAACACTTGATATCTATACATAATTTCTTTAAAGACTTCTAGAATCATGAAATCAAATTTATTGAGAGATTGACAAGTGCTTTATAATCATTTTCTATTGCTTATTTCTTGACAAAGATTAGAGTGAGTCATGTTAAAAGATTATTAAATTTAGAATATAGATTTTCTACATGAGAATAAGAAATGTATTCTATTAAGTTTATTGAAATTATAGTATATATAATATTTTTTTAATGTTGTATTCATTTATATATAATTATTTATTTGTTTGATAGGATAAGAGCATGTATAAGTTTATAACATTAACATGATGTCTTTCATTGTTCAAAGGCATTTTGATGCAGCGAGAATCCGAAGGTACCCCTACCAGAGGTAATTCAGCTCCCAACAAACAACTACATAGCAGTAAAGGAACAAGAGGAACAAGAGATTCAAACCCAGAGAGACAATATTTCATATATTCAAATCAAGAAGTTTACATCTAACATGCCCGATTGTATGACCTTCTAGGTTACGACCATTACAAAGAAGAATACATCTTTGAAAGAAAAATAGATCTTCAATCTCAAATGTGAACTTCTATCTCCAAGCTACTCCACACTAAGACTCCTCAACTAAATTACTTCTTCGTGCTTCACTACATCTCCCTCATTGAACAATAATCCACAATCATAAAGATGATCTCCAAGACTCTACCCAAGACCCACTTAAATAATAGCACAACCACAAGTTGACCTGTTACAAATTCCCAAATAAATAAACCCTAACATTAAATGCATAACTAATCCACAAGTCGACTCACAACAAATATTAAATACCTATCAGAAAATTAGATGCAAAGGTTGGCTCCTACTAGAACCAAATATAGATAACTCAGTCAAGAAGGACCAAGACACCACTAACCATCATAAGGATCACCAGCTTACTCAATATATGAAAGAACTTGGTCACCAAAGAAACTTGGTTATACTAAACTTGGTTAAAACTGCAACTCAGTTGATAAAGGAACTCGACACCAACAACAACTCAGTTGATACAAGAATTCTAACTCAGTAGAAAAGGGAACTCGACATCATTTGCAACTCGGTCAGAACTAGCAACTCAAAAAATACATGAACTTTGCGAACACTGGAATAATACGACTTAGTAGATACATGAACTCATTCAAGTCTTCCACTCAGCCAACACAATCGCTTGGTAGTGCCTGCAACAAGGTAAGTACTATTACTGAGCAACCACTAACTAAAAAGAGTAGGAAAGTTAAGAAACCAAGGATGCCCTTGCATCATTCTACTAGGGTAAATCGAAAAGACCTTAGATGCTCTTGCATCAACAACCAAACCAACTCAATGTTGACCAAGTCACACTTCATTCTTTGACCGAGTTCTCCAACTCCAAGGTCAAACCATACCATCATGCAGGATTGCTAGCCAACCAAGGATGGTCCTACATCAGACATCCCAGGTTTGAAAATATGTTCTCAGTAGATGGAAGAAAATCTTCTAGGATTCAACACATAAATCCCAAATTGGTTCTTCACATTAATATCCTCCAAGTCCTCAACTTGTAAACTCTTTCCCTTTCTCTTCTTCTACTTCTTCACATCCGTCCTTGGTGTTCCACAAGTTTGCTTGCCACACTAATCTTGAACCCTCTTAGAATCTTCCAACTGAACTTGACTGCCAATACTCAGGTTCCTTCTACTGAGGTCTTTGTTCTACAAAGGAATAACATAATGCTTCTTGCCACCTTTCAAATTGAAAACACATTCTTGACACAATCATGTACAACCCTACAATCATACTACCAAGGTCTACCAAGCAATAAATGACAATAGTTCATGTCCACATTATCACACAACACTTGGTCCTTATATAGACCAATATGGAAATCAACAAGGCACTGCTCCCTCACTTCCAAAGCATGCTCACCTTGCAACCAACCAATCTTATATGGATAAGGATGTCTCACTTTCTTCAAACCAAGTTTCTGAACCATCTCCTCAACAACAAGGTTATTAGTACTACCACCAATTACAATCACATTGCAGACTTCACCACCAGACTTACAATGAGTCTTGAACAAATTAGTCCTTTGACAAGAGTCCAGTCTCCTCTGACCAACTAGTACTCATGGAACTAGCAAAATCTCTCCTTGCCCAGGTTAACTACCATGATCTTCAACCTCATTCACATCAATAGCTCTTCTGTCACCAGCCTTAGGACATTCATAAAATCTATGTCCTACTTTTTGATGTTTGTAGCAAGTACCCTTAAAATCACCTCTGCCTGTCCTTCTCTTCTGATCTATAGGTTTTGGTTCATCTTCAACACTTGGTATCTTTTTTTTTGAGCTATCCTGCTTCTCCTTCCCTCTAGAATTACCTTAACTTTTCCTCTTCAACTTATCTTTTTCCTTTAGGGCATACTGATAAGCATACTCACCTAAATCAATTTTCAACATACCAACCTCATCTTGGATATTGAATCTTAAACCATTAATATAACGAGCTACCTTCTCCTTTGATAATTCTCTAGGCCTAGATCGAATAGTCAACTTGTAGAACTCCTTAGTATAATCTTTTAGAGTCATATCTTTTTGGTTCAAATTCTGCAACCTCTTGAACAACTCAAGCTCATAATCAGCAAGAATGAACTTAGCCTTCAACTTAGTTACCATCAATCTTTGGAGGTAATCTGATTCCCAACAAACAAACACACAACAAAAAAGGAACAAGAGGAACAAGATTTAGATACAGCGAGACAATATTTCATAAATGTCGACAAAGTTACACATTGCGTAATAAAAAATGTATGAACTAATTATTAGTCCCTGCCTTATATAAGGTAGGGAACTAGTGGTTTTGTTTAGCCCCCCTCTATTTGTTTTTTCATATCTATGCATTATAATCTAAAGTTTCTAAAGTTAGATTAAAAAATACAATAATCAGCTGAGAATTTTGATTTTCTGATTGGCCAAAGCCACTTTAGGTGGGGTTTTAATATTTTTCCACAAATTAATATTACGAAAAATCCAAATCACTAGTGTGCGTAGATGTACATCAAAAAAGACGCAATAAATGCTGGTGGAGTAGAATGATTGACATATACCATCGTATCCCATCCTCTTCTGACAATAACAATTTGATTGGTTTTAAAAAATTATTATTTTAAACATCATTTTCTTCTAGTTTAAAATTTTGAATGGTTAGATTTCATGGAAAAAAAAAAGAAGAATCTTTCAATTAAATTTTAAAAAGAATGAATTTTATTCTAATAGTATCTAATTTTCTAAAAGATGTTTATATGCGAATTTTTTTCAATCTTATTTTTTTTAATAATTATGATGTTATAATATGCAATAGTAATATTGAAATTGAAATTTATAATGATATTATTTAACTTCTATATGTATATATGATAATATATTATTTACATCATGTTATAAAAATTAAGAATATATTATAACAATAAATTTATCACTATTACATATATAGAATATTTTATGTCAATGAGAATTCAATTAATTAAAAAAAAAATAATAATTTTTTCATGAGAATATTCATATCCTTCCTTAAAATTTTAGGCAGGTTTTTAAAATAATAATTGTCAAATTTTCAATAAAACAACGGTAAAAATTTCTATCTTCACACAGCTCCTTTTTACTATTTTATTATCTCCCCATCGTCACAAAGTCTCATTTTAATTATTTTATTATTTTCTTTTTGTCTTAGATAAAACTTTGAAGAAAATAGACTTATTCAAATTTTCTTTTTTAATCTTAAAAATTGGAAAATTTAGTTAACCACCCATTCATCGAGATAGATTCAACCTTAGACGTATGTGACTCATATTTCAGTAGGTAAAATTCAAAGTCTTAAATTATAGCACAATTGTCTAGGAATAGATCCCAACTCCCTCACTGACTCCAGCGCCCAAAGAACTCTTGTTGTTACTATATAAATATAATATCCGTATCCGTGTAAAATATGTTATAAGACTGAAATCCTTAATCAAAGATTCTAATCATGTCCATTGTCAAGGACCCCAACCGGTCTAAGAGAGTACCATGAGACAAGTGAACACGCTAAAACCAGTCCGTTCTCCGAGTGGGACAATTATAGGTGGGTCCATGCCGTATGATCTTGCGAGGTTGTGGCGACAAATGGAGTCTCGGGAGTTCTAATCTCCAAGCGGAAGACTACTTTATCTTCCACTTGCTATCCAGTGGTTGGGAGTGCGAAGATGGAGATGGAGAGGAAGAAGCCTCACGTACTGGTATTCCCATTCCCTGCGCAGGGGCATATGATTCCTCTCCTCGACCTCTCTCTTTCTCTGGCCTCCAGGGGCCTCGCGCTAACCGTACTGAGCACACCAGGAAACGAGTACCTGCTGCGGCCTCTCTTGTCGCAGGGCCTCTCCATCCAATCCCTCATTCTTCCCCTCCCTCCCACGGAAGGGCTTCCCCCCGACGCCAGCCTAGGGCAGATGCGGGTGGAGCTGATGCCGCTGTTCATGTATTCTTTCCAAGGCCTCGCGGGGGCCTTGGAGAAGTGGCTCCTGCAGCAGAGGAGCAGAGAGGAGGACACCTTTGGGCGCGTGGTCTGCATCATCAGCGACTTCTTCCTGGGATGGAGCCAGGAGACGGCGGCCAAAGTGGGCATACCCAGAGTAGTGTTCCATCCCTCAGGGGCCTTCGCTGTCTCTATCATCGCCTCTCTCTGGAAGTACATGCCGCACTTGGGGTTGGAGGGGGATGCGGATGAGGATCTAGTGCCCATCCCCGGTCTCCCACATCCCCTCACTCTTGCCAAATTCCAACTCTCTCGCCTTGCACGCTCCTACAAGAGCTCCGACCCCGTGTACGAGTCCATCAGGCACGGCATGAATTTGAATCTCAAGAGCTGGGGCGCCCTCATCAACACCTTCTACTCGCTGGAGCCTCTCTATGTCGACCATCTCCGAACTATTTCAGGCCGTCCTGTTTGGTCGGTGGGTCCCCTGCTGCCCCCTGCCCTCTTGGAAGGTGGGGAGATGGAGAGGAATAGGAATACTAGTCCTCTTCCTCTTGGTGTACTGAGGGGGAGCCCTGATCCAGCCAAGGAGGAAGGCGGGTGGTGGGAGTGGCTGAATGGGCGCAGAGAGAGATCGGTGGTGTATGTGTGCTTCGGCAGCCTGATGAAGTTGTCGGAGAGGCAGAATGAAGCAATTGCAGGGGGATTGGAGGAAAGCGGGGAGTGCTTCATATGGGTGAAGAGAGAGGCAGAGGAGGGGGAGGGGGGAGTGGGAGAGAAGGGGGTTGTGATAAGAGGGTGGGCGCCTCAGCTAAAGATTCTATCGCACCCGAGTGTTGGGGGGTTTGTCACACACTGTGGGTGGAACTCTATACTGGAGAGCATTGCGCTGGGGATTCCGATGATTGCGTGGCCATTTTCAGCGGATCAGCATAGCAACGCTCTGTTGGTGGAGGAGTTGGGAGTTGGGGAGAGAGTATGCCAAGGGCAACACGCAGTGCCGGACAGAGGTGAGTTGGCGAGGGCAGTGAGGAGACTGGTGGGAGAGGGAGAGGAAGGCGAAGGGATGCGCATGCGAATGCGGGCACAGGAGTTGAGAAGGGCTGCAAGAGAGGCGGTACACCAGGGCGGATCTTCTTCCTCTAATCTCGAAGATTTCGTCGCTTCCATACAAACTTTGGCCCACAACAATTTGTAATAGACCATGTTTCTATAAAAGCTGAATAATTATTTTACATATTTGGAAGATTTTGTCCCTAAAACCCACCATATATTACAATAGGGTTTGTCCAAATCGTGCTCCGAATCTTCATACATCAATTTCAGTTTTTGTAATCTCTTTAAGCCGATAGGCTTTTTCATTGTGGGCGTAACCCACTGACTGAAAATTGTCGGATGGTAGTAAATTGTCTTATGCAAATACAAATCCGTCGACGGGAGATTGTGTGATGACACTAAGAAGTCTTCCACCCTGCTTGCGCCGAACCTTGCCACACAGCTGTTTTGGGTAGCTTGCATGCCGACGTGGATTGCTTGCCACAGAGGTGTGTGGTGGTGTCTGCGACCGCCTCAGCAATTGCCGCCCTTTGCAACTATATTGGATTGGCAGAATGGATTTGATCCATTGTCACCAGATTGTTTTAATAACCCTAAAAGGCCCATGAATAACCTTATTGAACTACTCATACCCATTTTCATCACTTCCTTAATGCTATTGAAAGTAGTATTTACCTGCATGTTCTTCTATGAGGTACAAAGAAAATTGCTAGTAAGATAATCTCACCGACTTTTTGTGTTATTAAGACAATCGACTGCTTCTAATACCAGGAGCAGACAATATTATTGATGATAAAGACACAATATGAGCAACTAATAAGGGAAAACTTAATTTCATTATAGAAATTAGAGCTCAGTCAGCCAAAAAGCTGTTTGTGGCTAATATCAGAGAAAACAGAGAACCAGAATTACCAAACCTAATTCATTAAAGATGATAGAAGTCAAGCTACCCAGACCACTTGTAAAAAAAAACCCCCACCTGAAATCGGCATTAACTCAGACTTTATAACCTGCGTGTGACAGAATAGAATGGATAACAAAAATTCATACCACGCTGTAATGGCACAGAAAACAACCACTAAGGGTCTGTTTGATGAGCGGAAGAGGAATACGTATTCTGGAATAGAACGTATTCCTGTTCTCCGTTTGGTTCAGCAAATATTTGATGAGAATTCGTGGACCCAAAATATTTATGTTTTCTAAAATAAAAAAAAATGGAATAGGAATACGTATTCCAATACCACCTATTTTGGTGGAATTGCAAAACCCCATTTTTGGGCCAAAAATGGAATACATATTCCATTTTTGCTTCGTATTCCAATCCCGTTTTGGTGCATCCAAACAAGGAATTCACAATTTTTGGAATACGTATTCCAGAATACACTCACCAAACGAGCCCTAAGTATTCTGTTGCTTATTGTATCGGCCGGATTTGAAACATGTAACTAATGGCCCCATGTGAGCTACATTGGGCAAGGGACAAAAACATATAAATTAAAATATACCAAGAATTTTAAACTTGATGTTTGGAATTATTTCCAAATTAAGAATGAATTAAAAAATAAACAAAATCTTGCACATTTGTTTTGGAGTAGTTAACATGTGGAAAAGAACTTAAATTTATTAAATGATGAGTATCCTGCATTTGGTCAACACTTTTTATTTTTATTTCTTTATTTCTTTGTTTTTAAGTCTCTAGGAACTAATGTTTGTAGTAGATCCAAATCTAATGAATTCTTCCTAACTTCATGTCATTTTCTAAAGTTAAAAAAAGTTGTATTTAAAAATTAATTATTCAATTCAAATTCTTAATTTCTGATTGGCTGAATTAGAATTTCTTGTGGTTCAAGTACTTTTGTAAAATTAAAAATAAACTTAAATTGTGGAGAGATAGACTCTTGCATTCATTTCATGAGATAAGAATGCATTTAATTTGCATCAGAGATGTTTTTTGGAATTGATCTTTTGATAAAATAGCGAGGGTTTTTGGAATGTTTTTTTGTGAAAATCAATGTTTATTGGCACTCTTCCAACTTTTTTTAAAGTTAGTTGTTATCTAGAGGCAATTGAAATGTTTTCCCCATAAATTGCATGGAACTTAAGGATTTTTTACTAGATTAGAAGGATTGAAAGAGTTCTCATTCCAAATATATTGAATAGATTAATTTGTATTTGATAAATCTAATTATTGTTTGAAAGGAATCAAAATCTTGAAATCTATTATAATTAAAATGATGATATAAACAAAAGCTATATTTAAATAAATAAATAAGAAAGATTATTTATATTTGAGTAAGTCAAATAATGTAGTATTTTTCTTATGTTGTATATTTTAGTTATCTTCTTATATTTTAAACAAACTATAACACATAATTAGATTATTTTTCTTTAGTTCAAAAAAATTGTCAATTTTTATTATGTTTATAGATTCCTTAAGAAATTATTTTATTAGTTTAAAATTATTTAAAAATTAGTTGAATCTATTCTTTTAAGAAGTGATACATTTTAATTTTTAAAATTCTTTTCTTTGAATTTTAAAAGACTAAATATTTCATATATTTTTTATATTATAATTTAAATAAACATAAATTCAAATTTATTTTAAAATTTAATCCTAATGTTCATTCTCCTCCATCAAGTTTTTCTCTTGGTGAATACAAAAGAAAACTCATGGAAGCAAAAAGATTAGTGACTCCCTTTTGACACATTTAAAAAATAAAATATATCATTTTTTTTTATAAAATTATAATCTTATCATATTATTATAAATCACATTCATCATCTTATATTTATGATAATAATTGCAATTGGATCTACGTTCACAATGTGAAGCACTGAGACTTCCAGGGAGGCCACCCATCATAGTGCTACTACACTTGAGTAGATGATGATCTAGATTGATACAGGAAATTGTGATTAACAATGTATTCATATATACACTAATTTTCATTGCATTCTATACAAAGTTTGAATTAAAAACTCTTTAAACTAATGATTAGATCTATAATATTGTTTAAAGAGAAGCCAAGCTTAAGGATCAAGACTCCATATTTTATTGAATTGTGCAATATAAAAGCATAAAATAGTTTAAAAAGTCATATATCATTTAACTTGAACAACTAAGATTAATAATTTTAGGGGTGCACATGTAGAGTACTCTAATAATATTGTGGAATCTTTATTTTAATTTTTTTACACTCTCAACCCTGCTATTCTAAAAGGCAAACTCCAACTCGTCAAGAGCTCTTGTTTATTTTGGGTGTGATAGAGAAACATGTCTATTTAATTCTTTTTATTAATGGAAATGCTTTGGTTGGATTTGAATGTGATGCTTTTGTTTGAAAAGCAACCTATTTATTATTCATCACAAAAACTTTGACTTATATTTTAATAGCTATTTTTGAAAAACTATTTAATCTTATTTGATAGATTAGTTAGGAAAGGTTTGTACATAAAGGATATAAAAAATTGACACATATGTTTTTTAAGTTGAGATTTGATGTTTAACTTAAATTTTGTAATCTAAAATAAATATTCTTGTAGATGTTAATTTGTTTGATAATAAATAAAAGATCATAATTAATGATTATGAACTTAATTTATTTGAGCTAGGACAAAGAACAATAACTATTAGACTTGATGCATTATTTTTTTCTAACAATGAAATATTTATAAGTTTTTCATAAATTATTTTAAATTTTGAGTTTGAATTTTTTTTATAAAATGAGAATTTGTATATTTTAAATTGTTTTATATTTCGTCCATCACAAATGTTTATTATTCCTCACCATTAAATTCTTTCTTCATTTAATGCATGTTTACCTTCTTCTTGTGAATTATCTAACTTAAAAACATATTTTACTTATAGATTTGAAGAAATGGAATCTTCAAGAATAAAAAATCTCCTAAGAACTCCACCTTCTGAACCACAAATACAAGAAAATAGAAAAGGAAATAGGGAATATTATGCACATATAAAGATGTGATGACTACTTGCAGAAATGCTACTAGATTATAGAGAGTTTCAAATACCTTTCAACAAACATAGGTGGAGAGTACTACTAAAACAACCATAGAACAAGACCTTTAACTGTTAGAGTTCCATCCATTACAAGGTCAACAAGCTCCACTACAAGAACAATGTACCCACCTCCCATAAGTTGCACTTCATGAACTCCAATGGGAGCAGAGTAGAAATAAAAATTGAGAATACTATGCCTGTCATAAAGATCATTTATAGCTTCTTAGAGACATGCTAAAAGATTGGAGTGATCTTTCAGTCCCTTGCACCAAATAGAAGCATAGAGTGTGGAGTAAACAAGCACAAAAAAAATCATTCCAACATTACAAGAGAAGCCACTTAAAGTTAAACAAGCTCCATTAGGGGAAGAAAGGAATAAACAAACAAGGACTAGGAAAATAAATGCTTATATAATGACGGTCAGAAAATTCCATGAAAGAATTGATGCATTGTCCAACTTATAAATCTACACCATATGTAGAGAATGTTACCTAGGAATACACTTACAATTGTCAAAAAAAACTCCCATGTATAAGAGATGCTTCCATGAGAAAGGAATACATCGATTCTCATCCTTAAGCAACATGGATCTAGGAGAATAACCTATTGTACTCAAAAGATTAACCTATTTTGAAGAGATGTTTATTGCTAGAGTCAACCCAGTATTGCAAGTGACTCAAAATTTTTGAGGTCAATATAAATATCGTTGTCCCACAATAAGCGTTGGGCAGGATATAAAAAACATTGGAAACAATTTTCCACTTAGAATACAAGAATTATATATACTTGTTAACCATTTCCCCCCTTGTTTATGCCAATGTTGACTAGTCTCATAATACTCAGGGTGGTATC
The DNA here is from genome assembly GCA_028749045.1 of Cupressus sempervirens. Taxonomy (NCBI): domain Eukaryota; kingdom Viridiplantae; phylum Streptophyta; class Pinopsida; order Cupressales; family Cupressaceae; genus Cupressus; species Cupressus sempervirens. The sequence goes on from CM053789.1 coordinate 325,497,619, forward strand.
CATGCTTACGTTCATTTGACTTTCCATTTTAATGTCGTGCATACTTAAAAAGGGATACAAAAAACCCTTAACATATATTTTATATTGCTAAGTATTCAATCCTTTATATTTCATGTTATATGCTTATGTTGATCCAAGTTGCAATCTCACAGTCATACCTTAATCGCGTGAAGGGTCAAGGATGTGCGACACAATCTTCTCAAAGCATCAACCCAACTTTGTAAGACAGGGGACTAGCATCTAGTTAACAATTGTGAGGTTGTGATCAAACCACGATAGTTCAAGTTAAATATGCTTTGCATGGGTGCAGGTAATTATGGTCAACCTAGGGTCAGAGTGGCAAAGTTGTGAAAAGCTTTCAAGTACATGGTCAACAGCATAAAAGACAACTATTGGCAGTTGCTCCTATAGGTGTTGTTGCATTTAACATACATGCATACTATACATACGATGCTCAAGATACCAATTAAACAAATGTAACCACTACAAGGATAGACATTAACTACATTTCAAGAGGACTTAAAATATATATGATATATTCTTATGATGAATTGAGCTTTATTGGCCCTAAGCTACCACTAAAAATAGATAGTAGACTACGATAGGCATTTCCACAAAATCAACAAGTCTGCTTTGGTGGCCTTTCCATCATCCTAGTTGGTGACCTTGCCCAACTACCCCCTATGATGCACAAACCTCTATACACATCACATTCTATTGCAAAAACATTGTTGGAGCAATTCAAGACAGTTGCCACATTAGATACAATGTTTCACCAATAAGGTGATTATACAGAGCAAGCAAAATTCTATCAACTCTTGTAGAAAATATGAAATGCAAGACCAACAAAAGAAGATTGGGAGCTCCTTCTCACACATACAGATCAAAAGATTGCCTCAAATGAAAAGAATGAATTTGACAAATCAATACACCTATTTTCTATGAATGATCTTTCAGACTAGATAATAATAAAATGTTGAAGCTATTGAATTGTCCAATTGCAATATGTACAACAATAAGGACTACAAGAAACACAAAATATGAAAGTGCTAATGAACAACTTGAAAAGGAGATTCTATTGTGCAAAGGGTAGCACATCATGCTCACAACAAACATATGGACTCAAGCAGGTCTTGTAAATGGACCATTGGGTGAGGTAATTGAGATTGTTTATACTGATGGTTGTAAACCCCTGCAACTTCCACTATACATTGCAACAATAATTGACAATTACAATGGTCCACCATGGGATAAAAATGATCCAAAAGTTGTACCAATAATTCCTTTGACCTTGGGCACATGAAGACAAATGCCCTTAACAATGGCATGGGCTTTAAACATTCACAAATCCCAAGGGCTTACACTAAATAGAGCAACAATTGACATTGATAAAATAGAAAGGCAAGGGCTCACATTCATAGTGATATCTAGAGTCAAGTCACTAAAAGACCTTCACATCAACCAATTTTCTCTCTTGAAAGGTACTCCAAAATGGAAAAAATCCATGCACAATCATAAGGAAAAGAGAAGAAACTTGAATGCATTAGATCACCCTCTCAACAATCAAGGTATACAACAATTTCTAAGAATCATGCTTTCATTATAAAATATGTGTACAATTATGTTCAATTAATTATCCAATGAGATTCAATTTCTTATCCACAGGATCCCAATTCAACATTTCAATGACTAGATGTTGTACCTATAGGTGTCTCATAGGTATTTGGTAAGGTCAACTGATTACTTCATATTTATTCCACTTTATACAAGTAATGTCACATCTATGGAAGAAAATATTCTTACTGTTCATCTTTTTGAACACAAATGGTCTAAGTCAAGGACAATGCTACGCTGTTCTATTTTACGAATTGCATACTACAATTGTGGTAAGAAAAATATAGCTTCACAATATGCACTATTTTATGTAGAATGGATATGTACATTACTTTTTTTTCATTTCTTACTTTTTTTACACTTCTTGCTAGCTAAAACAAGCAAATTGATTCATCCAAGACATTTGGGCAATTATTTCTAGATAATAATGATGTTTAGTTGCAATGAACTCAATATAATACAACCATATCGATCTATTATTTAGTTTTTATTGGTAATGTATATTATTTTAGATTATGTTTTGTAGGCCATTTCAACATATGTTCATATCAACATAAAAATTGCACCTTGTAGGTGCAAGTGCTAGTTTAAAAAAAAACAAAAGCAAAAAAAAATTAAGGTGAATATGGGGATTGTAAAAGGTACATGCTCTCTTTTTGAATTTATAATAAATGTAGCATCCCATGTGTTAATACACTAATGAAATGTGTAAAATTTCCTAATTTGAATATTTCACTATAATATGTCGAGATTGGGCTTCATTTCTTTACCAATTCATTCTTTGTATTGCATATATTAGGATTTACATTGTATAGAAAAAGAATATATTTTGTTGAGGAGGAAGATACACGGCCTTGAATTTGATGGCTATATTGACCATTTTTAGTGTTAAGATAAAGTATTGTGCTTGTTAGCAATGATGAATACTTTGACATTGACAAAGCACACTATGACTCAATTAGTTTATAACATTATATAAAATAGGGTTGTCTTTGTATTTTTTTGTGTTGTGATAGAATTCAAATGCATTTATAGTTTTCACAGAATCTTGAATGTTTACAATGCATTGATATTCTTCCAAATGCTTACGTGTGCCATTGCAGTTTCACCATATGTACCTAGCACATGCTTGAGTGAAATGCATTCTAGTACTAAATATATATAAATAGTAACAATACACAACCTCAAGAGTTAGCCTCCCCCATTCAAAGGCATCACCCTTCCAAATAATGAAGATATTCCTAATGCTCAATATGTAAATGATGCGACCTTTTTTCTTAAACTTAATGAATCTAATTTTGATAATGTGATCTACAAACTTCAATTGTTCTACTTTGCCTTTGGTTCCAAGATAGCCCCTCATAGATCTACTATGATTGGCTAGTTAGATTCCTCCCCCTAATTGGATCTCACTGAATGGATGGATTTGGAATGACCCTAAGAATATTGTGAGATATTTGGGAATTCCATTTTTCATCAAGCCTTCTAGTAAAGATATGTGGAAATGTGTTTATTCAAAAATTGAAAAGAAACATATGAAATAGAAGATACTCTCTATTTAGCTAGTAGAGTATAAGTGGTTTAGAAGGTTCTTGCTTCTCATGCTATTTACTACTCTTCTTCTTGGGTTTTTTCCAATCATCATTTTAATAAGCTTGAAAGGATTCTTAGAGAATTTATGTGGTCTTATGAGTTAGGAAATAATAAAAGATATTATGTTAGTTGGAAATGGTGTTGTACTCCCATAAATCTAGGAGATCTTGGTATTAGAGACTTAAAGGCTCAAGGGGTAACACTTGTTGCAAAGTAGATTCTTAAGTCTTTTAATGGGAATGAACCATGGAAGATTCTCGTTCATAATAACATTCTTAATTGTACAAAATAAAGAAAGGAAAGCATTGGAGAGATGTTCCTATTCATGATTTAATGTTTGGCAAGTTGAGATAAATGTGTTTGGATCTTATTTTTTTGTTTGAAGGCTTGGTCTTAGGTTCACCATCTTCTCCTCTATAAAGATGCTACAAGGGTACTCCATTTCTTTTTTTTTTTTAAAAGAAAGATCAATTTCATGGGGATACATCTAAACAATAAACTCCTTGCTCTCACTCAATCTATAGGTTGAAAACCAAATTGGAGATTGACATGTTTTGAATAATAAGTTTAATCTTTCTAACACTTAGAAGAAGACATATACTCTCATTTGCAAAGCTCTTGGTCCTTATTTCTTGGTAAAATTCTTAACTCTATATAGTCCATAAAGAAATTATATATACATATGTGTGTGTGTGTGTGTGTGTGTGTGTGTGTATGTATTTATGTATGTATGTATGTATGTATGTATGTATTATATATGTATGTATGTATATATATACACACACATAGACACACATATATATATATGTACACACACACACACACACACACACACACACATATATATGTACATTTACATATATATATGTATATATATATATATACATATAGATATGTACATGTACATATACATATAGATATGTACATGT